>JAWWES010000001.1:56566695-56580592 GCA_035583135.1 Lophotriccus pileatus
CCTTGCAGTCCATGGGGCTCCTACAGGAGCCTGGGTAACCCCAGCCTTCAGCCTTAGCTGAAGAAGGAGGTAAGCCCAGCCCTGTTCGTTGACACAGAGAAAAGAAGGGCCAGAGAGAGAAACTGTTCCAGCTGCGACAAGTCAGAATTGTTGTCCCAGAGATAATAAAGAAGAAACAAGTGCTGCAGAGTGCCTTAGAAGAATCTGCTTCTCCTCCTGGACTGATTCAAAAGGGGGGAGGAGTGTTTTTGTGGACTCAAACTGTAGATACATAGTGCTTTTACTTAATTAGTATTGAAGTAGATATAGTTGTTTAGTTTTAATTGTGTAGTAATAAATCCTAATATTATTTTTCCCAACTGGATTTGGTTTTGTCTGCATACACCTTCTTTCAACTTAGAGCAGTTTGGTTGGGGGATGTGGTAAAAAAATTGTCACCAAGACAAACCCACGACAGACTTGTATACAACTTATTCTATTGAAGTCATTCTTCTGGCCTGAACTGAACAATTACAAATCTGAAATGAAACCACCATTTATTTTGGTGGTTTTGCAGGTCAGCTGCATTATTTTACTTTGTTTTTTGCAACTGCAACTCTTCTATAGGTAGAATCAGGTCTCCCTTATTTGATGTGGCATGAAGGGTAGTAAATATTTTCAACTTAAAGGCTGTTAGCATTAGAAAAGTTTGCGGTTAATATGAGTATTTATTGCTCTTCACTAAAGACATAGTGTGATAAAGAAACCTATTTTCTTCAGATACTAATTATACAGGTACATAATTAAACATCCTAAATAATGAAATAGTTGCTCTGTAAAAGGCTAAAAATATGTGGCCATAAATTAGTAATTTAGCCTATATTAATAAGTAAGTTCTGGTTGTCAGCTTACAAAGATTTCCTTTCTGTAATTTGACCAGTGGTACGTGCATTGCAAACACATCAGACTACCCATCTAGACACTGCTCAGTTGCATTTCTTTGTGTTCCTGGATCACTGCACCTTGCAGAGCTGGAGGGTTTTGTGTACATATTGAGACTGATCTGATTCTTGTATGGACAATGGTTTTGTGCACAGGAGTAGGGTGGCTGTGTCTGTAGAGGATGCAAACCTTTATAAGTGCTGACCAGCCTTGGTGTCAGTGGGGTTGGGATTTCATCCCCAAAGCCATCTGAGAAATCTTCGTGCTTGCTTGCCATAGATACATTGCATTCTTAAGAAGCTAATTCCCTTTGCTGCTTCATTCATCTTTGCAGAGTGAAGACTATGTGTATGTAACCTACCCAAATGAACTGCTGTGAGGACTCCAGAACTGATATTCACAGAGGACCAGGAAGCGCTCATGCTCCAGAGAAGTGCTACTGGCTACTCTTAGCCAGGCTTCCTAAGGAAAGTAGACTCCCACGATCCCACTGTCTGTGTTTACTATTGCACTCCTTTAACAACTATCAAAATGTCCATTTTAAGCAAATCAACACAGCAGTAGAGGCTCTAGGACATTGTGGTCCTGTGACTTCTTTGAAAACAGGCAGGTAAGTAGGGAAAAGGCAAACAGATTAGTGCTGCCGCCAAATGAAAACCTGCAGTGAGAGCACAGCCAAGTAGCAGGCACTAGCGAACCCACTTAGGAAACAGAACATGGCTACTGGAAAAGCTGTGAACAAAGATCACAGTTTATAAAACAAAGTAGTCACACAATCTGTAAGCACCCTTGCACAAGAAGGTACTTGTTTAATTTGGTTAATTTAAATGATAGGGAAAGGACAAGTTGTTTTTGGAAGAAAAAGCCCACCCCCACTTTTACACTGGCCTTTTGCCCTTTTCTAAATGATTGCTCAAAGTAAATCATTTTGAAGGTTCTGAAATATTTAGTTACTGCCTATCCTTCTCATTTTTTTTTCTTGTGTATTTCTGGACTGTGGCCAGAATAGGAAACAGATTGCTGAATACAGCAAAAAAAGCTGTTCTCAAGGTACTACCATGCCATCTGAAAGCTAGAAATGCTGTAAATCTTGAGCTAACCTGCACTTGAAACCTTGAAACTTGCTGACAATGCACTTTGTCTGCGCTACCAGGTATAATCGCTGACTGTTCTTGTGTTAGCAGGTCTCATGTTACCAGGGCTGGCCCGCAGGTGATGCTGCTGTTCTCTGTGGTACCAGGCACTTGCCTCCAGGCACCCATAAACTCATCTTTGGGAACAGGAGATGGATTCTTTGTCCTACTTCTCTGCAAACCAACTCAGAGCAAAGAGATGCAGCAGAGCAGAACTTGTGTGTGTGTGTGAAATTGGTGCAGGACTATGCCTGTGTTTGGGACATGCTTGGAAGAGGTTTTATAACCCCATAGAGAGGCATGGAAATTCCTGTGATGCTACTTTGTGTTGCAAACTCTATCACTGTGTCCTAGAAACAGATCTTCCCTTCCGTTGGACAGCAGGATAAGGTGAGCTGAGGTGGAAAGAATTGTTCAGCTATTAATGCTTGTCCCCTCAAACTCTCTAAATCTTGCCACTTCTAGCAATGTGTCATGGTTTTATTACATTACAGTACTCGGTGATATCATATTGCTTTTTCACCAGTGTTATGAAACTTCCAGTCCATACTGCTTAAAGAATCCTGTTCACTTATTCCTTCTGGTTGTTTAGTACAGCTTTGTCTTACTTTGATTTAAACATTCAAGATACAGGCCGTGCCTTTGCTTATTGGCATCATCAGCGTATCCCTGATGACTGGCAGGATCTCAAGGAATTGCTGTAAAACATATAATGAACAACGCTTTTATAAAGACTTCTGCAGAATTTCTAGCCACTGTTCAAGATCATGTCTATAAAGGTAGTATAGATGAGTCTTGGGAAGTCAGAGTTTCCTCATACCCCAAATGGACTTATTTTCCACGATTAACATAAATTGGATTTTTTTTTTTTTTTTTTAGTGAGTACAACCAAATCTAAGAAAGAGAAAGGATGAAGGTTTTTGCATCTATTTAATGAAAAATAGTGACTTAATACAGACTGCAAATTGATTCCAACTATGTTTGTTAGGAAAAATTCTAGTTCTTTTGTTCTGGGTTTTATTATTCAGGACAGTCAGCCTCATAAGAGATAGGCTGTGTAGTCTTTACTTGCACAGATAAGCTTGTACTCACATGAGAGCTCCATTGATTTCCTGGTCAACAGACTACGGAAGTAAGTCCTGCCACTTTTGCTGAGCACTTAGCAGATACGTAAATGACAATAGACATAAATAAGGTATGTATCACTCAGGTCTGTATCTGTTCATTTGAAGTGCCACTTGTGTGTCAGCATGAGCACAACAGTGACTGCTCAGCAACAGAAGAATGGTTCTGGAAGGAAGGACAAAACATGCAGAATACTATAACGAGATCTTTTCCCTCTTTAATTGTTGAGGAGGCACAAGCCATTTATTATATGTGATGGTGTCAGAGACAGAGAGAGAAAAAGAGCTGTTCAGACACCATGAGAAAGCTACTCATGAAGAGCTGGGGTTTAGTTATTCCATCTTGGGTTGATTGGTATTTTTAACTTCACTGAATGCAGTGTATTTTCTTTATGGCCACAGCCCCTTCATAGGCTGACTAAGCATTTGATATTCTAGTATTTGATTAATTCTGCAACTATTATTCTAAAGATTGATGCCCTGCTGATGAAGCACCCTGCACATGGATACTTTCTGTCCCAAGTAACTATCTTTCTAGAGAAGCAGACAAAGGATAGCTTGGGGTCACTTTATCCTTCCCTCTTTAGGGATGAGGAATTGGACACAGGAGAGATAACTGGTTTTTCAAATGTTGCAAAGGAAGTCTGTGTCTGA
This sequence comes from Lophotriccus pileatus, assembly GCA_035583135.1. Classification (NCBI taxonomy): domain Eukaryota; kingdom Metazoa; phylum Chordata; class Aves; order Passeriformes; family Tyrannidae; genus Lophotriccus; species Lophotriccus pileatus. The sequence continues at coordinate 56,570,528 of JAWWES010000001.1, forward strand.
GCCAGGAACTGGTTTCATGTTTCCTGAATCACAAACTACAGTTTTAACTATTCCTTCCTCTCAAGTAAATGGAAACATTTATGAATAGTGATGTCACTGAGGCTTTACAGTGATGGGACATAGGCCAGTGAGTTTAAGGGGATTTATAAGAAAGGGCACAAACATAAACTATACATATGACTGAATAATCTCTGTCCATAAATCAAAAATGTGTTTTTTCTTCCAAGAAAAGATGTATGCCTGCTTTTTCTTTATGGTATTGTAGTAAATTTGGCTTGAAAGTTTACTTCTCACCTCTAAAGTTAATATCTACAATCCAATCATGTATCTGTTTGGGTTGAAATAATGTTGGGTGAATTATATGAATTCAGCTGAACACTCAAGCTCGTGACAGTACAATTTGCTACTCGCTGTTGCCTGTCCCTGAACTTTGAGAGGAGAAAGATTCCACAGGAGGAAGAAGACAATGGAAATGTTCTCAGAACGTAACTTTTAGAGCCTGGACCTTAAAAAAAAAAAAAAAAAAAGAAAAAGAGATTGCTCATGCCAAACATACTGCGAATTTTTACATACTTTCTGTAAATGAGTTGCATTAGAAGACCCATCATTTACGTTATGCAAAATCAATATGCTATCTTATGTGGATATGAGCACATCTCAAGGACAATTTAAGGAGGCTGATGGTAGTTGGGAAGTGCACACTGAGGGTTGGAATTAACCCAGAAGAGCCTGTTGTACCTATGAATAGAACTGAAGCCTAGTAGGTGAAAGATTTACATAGGGCTAATCCAGAAGAACTAAAGGTTTACCTCAGCAGCAAAGAGTTTTCATGTAGTCTTTTTTGTTTCTTTTCTTTTTAAAACAAAATATCATCACATTAATTTGAGGATCCTGTTAAAACATTTCATTGTAATTACACTTCACAGCCAACATGGTTTCCAAGTGGTGTACTGAATTCCATGTGGTAAAGCCATCCTGATCTGGTGGTTCTGTTTAATAACCACAATGTATTCCGAGGAACAGAATTCTCATAGGCATGGCATGACTAGCAATCAGGGCTGGCCGCGTCCTCTGTTGTTAACGTGTGTCATTGTTCCTTGTTGCTCACAGGGCAATATGAGTACTTACCAACAACAGAGTTGGAATACATGGCACTTGCTCAACACTGGCATTTCCATCCAGTGGAATAAAACCTATTTGAATCTCAAAATCAAACAAATCTGCATTTTAATCCACTAGTATCCTTTTATTTTATCCTTATCCTTAAAAAAAAAAAGCCTTTCTATTTCTTTCTCCTGAAAAAACCCCTCACCCAAACCCCATCCCAACAGAAATTTCCAACTTAAGTCAGCAATGCAGCTATACTCACAGTCCTTTTTGGTCAGTGTCTATTGGTGGTCTGAAGGGTGGGACGGTCTCCTAATATGAACAAAACTTGCTCATAGGAGAAATTCCTTCCCATTTGTGTCCCTATCAGTAAATTTCTAGCTTATATCATGAACCAAAAGTGATTTTCTGTCTCTTTCCTAGTTGTATTTCCTATTGTAATTGCAGGAGCTGGTACTATTTTGACAAGTCTAGGATCTTTTAAAAATCTTGTCCTCTGAGATGTCTTTGACAGTTGTCTTCTGAATGCACTGGCTGTTTTAGTTACAGTAGAGGATTAATGCACAATTTATACTTTCATATGTCCTTTGCTATTCTATATTTTTATATGGTGCCATTTCTTATTGATTTCCTCCCTGAGTTAAACTTCCCTCATATTTTCTACTGGCTTTTTACAGCTTTTTCTTCACTTTAAACAGTCTTAGTGATATAACAAAGCACCAACAAGACTCCTGTGAGATCACATCTGGAGCACCTTGTGTAAGTTCTGGTTGGAAACTGACAGGCTCATGCATGTGTGATTAGGGAAAGGGAAAAGATTATCATATGAGAGAAAAATAGAATACCCTGGCTTGTTTTCCTTCAAAAACTGAAGGCTGAGAGGGGATATACCTGCTCTCTACGGATCAGGGAGTTAAACACCAGCAATGCAAAAAGTATTTCTTATGCAAAGGCTGATGTTGACACAATAACCACATGCATACAGGCTTGCTTGGAGTTATGAGAATGTTCCACATGGTTGCAGCAGTGAGGTTTTGCAAGGGTATTCCTATCAGACTGGGGAGGGGCTAACTACTTCCAGGGTGGTTATGAAGGTAAAAAGCACTACGTGGTGCCTGAGGTAGTAAAGGATCAAAGTCAGTGAATTCAGAGATTAATTCCAGTTTCTTTGTCTGGAGATCCCAGGTCGAGACTGTAAATTCACACTTCAAGAAGAGACTTACGTGTTTTGTCTCCAATTATATCCCTCAGAGAATGGAGATCAATCCAGCTAAGCCAAGCATTTGATCAGTCTCCACTAACTGTAGGTTAGGTGAATAGACACCTACTTTTGGACACCTCAATTTAGATGTTAGCATTGGAATCTCACTGTACTCTGAGTTAATTAATTGCATAGCCTACAGGGGTTTTACTCAGCTGGCTCAGAAAAGAGTCTTGGCCTATCTGAGAGGCCAGTAGGAAATCTGCAGGGTCAGGCAGATATGGCATGGGACCTGCAGAAGACCTGCTCTGTTACAAAGGAGCAGCCAGGGGTTCAGCAGGCATGAGGGTAACTTAAAAAGCAAAAGCTGCCGATATTTTGGCAACTGGATTGGATCCCAGACAGAGAGAGCAATGAATCCGAAGTCATAACCTTGATAACTTTTTCTCCTCTCCTTTCCTTATCTCCTCTTGTCTTTTTCTGATTTTCTGTTGTATTTGTCTAATTTGGTTACTTCAGAACAGTCTCCAGAAACTTGAGAAGCAAACAGTTATGCATATTTAAACTAAAAAGAAATCAACTATGAGTATAACTTGCTTTCCCAAGTAAAGGCTTCCACGTGCAATGGGCATGTGAATTCCCTCTGTACAGCCCCAATCCTTGTGCTGATTTTTCACTAATGCTCTCAGCACAGTAAACTGAGCATTTTAACATTTACTACTGTGTTCTCAATGATACCAGTGAGCTTCTTCTTAGCCAGCAGAAGTCAAGCTGATATAGGGCAAGAAAGAACTTTAAGGAAGGGCAAACAGCACCAAAAGGTAAAGCACTGGTTTGCTGCAGGATCCTGGTTGCCAACCATTATTAATATGCTCATTTTTGGATTTGTCTTTGGGGCTTTCCTTGCACTGTGACGTTAAAAGTCTTGGCAGATGTTAAAAGTAAACACAATCTGCAGTGTTTGTTGCCTCTCTGAATGGAAGGAAGGTGTGACTGATCACTGCCTTGCAACCCCTTGATAAGAACAATCAGTGTTATTGAGGCATGAGGAAGGAAAGAAATCCAAGCCAGACTATTGCGAGAGCTTCTTGAGGGAGTAAGAAGGGAAGGAGAATAAAACAGAAGATTTAAGAGGAGACAAGAGATTATGCAAATATGAGCTGTGAATAACATCCTGGCAGTACAACCCCTCCAGAGATAACTTGCCACCTGCATTTCTCTAACAGGCAGTGAGAAAAATAGAGTAGCTTTTGAACAAAAAAGGGAAGGACAAGAAATAAAAATCAGACTAAGCACTCTTTAATTCTAACCACGTTAAACTCTAAATGCTGCCAAAAAGCTGGTAATAAAATTTAATTCTTTCTGAGGACATGACGATCAGTCACCCGACCAGAAATCAAAGTCTCCTGGGAGTGTTTCTTCTATTGCAGGGCTTGAGTAGACTTGACCCTTTCAGCATTTCATATTTCATAATTGAACTCAATGTCTGTCACACTTTTAACATCTTCCTAGATTAAAAAAGAGCATTAATCACTCTGGCCTTGGAGCAGCTCTGAAGAGGGAAGTAGGACAGCAGGCACAGTTTAGAGAGGCCTGGGGTATTAAGATGATCAGTGTTTCAGAGCACGCATTAGCGCGCGTTCATGTCTGTGTCACAAACAAACAACAAACTCTCCAGTATATTGCTCCGATATATATGATCTACCACCACCTCAGTAGTTTCCTTCTGGAAACGGGGGCACACAATTGAGCACTGAGCTTCTTCAGCTTATCTCTGGAGAAGTAAAAAAAAAAAAAGATTTAAAAAAAGCCCTTTTTAGCTGGGTGCTTTGTTATGATTTATACATTTCTTTTTTTGAATAGCCGTGGTTTATCTCTTTCAGCTGTAGGAACTTAGAGCAAATGATAAATGAAAACATCAAGCCAGAGCCTGCACTAATGTTTGACACAAACGTGTCACTCGATATTTAAGTATTTATTTATTCATTTATGTTTTTGTAGTCTCTTCTTAGGCACAGAACCTTTGTATTTATTGTAATAATGGTGACAAAATGTGGGAACGAGGCGGGGGGAGTGGGGAGAGAACGAACATAAATGCGAGGGGAAAAAAAAGACAGCGACACCAGAGACAGAGGAACGGTCCCTGCAGAAGTGGGGCAGTCGCTCCCTCTCTGTTTTTGGTTTAACTGCGCAAAACCCACCTGGGAGCGGGCTGCACCCCACAACTGTGAGGAGCAAGGCCTGGAGGGCATTGTGGGTGCTGGCCAGGAGGAGGGACTGATGGAGAGCCGGGTTGGGGCGGCCTGAGCGCGCTGGGGCAGGCGGCGCCCCCTGAGCGGAGCGGGGCCGTGCCCACAGACCGCGGCCAGGTCCGGGCGGCCGCCGCCGTCCCGCGGGTTGCCCCGAGCCCAATGGCGGGGTGGTCCTGCCACCAGCACGGCTACAAATTGCCGTGGCTGCGGGCCCGGGAGAGCGGGGCGGTGTCGGGAGGGGTGTCCCCTTCCGCTTGGTCGACCCGTAGAGAAGCCACGGGGCCGGGGGGTGCAGCGGAGCGAGAAGGGGACAAAAGAGGTTGCTGGGGCTGGTTGCCGGAGAGGGGTGCCCGGCTGAAATCCTTCACAGCTCCAGGACACAAAACCTCCTAAATCTTCATCAGAAAGTCATTAGAAATCTGTTGGCGGGGCCGGGCGCAGATTGCCAGGGGAGGGGACTCCAAAGCCCCTCCGGCCTCCACAATACCTGAAATGAACTGGAAGGGATGTGGTGGGGCTGGGAAGCAGATTTCCTGCCATAACTAAAGCCCCCTTTCAGACTACTCTGGAACACTTTTACGATGTGTTAGAATTTACATTCACGTGTTGTTAACCATTCTTTGGTGCAATGAAACGTTTTATCTGTCTGACCTCAACCTTTGCCATATGCTGGTGCAAACTGTTCAGCTTAAGCCTGGATGAGTTTAAGAAAAGGAGGAAAAAAAAAAAGAGAGGGAGAAAAAGGACGGTCCAGAAAGCACATTGCTGGGTAGGCTCTGTTGTTGCTTGTGATAGCTGCCTTCCTCTCCGTTTTCCATGGAAACGTTTTGAAAGCCAATTCCAAAAAAAAAAAAAAAAAGAAAAAAAAAGGGGGAGAGAAAAAGATCCATGCCAATAAATGAATAAATGTTCAGAACATGCCAGCTCGTCAATAACTGTCCATTTTACTTATGCTCCTTCATGTCTGGTGATTCCTTTTATATTGTGGAGAGATGACAATGAAACTTTATTATGCTGGGTTAAGGATAGGTGTACAGAATACATTTGAAAATAATTGGAATGGGTTTTATAAGGTTTTTATTTATTTTATTCTAATTTCTTAGCCCAGTTGGTTTGAAAGAATCAGAAATATGGATTATGGAAGGAGAGTGATAATTGTGTGAGACAGCCTGGTAATCCATAATGGAAGACCTCATCTGCTTTTGAAGATGTGCCTGGTTAGCTTGTGAATTCCACCTTATTTCTCATAGAGACCTGCACTGTGGCAGTGTCCCAGTCTTCCTATTGAATTCCTCTGAAACTGTGGTTATGGACTTGTCTCTACATCTTGCCTCCAGTGTCTACAAGTGGTTAGGTATTTCTCACCTTGTGTTTTGGGTGAACTAAACAATCCAGAGTGCACTTCCTAATATCTGGTATGATGGATTATCTGGTAGTTATTTCTGTTCTGAGAGCCATCAGATTTTCTTCATCCCACAGATGCCTCTGGAATCTAATAAGAAAGGTCTTGGACAGGTCCGTAAGGAGGATGTCCACAACGATGTTGTAATGATACTATTTTCAGCAGCAGGGGAACTTTGAGATAAAAAAAGCTTCAGTTCAGCCATTCGGCTATGAAAGCCCATGCCTGAAGGAGATTCATGTGCACATATATGGAGTTGTTTATGACAAGACTTTGAATGCTTAAGGTTATTAGGTTATTTAGAAGTTAGTCAAGTCCTTAGTGACTCAAGTGGTAGCACTTAGGTTCCTGGAAGTCCCCCAGCCTGTTTTATAAATCTCATCATTGCTTTGTGAGCCTCCCTCTGTAAAACCATGCTGACCTTGGGGGCATTCAAATAAGAGAACTCTTATGGCGAGATAAGGCTCGTATAGTCACCATAATAGTGAATCCCCAAATTCATTAAATTCAACCTAATTAGGTATGTTAGCACTGTGAGCTGACACAGCCCATCAGTAATCCCTACTCTGGCCCAGTCATTGCTGCAGTCTCTTGCAGTATGTATGGTTGCATTTCTGGGTATGTGACATGTCTCTTAGGGACATAAAAATCATTGTTGCTTTCTGTAAAGCCCTGCCAAATTTTTATAAGTAATTTCCATTCTGCTACGGTCTATTACATGTGGTGTTTTAAAAGAGTGAGAAAGAGTTAAGCAAAATGAAGACCATTATCAATATTTCATTTGTCACAGCTGAAAAACTACACTTATAGGTCAGTCTGCTGCAATCCATTCATTGATTTCAGTACTCAAAACCCTTTAGGGAGTGTCTAAAATCCACTGATGTTTCAGAGTACTAAGTTTTGTGTTTGGATTTCGGATAAATCTGAAAGATGTGTCAAAACCATGTAACAAGCTCCAGATCTGATTTACCACTGTACACTTTCAGTCTCTACTGGTGTTAACTCCACTGATTTCACTGAAGTGGAGCTGCACAGTATTGATTTAATTCTTATGTTGATGTGACCCTCCAGAGACATACTTCCCTGTTCTTATTCCCACAGACTTCAGTTCAGAATATAATCAGGATCATAATTAGAAATGATGACCTGATTCAGTCAGGCATAAAAATACAAGCCAGTCTTGAAGTTTCTCAGTAATTCTACCGACTGCAGTGGCACTACTTTCTTCCTTAAAGTCAAGTGTGTGCTGACATCCCTTGCAGATGGTAACCTAAGTATTTAGGTTCACTCTTGAATTCTGTGAAAGTGGAAGTGTTTTGACTGGCTATATCAAGCTTTGGAACAACTCCACAAATAGAAGAAAATTGGTAAGAGATTTGAGGAGACTTGGGAACGGAACTGCAGTTGCTCCTCAATCCCCATCTATGCAATTCCATTTGCTTCAATTAACTTTTATGTTTGCAACTGGAATGCATGGAATTTGATCAAAGTCTCTTTCAGAGCATGTTCATGGTACTGTCTACAAAGTTACTACTCTCAGAAAGCAAAATAGAATAACACATTTCTTTCTGCAGGTTGTGTTGTCTATTCTAAGGGCCATTTAAATATCTGATGCCTCAAAAAGCATACCCAGCAGGGTTCAAATGCCTTTGTTTATATGTATTTTTCAGGCAAAAACTTGCCAAACTCCAGTTGCGGGCCTGTGGGGAGAGAACTTGGCTTGGAATTAAATGCCCTGGAAATGGACTGGATCCAAGAATGAGTAAAATCTGAGTAGCTGAGATGCAAACACCTAATTATAACCATTATCCAAAAATTCAATTAAAAATAGGGAAACTCTTCACATGAATTTTTCTAGTTCCGTTAAGAGATTTTAAAACCAGCAAAAATATCAAAAGTTGAGTAATCAAAGTATCCATGATCAATATTTATATGCAAGTCAAAGGGAAGAGGACTGAGACAAAGAAATTTAGAAGTGCATGTATTTTAATTTGATTTGAACAGTCAACATTAGTAAAAAGCCCAACTGTTTACTATAAGATTACTTTCTGATTCAGCATTACCTCACAGATGTACATCTGTTAGTCTTCATTTGAATACAAAAATTACCTCTAATTTACTTAAAAATGGAATGAAAGCAGGAGCTTGATGTCCTTTGAAAGTCTCAAACTTGTTAAAGCTAAAAGTAATTCAACAATTTTAAGGAATTAATTGATTAATTAATTGGGGGCTAGATGCTGGCTAGTGAGCTCCAGCTGCAAAAGTAACTGTGAGGAATAAGAACTTTAATGCAACATCAATAGTGTTCTTATTTCTTGTTGTCACTAAATAAGTACGTGTGATATACCTAAGTTACCTTTGAAACAGCTAATTTGATCCCTGTTTCCTTTGAAATGGCTAATTTGTGTTGGGCTAGCTGCAGGAGCGCTAGATTCAGGGCAGGTTGGTTCTTCTTTCTTATACCGTGGGAGACCAACTTCTGCAGTTAGAGTGCTAGTACTGCAGACTAGCTCAGGTCTACAGTTACTCTCTCTAAGGAGTAAGGGTTAGGCGACAGAAAGAGAATGCAAACTGAGGTAGGCTGGTTTTGTCTCTTGACTGGTGTCACTTTCTTTCCCTTGCAGGTCTTTAAACTGTGACCTGAAAAGCGCTTGCATCAGAATTTCCTCTCCAACATAGGAAAAGCATTATCTCTCTTAAATACTTCAGATTGTCTTTGGAAAAAAAAAAAAATCCAGCATCCTGGCAATAACGTTTTTTTGTGTGTGTAGTAATTGTTTGATTGGAAAAACCTCATGTTCCTAAAAGCCTATGAAAACAAACACAGGCATATGCAGGAAGCAGAGTGAGAATTTTTGAGTATTACATCTTATGATAAGTGACTAATTAAGATAGGCAGAAAAATAGTAGTCTTAAGTATTCATGCAACATTTTATACTCCTACTTAAGGTTTCCACTTCCGGTAACTAAGAGAGGACATTGGTTTGTTTTTTTAAAGTGGAGATGAGTGAACGCAATATAATAAATGTCATATTTGTTTCTGATCTTCTAGTAAATCTTGCTCAGTTGCTTTGCAAATTTCAGGTGCAATCTATTTCACCTAGCTTCAAAAAGAACCCTCCAAGAGTCAGCTAGCATAAGGTAGCCATCTAGGCTCTACTTTTAGTCAATGAAGGACAATAAACTTCTCCAATTTCTGTTGTATTCTGTCCTGTTGGAGGTATGTAACAGAAATACATTGGAAAGAGACTTTTTCTAGGGTCTTGTAGTGACAGGACAAGAGGGAATGGCTTCAAAGTTGAAGAGGATAGGTTTAGAAAAGCTATGAGGAAGAAATTCTTTACTGTGAGGGTGGTGAAGACACTGACACAGGTTGCCAAGAGAAGTTGTGCAGACCCCATCTGTGGAAGTGTTTAGGGCCAGGTTAGATGGGCTTTGAGCAACCTTGTCTACTGGAAGGTGTCCCTGACCTTGGTGTGGGGATTGGAACTAGGTGATTTTAAGGTCCGTTACCAACACAAACCATTCCATGAATCTATGAAATGGGGTCAGCAACCTTTGGAGAGCACTGAGAAATGTATCTCTGCAGTGATTGTGGAGGAGGAAGCCCAGGGAGCAACTGGCTTACATCAGATGCCTGATTCTCTGGCAGCTAGAGTTAGTTGAGGTAAATGTCTGCCACTGTGGTGCTGTTGCAGGTCTGTGAAAGGGAAAGGCTCTCCAGTTGGTGGTTTTAGTAGACTAGATGTAGATGGTTAGATGTAGATTTGGTAAGTGAATGCTGATTGCAATGTCTCTGGCATTCTTGGAAGAAGACCTTTGTTTCTTACTGTCCTTTGAGGTTGCGATGCATTACAATGATTTGTTGTTCAGCAAAGGCTTTGACACTGTCTCCCATAATATGCTTCTGGAAAAGCTGGCAGCCCACGGCTTGGACAGGGGCACTCTGTGCTGGGTTAGGAACTGACTGGAGGGCTGGGCCTAGAGAGTGCTGGTGAATGGGGCTGCATCCAGCTGGTGGCCGGGCACCAGTGGTGTTCCCCAGGGATCAGTGCTGGGCCCAGTCCTGTTTAACATCTTTATCGATGATTTGGATGAGGGGA
>JAWWES010000001.1:56580692-56646170 GCA_035583135.1 Lophotriccus pileatus
TCAGGCATTGGAATGGCCTGCCCAGAGAGGTGGTGGATTCTCCGTCCCTGGAGGTGTTTAAGATGAGGCTGGATGTGACACTGAGTGACATGATGTAGTAACCACAATGGGGTTGGATCAAGGGTTGGACTTGATGATCTCGGAGATCTCTTCCAACCCAGTTAATTATAAGATTCTATGATTCATGTGTCGTGTTTGGATGCCACATCAGAAGTGGGGTCAGTGGGTAGCTCGCTGCCAAGAAGAGCTTTCAGCCTGTAAGTTGTCTTGGACGTGCCTAAGGCCCCCTACTGTCACGAGCAAGGAAGTGTGATATGCCATCTTTCTTGCCAAAGGTAGAGGATGGGAGGATCTCTGAGAGAAGTCATTTGTGTACGAGTGAGGTTGGGCATGCCACAGATGTGGCTGCTCTGCAATCCTCTTTCACTTCAAAAATGTTCAGCACCTTGACCTAATTCCCCAGATAAATTATTTACCATTAATATTAGATTGTCCTTTTGGAAAGTGTCAAAGCAGACAGGTTTGATACTACAGAGGCACCTTTCGAAGAATTCAGGCACAATTATTTAAAAATATGGCATAGGGTTTATCTGACCTGCCTCTAGAAACCTGCAGTTTAAATGATGTCTATTTCTGATCTAGCACTACTAAAGGGCATGTCTTCAGCACCTGCTCTATGGGAGACGACTCATCCAACTGCAAGTGCTTAACTCTTCCCGCTGACTAGGCTAGCCTGGAGCAGTGAACTCAGACTAGACACCTTGGGTTTAGACATTCAGCAGTAAGTGGGATAAATCCTGTTCTTAGTATTTGGGTACTGCTATTTAAAAATTACAGATAATATTAATGGAAAATTCTCTACTGATGTGCATGGGAAATGCAACCTGCCAACCCCATGGGGCTTACTCACATGAGTAAAACCCATGTGACTATTTCACTGATCTCTGGATCTAAGCTATGCTTACTGCTCTTTAAATAAAAACAAGTCTCAATTGATTTTAACAGGTATTGTGTTGGGATTCCTCTATAGATCCTCCTCAGTATAATCCCTTGTGCACCAGCATGAGTTCTCTAGTTTGACATTGGTATTTTCCATGTCAGAGCACGTACAGGAAGTTTCAGAAGTCTCCATTGCAGCCATGGAGAGCAGCTATAGACAGTAGGTAGCTTTGCAGTACCTGTATGGCATATTGTGGCAGGTACTCTGTGGGCAGCTGGGGCTCCACTGCTGTGGGCTTTTGTGGCTGAACTGTGAGATGCACTGCAGCCCATCAGATGTGGTTCCTCACCTCTGCTGCTTGCTGAGTACTGCTGTCACTGCCCTCTTGCTGCTTGCTCTGATCTACTCTCCAGCAGCCTCTTGCTGTTCTGGCTCCTTCTGCTGGGCGGAAATCAGGCCAGGATATCAGAGCTGGCTTCAGGTGCTGAGCATTGTGAAGTGTTTATGAACAAGAAATGGTGCAAACTGTCTCTCCCAAACAGCCTTTCCCTTGTCCCTCATACTCCCCCTTGGACTCTTGTTGCTTCTGCTGTTGCCTGAGATTGAACTGCCACTGATGATTGCTCTGCATCCAGAGGAATATGCAAGAAGCTGGGGAGTGGAAAATAAAGAAAAATGACTAGACAGAAGACTAGAAGTCTTGTTGCCCACCTATAGCACATCTCCCAGTTTTACATCCAATGTAAGTATCTGTCTTTTGCTGTCCTTCTTATGCTGCCCAGTGCAGAAGTGTGTTTGCACCAGTGGTAATACTGTTCTTGTCATGTCTTTCATGGGGAGTGGCAGACGTACAACACAGAAAGGAAACTGGTTTGCCATTTTGGGATTTCAGGGCATATGTCTCCCTTCTTTCACCTTCTGATGTCCTTCAGGAAATGTCGGGAAATTAACCCCATTCACAATGTGAATGCTTGTAATTAGAATTCTCATTCACTCTTAATAGCCACTGGTATCCATCTAGGGCTTGATTTCCAGGTCTATTGCGTAGTGCAGTGAAGAGGAAAAGAGCGGAAGGTACTAAGCTTGTTGGCAGAATGTAAGCAGAATGAGGGGAGCTACTCTGCTGGCTCTGAGAGCAGGCTTGAGAATTCCTAGCTATGCTTGGCAGGCCCCAGGGTGCTGCGTGGTCTTGAAAAACTAGAGAAGTGAGTGTGGGGCTTTTAAAAGCATTTTATTGGACACTAGGGGCAGGCCAGGAATGGGTTTATAATCTGTTGTCATGGTTCAGCTGACAGATGGCAACTGGTGAGCAGTGGAGTCTTGAATGCTTCATGGGACTGAAGCCTGTGCTAGCTACTCTAACCTGAGGGTAAGCTGATGAAAATGTCCCTGTGCTAAGAAGCTGTGCTAGCTAAAGGCTGAATCAATTTCAAAACCATTTTTAATTATAGTAGTGCAAATTTTGTGAGCAAGCACACAGTCACCTTGGTAGTAAGGAGAGAGATGCTATTAGTGGGGTGTAAGGCTGATCCATGCTCTCTAGACCAGGCTAGCACATACTGGAAAGACTATCAGATGCAAGGTAATTACCATAAGTGTTCAAAGTCCTCTTATATTATGGTACATGTTCACCTGTCCCTTGCTGACACCATCTAACTGATGAACAAGCTGTAATTCAGAACTCAAAACCTGGAAAACCCACTAAATAGAGCTCTATAAGGTATAGGAACAGTGGATTAACAGGGTCCAAGGAAGCCTGCCAGATTTGTGTTGTATCCTAAGCTCCACCATCCCATTTGGCAACCTCTTTACACTGCAACAAGTGTCATGAGCTGGCTGCATGCTGACACATCAGATTTGTGACCTCCCTTTTCAGGCCTGTGCAGCTGAACTGACCCCTGCAGCCAGGGATCAGATGGAAAGCCATTAGGGCTGATTCTGCACCAGCACCATGTCCAGACTCATGTCACTGCTGCTTCAAGTCATCCTGGGAGCAATCATCCATGCATTGATTATATGGCAGTGCTGACACTTGCTTTCATTCTTTTGGAGCCGGGGAGAATTGCTCTTAACCATGCCCCCTGCCGCCTCGGGATATAATCTCAGGAGCATAGTTTAGGGGCACAGCCAGCTTCAAGGAGCATTACTTTGCTTCAGTGCATTTTTATGTATTTTCTTTTCCCTGCAGGCCTTTTTCTGCTAAGGGGGATGTTTGAACCAGCGAATGCACTTCTTTTTCCTTCTCCTAAGTAAAGCAACAGTCAAAATGTCTAAGTCGGTGTACTGTTGTAAAAAAGCACAAACATTTGCCTGATTTGTTTCCTGGGTAGCATCCTGGGCTTACGTCTAAGATTCCAGCTTGGTGATAATACCCTCCCTTAAAAAAAAGGACTTTGTGAACAAATCAGTTCATCAATATAACTGCAGTTTGAAACCTGCATTTGCCAAATCCACAATCCTGGAATAAGTTTTAAAGGATAAAGCTTCAGTAAGACTATTTATGCAAAGAATTTTTTTTAGCACCAGGACCAAAATAAGATTTTTTTTTCCATAGGTCAGGAATCCTTTGAAGTACTTTTTTTTTTAAAATTTATTTTTGTGGGTTTTTTTCCCCCTGTAATTCTCATTAGCTAGACTAATTGTTGCTCTCTTTTGAAATTAAGGAGAACAAATTGTTCTGCTGCTACTGAAGGGTACAAGAAAATAATTACAAACAGTCTGTACCTGAGTTTTTATTATATTCCTCTTGAATGGAATCTCAGGAAAAAAAGGGAGGAAAATTGTTCACAGAAAAAAAAAAGCACAGTCCATTAAAGAAAAAAAATATATTTGTGTGATAATTTTTTGTGGATGCATACAGCATTGCAGTGTTCTGATAATGGAAACAATTCATTTTAGAAACAATAAGAAGCTTGCTAATTTCCAAATAATGGGAAATGGTCTGCTTGACAGGCTTTTCTTTTTGGTATTTATTCTGCATATATAGTAGCAAAATAGCAGGAGCAGAGGCAAAGCTGGGCAGGCAGGGCAGGTTTTCCAACAGCTGCATGGGACCCCTGCTGTGTTGCTGCCAAAGCCAGTGCAACGGGACAGCGACAAGGAGACAGGCTTTTGAGGGTCGCCTTATGTGATTATCCCTCTCCCTTGGGGCTGAATAGGGAGAGAAATGTGTTTGGGTTTTTTTTAGAGAAAAATGAAGGCAACACCTACATGGGCAGATCGGTTGTTTTCCATATTTTTCTACTCCATGAACAAATACCTCTGAAAAACAAGCAAGATTTGGAAAGGTAACCTACCTAAGGATCTTTCAGAGCTACATTTTTGCTAAACCATTTTTTCATGTTCCTATTACATTTCATGCATCTGAAAAAAGGGGAGGGATCTTGTGCTTACTTTTTGCTGTTGTATGGGGTTGGAGGTCTGTGGATTAATTAGAGTATGAGGTGTTTTCATGCCTCCTGTTGGTGGGAGATAAAGGTGCCTTCTCACCTCATGGGTCTTTCTGAAACAGTCCATGAAGTTCTGTATTAGGAAAAAGATTCGTTGAACTGAGTGGAGAGCAGCAGGTTTCTGGAGTAGAGTGCATACTTTCTACTTACTGACCAATAATCTTAGGAGTATACTGGTCATATTGCTCTGGCAATATTTGGGACAAAGGGCAATAGTGGACCATCGAGGCAACTAGAGCTGATTCTTGGGATGATGGTTAGCCTGGCTCCTCTTTAGCTGAAGAATGACCTAGAATTGGGATGGGAAAGCATGAACAAAACCATCCGCGCATACCCGCTTTAAAAGATAGGAAGGTTGAAGAAGGGCTGTTAAATGGGACATTTGCTTAAAAGTTGGACTTAATGATTCTTGTGGGTCCCTTCCAGCTCAGAATATACTGTGAAATCTACTGCATTTAGCAGCTCATTTCTTCCTCCCTCTACATAAGAAAGCAGTTAGGAGGCAAAGAAGGATTGGTTCCCTGTCAGTACATAGTAAGAATATGTGATGCTTGATACATAGTAAGCATATGTGGTGGCACAGTAAGTCACCAAAAAGCTTCACATATTTTGATAGAGGATGAACCATCCATGCTACTCTGTAGAGTTAAGGTCAAGTTTTCAGTCTTTTCAGTTTACGGTGACATGTCTTTCTAAAAACTTTTGGAAAGGTTAACAGTCTCTTAAGAATCCTATAAACTTCTGGACTGATAACAGTAGAAGGTCTTCAAATTTACTGTCTTTTGGGATTTTAGACTCAGTAAATCATAGAAAGCTTTATATGTGCCTCAAACTGCAAATATATAGAAAGCAAAGGCATCCTGTTGATAACAGGAACATGCAAAACTTCCCTCACTGGGCTAGTTGAATACCATCTGCTCAAGGAGAGATAGAAAGATATCTGGTCAATGAAGGCTTAAAAGGATTGAAAAACAATGAAAAAAAATATTTTTAAAGGACTGTTATGATATATCCATGAGAAAAGAAGGAGAAAAGAAGACTCGTACACATGTGGGCTTCTAGGCTCCGTGGAGCAGGGGCCAGCCATCTTACATACTGTTCACTTTGTATATGCAAACACACATAACGAATCTTAGTATCATTCCTGATATGATTACTTTGATAATTCAGTGTATCATGGGTGAGAATGAGTAATTAAAATAAAATTTAAATGGAGATTTTATTTGCACAGGTACTGAAAAATATCTCTTTAGTAAAGCCTTTTGCTATTGCTCTTTGCACCCTGGGGAGTCTTCAGATGCCTGATCATTTCCCTTGGCTCCCCAGCTCTGGGGAAATCATATCTTTTTGTTGGTTCCCTTGGCTTCCGAGTCAATGCAAAGAGCTGGCTCAATGTGGGACATAAATGTCAATTCACTGCCAGGAGGGAAGTAATTTTCAGGCCTCCTCCCCTTCTTTTCTTGCCATGAATATAATAATATACTTTGGAAACATTAGTGGGGTAATCTAAAAACAGCAATGCTGTCAGAATTCAGAAAATGCCTGATAGAACTGATCATTCACATAGCTAAGCTATGATGTTTAGAATCACTGTATATCATATTTCTTTCTTCACTAACGTCCTGATGGATTTTTCCCCAGTGAGAAACTGTCTTTGCACTAAACTACTTGTTATTTTTCTTCTCCTTCCTTCCTGCCTACCTCTTTTTCTCCCCCCCCACCTTTTTGCCTTTTTTTTCTTTTTTTCCTTTTTTTTTTTTCTCTTTTCCAAAAAGCTACTTCATGTTGCAAAGATCGTCAGATGAAATGAATGCAGCCCAGCTGGGATTTGCTGGAAATGTGTTCAGCTTGGCAACACCTCTCACAGAGTAGCTGTGTCCCTAAAAGCTTTGTTTAAAATGTTGAAATGAAAACAAAGGAGACATAATTAGCTGGTGTGTAATAATAGAAAAGGCTTGTATCCAGCTACTGTAAAAGTCATTTAATGAAGGGTAATCTGGACATAAGCCTGCACACTATAGCTGTAAAATATTTAAGCTTTTTAATGAGAGGGAAAATGGAGAGAAGGGTTTGCTAACGTGATTAGGAAAAATGCCTTTCATAACCATTTTTACAGGGTCTTGCAATTCCTAAACTGAGGTTTGCAGCTCTCTTCAAGCCAAAGCAGCAATAAAACTTTTATACTGCACCAACACTTAAAATCTACATACATCACATTGGTTTTATATGTCTGAGTGGGAACATCAGCATACTGCTTTTTATGTCTGCAAAGGGCTACACTGGCTATTGAGTAGCAGCTCCAGTTTCTTCCACTTACCTCAGATTGTAGAGTGCTTGTGGATGAGCAGTCATTAATCTTAAAATGCAGTAAAAGTTGCTTTCAGTGATGTTCTTTTTCATCTCCCCTCATTGTTCTGTTTTTTTCTGTCTGTGTTCCCTATCCTCCCCTTCTCTCTCCTTCCTGAAAAGCTCCCATTTCTCATACTTATTCCACTACTGGAACCAAAATAGATGCTGTGTGGACCAGGTGCTCTGATGTGATGAATACATAGCATTACTTTTGGTCTGTTCGCAGGTTACTAGGCAGAATGCAGAAATCAGTTGGGGATGTTCTATCATGGGACAATCATAAATGATGCAATAAAGAATTATTGTACCCCTGTGAAATATTTAGAGGTGGGTATGATTATGGTATTTACCTAACCTGAGTGCAGATGTGTCTGTGCTTTTGCTACCCATGCCTGGGAGGAAGGGGTAATACTGTCCCCTTGCAGGGGACAGCTTCTCTCTAATCGATGCAGAAAGGTGGACACTGAGAAGTGTGGGCACCTCTGTAAACCTTCTGGTTTACCAGAAAGCCTCTCTTTGTTCAAGAAAACAAATGGAGTCTCCTAGTGTTACACCAGGTTTCCAGGTCTTTTCTAAGGTACAAGAATGGCTGAGACGGTCCACATGATATTGAGACAGTGTGTATAGTTATGCATGGCTCTCTGAGATCTGGGCAGGGAGATAATGGGAACGGGATGGTTTCCACCCTAAACCTCTCTTTGAAAGTCTGATGCTTGTCAATAGTGGGATGGCTGCTGGTAGAGCCTTCTCTGTAGTCCTCTGAGCAGTGACTGAGGGGAAGAAGGGCCTGGTGATGAGGAGGAGCTGCTACACTGCTGTTGGGAGCTTTGCCACTGAAAGTTTTGAGGGTGAAAGGAAGAAAGTCCTGGGAGTTCATGTGCCCTCATTGTGCCAAAATATTGCCCAAGCAATGCCTGCCGGGCTTATGTGCGCTGCCATAGTTCAGCTGGCTTCAGCTGTGCTCTTTCCCTTGTTTCCTAGCTGCCTTTTTTTCAAGGGCTCCATGGATTGCACTCGTTGTCAGTACAGCCAATCAGAGTAATTGTTGCCATTATTTCAGAGATATCTCACAGAAATAATATGTTCATAGCCACAGCTTTCTCACCCCTTCAAAGTCATTACTGTGCCATCAGAATTTTAGCTCAAAGGTTTTGCTTAAGCATATAAATAATATGGGTAGGGCTGTCCCTCATATTCTTGCAAATTCTTCATTTAAGTTTCCATGTAGGAATGGAGATAATAAATATTCATGCATTTCTTTCTACCTTGATATGCTAATTCTGGTGTGAATGGTAATCAAGAAGCAGCTGAAAAAGATGGCTTGATTCTGGTATTATTTATGAATCCTGAACTGAAGTATTGGGCTGGGGCTGTGTGACAATGCCAGTTAAGGGTGATTTAACAAGAATTGTTCGCTGGAGGTGTTGCCTTTTCTTCATCCATTGCATAAAATCATTTAATACTATTGAATTCCCTATTTATTACCTTATTACCTCAGTGAGTTGTCTAAAATTAAGTGAAATTGATTTTTTTTTCCTCATCTTCTTTCCAGCCTTCTAAATAAAGTGTTGAACTCAAGTGCTTTGAATTATGTACCTAATAGTCTGATTGACTTCAATGAGCTAGTTAAAAGAAGTCTAAATATTTGTAAGAGTGGTGGATCTTCTATAGTTACCAGCTTTATAGTATAAACTGAAGAGGTTGTTTCTGAGCAAGATGAATGGAAGTTCAAGTTGACTCATTTAGTGTTTGAAGCAGTCACAAAAATATTTTCATAATATTGGAGAATTAAAGACACATCTCAAATGAATCTTAAACATAAAGACCCCCAGATTTTGTTTCTAAAAGCTTCATATTTGAAAAATCTGGGAGAGAAGCCTGCTTTTTTCAATCATCTTAAGCAGAGATCCAAGCAGTTGCACTGTAGCTGATATTGTGAATATTAGGGTAAAAATCTAGGATCGTGACTATTTTTTTGCCAATTACTTGTACTACTGATCTCAGAACTCGGCTGTTGCCTTCAGTGGCAGCAGGGACATACTTTCATCAATGCTAGGACCTAACCGAGTTAGAAAAGTAGCAGTGGCTCAAACCAATCACTCCAAGGTAACCTCCATGATAAGTGTTTGAAGAAAAGACAAAAGACAGCTTGAGCTACATGCAAAGTGGTCGCTCTGATCAGTGTGTAAACTCTGTCATGCACCATATTGTTGCTAGAAGAGGTGTCATAAAAATGGACGGAATTAATTTTTTTTTACTATTTTTAACATTTCAATAGAATTGAAAATAACAGGAAGGATCAGAAAAACCCTGCGTTAGCCAATTTTCCATGTCACAAGCTCGTCTCCATTTTTAATAAGTATGCAATTATGTTTGTCATATCAGCAAATCTTGACTTCTGAAAGATCAAATAACCTTTGAATGTAAGGGGTTAAAGAGATCAGATGCTCAGAAATGAGTTGATTGTAGATTCAAAGTGCATAAAGCTAAAAGCTGAAAGACTGAGCTTGTGTTTTCTCATTTGATGTTCAGGTCACTGAAGTTACATGCTCTTAACTATTGAAGGCCCTGTGAACATGAAGACTTCTTTCTTTTCATCTAGTGGCTTGATAGCAGAATAATCCATTATGGTTATAAATTATGATTTTTTTTAATATGTGGAAAGATAAGAAGGGCTAAACTTTAAAACCCTGATTCAAATATGCCCAGTTGCAAGCTCTTTAACATATGAACCATGAGGATTGTATTTAACTGATGGTAGATGACACTCAACTAAATAATATCAATTTGGCTCATGAGCTGCAGCATCACCAGATGTACCCATAAACTGCAAACATTCTCTTTATTCTGTTTTCCCATCAACACTGAGTAGGTTAAGGAAGAATATTTGCCTTTGTAAGTGGTCAAAAACTGTCTAGCCCATAAAAATGGGAAGATAGTAAAAATGGTGTAAAACATATACAATAATTAAATTCAACTTCTCTATGCTCTCTGTAATAGACTTTAATAATATCATTACAGTTTTCAAACAATGACATTTCTGTTTGTAAGATCAGTTTCTTGTCAGATAGATTTTATCATGCAGGGAGATAGTTTGCCTAATTTGACAGAAGATATTTGTTCTGGATCTAGATTAGCTGGACCCAAATCATGAAGTTTATGGGGACTGTAGGATACAAACTCCATTTTTGTGTTTGGTCTAGAGCAGTCCTAAGAAAAGTAATATTCACTGCATCATATTTATTTGGTCTTATTATTGCCATCTCACCCTGCTGCAAGGAGGGCCTGAGTGGGGAGGACTCTGAGGGTGAGAGTTTAATATTTCTCATTAAGGATGTGCAAGACAATGGAAGGAAGAGTGGGACCTCTGCCAGAGGTGTCAGTGGGAGAAAGCAGGTCATTGATGCCTTCTATAAAAATGACAACTCCCTGTAGGAGTTCCTCATCAAAAACTGCTTAAGACCAGTGGAAAGGTAGTCATTTTTGTTGGTGACAGGGGAGATCAGGAACTGGCATTGTATTCTTTACAGCCCTTTCAACTGTACTGCTGTATGACCTGCTGGTGGGAAATGCACTGTACAAAGACAGATGCACTGCTGGCATGGGAGGACTCCTGCAGAAGTTGAGAGTTGTCAGGAGAGCACTGGCAGCTTATGCTTTTCAGATTTAGTAACCAGCTGATGCATGGCTTGTTTAGCTGTGCTGTGAGGGTAGCAGGCCTCTGCATGCTGTTTTGTGGTGTTGAAGCTGGGTAAGTATATGCTACTCATATATTGGTTTACTCTGCTACTGCTGAAGTTTGCATGTGTTTTTTTTATTACTTTCCTTGTATCAAAAAGCAGCTTAAAAGAATTACTTTTAATTCAGCAAAACATACATGTCTTCAAGTTTAAGATGCCGTGTTTGCTCTGGCTGGCCCACGGATCCAGGTGAAAATCATATATTTTCCTGTCTGACTATGAGTTGGGGAACCTGCTCTGTTCTCATGGACTAAGGCTGAAGGTGATACCACTGCAGGACCAAGAGAGGACCTCTGCAGATAAGGTAGCAAGGAGCTAACTTACCTCCACATAGCCAACTTCATTTAACCTTTGAGCACATCATTTAGAGCTAATCCCTGTTGTAGGTGATTCTCCGAATCAGTCTTACCGAAATATTACTGTCTAAAAATTAGGTGTCTAGCCTAAACTTGTTAGACAGCTGCCTCTAGACTCTACTGCCTGTGGGGGGAGAGAGAGAGTTGATCTATCTAGCCTGTTTTACACAGACAGATTTGACCCTCTCTGAACCATATCATGCTTCTGCTGTTTCTGAAAGGATTTGGTGGCTACATCATTTGTATTTAACAGATCCCAAGCCTCAGCTTTGCCATATGTATTGACCAGAGTGAAAAGATGCGCTGTCCAACATTGAAACACTACACAAAGAACTGACTGTCACTTCTGAAGGTAGACTTAGAGGTGGTTTGCTGGCATTGTTATGTCGGGGAGTGATAGCGTGGGTGGGCTTTAATCTAAACATTTCTTCACTAATGTAACCCTGGTGTGCACATTTAAAGTGCTTTCCAGATTCTGGCCTCATTTCTGTCTTCACGGGAAATTTTTACACTGCAACTGTTTTCTCCCTAGACACAAAAGGAATGAGTTCTCTGTAACATATGATGACACATTTCGCTAGAGGGATAGAAATGAGTGTTTTACTGATAAAAAGACCCTGTTAAACAACATCCATCTTCTTCTTTGCAAGGTGAGCAGTTATTATTAAGTTATTTCTGTAAATGGCCCTGCTACAATGCATTTTCTTTTGCATTTAAACTTGTTCAGCACCATTTCATTGGTGCTGTTAGATCCTTAGGAAGAGCAGTCCATTGTACTAATTGGATGGGATGCCAGATACAGAGGCTGACACAGAATGAAACTCACATGGTCACTATCTGCTTACTAAATTGCCCGCTAGGAGTGGGATTCATGAGGAATACACAAGTTGTTTAACACATCTTTACAAAGGAGAACATCTTGGTTCTCATACCTGTTCCCCTCTTTTCAAGTGAACAGTTGCTTTTCACTTCGTCAAGAGTGTGGCTGCTCAATTTGAAAATGTTTGTTGACCATCTCTGCTAAAATACTTTATTCTTGGTCATGAGGGGTCATGCATTTTTATACAAAGCCATGAGATCTTTGGGTGCTGAATTTTCCTAGATTTCAGCATCTACCAATGCTGGGATTTTTGTGTGCTTCAATCCAAAAGAAATATATTTTTGTAAAAGAAAACCAACTTTGATGTAGGCACCAATAAAAGGATTTATTTTACCTCTGAAAATCAGATGTCAGGTTGAAACTAGTTGTCTTTCTTCCTCTCTAATTAACAGAAAGAGAGTCATATCAAAAACCTTTCTAAGACACTTACTTTAGTGTCATATATGTCACTCTTTGGAATTACCTTTCTCTCTACTGATTTTAGAGATTAATCCCACTCCTGATTCCCACTGTTTATCTCTTGATGTCAGTGGGAAGCTGGATGTTGACACAGAAATTAAGCTACTACATTTCTTTATGGATATAGGTCAGAGTTGGAAAATTTTGTTTGATGATGTTTCTGTCTGTTTCTAAGTTCACAAGTATCATCTTACCTTTTATTTTCACAGGGCAGAGGAGAAAAATCTCTGCATAAATCCTTTCCTTAGAAAAATACTACAATCAGCTGAACACCAGTAATTGTGTTCTAAGTCTTTATAGCCTCAGTTCTTGTCTTTAAAGTATATTTAGAATAGCATATTTAGCTGTATTTCTCCTCTTGCCTTTAGAATGCCAGGCACACCAATAGAACTATATGAATAATAAATTATAATACTGTTTATCATCTAAATTGTTACCGTTTAGAATTTTTCTCTCAAGTGTTTCTTCTAGAAATCTATTCAGCCCTCCCTGATGACACATTTGGATGAACATTTTTCAACTGTGAATGCCTAAAGTTAATCATCTAGATCTATATTTAGGCACAAAAATGAATGACCTGATTTTCAGAGTTGCTGATTACTTATTTTGATGCATTAATATGAATTTAATAGCTTTGCTGTAGGTGCCAAAGTCTTAAGAATGTTGGGTTTTTTCCCATGCACAACTTGTCTATCAAACTGCAGAACACATGCGGAATTAAATCACTAATGAACGATGACAATATGCCATGTAAAAACAATGTTACATTGATTCATTTATTTGTTTACATGGCTGGGCAGACTAATTTTATGCAGAAAGTCCACTATGAAAGCTGATTTATAGCAGTTTGAAAAGAAAAGCATGTATTTATCCCATTTCATATTGAGACAATGGTGAATTCTCTGAGAAGAAAGTGCATCCTCTGGTTGTTCTTTGTTGTATGCCAAAGAGGAAAATGATATGAAGACATTTTGCTCATTTTGTAGAAAAGCAAGCTTAGTTTTTCCTGATGACTTTCATTATTCTAAAAATTGTGGAAAACTCGAGACTGCACAATAAATTGATGCATATTGTAAAATAATAGCCTTTCAGAAAACATTAAGAGCCATATGTTCATTTTACAGATACACAGTGTCACTTTGACATATGGCTTCCTTGCTGTTTAAAGATTCGAATCACCAAAGTGCTTGGCTACTTCCATTAAGGGCTTATAAGGATTTGCTTAAAGACATTGCTGAGTAGGGGTCTAACAGCCTGATTTTCTATACCTTGTCTAGCTGAGTTTGAGAAGGTGTCCAAACTACTTTGAGGATGCCCAGAACTATATAAACAGTAAGGACTGTTGAACTATATGGTTGAATGCCAGGATTTAGACTTCAAAGATAAGGATAATAAATATCCTTTGTTTAGTGTGTTGTCTTATTCTCTGTTTTTATATTGGATTATTCTTGATACACACAAGGGCTTTTTGCAAAAAAAGTGAAATGAGGAGCAGATGCTAATTTTGCTCTTCTTTAAGAGTTGGTCTTTGGATCTTGATCAAACCAGTGGGGAGATTCTTACAAGCCACAGTGGCACTGGGTGTAGGATCCCACCTACTGCACTTAATTTGCTGGCAAAATCCTGAAGGAGATAAGCTTGAATAAGAGTAAGCTGAGTGAGGACTGCACTACTCCATCTGACATTATATTGACAGCAGGTGGCAAATGTGGATAGAAATGCCTGACTATAGCTGAATAAAGTGCACAGTCCCTTCAGTATCAGCAGCTGTGTGATCACTGGGGAGTTGTTTGGTTACATGTGGGTTTTTTCACATCTATCATTTTAACTAAATTGGTGGTCTAAATGAATGGTGTCATGCATAGGAACATTAGATGGATTTATGACAGCTGAAATGTGTAGTACCTAGAGGATTTGAGGTCCATGAAGCAGTGAATGGATTTCAAAAAAGCATGATTTTCATCCGTAGTAGATATAAGCTTGATCCATTATTCAACATGCTCTGAAAAAGATAATTGCACATTGGGTTCACAGGGCAGTCTTCTGGCATTTCAAAAAGAAGAAAAAGGAATTTAAGGGAAAGATTTATATGGTTACGTTGCTTCTGTTTATGATGCTAGCAAAAGAAGTCCAATTTTCTCCTAATTAGATTATAACAGGTGCAAGCAAGTCCAACAGAAGGAAAGCTCTTTGTATAATATCTATACAGCATTTGGTGTGAGTGTAGCAGGGAAACAGGATGCATCTCTCAGCCATGCTTTTCCCATCTTATGATCTGACATCTGTCATGTGCTCTGCCATCAGATAGCAGTGTTACTGGGCTTGGTGAGGTGGCCTCACCCTGGCTCGGGTCGGGCATCTGAGTTTGGCTGAACCAACTGGGGAAGTGAGTCCCTTTCTGAGACTCATTTCACCCTGTGCCTTGTTCTTCTGAGAGCTTTGTTGCTCCAGGTGCTCTCATTCTGTCTTGTACACCCTGTTTCTTGAAGGCTTGGGTCCATTGCTTTCACCCATGTTGGAGACATTGCAGTCCTTGCCACTTCTTCCCTAATGATCCTGCCTCATATTCTCCTTTGCTGTCCAAACCAAAGAGGCAACAAGAAAAGGGTATCACATCCTGCATGCAGATATCACCTCCTTCAGCCATTTAAGCTGAGATGCTGAGATGTGAGCAGAGAAGACTTGGGGAGTGTCACACATTCTGCTCTGTTAAGGGGTGGTACTACCAGCAGAGTGGTGTGGTAGACAGTTGGAGTCAGAAACCTCTGAAAATGCCACACCAAGAATGCTCACAACTTGCCTCTCAGAGATTTCAGGTTGTTTTGGTTTGTACAGATGGCAAGAGTTTTTCTCCTTTCTCATCAGATTTGCACTGAGGAGGCTCTATTGACACATCTCTGATAATGAGAGCAGAGTCCAGATGGGCAGATACTGAAAAAGGGGTATATAGATGGATGTTTAACTCCTGTTTTTAAGCAACCCAGGGAGCACTGTTACTTCAATTAAAATAAAAACTAATGAGTTCAGAAATTTTAATTGCATTTTAAAGGAGGGGTGGATTTTCTGCTTTCGTTTTGAGTTTATAACCTAATATATAAGAGAGGTGAAGATCTGCTTTTTAATGAAACAACTGAAGAGATCATACTGAGATCCTATTTGACTATGATGTTACTTCTGTTTTTTAAGAACTGCAACTGAAAAATAGAGAGGATTAACTTATGATTATTTTAAAGAAATGCACAGAATCATTCATGATGGTGAACTTAATAATTTTCCCATGTGCAAATTGAACTATTCTGATGTCATATTGTGTATTTGTCAGGAAACAAGGTAAGGTCTGTTTCTGTGTAAATACATTTTACCATAGCTTCAGACTCCTGGTGAGATTATAATGATAAAGCTGTGCAAATACTGTTACAAACCGGCAGAAACCAGCCTGGCAGGAAATTTCAAACCCAATGGCAAACTTCCACAGGCTTTTCAAAATTAGTTGCTGTTCCACTAAACAGTCATTGGGAGTATGTCTTATGGGAAGAGGACTGAGTTTTAGTACATAGGCATGCAGATGGGTCTTTGTCAAGTTTATGGTGTGACATTCATGCACCTTCAGGGAGAAGCTGAAATCCAGACTGTAAAGAAAAAACAGGTTCAACAGGCAGGATCTGTAAAAAAACCCTTTTTTTTTTTTGCAGATATTGCTGTTGACTCTTTAGAAAGATATGTGAAGAAGTGCATTTACAGAAATTAATGGCTAAATAAGTGAATAATATAATTCTGATGGCTTTTTACAACTTGGATTTTCTCCCTGCTTCTCTTTCCTGGTGCTACATTCTTACCTGTTTTTGATATGTGTTTTGAGAAATTGCTCCAGACTTGCCTATAGGGACCTATTAATAGCGATGCACTCTCTAGGCAGATGCACTAATTCCACTGATAGAGTGCCTTCTTTTTTTTTTTTTTTGAATTAGATTAACTCCAGTCAGAGCAGATTTAAACTATTTCAGTCCAAGTCACTATTATTTTGAAATTGGAGAGCCTATACAAAAACTGAGGAAAACCTTACTTTTCTTTAAAGATGACACTGTCTCAGTCTAAATACACTTCATGGTGTAAACAAGCCCTGGAGAGCATACCCTGTGTTCTGAATTGCATTTGCAAGCTTTTGTGAGTACTCCAACTCATGTTCATGTGCAATTCAACCTACAACAATTCAAGATGTTATCACTTCCCCACCTTCTCTGCTATTTATCACACTCAGTCTGTCAGAAGTTCCTGCCAGGGTGGCAGAAGCAGGCTGGAGAACCAGCTCATTCGAGTCTTACTGCTTCAGTTCAGAGGGTACTGTCTTAGAGTTACACTGGACTAAGAACATGAATGTGATTAAGGATGCAGTTCGGTTTCTTTGACTCTAATATTGAGGTTGTTTAACTCTTGCAAGGCAGCAGATGGATGCAACACAGCACTGCTGGAGTGAGATTAGGCCCTTTGTCAGAAGAAGCTTGAGAGGTGGTGTGACTCAGTAGCTCATCCAGGGGTCTGGGCATTATAGACTCATGTTCTTTCCCCCATCCTTGTATAAGTGACCTTGCATGGTGTCTTTGATATTTTTCTATAAAGGAATCAGGTTTTTCTTGAGGTCAACAAGAGAGCTTTTTCAGCCCCTGAACTAGGATCATTTGAATATCACATTCCTCTGAATGCCAGTGAGGCAGTTCAGAATTCTGCCAAAAAATAGCATTCAGGAGAACTGTCTGTTCTCCTTTAACCTTGTTCTTGAAGCAACAGTGACAAAAAATTGTTCTAATCCCCCTGAGTCTTAAAAAAACATTAAGGCAGGCTCTGAGCTCAGACACTTGAAATTTGGCTGTATTAAAAAGGGCTGAAAATGAGATATTTGCCCTGGTAAATGTCTTAATCGAGGGGTCATTACCTGTGCTCTCTCAATGACTGGATTAAACTCACTGCAGCTGAGGATGGATCAGACTAATAAACTCTGAAGCGGATAGAAAGTCTGCAGTAGTCAACAGCGGGGAAAGCAATCAGTGTTATAGCGTGAGCATTACTGGAGGAAAGTTTGGCTTGCTCAAGGATCCCCAGGGCTGCTTGGGCCACTCTATTACCTTCAGACTCTCTTGCTTCAGTTGTCTCAAAGGTGAGAGTGGATATGTTAATTTGTTCAGAGAAGCAGGCTGAGTTGCATAATAGCAACTGCAGGTGATGCAGAGCCTATCCCATCCTGAGGTTTGCAGAAATCTGGCTTGCCCCTCTAGTTACAGCTCAGGTCAATCAGCTGCAGAGAACATCTCTGAGCATAACTATTCTTTGTGCTGCCCAACAAACACATTCTTATGTGGCTTATCTATTTATTTCTAGGGGAACAGAGCTGCTTTGGCATTGCTTGCAGTTACCATTATGCAAAATAATGTATCTGGTCAGAATGGATCACTGTGTCCATTGCAAAGCCCAAAGCACACATGTCCATGTGTACAGGTACTGTAAAATAGAACATCTGAATAGCTTATAAAACCAAATGATGACTTTCTTTTCTAGGGTCAAGTGTTATCTGGGTGTGAGCTTTCTTCTCTCTGAGTGATGAATGCAGCTGAAGAAAAGGGACTACTCACGTAAATACCTGCTCATCTAGTCTATTTGTCAAGCTCCTGTATAGCCTGTCTAACATGAGTGGACATGCCTATGGCACACAGTGTTGGGCAGTTTGAAGATACAGTGGCCATACCTTGATCCTGCATGTAATAGTGCTGAGATGATGCAATGGTCCAAGGAGGCTGAGTAGGTTTAGGATTGGTTTAACTTTGTGTGCATGCCACAGAAAAGGGATGAGAATATTCTCCTTGCCTGGGATCAATGAGGACTTTGAAATATATGCTACAGGCCTCTTTAGGGATATCTAATATTAGTGTGAAAATATTCACAATGCTAAAGGCTAAATAAAGCTGCAACTGTATCCAGCTGATAGTCTATAGATTTCCTCATCTCTTATTCCAGCTCAGATATTTTTCATATCCTCTTCATTGTGATATCTGGCTGAAGATGAAAACTTGAATGAGAATCTTTGTAACCATGCCAAACCCAGAAGATTTTACCTGTTGAAGAGAAAGTGGCCATTAGTACTTTCAATGTGATTGAACACTTTACATTGCATGACCCACACAGAGGGAAGAGATTGTATCTCTGAGAAGGAAAGTATTAGTAGAACTGTCATGAAAACATACTTTTCTCATCACCTCCTTAGGCTGGTCAAGGCAACCCTGATCTGGGATTCAAAACAGGTAGACAGAGTAAGAAGGAGAAGGCTACATGATTCAGATGTGGGATTATTGCGGGGAAGAAGATTTTTTTTCTCTTGTCTCTTAACTCTGAATATGTGTGCACATTTAATCAAGGGGTCACTAAACACTTGCCACCTCCTGGCTGGGCTGGCCACATTCTTTTTCACAGAGCAGCCAGGGCTGCGGGTGCATGAGTCTGGTGCTGCTTTGCAGTTTGACAGAAACAGCAGTTTTTCTGGAATATGCAAAGCCATAAAAAGCAGCTGGGAGTCTTTTCCCTCTGGCCAAGTGGCTGCACTTATATTCACCAACCGCAGGTATGTACAGGCTTTTGGTTTTTTTAATAAAGGACTTGTTGTTAGGAGTTGTAATATGGTGGTATGTGGAGCAGATATTTCAAGGACCTTTCTGTATAAGGTCTTAACTATATAGGTGCTTGTAACTGTAGGGATTCATATTAATGACTCAGACCATATCCAGGCCATATTCCTCTATTCCTTGCATCTGGGGGCATATGAATGAAGGAAAAGTTTTCCTGAAGGAGTAGGTATTCTTATCATTGGATGCACTTTTTTGGAAAGAGGCAGAACTAAATGCAAGACTAAGAATTTCAGCTGCAGTGTACTGAAGTGCTAAACAAATAGCTGCTCAGATGAGAAGACAACCTTTAATATGTTGGTGTCTTTCCTAATTGTGTGTCACCTTTTACTTTTGAAAATTATTTATCTGCAATACAATACCAAAGTAAACAGTTATGTTCAGTGTCATGCTAGGTCTGTTTTCAAGATGCCTTTTGAAGGAGCAGTTATCTGTTGTCAGCAATAACATGTCCCCTGCCTTGTCATTGCCCCAGGTTATTGCTGAGCAATTATTCTTTCTTCTTTAAAAAAATTTGCATGAAGGTTTCTCCTGCATTTGTACATGTGGCTAGCTGTCCATGAAAATCTATCATAATCACAACTGAACAGTGTATCTTTCCTAGCCAGACTGTCCTCTAATTCTCCTTCTCCTGGATGGTCTCTTCTGCCTTCTTTTGGCATGCTATATGAATATAACCTACTCTCTGGTTTTGTTCTTGTTTCTTTTAATGAAGTAGTTATTTCTTCTTCTTAATTGTCCTTGCAATGGGATTTCATTTTCTCCCACCACCCCAGCATATTTTGATACTGGTGTCTGTGTTTAATATATACAGACTTCTAAATTTCAGTTTTCATGCATTTTGATGTTCTCTGGCAAAATGTGCCAGTTTTCATGTATGCTCTTGCCTTTTTGCCATCCACCCTCCCTGTTGTCTTTCCTTTCTTACAGACTAGGACTATACTTCTTTGATAACTTTTGACTTTGAACTCACAGGCAGATTGTGGTTAGACACAATTAATTTATCCAAGAGTCTCTAGGTTACTTTGTTTCAGGGTAACAGGCTCTTCTGCCATGCCAGAGTCGGTGGCTAACAATTTCTCATCCTTCTGTCTGGTGTGTACCTCACTTGCTGTTGTCTTGGTCTAACGTCTTTTTTAGTGGAGATCTTTCTTTTTTGACATTATGATAACTTTTTTTTCATTTCATTTTTGTGTCTCTATTGGCTCAGTTTGTGTCAGTGGCATTTTTAAAGGTGTAGAGGAAATTTCACCCTCTTTGCAAAATATACTCAGTCTCTCATTCTGCTCCAGGAGGATACTCCTTTCCTACAGGCTCAGAAAATTGAGGCTCACCCTTACCAATATAATTTTTGAAACTAGGGGTTAGTATTTCCTGTACACTTTCTTATTTTGAACACGGCCCAGAGGGATATTTTTTAAAACACTAACCTGACATTCTACTGATAAAGGGATTAAATGAAAGTATTTGCATAATGTCTTTCAAATAGATGGGTTTTATGATAGATGACACCAAAATATGTTGCATAAGAATGTGAACTGCTTGGAGAGGGAAAAAGTGCAAGCAATTTGTAAAGGGATTAGCAGAGTAGAACAGGTCTATGTCGAACATAGATATCATGAAATAGATGGATTTCATGATGTCAGTTGTTATATAGCACCTTACTGAAGAAAGCTGACCACCTCCTTGTTTCACTACGGGATGATTCTATAATCACAGAAACCTGGACTCTTTAGTTTCAAAAAGAAACACCTTCAGAAAATAAAAAGGAATATTAGCTGTTATGTTCTTGTGTCACAAGATGAATTTGAATTAATATTTTCTCCATCTTTTTGGCTTTACTTCAGAAATACATAGTTTGGTGGGAGGGGGGATTTAACAAGCTTTAGGCAAGATTTGCTAAATCCACAGTATAGCGGGTACTGGACGACATGCACTGAAATGCTGATTCCATGAGGCTCGGAGTCTTATCGCGTCTGCAGGCAAAGAGTAGAAATGCTTTCACATTAGACTTGCAAAATGTAATGTGCAGTGCAGTACTTTCTGTCTGAGCCATTCTGTCAAGTTAGCACCATTAGGTACTGTACCCCACTTTGAATCTACTTATTTTTATTCTTTTAAGAAAGTGTAAGTCATACACCTCTCTTGGGAATGTAGTAAATATATTTATTGATAATTACTTGATAGATAGAAGCAATATACATAACCTACATTCAGTTCATCCTATTTTTGGTCTACTAAAATGAGACATGTTATATACTTGTTTTTTGCCTGTATTTTTGCATGTTTAATGTAGTCCCCGTTCCGTAGTAGTTGAATGGCTCTTATTCTTGTTAATGCATCTAATTGCAAAACTTGGCTCTGAGGCAGGAGAGTACTATCTTTTCTAAATGTTGATGGGAAACTGAGATATAGAAGGTTATATTCATACCATCAGGCATGATCAAGTAATATTTGACTCCAGTGACTTTGGATCAAGCCATTGGCTTTAGAGAGCAAATGAATCATCTGCCTTTCTGTTGAATAACAATCACAATAATCTCTGCTGCAATAAAAGCAGTGATTAAGTTAGACTGGGTTTGAGAACGGATCTGCTGAACAGGTGTCTGAGAGACCTAAGTTGCGGGTTTTTTCCAGACATTTTGTTACAGAGCTCCCACTGAGATCAAAGAGAAGGTCTGTTGTAAAAGAAAAGAATTTGCCCTGGATTGCCCACTAGGACTGTTGCACAACAAGGAAGTACTGATGTGGGTGCAGCTCTACAATGAAAAAATCCTTGTATTTTCCTGTTTTCCTAAGTGGAAATTTCTAAATAAGTATAACTTACCTGTATGACATATAAATAGTTTCTCTCCTCTAAATGTAGACAATGAGTCTAAGTTATTTTTTCAGATGAAGAGCTCTACATAGATCAAGAGAAAGTATTTTTATTTAGCATTAATTAGGAATAAAAATGTAGGTCCCCATTGTCTCTGTGAGGTCATGTGGAAACACAAACTCTGGAGAAAATGCCAAAGCAACTGATTAACTATTATTACTTAGCTAATATTTGCTTCCTATCTCAGAACTGCCTTTTAACCATAAAAGAAAAACCGTTGAGAAACTGTTGTGCTTTGTGGGTGATTTGCAGTACCAGCCTCTGGAAGGAACAGAGACTCCCTGTTATGCTCAGAAAACAGGTTTTTCTCCTGATCAGGTATCAAGCTGGAAACTCACAGGCTGTCTTTGCTGACAGCACAAAGCTGCCTACAAAACTTCACTTGCTTGCTGCACAGTGGAGCCTGTGAGCGTGGCCATGTGTGCTGCAAGGTTGCCCTCCCTGTAGCCAACAGGATTGCTGATGCCTCAGCAAGGCCAGCGGGTTCGTCAGTGCCATAGCCAGCTGCCTTCAGGCAGTTTGTAGGCTGCCAAGGAGTTGTTGCATGGATGGGGCATGGAGCATGCTACTCATCTGGAGTCTTCACAAATACAGATGCTAAATGCATTCACCCCTGGGAACGATGCCTGGTCCTCAGGAAAAGTGGCCTGTTTGTATGCTGCACAGAGCTTGTTCCATAGCATCAAGCAGGGTGGTTTCTCTTGTATCCACACAATGAAACACTTGTCATTTTAGGTGTCTTCTTGGCCCTTTGGTGCTAAGATGCAATCATTACTTTTCTGTGTGAGTTTGTGTAGTTTGTTTTGGTTTGGTTTTTTTCTTTTCTTTTTGTTTGAAGCACCAGAAATAACCTGAAGCATGGGTTGAAGCCCACCAGACTGGTATTTGCACAGAAAGGCTTACGTTATTAGGAGTTGGAGGACTGGTTAGGACGAGGCAGGGTTGATAAGGAACAAAACCTCATCCATGACACCTTTTGGGACTGAACTGTTTCCAGAACTTTCCTCAGTTTTGCATGGAGATTAGTTGGTTCATTCTACAGAACAGTCTGGGAAGGAAGTGGCAATTATGCAATATCAGGATATCACAACCTGAGAGTAAACTGGGAGTTAACTTGGTGGGCAGCATAGGCTTACTGGTTGTCTGCAACATGTATGTGTTGGTTTGCACCTGAAATCTGCTCTGATGTTGACAAAGTGTTTTTCCTGTTGTGCAAAGGATATTTCATAGCCTACAGCTGCTCTGACTTGAGCCACTCTGCTCCTCTTGCACTGGAGCTCAGGGCTTGAGCCCTGACTGTACTTACAGCTTCAGTTTCTCCATTTCCTGGACAGCACTGTGATTTACCCCAGGAAAGCAGACCACTATCACCTGGGAGGAAGAGGCTTGGATTCATTTTCTTGCTCTACCAGTATGGCTCTGTTTCTTTTTGCTTTCACATTATCACATGCCTTCCAGGTCTTGTCTATCTTACACTGAATTATTAGCCATGAAATCCTCCAGTAGAGATGCAGCTTCTGCTGCAAAAAAAATGTTTTTGCAAGAACCTATTATATCCTTACCCTGCAAGATGCTCCTTCCAGCCTTGTGAGTCTGTCAGGGGGCTTATGCTTATGCTTATGCTTGTGCAAAGCTGTGGTAAAAACGTGTTACCACAGTGGACTTGACTCCTCTGAAGAGTTTTCTAGTATGGATTTGCCCTAAGCCTCAGCTTTCTCATTGCCACCTGGAGCTGATAGCGCTATGGTAACACGAGAAAGTCTTAAGAGTTCCTTACCAGGGAGCTGAGTTTCATATGAGGTAGCACTGCTGCTCAGAAGTACTGCTGCTTCTGCTTTTACCTCTGCCCACCAACACTGAAAGGGAATAAGGGTCTCCTAATGACTTTCTTCACTTAGACACAACTATAGCCTTTTGTTGCTGACCTAGTAGAAGAACTCAGTCTGACAAAATGAAGAAGGAAAAGGAAAATGCTATTTTGTTCAGGGTCATATTTTGGTCTAGAGACTTCTTACAAATGCACAGATATGGCTGTTCCCTTAGTCCTGACTACAACCTTCCTTCCAAACACCAACCTCATTTTCCCAGTAATCCACAGAACCTGAGAAACTTTAATGTCTTTTGCACCAGATGGAGGCTTGCAGCTGACTCTACCAAGGTAGTAGCTTGTTGGAAGTGGGGAGTTCCCATGGTGGATTGAGTGCCTTGGGAACTGCAGGCAGCTCATGGCGGTGCAGCACAGCTGGGAAATGTGGGGGCCACACTAATTCTGTGTGGCCTTTTTTCATCTCTCTGGATCAGTGTTCTAGAGAAAAGATGGTGAATCATTGTTGTCAGGTGGCACGTAGCTCCATGAAAAGAGTGCAGCTGAGTGAGCACTGATGGGTACACAGTGTTAATACATGAGCAAACATTAAAGGGTACATAGTGTTAATGTATGAGAAGTAAGACTGCTGGGAAGGAAACGAGAGATAGTCTGTGTCTCACCTGTGCTATGTGAGAATAAAGGGAACTGAAAAGCTGGAGAGAACCCTGTGTATATTACTTATTGGCAAAGGTCTGTTGGCCTTTGGAAAAAAGGGAAAATGGTTCTGGTGTGTGAACTGTCTAGCCTGACCTGCTCTTCTCTGTACATACAGGAAGTAATAAATACCACCAACACCTGTATTGTCTACATAACTTTGAAGGAATCTATAAGAATTTTTATAATTGAGTCACTGTAAGGGGAAATACCTGTCTACCTGTCATAGCAAATAAGTATCTGATGTTCTGCATAACCAAGATTAAAATCAGATACTGTATTGGATAGGAAAGGTATCCTGTTAGAAAATTTGACATAATTAATTTATGATGGTAACTCGTGTTCTTTGTATGTTAGTAATTTGGCATCTGTTATTATAGGAGTTTATGACATCACTTATCCAAAACCAAGAAAAAATCATGCAAGTTCCTTAAGGTTTGGTTGGGGAAATCCCCAGCCTCTACTATAAAAGACATCCTTTCTTCCTTTGCTGTCACATCTGCTGGCTGAGACGATGAAGCACACACAGGTGGCTGTGCTGCTCCTCATGCAAAGTGTGAGTGCTCTGGCTGGAACAACAATGGCAACAGAAGCGGTAAGATGGGGCTCTCATGACCTGAACTTTGGTGCCTTCTCGTATTCTCACGTAGGTTGCTGAAAATTCTTACAAGGTTACTGGAAAATTATTAGAGAAATTGAGATCTCTGCCTCATTTTAAGAATGGAGTAAGTTTAAAGTATTCCTTCATCCTCCCCCCAACTAATATATAGGGACTGGGTAATAAACGTAGAAGTGAGGCACAGGTTTAAAGTCAGAGTCAAATTCTGCCTTTGGTTAGATGAGTGCAGCTCCCAGTGAGGATCCAAGTTGGATATTAAATGCTCTGTGTAGCTTCTAATTAATTAGCAAGGGCTTATAGCAGGAATAGATCCACATCTTTGATGTGGAAGGAGTTGGGAGGTGGGAGCTTTCCCAGTTGCATGATTGCTGTCATACTCTGAGACCAGACAAATGAAAGCCATGTTGGGTGTTTTTTGTTGGGTGCTCTCTCTCTTCCTCAGAAAACTGTATCTGGTTGGACAAGAGTGAAGTTCAAAGCAGATCAAATCAATCAGAAAAAATACCACAACAATCCCAAACCAAAGGCAACATGAAATTCAGGGAGGAAGGAAGAAGAGGAAACTTTGAAAAATGTTTTTTAAAGCAAAAAAATTACATTAGTGACAGATCACTTTGATTTTCTACTGTCTTTTTTTTTTTTTTTTAATTTAAAACTGGGCTTCTATTATTAAAAAAAAAAAAAGTTTGTGAATATTTTAAAAGGTCTTTCAAATGAAGCAAAGCATTTTGGTTTTGTTTGACCCCAAATGACTGCCTTTTGGTATCTATTGGTTAAAAGTTTTGGGAAAAGCCCACATTTTGGCTCCCTATGACTCTTTCTGATTTATCTGGTTTCGTCACCAACCAGAAAATTCCTGTGTGCTCCTAGTTATAATTTTTGAAGTTTGGGAGTGCTGTGGATGCAGGCAGTGAAGTCAGCATCTCCTGGGAAGGTGATGCAAAAGAGTCGCAAAAGTCAAGATGCAGGTGTAAGTATATGTTGATAAGCTGAGGGTAGAAAGCTTTATAGGGAAGAAATTCCTCCTCAGTCTGCTTAGCTTTAAGCTAGTCCCCCATTTTTGTAGTTTATGATGCAGTTTGT
The DNA here is from genome assembly GCA_035583135.1 of Lophotriccus pileatus. Taxonomy (NCBI): domain Eukaryota; kingdom Metazoa; phylum Chordata; class Aves; order Passeriformes; family Tyrannidae; genus Lophotriccus; species Lophotriccus pileatus. Next base: position 56,606,635 of record JAWWES010000001.1, read on the forward strand.
GATGTCCCTCTGCCCAAACACTGTTAATTGCTACTAGCTGCCCCCTGTCACGTACAGTGTAATCATAGAAGCACACAAATGCCTGTTCAAGTGGGTTTATTTGACAAACTGTCCCACAAAGGTTGTTTACACTGTGCCACTCAATAAACCTGCCCTTTGCTGGCCATTTGGATTTCTCCACCATTCCCTGGCTCAGGAATATGGTTCCAGTTGGAATTTGGGAAATGCAGAAAGACCCAGCAGAGAGTGTCCTGTTGCAAGGGAAACCCATTTGGTGTTCTGTCTGTGGCACCATTTGATGTTGAGGGTGTCTTGCTCCAGTTTCCAGTCTGACAGAGATTTTGGCAAGACACTGTTACAGGTGACAGTGTGCTGCACCACGGCAATGCACTGTGCTCTGCACACTTTGTGAGGATGAGGCAACCCACAGTACGGGTGACAGCTGCTCTCCTTGCAGTGGCAGGAAGGCAGGCATCAGGCACAGATGAAAGTTAAAGTAGATGTATATAGTCTAACTACATAAAAGTCTCCCAGCGTGGACGTGGCTGTATCCTTCTCCCATCTCACAGTGGGATGCTGTCACATCCATGGTGTTAGTAGCAGAGTGGGACACATTCCCCAGCCATCACAGCTCACAGCCTGACTGCTTGGTGTGAAAGGGGCAGCAAGTCCTGTGCTGAGAGGCTGAAGCATGAGTTGGGAGGTGAGGAGTGGACATCCCTGCTGGGAGGACAATATTCTCTGGTTTTAGGGCAGAGGGTCATGGTACTATCTTTTCAGACTGCCAAGGCTCAGAGCCCCAGCTCCCACCTCCTGGACAGGCTGAGTGTCCCCTGCCTTGCACTGGTCACACAGTACCTTTCTCTAAGAATTATGGTTCGCATAATAAAAAAAAGTACTCTGGAGCTGCAGGGGCCTAACTGGTGGGGAAGGAATGGTGCCATATGCAGGAAATCACACTAAAAAAACCCTTTCCTTTTCTTTTCAGACCACGAGTCTCTATACGATGCTTCCGTACCTGACTTGGCCTAGGAATACCAATGACACAATGCACACTCCCCCAAAGGTATAACCATTAATATTCTTCAATAAAGTCCAGAAAAGAACAAATTTAGGAACTTGTGTTCCATTCTTTAAATACTACACAGTCACTCAGAGACTTAACCTGGATACACATAAGCCAATTAGGCTGTCTGGGAAAAGCATTTATGTGTTGTGTATCCAGTATTTTAGAAAGTAGTGAATTTCCAAAGTCTTTGCTACTGCTACCACGGCATTCAATGCCCTAAGTCACATCCAAAACTTTGGCACTAACCTTGTAACTAGTGAACGGGACCCCAGACCTGAAGCAGATGGGGCCCTGGAGATTTGATGGCAATGTACCAAACAGTTTGATGATTACAACCTCCCTGGAGGAAGTCTCCTCTCATAAACTAGAACAGGACCTTGAAACTATTTTTCTGAGGAGTATCCATTTCTGATTGCTGAGATTCAGAAAATCTCGATTCTCACTGTTCTGATTCACTGAAATGTTGTCAGCTATATATTAATATTTGCTGGTAGAGGAACCTGAATCTGATTTCTGTGCCTTCTGGTACAGTGTTTAAGTCCACATCCTGCAGATTTCAGTGTTTGGTTTCTTTCTCTCTCTCTATCAGTGACTATTTAATAACATGTTTGCTTTGGAACAGATTCAATAGGTTACACTTGCTCTGAATGGTCCTGCAATCTAGTGCCAAAACCAGAGTTCGTTCAAAGCACAGCTCCAGATTAGGCTGGACACAGTAGACAGCATGACAGCAGATCTTTTTTGTCTAGGTTAGCCAAGTGTGGCACCTGGGATATGTGGAGGGACCTCTTCCGAAACAGAGTTAAGTCTCTGACTCCCGTAGAGAATTTAGAAAGTTAAATGGAGTCAGGCATCTTTCTCTGAGTCTGACTAGCAAGACCCAAGTCTTATCCATCTCCTTGCCCAGCTGAGGTGGCTTTTGTCCCTGCCATGGCCTCTGTACCTGTCATGTGGTTTCTGTGGACCTCATTCTCTGTCTTAGGATGAGCAAACAGCTGATTCAGAGCTGTGAGTGTCACTAGGCTACAGTGACAAACTTCCTAGTTTTCAGAAAATTGAGTAACTGCTGGCCCCTACTCCCTTTCTTAGTTTGAAGGGATATGAAGAAGGAACATTCCTCATAGCTTCAAATATGTATGTATAACAGCTTAATTTTATAGGGTGAAAGTTACTGTCAAGTGCTTGCTGTAGGCTAGGACAGTTCACTCTCTTTTAAGCATTCTGTATAAATTATTAAACTCTAAAAAACATACACCTCCATCAAAAGTAACACACTTTCTCATGCATTTTTCTACATGATGAAGAAAGACATTTTTGTTTCATGATGGTCATTTGACTGGTATTATATTTTGATTGAAGCACTTACTGACCCAAGGGACTTTTAACTTAATGTGCCTCTTGGTCTTGTCAGCATCATGATCCTAGTGTCTGTAATGTCAGTGGAAGAATGGAAGCAGTTCTGTCTGCCCATGTCTACTCTTTTGGAAAAACTGTCCCTTGGCTTAGATATAAACTGCACTTACTGCAGTGAAGCTCTGCCTTCAACTCAAGGCTCCCTCCTAACACAAATGTCAAAAGGTAATGATTATTTTTCATAGGGATCTTAAAAACACAAGTTGGAGGATTTTTGGGAGGTTATCTGAATGCATTCATGAATTTTTTTTTAGCACATGAAATATGCATGGTAACTCTAGAGAACTTACTGCTATATACAGTAAAGACTGGAGTTTACAGCAGAGTGTACACTGGATATAAAGGTGTAGCACACACTCTTCTATACTATGTATAGTACACTCTCTCTTGTATACATATGCACATATTTATGTTATACACAGAAGAAACAGAATACAATACCTTCCACACAAAAATTAGCATGCCAGTGTGCAACAGTCTTAAAGAACGTCCCATATACTCACTAAACCACACTTATTTCTTATTTTGGTTCCCCTCCCATCCGTTTCTTTTGTTATTCCTGAGCAACTTGCCATCCCAATCATGCCCATACACAGAGGACTCAGAGGTACAGAAAAGTCTGACTTAGGAACTTATTTTTCATATTTTCGTATTTTACATACTTGTAGCCACATCTTCAAAAATACTTGGAAACTGAGACATAATATGTAGTATGTTCTCAGTGAGATTTTCAGAAATGCTTTGGTAACCTACCTGGCAGGGAAATCATGGGAAGTTATGTGCTGGGACATTCTGGAATGCTTCTTTTCGTGTTAAATGTCTTTAGCAGTCTGTCTATGGGTGAAGTTTTAAGGCCTGTGGTGCCTGAGCAACACAGATAAAGTGACTTTTCACGCTTTCGTTCAAAATGAGATGCGTGCTGTTTGTTGTGTCTGCAGTAAAGAGGTTGCCAGAAGTGTGAACTGGGATCATTCCTGCTTGCTGCTCTTCTCTTTTTGGGCTCAAAGATCAAGACAGCTTTGCTGCTGGCTATCACTGTGTGTTCTGCCCTGGTTTGTCGGTGAGGATGTTAGTTGAAATCACTGTGAAAAAGCAAGAGAAGTGCTGAAAAGTCAGCTTTCAGGACATAGTTTTGTTGTTTGCTTGTTTAAAAGGGAGAGAAAAAGAGAAAACACATGAATAAAGCTGGTATTTCTGCAAGGCAGCAGGAGAGATTATAGAAAGAAATGTGTTTAAAGAGCAAGTCTGTAACTTTAAAATATGCAGCTGCACTGAAGTGTGTGCTAGAATATTTTAAAGTAACATCAAATATCTTTATTAAGAAATTTGTGATAGGTTTATGAATTGGGAAACATTTTGTGAACAAATGAAAAAGAACTGCTCCAAACACACTCAGTATTCAGCCCAGTGTTTATGGAATACAGTGTGCTTTGACTGTAAATTATGGCAAGATCATGAATTGCCAGCCTTGACCTTTTCATACCTCATATGCATTGCTCCAGTGATGACGCTTTGAGCATGCAGACAACTGGGACAAGGCGATTCATGCTAATGGCATGGCCAATAGCTTTGCCAGCTACTCACAAAAATGGATGGGTGGGCTGTGATGTGTGGGTGTTACGAGCAATGTGTTGTTGCAAAATAAGAACCTCTACCTTAGGCCAACCCTGTATATTTAATTCATCACCTTGCAGTGGTATATAATTACATATATGTCTGTTTGCTGTGGATGGCTGAGAAACTTCAAATGAAAGATTTTTCTTTTCAGAACTTTCCTGTTACTAGTTCTACTTTGGTGCTTTCATCTCTATGGATGGAAATGACTAGATGATTTGATCACTTTAGATTAACAGAATAGTAAATATAAGACATAAATTGCTAAGTTACTATTTTCCTGCTCTTGGCTGCTTTTCTATCTGCTAGAAAAGTTATTTCATTATGTTAGGAACATTGTCCACAAGACTGGGAAAATAGGGACTATTATGTGCCTCTGTTTTTCTAATGGTAAAATCTTTACAGCAATATTTAACTATTTTCAGAGAGATTTGTAAGGCTGAGTCATAAAAATTGCTAGATGTTTTGAGTTCTTTGAAAGAAAAGGGTGAAAGATGGCTAGTAATGAAGTTATTGATCTCATGATTGTCACAGCTCATATTATTGCCAGACTTTATTAGGTACTAATTCTAGAAAAGAATATTAACACCTTTTTTTCTTACCAATTTGTTGTTGCAGCTCTTTGCCAATGTGTCTGGCTCTGTGGATGATGAGGGAACTTGCCAGTGCTCTGTGTACTTGCCGGATACCACCTTTCCAGTGCAGAAGGTCGAGCAATTGGAAATTGTAGCCGCAACACTCTCGAAGAAATTTGAAACGGAGCTTTCTAAAGTAAGGTGTTCTTTTCTCTTAAAAATAATAGTTGCATCTTTTCTGAAAAACGGTTTCCTGTGAAAAAGTACAGCAGTCAGCACTTTTCTGTGGTGTGTCTTTGAAACCACGGGAAAGAAGGCTCTGTAAGAACAAGGAGAAAGGTGATTAAATCTCTAATCTTTGACATTGTAGCATGTCATACATTTGAATATTCTCCTGTGTCTTTTCTAGGCCTTTGCAGCTAGAGACATATGGTATTTTTTGGAAGAATGATTATATTTTTTCCTCTTTTGGCTCAGTTTTATTGGTTTGTGATTGCTACGTGATGCTATAGGAAGCCAAGCCTCCTGCTCTTTCATGTGTTATTATTTGTATCAAGCCAGCCAGATTGTAGGAAGGCAATGAAGGGAAAGAGGAGAAAGGTCACCACAGGCCAGAGTGAAGAAGTAGGTGAATATTTGCTCCTTCACTGCTTTTGCTCTCACAGATAAAATAAATAAATAAATAAATAAAAATCAAATATCTTCCTTGTCAACATCTGAAGCTGTGACAGTGAGACTGCTGAATTATTTCTGTTGAAGACAAACATACCTTACACTGCTTTGGCTGCTTGTTGCGTGAATTGAGATCCATTTTTTTGAGGAACTCAGGCAAACCTGCCCATGATGGAGTACACTGAGTGAACTGCCTGTGAAGACAGAACTCTGCCTTTTATTTTTTGTAGTGAATAAATATTCAGGATTCAGATTAGGTGTCCGGCAGAAAGTGTTTTCTTCAGAAACCAGGCATCTTAAAAAATGAAGTGTCCTTGAATTAATCAGCAGAAAAGGCAAAGCATTAAATTATAAATTCTAATCATTAATATTCATAACCTTCCTCTGGTATAATCAAGAACAGATAAGAAGTTATGCATAAAAAACACAACAACAGGCGTAGGATCCTATGGTAAGATCTTTCAGTTCAAATCGTTTGTTTTGAAAGAACTGGAGCTAACAGTGAAAAACATTCAGCTGTCAGCAGGCATATGAAGGGCAAGTTGACAGAAGTCCCGCTGCCTCCAAGCACAGGAATTACCTGATCCCTTGCAGCATGGAGGTGTAGCTCAGAGTTAATGAGCCATAAAAATCACTGAAATTTCAGGTCCCCATACTGTTCCCACTGTGGTCATTTGAAGATAACTGCACTGGAATAGGATCAGGGGCATGATTCTCAGCCAAAAAATTGGCATGATTCTTCAACGTGTTTGTGTACCACCTTTCCTTGTGTACCTTGTGTATCCCCTTTCGCTTGCCCTGGCGTGACCACTCTCTTACCAGTGCTTTCCTCAAAATGCTGCATGCTTCCTTTATCCTAGTGCCGTACAGGTATGCAGAGCATCTGAAGTGCTGCTTATCCTCTCCATGTGGACAGTCTCAGCTATCCATTGAATTCAGACATCATGCTTGTATATAGACACACGTTGCTGTAGATACATAAAATTAGGTGTATAGATTTGTACCTGAAACTCACCTCTAAATTCAGAGCAAACTGAATCCCTGTGCTAGACATTAATGTCTAGGTTGCCAGCTGATATCCACTGCTGGCAACTGTGTTGTCATCCTTCAGTGACCAGCAGTGTACCACAGTGTAGGCACTGACCTCAACTTTCAGTTCTCACTGCAGAGAGTGAAAATTCTTCACCATACTCAGGCTTCACTGAATTTCATCCTGTCAAGACCGATCAACCAAGCAGTGTTACAATGCATCCAGTTGAAGTGTGACATATACTTCGGTGTGATATAACCAAAGAGACACTTTGGGTCAGAAATTAAAATGAACAGATTGCGTTTTTGGTGTAACTTTATCTTGCACACTTTTATGTGTGCAAGTTTTCTCAGTTATAATGTTGAGGGGTTTTTATAGAAAGAAGAGAGTTGTTGAACATGGCCCTATTGATATCTGAACTTTAGTGCTTCTGATGCATAAATCTCCATGATCAAAATTTCTCAATGATTCCCATTGTGGAAAGAATCCTCCTTATGCAATCCTGCATATTACTTTAGTCATGATAATACTCATAGAGAGAAGGAAATAATGAAATAGAGGAAAGCCAGGCTTTCAATATTGATCACTATTAGAAATGATCCTGAGCAAATTTCTAGGGAATCTCATTCAGACATAACCTAATCTCACCACAGCAGTGTGGATTTCTACTGAATGCTTCCTTTTCTGACTCTGAGAATCCATGCTTTAGTTGCTCTTCTAAAACACCCTTTTGAAGCTCATGGAAACTTTTCCTGGGTAAGAGCTGCAGGATTGGACCCTCTTAAGGATGCTTTCCATGTGCTAGAAGTCCCAGAAAAACAGCCTGATTGACTCATTAACCTTTTGCCTGATTGTTGGTTAATTCAAAAAGCAAGGGGGTCCTTTTATAGAATCAGCAGGCAAGGAAGCTTGCAGATAAAGAGATGCTCTCATGTGCCAAGTGAGTACAAACCGTAGGCTGAAAATACCAGACTAATTTTTCCTCTGTCACATCAACCTTTGCCAGCATAATTATGATTACAGAAGAAAATTAACCTTTTAAAGCAAAGCAGTAATTGTCTGCTCCTCTCAATAGGAAAGAGGAAAGGACACTTCCATAGCAGGGATGGATCAGCACATGATCACAAGGAGACAAATTGCCTTTCAAAATAAGGCTCACAATGGCCACAAAATCCTCACATAACTAGAACAGGAGGCAAAAAGCATGCTTGTCCTCTGCTTTGCAAAACAGAATGGAATTCTTTTCTCTCTCAGAAGGCAGACTGCCAGACTTGCTCCTTATGGACCTACCAAGGGCAAGCCTGCCCAAAGCCAGTGTCCTGGGCTGAGTGATTTCATAAAGTTGCTGGTTTTGTCATTTCTTTCTTATCTTCCCTCAGTCCTCCCACATTTTGTCTTTTATGTCTTCATCCTGCACCTTTGTTCCCCCTTCTGTACTCTCCAAATGTGTACTGGAAAAGTGTCTTTTTGCATGCTGCAAGACCTGTTTTGATAAATACCAATTGTAGGTAAATGACACAGTAAATGAGCATTGCAGAGTTTTCCTGCCCTTTTCATTACATGGAGGTGACAATGCTTGGAAAGGAGGAAAAAACTGAAACTGAGGATTTTTTTCCCTACATATGCCTCACATGGCTCCATTCTCTTCTTATAAAGGGCTAACACAGGCCCAATGCACTCATCATAGCCTACTTCAGGCTTTTATGATAAATGTGGCCACACTCAGAACTGGTCTGTATCCTTAATTATAAGATATGCACGGAATTTCTGTGCCAGCCTGTCAAGAGAGAATAGCCAGTCCCTAGCAGGTAGATGCAGTGACGAGCAGGGATTATAAGCTTCTTAAATCTATCTGCCAATCAAAAGAGCAACATCATGGTTTTTTTCAGCTGATGTTTCTAAACTACAGAAACTCCTAAACCAGATCTGAGCAGGTGGTGATTTCCACAGAGGGCATTGCGATGCTTGACATATGTGCTGGATTTGTCTGAAAAAGCAGTATAGACTTGTTAGAGCAGCACTGCTGAGAAAATTTTATTTGCCCAATAATTCTCCAGGGGAGCTATTAGCTTAAGTTCATTGGGATGCTGGTGTGGCTGTACAGAGCCCTGCAGAGTGATGGTGCTAGTTCAGGCTCAGCTATACTCTGCTGGATGGTGTTGACATGTCCTTAAATGACCTAGATGGTTGACTGAGTGAAAATTCTCTAATATGGGAGGAGAACTTCAGGTCTGTGTCCTGCAGCATTCTGCAATCAGTGCTGAAATAACTATGTATGCCTTGTTCCAGCCCTCAGCATTTCGTCCAGGCTCTGAGGACCCTGGAGAAAACTTCACATTCATAGGTTTCTCACTAATGAATAGCCAACACTAATTCCAGCAGCCTGTTTATTTCAGTGGATTGTAGATTTGGTCTGTATCTCATTATTATTACCAGTATTACTGCGAGAAAGGTCATTAATACCTAGAGAGGTTTCCTAATACCTCTATGATATACATAGTTTCACCTCTATGATATACATAGCTTCACACAGCAGGCCATTTTCTTCAAACATGGACTTGCTTTATTTTTCTCAGGCTGTACTAATATATTCTTTCTTTTTTGTAGTTGTGCAAACTCTAGACGTACGTTTAAATGTTGACCTTTGAAAAGTTTTTCCAGGTGATTTTTTTTGAAGATCTCATTCAACTCCAAACTGATTTTGGTGATCATTTAAAGTGTGAGGTCCAACTACACCTGGCTTTTCCAAGAGCATTGTTTGCTTCTTCTTACTATTCCCTACCAAACAGATGATGGTGACAGCTAGGAAAAAGGATCCCAGCTGTTGTCACTTTTGCCAGCCAGTTACAAGGAACTAGGTCTAAGCCTTGGTAGGCTATTATTTTTTTATTCTTAATTACAATAAGTAGCTTGCAGTTACCCAGGCTTGACCTGGGAGATCTAGAACACCCAGTGCTATGAGTCAGGGCACTACAACTTGTGGAAACTTGTCAGTTTCGAGCAGCTCAAAGTCTGGCTGCTTCTTTAGAACAGAAGACCTGTTTCAAACTCTGATATGGAACTGAGCAACCTGGTTTTGGTGTATCCTAGGTATGTGCATGCAGAGGTTTTCTAGTGGGTTCTTTAAGATTTATTATGTAGTTGTGTCACTACTGAAAATTATACTTTTGAACAGAGGATCTACTCTTACACTTCTTCTCCTTAATTCACGTCACTAAATAACTTATGAACTTAATGGATCCTTTCTGCCTGTCATGAATTTTCATGCCATGAGCTCCCATACCTCCTCTTTGATACGCAAGGGATCCAGTCAAAATTAAAAGGAATTATTTGATAAATGTGTTTTTTTGGGATCCTGGTCTCAAGGACTGGTGCCAGAACAGAAAAATGGAGGATTCATGGTCTTTACACCATGACAGAATCTTTGACGACATTTCAGAGATGATAGGGAAAAATACTGACTTTTATTTAATATTAAGATAATGTGAAAATGCTTGAGAAGAAAATCTTTCAGCTGAAGAAATAATAGTTATGGAAACTACAGTGCTCTAGAGAGAGGCACACTTACCATCTCAGAGTATAAATATGGAGTAATTAGTGCAACAAAGTAATTATATATATGCTTCTTATTTTTTGTGATATAATGCTATCGATTTAAGGGAAAAGAGACATGACTTCTGTGAAGCACATGGGAGAGAAATTATGTCTCTTTACCAAAGTGTTAAATTTCAAGGAACTAACATTTCTAAGGAAAGTCCCAAATCCATATCATATTCTTAATGTTCTGCATCACAATGCTTGTGCTGTGACCTTTACCTCAGCAGATATATGTGTGAAAATATATTTATCTGGACAACTGCTTAATGGTTCAAAGACTGAAAAGGCTGCTATATAAATTACTTTAGCTAAAGCCTGCAATATATTTTATACTTTCACTTAAACCAGATTTGATTTTTAACACTGTGTTCAAACATTTTCCCCCTGTCCAAAGACAAACATCAAACCAGTATTGCCAGTGTTTGACACAATTCATATGTACACAGAGTAAAGTTCTATTTGGATTCAGAGTTAATAGGAAATGAAGCTGAAAAACTTGGGAATCCTTTGTGGCATTTTCCAGCCTCCTCTAGTTGCTTTTGAGAGATAATACACTGCATATTTCCTAATAAAATTTTCACCAACAGAAGTTCTTGGCATACTGAGGATAAAATTAGCTTACAGAGACAATATTGGCAAAGAATTAAAAAAATGGAAGACTGTGAGTAAAATTCTGCCTTCAGTTATCCCCAGGCATTCCTGAGGGGATTTTGTGAAACTGCCAACAATAAATGAGGGTTAAATTTCACATTTTTAATGTATGTGATCAGAATTTCATTTATGTAGTTTATGGGAAGAATATATATGTCAAGTATGTGGAAGCTATGCATAGGGCACTCAAAAATATAATAAAGATGTGAAACGGGCTTGTCTTATTTGCTAACCTGGACTTAAATATGTGTCTCCTTTTTCTTTCTTTAAGGTTAGAGAGTACTCCAAAAGGATTGAACTGTATCAGCAGCAAATTCTTAATCTAACCATCAGAGTGCAGCAAATGGAGGCGGGCAGTATATCCTACACAGAACTGGACTTCCAGTTACTGAAAGTGGAAATCAGTGACCTGGAGAAACTGGTCACTCAGCTAAAACCCAGCCTTGCTGGAAGCAATGTCGTCATCGAGCAAATATATTTGGAGGTATTGCCAAAGACTTAATTAGCCACAGAGGGTTCAAATACACAGATAGTCTATTCTCTCTTTAGAGTTTAGGTTGAGGAAATGTAGCCTGTCTCTACTGCAGCCAGTGGAATTATTTTAGCATCTCATCAACATAAATTAAAAGAAAACTTGACCTTCAATGTGTTAAAATCTTATTCCTTGGTAAGAAAAAATAAGCACAGAAAAGTAAAGAAACCCAAAAACAAATGGAGACCACTCCATTTTTACGGAATATCTGCCTGAAAGTTAACAGTGTTGCATAGTGTTAAGCACACAAGCTGGTGAAATTATTATAATAAATATTAATTTACAGACCCCCATGCTTGAAAGTCTCTGTGCTTTAATTTAGATAATTAAAAAATCAGCTTCTGTTTGCTAGGGCAGTGGCTCAATCAATATGAAATCAAGAAGAGGGAAAGACTATCTCCTTCCCAGCTGACTATAAATCACATTTTCAAAACTGTAGTTAATCACTCACCTAGAGAGAATAATTACTTCAGATGGATAATGAAATATCACTTTCTCCATTGTCCTCTAGATCATCAAGCAGGTGATTAAAACCATTATTTATCTTTGCAAATAAAATTTCCAGATACTTTTGTAAGGCTGGAATAAGTACTTTCTATATTTAATAGCTAGTACTCGCCTATGACTTACTGGATATTTTTTTACTAAGTATAAAATAGCACTATATTTTTGTGTTCTGTTATACAACTTAGTCTTAAAGCATTTCCTTGTGTTCACATACCTCTGCTGGAAATGTCAAGCTGAGGCTGGCAGGATAAGGCCTATTCTTAGGATATTTTTTAAAACCTTTTTCTGTAGTGTCTTCTGTGTTGTGATCAACCCTGCCTGCAAATACTTGTACAATAAAGCTGACATTAAACTTGCTCTGTTATTTTCCTCTCTAGATCACAAATCTGACTATACTGGTAAATGAACTAGAATCACTGGACAAAAACAATGTTCTTGCAATTCGTCGACAAATTACGTCTCTGCAGAAACGACTGAAAGAATGTGAAGAGAACGCAAACAAAACTACAGTACCCCCTTATTTCCCACCAGGTAAGCATATCACATAAGAAATAACATAATACATAGTTAGAACAATAAATGCAGAGAATTCCCCTTGTTAATATTAAATACAATAGTAATGACAACCCTTAGCTCTTGAAAAATTGAGTAGAGAGCTTCTAATGTTTCATCAACAAGTTCAAAAGGAAAATGAAGGCAGGAGTCAAACTCTTATAGACACCCTAGCTGTTTTCAACTGAAAAAAGTTGTAATCTTCCTCTCACCTGTAGTGCAAAAAGTGAAACTCTACCCCCTTCTCTTTTATTCAAAACAATTACCTGTGGGAAACCATGGGTTTTGTTCTAACCAACTTTGATTTTTAATAGTTTCTGTGAAAGTGACCTGTGACATGGCAATATGGCTCTAATGCTGCTTGGAAAGTGTGTGAGCAACAGTTGATGTACTAAAGCTGTTGGCATGCAAGCTCTGGAAAGGTAGCCTTGCATGAAGATTACTTTTGCTTCACAGGCAAAAGATTCTTCTAAAAAAGAAGGTCAAGAGACTTGGAGGGAAATAAGTGGGAGCTGTATTACTGCTTTCAGTGGAACTAGGATTTTATAATTTCCTTAACTAAGAAAGGTTATGTTCTGGGGTCTGGATCAGTGGCTCCCATAGTGCAGTTCATATAATGGTGTCAACGATCACAGGGTGTAAGGTAATGAGTTTTGAACCAGAATAACTTTTGTCTTGACATTGTGTTCAGTTTGAAAAATCACACTGTATGTGAATCATAGTCTGAGAAATTTTGAGAGTCAGATATGATGCAATGGAGCACACCATTTAGGAAACACTGGTTTAGATATGCCAGGTCAAGCATCCCACCTGCTAACAAACAAGAGGATTTATCAACCTGAGTTGATCCCCTGAGTGTTTTGTACACAGGGGGTTCCTTTTGGAAGAGTATTGTAAGAGAAAACGTGCTGTGTTGTATACAATACACAGGGGAAGAATCTTGCTTTTTCACATCAGCTGGTTAGCAACCAGCTAGAGGAGTCTATAAAAAAGGATGAGTAGTGTCCTGCTTGCAAGGAGCACAGATTTGCACCTACCAGCATTTACCTCTCATCACCTTGAGGTCAGCTAATTCAAACATCTGATTGGAAAGGTGAGAGGCAGAAATACAAGCTTCCCTCAGGGTGAGCAGCCCCCCATTGGGGCTTCATGGTGATGCAGGCAGTTGCTGCTTTTCTCTGACAGAACGCATGAGTAACACCTTGTCTGGGAATCAGACAGGAGAGAAAGCCAAAACAAAAACCTGCATTAAAAAATCTCAAGGCCCTTCTCTGCTCCTTAAGGAAGGGCTTAAAATGTTTCAATGAAAAAAAAAATACTTGAAAGGCATCTCACTGATTTATTGAGGGTGATGGTGTGTGGAAAGAAACAATCTCGTTCTCTTCAAGCCTACAGCCAGCCTTTGTTTTGGTGAGAAAGTACTGAGCTTTGGAACAAGAATACTGTTATGTTCTGTGAGTGAAGAAGGAAAAGCTGCTTTTATGTCTGGGTGGTTGGTGTGTCTGGGGGACATAGCTTTCACCACGTGGGAAAGGGAGGACAACACTTCACAGCACAGCTCCATGCAGGGATAGGCAAGTCATGTCTAGAGCAGGATGATAACTCTGGGAAGGCTAAATGTAACTGCATGGAACTGTGACTGTAATATAATTATTCTCCATTGTTTCTTAGGGCATGGTAGGGAGATGGATAGAGGTTGTCTGGGACCAAAATGGTATTGCTTTAGCATTGTCTTATTCCTAACAGGTGTGCCAACTAGCTCAGGCACCCTTGCATTGTAGCAGAAAGTAACCAAGGAGGTTCAAATTCTGGGTGATATAACAGTTTCCACAGACTTACTACCGCTGAGGATAACCTCTGGTGTTGTCTGCGAGTTTGTCTTCTCTTCACAGCAATAGGAACCTGGGAGGGGTTGGAGGATGCATGTGAGCATATTGACATGGCCTCCTTAAGGGTGAGGGCAGCCTTTAGTGTATCTCCGAGGCTGGCACAAAGGACTGGCAGAGAAACTGCTGCAGGCTGGCAAGTTTTCTTTGTGATGGGAGATACCAGCTCTAGAGATAACCCAGCTGTTATGTAGGCTCAGATCCTTGCTAATCCACGAAGGACTAGTATATTGCTTATGTGTAGACTTTGTGTGACTGATGGGGAGCAACTCTCATCTGTGCAGAGAACTTTGTAGAGCAACTACATGTCCTGCGGACTGTATCTGAAAACATACACAAGTAGTAACATGTGATTGCTTAGGAAGATGGAGTAAGTATTTGGGAGGGCTGCATTTTCTAGTTGGTCATTTTGAAGTCTTGGCATGGATGCTCACACCTAGGCCTCTGAAGCTCTCTAGCACTCATTTATGTGTTTGAACACAATCTCCATATGTTTTCTCTGCAAGCTTGAATGCCTTGAATTCCTGCCAAACCACTTGGCCTTGCCCTCCTTTTAGTTCATATTATATTTATAAAGTTTGTATTAAACTGACTGTTTGTCCTGTTTTCAGATTGCTTTTTCTTTCCACCTTCACCTTCTCTCCTGCATATCCTGGGTAGGCAACATGACCTAAAGAGAGTTTGGCTAATCTCTAAACTGTCTAAGAATATGAGTCCAAAGGCAAGTTTAATTAAAGCTTCTTGCTTTGCATTGCTGTAGAACACAGCCCCTCTGACTCTGTCCCTGAAAGCTTTTGCTGCTGCATTTCTCAGAGTGAACAGGCCTGTTCTCAAACAACATAGCAGAAAGAAATCACTGGTTTCCGTTTGCCCTGCCCTCTGACTGGAGAGGCGTGAGTCTGAGCATCTGATATATAGTTAATCATCCCCCTGGCTTTCCTATCTGCAGTGGTTCCTGGCATCTCACTCCTCACCGCTTCAGTGGGAAGAAATAGTTATCCTTTTGTTTTCTTTTGTGCCGATCTCATCTGGCTGCATTGGGTAGGTATAGAGACTAAAGACCTCAGGATGGTTCTTTGAGTACTGCAGATTTTATGTCACATCTCACTGAAATGATCTGAGAGAGGAAGCGTGGAGAAGTGAGTCAGATGAAACTCAAAGGTAAAATAGAAAGAAAGGAAAAAAGGAGCAATACTGATTTTTTTTCTGGCTTTTATACACTCACAAATTAGGGATTTCAAGCTACTGGTGAATATGTCTCAGCAGGAGGAAAACCTGAAGTAGCCTAATGCTGAAACTCAGGCAATTCTATTGGACTTTTAGAGTGATTTCAATTTACCTTATATTTTACCCCCTATGACCCAAGTTTTCTGTGGTTTTTGAGTAATTTGGGTTGCTGTTGTAATTTGGTTTTGAACTGAACACATCCATACACAAAGAGATATGCCTAGAGGCATCAGAAAAGAGCTAGCCCGTCTTTCTCTTCAGGACTTCCTGAACTGCCCCTAGAGACACAAACATTTCTTCACTGGCAATGAAGGGAGCTGAGCTAAGGGACCTGAACTTATAGTTTCTTTAAGGCAGGTCAGATAAACTCCAGCCCTCCCTTCACCTCATCCCCTGTTAGATATTGCCAACGCAGGTCTTACTGACGCAGCTGTCAGACTGTGTCTGAGCCCCATGATACTGGTGAAAGACTGGAGTGTCTTTGTCTTCCTATGTCAGCAAGACAGTAGGAGACAGGATGAACCTTTCCCTTAGAGCTCCGTCTTCTGTATCTCAAGTCCCAGTAAGGCTGGTAACAGCTCACACATCTGGGTGCAGTGGTTCATCTGATGGGAGAGGAGGGTGCACATCTGGTGCTTGAGGGTGTGTGTGAGAATATAGAACCATCCTGTTTCTGGTCTCTGTGCCCCCCGTGGGAGTTCCTTTAAATGTGAGTCCCACCTTGTTTCGTGGTCTTTGGCTTCATAGGCCAACTGTGGTCCCTTCTCTTCTGCAATCAGATGCAGCTGCTGGAGGAGGCTGCTGGAACGTTTTCGTGTGTTGTTGGAGTGAGAAACTGATGTGCTCTGCCAGTGCTTCAGAGTGAAGTGGGTAAAATGAGATGCAACAGGATGTGTTTTATGTTCAGTTCTGCAGCCTGTTAGCCAAGCAAGTCAGGCTCACTCCAGTCCTGACAATTAAATGTCAGCTCCTTTTCTGATGAATCAGAAGGATTAGGAGACAACTGAGCTGAAATACTGGTTCTTTGTGTAGGGAGGAGAAGTATGTGTGTATATACCTATGTTAGTCCTTCCCTTGTCTATTTGCTACATTAGCATGAAATAGAGGAAGGTAAAAATACCAGGGCATCATTTATCAGTGGCCCAAAATGGTGGAGAAAGGAATTAAAAACCTGGAAGTTTGAATAATGCATATGGATTTATTTCAAGTACCTTCTAATATTTACAAAATTACATGACACTTTGTTTCCTTTGTGCATTTTTTTCCCCACAAGATCCAGACAGGGAGGCAAGTTTAGATTAAATAAACAACAATGAATTCTTCTGAACCTGTGCAAAAGACGGATCATCCCCGACTACCACAGGTTTTTTGTAAAAAAAAAAAAAATAATTATGGGAGAATTTTTTCAAGGAAATCAAAATCAAGCACATTCTCTATAGAAACTGCAGACAATTTTTGATGTCATTAAAACGGAACACGCTTCTAACTTTATTTTAATAATTCATTGTTTCATAAATAAAAACCAAACAAGTGTTCAGCAGAGAGATCTCTTTAAGGGGAGAAATAATAATTTATTATTTCTTTTGTAAAAAAAGGTCTCTCTACTGAACACACGTTTGTTTTTTATTTATGAAACAATGTATGAATTATTAAAATAAATCTGGAATTGTGTTCTGCTTAATGACATGAAAAATTATTTGAGGTCGCATATAGATGAGCTTAGCAGTGCTCCACTACCTGCAAGCTTTGATGCTATAGTTTTCTCAACAAATGAAGAGTTTTAGAGCACTTAATAACCATTTAATTCTGAGATAAGTTTATTGTGATTTAAGCACAGTAATATATTCAATAGGTCACCAGCTTTAAGGAAGTCCTCATGCCAGAGTTATACACAATAAAGATATAAGAGAAAAACAGTTCCAATTGATTTATGAAGTTGGCAGGCTGCAAACCATTTTGCACTGGCTGCCTTAGCTTTCTTCCTTTGCATGAGCTGAGGTATAAGCACCTCCAAATGCTGGTATCTGTGCCAAGTGCTGAGGCCACATTAGTAGACATGCTACTGCCATTTCCAGAGATACGGCCTGGACAGCCATACAGCAGTGCCTGCCTTGTGTGCTATATTTGGAAATGAGATTTCTGCTCCAGGGCCCCGTCCTTTGTAAAGCACTTAAGTGAATGCTTAAATGCTCATCTGCTCTGAGCCAGGAATGCTGATTTGCCTCGATTCTTGGTGGCACAAAGGGAAGCAGCATACAACCAGGGTCATGCCATGTTTCAGATGCAAGAATCCCAGGACACAAAAGGGTCTGGGGGAGGAGATGGGACTGTTTACAGTCCATGTCACTCTCTCTGCCATCAGCTAGACACTCAGTGATGAAGAGCTGCTCCCATGGGCAATACTGACTCCAAGGAAGCTGCCAACATGGCCAGGGGGCACAGGGGTTTAGCTCAGCATAGTGATTAATATAAAACTGCTCCTCATCTTCCTCACAGATGTTGAGAGGAGGCTGCAGGTGAGTCACATGTCCCTCAGGTCACAGTCATTAGCACATGACTGCACAAAACTATGAAGAATGAAGGTGTTATGTAGGGGAAGAAAAGAAATAGTGCATTTTGATTGAGAAAGAAGACATGGAGAGCTTCACTGCCCAAATTGACCTTACACACTGGCACAAACGTTATCCACTTGCTTGGGCATTACTAACACTCAGGATACAGATTTCCTTGTCCCAGAGGCAGAGCACCTTTCTCCTGGACAAAACAGGTCAGAAAAAGATTTCTCTGCATTTGCAACAGTCCATTTTTTTTCACCAAATATCTTGTTTCCCAGGGTTTTTCCAAGTAGAGTGCTTCAGATTGGTCTGTTTATGTTTCCTTCTATCTGGGGAATAGACTGTGATACCTCTGAGAATGCAATGTCTCCCAGGTTTTTTTTATCAATGGCTTTAGGAGATTCCAACTCTTCTCCATAAGTATTGTCTGGCCTTGCTTAGGGATGGCCAGCTTTGAGGGCAAAAGGTAAATTCTTTCTCTGTTATTTCTCTTTCTTCTTTGTGATAAGACAGAAGTTATTTATATGCCAGATGTCACTTCGTATGAGTTATGAGTTTATGAGCCATTCTTTTTGTGGAAGCTGTAAGAAATGCATGGTTCCCATGCAAGGTATTAAAACTTCAAAATATAATCTTGACTTTCATCATTGATGCCATAACTGGCAGTGCATGGAGTTCCTGTGTTGAGGGAGTCATTATTAATATCAAACAACTGTGGTCATTAATTTATTCATTAATTGATGTGGGAGACTTGGGTCTATTCATATTATACTCCATCTTTAATAAGGAAGACTGCCTGGTGTCTAGAGCACCCTAATGAACTGGGAAACATTGGAATGAATACCACTAAGCTTGTGAGCTGGTACCAGTCACTTGACATCTCTGTCTCCATTACCTTGGGGGAACATAATCTTACAAATAAAAATCTGGGACACTTTTGTGGCAATAGTACAAAAAGCTGATGTTAACATTTGGAAAAGCGCATGCTGGTTTTTGCCAGTGGCAGCTTTGGACTCATCAGCAGCCCACGGTAATTTCTGAGTGGAGGATTTTTACCACCAGTGACTTATAATATTGAGAATTTATCAGGAAACAGGAAAGTCACTAATTCACCATGAGTAAAAGGAAACTATTTCTTGTATTTAAATTAATTTTTCCATGATCTCGAAAATGGTTTTGCAGTTGGTATGTGTAAAACAGAGCTGTTCTGGTTCAGCTTGAAGTTGTATTTTTTTTCAGAGTCACCTCACATGAAAACTCAGAGTAATATCAGTCTACGTTTCCTGGGCTGTGATTGTTACTGTCTGCAGATTTCTTTGAGGGCCTGAGGTGGAAGGCACCATGTGACTGTGACGCACTGTTGTAAAGCTGTGATTCTGACAGCAGAATGCTAATCTGAAATGTGACTCTGGAATTACTGCTGCTGCTGCTCCTTCCTTCCTTTTCACAATGAAATACAGAGAAATAAGATGCTCCTCTTTCTTTTTTCCCCATCCCCCATGCTTTTGGTTCCACTGAGGTAGAAAATAACCTAAAATGCAACTGAACTTGTATTTTCCAAGGGATCTCCTATTGCATCAGGCTGGCCAACATGAAATGACTAGAAATAGAAATCTGTCCCTTGTATGGAACAGCACAATGAGCACTTATTTTCTCTGAATTAATCCCCCCTCTTCAAATATTTGTAATGATATGTACTCTGTTTTCTATTGCTAAATTTTTTGAGTCAACTTGGGACACTGGGTGCCATTCAGTTGCTGACCTTGGCCCAAAAAGAGTCTTTTACACATGAAGCTGTTCATTTATGTCTGTCCTTTGCCACAAAGATAATCTCTAGTAAGCACAGTCTAGAGGCTACTGTCTGCAAAACCTCTGTCCTAGTAATGACATTTTGGAAAACCTGTTTGCTTTTTTTTTCTCTTTAATTGCAGGTACCTGTATTCACCGTGGACTGCTAAATGTTAGCCAGCCCTATGTGGTAAAGCTGAACTGGAGAGGATTTTCCTACAAATATGGCTCCTGGGGTAGAGATTATTCTCCCTCTAACCCAGAGAATGAAGTCTATTGGGTTGCACCGTTGAACACAGATGGGAGATACTTGGAATACTACAGAATTTATAATTCCTTTGATAATTTGCTGCTGTTTAAACCCACGTATGAAAGTAGAATAACCTATGGGGAAGGAAGTGGTGCTGCCCTTTATAATAACTATTTGTACTATCATGCTTATAATTCAAGATATATGGTGAAACATGATATAAAAACAAACAGACAGGTTTTGAGGAAGGAGCTTCCAGGTGCTGCTATTGGTAACCGTTTCTCTTATGCAGGTGTAGCATGGCAAGACATAGATTTTGCTGTGGATGAAAGTGGGTTATGGGTAATATATTCAACAGAAAATAATGTAGGCAACATTGTGATTAGCAAACTCAATGATACCACACTTGATGTGCTAAATACTTGGCAGACAAGACAGTACAAGCCATCTGTTTCTAATGCTTTCATGGTATGTGGTGTTCTTTATGCCACAAGGCCATTGAACACTAGGAAAGAGGAGATCTTCTACATGTATGACACGAGTACTGGCCAAGAGGATAGAATTAGTGTCATTATGGATAAAAAGTTAGATAAAATCCAGAGTATCGATTATAACCCCAGAGATCAGAGACTGCATGTTTACAATGACGGTTACCTTGTAAGCTATGATGTGACCTTTCAGCCTTAGTACCCTAGTGACATATGTGTGTGATAAAACTGGCAGCAGCTAAAATGAGAGATCCATTATGACTTTAGACAAGGCTATTGCCAGTTTAGAGTTCATCTGGTCTGATGTACTATGTGTTTGAGTATCATATAGTTACTTATACTCTTTAAAGGGATTGCCTGCTCTATTCGTCACTAGTATTGCTGGCAACAGTGTTTGGCACTACTGGCTTCTTTAGGTTTTGATTGGTGTTTATTGATGCTCAGAGCTTTACAATTGTCCTGTCTCTGAGGGTAGATTTTGTGCATAGATTTAGTGTATTTTGTTTGCAGAAATAGCTGGGCACAGCCTGTCTACTGACCAAGAAGCTCATTACCCACTGGTTTGCATTTGTCAGAGTAACACAAGCAAAGCACTCAGAAAGAATGAATTTCGCTTATCTTCATCAGAGTGAAATAAGACCCCTTCTGTCCCACTCTGCTTCCCCTAATAATTTCTTGTGTCTAAACCCGGCCTTATGAATGTCTTACTACAATTTAGCCAGGTACTCCATTTTCCTGGCAGTACAATGTGAAAGACAATTTTTTCCTTTCCTTTATGCTCTTACAAGTTGATGCAAATCCTTCCCTTGACTTTATTGCCACAAGCAGCTCTTGGTATATATAATACATTGCCATAGAATAACAGACATGTTATTAGATGTGCCTCTTCTCAACATTTTTGCCATTCTGTAATTAGATTCCTGAGAGCCTTGTTAGTCTAGGGTTCAATTTCTTCTCTGGGTAATTCTGTCTTATAGGAAAATAAGAGGTCTTGTGAAAAACAGAAGTCTGGTCAAAGTAGTTGAATATTATGATTTTTTTTTTAATGGGTTTGTGTGATAGTTTCTGTGTATGTGCATTGTAACAATGTTTTATTTTCATAATTTCAGAAATTCAGAACTCTAAGAAAGCAGTTCATGTGGTTCATTTTGTAATGTTACATATGCTGTCGTGTCTGTGTCCTCTGATAATCAAAATCAACACATATGTAACTGATTGCTTTGTTTTAATAAAAAAAAAAATATTTCAAAGAATCTCAGCTGTTCTACAGAGGCATTTAAAACTGCTTGTGACAAATAGGTAAATTCTGTGATGCCACAGTAAGCCAGGGCACCAAATGTTTGAAATGGAATCACTGCACTCAACTTGGACTCTGTATGCTTAGATAGGAACAACACAAAGGTGTGAATCTGTATGTCAACAAGTACATAAGGGGGGGCTTTATTTCCCTGCACAGAAGTATGGTAGTTAGGGTAACACTTCTCTGCCAAGCTGAGATATTACTCAAGATATTGAAGATATCAGATGAACTGATGATATGTTTTGAATCCAGGTGCTGCCACTTATCAGGTATCAACATCTGTTTCTTGTAAACCTGTGAAATGAATTTGAAAGCCACGGAGGTGTTGGTGCACTAATCAAATCAGGCAGTATGGGCAGGGCTGCTGTGTGAATAATCTGTAACAGCCCAAATAAGGAATTGGCTGAGAAAGGAAGAAGAAAATACTGCAAACAATATTTTTCCCCTCTTTATCTGTGTGTGTCATGGAAGGTGAGCAGCTCTTCACTTATTATCAAGAAATGGTATCATCATGGGCCTTGAGGCTCCTCAGCTCACCACTGCTTAGGGAGGGAGTTGATGTTAGCATGTAAATGACTTATTCTGGTGAATTGACAGTGGTACTCAAGTCCTTCCTTCATTGTCTAATGTTTCAATGCCTTTAAGCTGAAGAAAGGTAGATTTAGACTAGATATTAGGAAGAAATTCTTCACTGTGAGGGTAGTGAGACACTGGAACAGGTTGCCCAGGTAAATTGTAGATGCCCTATCTGTGGAAGTGTTCAGGGACAGGTTGGATGCGGCTCTGAGCAACATGGTCTAGTGGAAGGTGTCCCTGCCATGGCAGGGGGTGTGGAACTAGATGATCATTAAGGTCTCTTCCAGTGCAAACCATTCTGTGATTCTATGATTCTATGATGCTTGGGAACAGTTTTCTCCCCTTTGGAAACCTCAGTCAGCCTGGAATGGAGGCTTCCACTTGAGGTGGTGATGCTGTGGCTGCCCACCATGTTCATTTACAATGTCGTCCAGGCCCTGCATGACTTGGCACCAGGTTCTAGATGGATTTCACTGAGGTGGGAAGATTGTGACAGTAGCCATATCTTCAGGTTACCACTCAGTGTCACTGCACAGAAGATAAACCAGAACCGGGTTGGACATCAGTAGCTCAGTACAGGAATGAAAGCAGAAACATCCCTGCACTTTCAAAACTTTTAAATATATTGTGTAGAGGGGCTGGCTCAGCGTGTTTTGGCGTTAACAAGGCTGAGCTTGTGCTTTGATTTTTGTCTTGTGCTAATATTTCTCAGGCAGCAGGGGCCAGGGTTCAGCTGGGACTCCCGGTGGGTCTGTCAGGGCAGGCCTGGCAGCCAGGACACATCCCACTGCCCTGGCCAGGGTCAGGGCAGCCCTGGGGCACCAGGGCAGCCTCAGCCCCAGGCGTTGGGCACCTCCACGGGCAACAGGCTGAGGCTGGGCTGTGACACTGGGCCCATGGGTGGGCCAGGTTCCATGGGGCACATGTCTGTGCAGGGCAGGGCTGGAGGGAGCTGGAGACTGGCCTTGCTGTGGCATCACTGATAAGGGGTTGATGGCCCTGAGGGCTTACATGGAGTGCTGGGCAGGGCAGGGGGAGCCCCAGCGGGTAGGTACCTTGGGCAGTGAGGCACGTGAGTGCCCCTGGGGCACTGGCAGCTGACAGTGCTTATGTTAATATTATAAGAGGTTTTGCAGAGTTGTAGAAAGAGCATTGTTCTTTCCAAAATAGAAAAAATAGAGGCACAAAATGACTTTATTTCAGCTCTTGGACTATTGATCTGGCATCCCCTCATGGAGGTTTTGGGGTCTATAAACAATATTGAACATAAATATTGCCTGCCACAGAGTCTGGAGGAGAGGACATCTGTCTGCGTGGTGACACGGGGAACTGCAGTACTGGGACTTAGATGCAATTTCGCTGATGAGTGGTTTTCACACTACCTAACTCAGGTCACTTAAGGTGGGAAACTCAGCTCTTATCCATGCAATGATGGCATGTGGGGAGAGAGGGATCTTCTGCAAAGGAGCACTTCAAGAAGAGGGAGTAATACATCTTTTCACCTCTTTCATTAGACCTGTCCTTCCAGGCCTTGGTTGAAGGTGGTTCAGTAGAGCTGGCTGCTAAAACTATAGCTTGTTCTTGAGCTGGCCATGGCACACAACCTTGGTCAGACTTCACTAGATATCCCTGTTGCATCCTCTCCTGTCACTGGTGCTACCTGTGCTTTATTTGGGGGGAGTTTCCTCCTCTCCTTCCTCCTTGGATGTGGAGAAGACTTCATCCCCATGCTTCCCAGCAAGGACTCTTACTGGTTTGTTGGCTCTACATCATTTCTTAAGAAGGTTTTTGCCTGCAGTGACATAAATTTCACTCTGACCCTTTTCACCCAGACTTTCCTAACACCCTCTGGCCTTGTTCTCCCCGGTCTATTCAAAGTGCAGTGGCATGTATTCATCCTCTTTTGCATTTTGCGGTCCTCCTTGGTCCCCCTATTTTTTTAACAATGAGACACAAGCTCTCAATTCTTTGATCCATGACTTTCATATCCTTCCCTTTCAGCAACTTGAGCCTTCTTGTTTTGCTGACTAGACAATGCCAACCTCCTTTATCCTTCTGTTTCCTTGTTACATGCTCTTCCATTTACTCCACTTTTCTCTGGGATGCCCTTCCCCAGACTCCTTCAAATTTCTCACTAATTTCTCTGTGAATATCCTGATAAATTGCTAGCTGGATATAGTTAACTTGTTGCCTTCAGTAGGAGACTGGTATTTAGATGCATCGAGTATTCAATTAGCTGGCACATGAGTGCATAAAGCTGGCACATATAAACTCTCTTATTATTCATTCCCGTATGTCGCTCCTTCACTCTCTGTTACAATCACTTGTTATATCTTGTCTTAAACAGAGATAGTGTGTTCCTCAAGCAAAATACCTGTTTTTAAGTTTGGGGTAGTACAGCACCTAACATAATGGGTTGATACCTTCTTCCTCTTTCCCAGGTACTTCTGAGCAACAAACAATAAGGAGTAACAAGAGCTGGCTAGGGATTGTTGCATGCATCTGTGTTTTTGTCTGAATTTTCGTGCATGCTGCGATGTGTGCTGCATATAAATTGGCTTGAAAAGTAGGCAAACAATATGCTTCCAGACAACAGTGTAAACATTCTGTTGGAAACTGTTTCAGTAGCTATACCCACATAATGTAGCTACAATGCATCCCTAAATTTGTACCATGTGGGGTAGGATCACTTTTTCTCCTGTAAATATTTGATTTTTTTCCTTTCTTTCTTTGCGTTTTTGTGACTGCACAACAGTTGCTCCCTGAAAGCCACAGACCAATGGCACAAGTGTGTGCCATGTGCAGAGTCTGCAGTCAAAACCTGTTTCATACTGCCAAAAAACTTGTCAATTACCAGAAATTGGAGTTCTCATAAAAGGACAAAATAATAGGACAATAGCTTTGTTGGCGAGTTGGGTTTGGAGAGATGAGAATTAAGGAATTGTAACATTATGGTTTGCAAAAGTGAATGTGTGTGAGGGTGAATACATGTGTCTTCCTCTCTGCTTTCTGGGTTGCTGCCAGTTTGCAAGCTGTTAGCTATGTAGGGGAAACCAAATGGAATGAGGGAAGATGCATGGGCAACTGTTCTTTCAGGTCTTCAGGGAATGGCTCCTGCCACTGTCCTACATTCTCCAGGCCAGTTTGGCTGTACTTGGCTGTGGGCCGTGCACGAAGGCAAATCTGGCTTTAAACCATTGCCCTTCATCAGCAATGAGGCTGGAAAATGGTGGTTGAGTTCCCAGCTCAGCAGCTCCCCCATTTCTGTAACTTCTGCCTGCTTCGTGTGATTCCTATGGAGT
Source organism: Lophotriccus pileatus (assembly GCA_035583135.1). Taxonomy (NCBI): domain Eukaryota; kingdom Metazoa; phylum Chordata; class Aves; order Passeriformes; family Tyrannidae; genus Lophotriccus; species Lophotriccus pileatus. The sequence goes on from JAWWES010000001.1 coordinate 56,632,219, forward strand.
AAATGGACACAGCTGTATCTCACACACATCTTCCTGCTTTGGTACATGAATCATGCTGGAGAGGTAAGGAGATGGACAATACTGCTATGCAGCTGATGGATCCACCAATGGCAGGAAGTGTCACTGAAAGAAATGTGAGAGAGCACTGCTTTTGGCCACAGTTGTGCAGAAGAGGGGCAGAATCCTAGACACAGGTCCCAGGAGGTCTCTTTGTCCACCCCTCTGCTTGAAGGCAGAAACACATATTTCTAAGCTGCCTCTGACAGCTGTTTGTGTAATCTGTTCTTTAAAATCTCTAATGATGGAGATTTCACATTCTCCCTAGTCACCTCTTTTGGCACTTAGCTACCTCACAACTAGGAAATTTTTCATAAATCTTCTCTGCTGAAAATTAAGTGGATTTGAGAAGATAAGCATGACTATGTTGCTGAGACCAAAGGCTCAGCTGACCCTACATCCTCTACATAAGAGTGGCCAACAGCAGAGGCTTCATAGAATTGTATAGGAGCAGGACAAGGATGCAGTGATAATCCTGCCGCTGGACTTCTGTGGCCTGATTTTTGTGAATGTTTCATTGGTCTGTCTAAAACACGTTCAAAGCACAGTTAACTCTCATCTGCCTAAAAACCATTCCTGTAGTGGAAAATGCTTTTCATGTAACTATAATAACTCTTTTCTAGATAAAGAAAGCCTTGATTTCCCCCCCGCCCCCCCCTTTCCTTGTAGGTCAAGTTTTATAAACCTTATAAAATTTGTGTTGATCTCTCCTTCCAGTTGACCCACAACTCTTTTGCTCATTGTTGAGGAATATGGACTGGTTACCTGTAAATCTCAAATGTAACAATTTGAACTGGCACCACCTTTTCTATTGCTGATGAGTTTAGGCCCCATCTCGTTTGAAAGACAGCCTTAAGGAACCACAAAGAGAAAAAACAGGAAGAGGGCTAATAGCCTAGCCCAAGTAACCTCCCTGAACATGGAGAGTCCCACGGCCTGCCTCCTGCATCTGATGTTCATGAACTGTGTGTATGAGACACAGAGAAGCTGCCTAACGTATAGGAACCATCCTTAGGACTTCTTCCTCAGAGAAGCACAGAAGAACTGGGCAGTTGTTATCCCTCAAGATCCAGTGATATTGCATTCCTTCCTGCATGGTAATATGGTTTTCAGAGGAGGAATGGAGAATTTGCACCCAAACCTCAGCCCCTGTATTATTCCTGTTGGTGCTGTAATGAGAGTTGGGGGATATATGGATTTGTATGGGGTTTGGGTCTGACTCCTGGTCTTGCAGTGCCAACTTACTGGGAGATTTCAGTCTTTGGCATTTCGTTCTGGCTTCCTCAGTGTGTTGGTTGTTCTGCATCCTCTTAGAATCTCAGGTCTCTCACAGTATTGCATGGGGAACTGAGGATATGTCTGTGCCCTGCAGTGCAACTCCTTACAGTGACACTTGAGTCACTAAGCTGCAATGATGTAAAGCTGCCAGTGTCTCTTGGACCAAGGACAGAATCCTCTTTGCTGTCTTTCATTTGGCAGGATAGGCAGCTTCTTGAAGCTGAAAACCAGGATAGCTGTTTTAGCAGATGCTAACATGAACACTTGGCTAGCAGGCTATGCTAATGTGGCTAACTGGCTTCCAGAGTGCAAACACTCTGCCACAGAAATAACCTGGCTTGTATAGAGATACTTGACGAGCCCCTCAGTGCAGTGTGGTGTGGGTACATCGACAGTCAATTTCCTCAGTGCCAGACACTCTGCAACTGGGCTTGGGAATGCCTTTTGTGCCTTTACCTAGTGAGCCATACCTTTGTTAACCTACTGGGTTCTTGGCTAATTTTACATGCATCTGTGTGACTCAATTAATTAGCTCCTGATCTGTAATCAGGGTGGGCCAAAGAATCCTCTGGAAAGACTGAATGGATGGAGTGGACTTGATGATCTCAGAGGTCTTTTCCGAATCCACTGATTCTGTGATTCTATGATTCTGTGACTGAGGTGATGGAAGATTGCTGCCATTGCCTGTGTGATGGAAGATCATTGTTAGAAAGATTGAAAAAGAGCTCAGGTTCTTGATGTTTATGTGGGAAGCACATGCACAAGCTGCTTGAATCGTTACCATCTGTATTATGAACAGACCCCAGAGCATCAACCTGTTCAATTACTTACCTATGCTGGAAATACTGTTTATGCTGGCAAAGCTGAGGTACAAATCCTTCTTATGCATAATGCAGGATATTTAATACATTTGATAGGAATGAAATTTGAAACATTTTGAATCGAAACATTCTCTGCTAAATTGTTTTATTATGATGAAAAATATCCCCAAGTAACAGTGACATTAAAGACACTGGGTCTTTGTAACTCATGAAAGTTTGGAGTGATAAAATTCACCTTTATTTAACATTTGCTGTATCTCCATTTTAGTGTGTTTTAAAGCAGGAAGAGATTAGTTTGGCCTTTTTAATAGGAATAATAATAGTTAGCTCTTCATAGAGTGGCTTTTATATGTGGGCCACAGTCTTTCACTAACAGTAATTTAACATGGAAAACCCAATGCAAATAAGGGGAAGATATAATAATATTCATATTAATGGAAAATTCCATGACTTTATAAATGGGGAAGAAGAAAAATTCAGCTGGAAGTTGTGAAAGATCTTTTTATCTGCAAAGCATTCCTTTTATAGCTTCTCTCCCCTCGAGAAATCTGCAGCTTTGCAGATGGGGAGACAGTCATGATTCTGCAGGTCAAATGAAGCTTGAGCACCTGGGCTTTCTTCTGCTGATTACTGAGGTCTTTGCCTTTCGACCAATCGGACTCCCCACAAAACTTTGGGATACAGTACAGAAGCCAGGGTGGGGAATGATACTCTTTCCGGCATCACCAGCTCCTGCAGGGATTTCTTAGTGCAAATCTTTGGGAACCGGATTATGTTTTGGAAGCGATTCTTTGATGTCTTCTTATTGAGGGCCCAGGGGTTTTGACTGTGTGTCTGTTCTCTGCTGGAAATGGGAAGTATTTTCTCTTTTTCCTAGCTCAGAATAATTCCTGCTTTTCCTTTTGTATTGGCAATAAGAGAAGTGGCCCAGAGAGATTCAGATGTGCATCTGCAGACACAGAATCAGGCTCAAGGATGGCAATTGTTTTTCTTATTCTGATCTTCTGGAGCGATGTCCAGAATGGGTGATGGGCATTGCATAAGAGCCTCCAGATGAACGAGCCTCAAAGAATAATCTATTGATTTTTAGTTTTATCCAGTGTTAACTCTTCATGTTTCCATATGGAGAAATATGAGAGAGTAACTTCTTTCTGTTGCAAAGCAGCCTTCCCAAAAGCATTTTTATGTAGTGAGATTCATAAATAAATGCCTTTTAAGGTGCACTTACCCATCTCCTGGGAATGTAGGTAGATTCATAAGCAGGTCACAGAAATCCAATTTTGCAACCCTCTGAAAAATAAATGTCACTATTGCAAGGAAAATATGGTCAAGTTCAAGTGACACAGACTGACATACTGGTGAGAAATTCCAATTCTTTCACAGGTAATTCTTGAAGAAATCTAGTTGGAGAGCAGAGACAGGGAGTCAGGAAACACCATGTGGAGGATCAGCAGTCCAGCATGGTTCCTCACCCCAGGTTATTTGAGTGTAGATCTTGGTGCACAGCTTCAGCTTTACAGCATCGGGATTTCTATGACTCAGAGGCATACTTTTTTTGCAGCTTGGGAAACAGAGTTCCGTATGAAATGTACCTATAAAACATGAGCAAGGAGTTTTTGCACAGTGGAGGAGTTTGGGATAGGGTGTCCCAAGTGGTGTGTCCAAGATAGTTTGAAGATGATACTAACAGGATAAAAGTGAAAGCTGTAGATAGAGGTTTGTTCCTGAAACAAAAAGAAGGGAATTGAGTGGTTTGGCATTGAAAGGATTTGGGGTTGAACAAAGAAAGAGGACAGACCACAAGGTTTCTGGACTTAGAGTTTTCAAGAGAAATAAAGCTTAACCAAATTTTTTGGCAGTTAAATACTTTATTAAGTAAGGTTTTACATATTTTTCCTCTAAATAAACGGTATGTGTTTAGAGCTTGTTCACAGCAATCACAATGTACTTTTGGCCAAGAGTTATTTTGTACCCACAAATCAAACAAGTTTGCTTCATACAGTGAAAAATGCTGTTTGTTAAAGGAACAATGCACCCTACAGGATTTAGCAATAGTACCTGTGGAGCATTCCCACGAGTTAATTCTTGATGTATGTCAGTAAGGAAGTATTAATAAACTGCAACAGGGTGAAAAGCATATTACGTTAGTCCACATTGTAAAAATCCTTCTACTTTGGGGAAAAAAATAAAAGATAGATGTTACCATAGGTACTAGTTGCTGTATTGACAGGGTCTCAGTTTTACTGCTGAAATAGGGCACTCCAAAGAGCACCACTTAGTTTTAGACATTTCAGACATGATCAGCAGAAAAGTGGTTAATGTGCTGAGAGCTGGAAAAGAGATTATGGTTAAATGGAGCAAAAATTGCCATTTTGTACCTGACTCTTCACAATCCTGCCTTCGTTTGCAGCTGTATTGTGTCATCAAACCATGAGCAATCCATGGGGTTTCAGCTGCATGACTCCCATTAATTTTAATCAGAGTCAGGAGAATAAACTGCTGAGCAGAGCACTCTGAAAATGTACCCCTCCATTCTTAACAATTATATTACTCTGCTTTGTGTGGTGAGGAATCTTGAGGAGGGAGAGCTGAACGCTCCATCACTTCAATACCTGTTCTTTGTGCATAACAATATCAGCACCATTTGCAACCTGCTCCCTACTATGGTTGACAACTGATTTCACTATGGAAATGACCAAATTATTGACTTCAGCATTTCTCTACCTGAAACAGGTACAAATCTTCCAGGGAAATATCAGGTGTGCCCTGTGCATGTGTGTGAGGTTTATGGAACTGAAAGGATGTTTGGAAATATTCAGTGATGTCGTCCTTTAATTAAAATCGTTGCCAGGATACTGTCAAATTATGCAGGATAACTGCAGCTGTGGCTGTTCTAGTGTTTAAAGAGATGACCAAATACCAGCAGTCAGAACCAGTGCTGTGTGTTTAAGGCTAGAGCAGAGGTCCAGGTGCAAGCTGATATGTCCCCACTGCCATATTTCTGTGAACTACAGCAGGCATGCAAACCCCAGAATGGTCCATGCAAACAGCCTTGCAGCAGTCAGAGCATGTGAGATGCTGAAAATCCTCATCCCTCATTAGTGTCACTGACTGAGAGATGCGGCCACTCAGAACCACAGATAGGCAGTGAGCACGTAGAGCTGCCATCCAGCCCTCTCACTGTATATGTGCTTCCTGGCTTTTATGCCCAGGCTCAATTGTTCTGAGTAAATAACTGCCCTCGTTTACAAATCTGCATTCTGAATAATTTCTTCAGCATTCAAACACGCCCCAACCTTTTACATGACCCTCAAAGTGCAGATAAAACCGCAGAGATTTCCTGTGGGAACTTTAAAAAAACAATAACCACAAACTCCTCTGAAGGACAGATAAAAATGTGGTGAAAGTTCCATTAGCAACAAACTCTAGCCCTTTTAGTTGCACTAGCAGCCATATTTTTTGTTCAGTGGGACAGTCTTTGCACACATGTCAAGATTTGCTACTTGAGGAATGTGAAAATGAGAACAGAGTTTTCAATGCATTTGGATCAGGAGGCATAATCAGGTCTTACGACTACCCTTCCTTATCCAGATAAACAGAAATTCTTTACAATGATTTCTGAAGTGTACCATGTTCCCATTTATTCAGACATGCAGTGCTTATAGTGGGAACCATTGAAAAGCGTTGTCCTGCATTATCTGAGGGATTTTGAAGGAAATGAAGCAAATCTGCTTTACAATACATTGTTCCTGCAAGGAAGGATCTCACAGAATCTAATCTTTTTTCATTCATTTTTTAGTGTAGCCTGCACAACAGAGGCAGCTCTTCAGCATCATTTGTATGATAATAGCATTGTTTTGTCCTAAATATGGTGCACATCTCAAGGACCTCCATGGTCACATCAGAAGGATTGTTCAGTCCAGACAAGGGGGAGGCAACTCTGGAGGGAACATGTCTAAACACAGTGAAGTGAATTTCAAATATTACCATTAAATCATTACATTACCTTTTTCATCTGCCACCAAAGAGCCTTTTGAGCCTGAGAGATCTTTGGCTTCCCATGGAATATCTGCCAGACCAATACACGGAGCTTTTCTGAAAGACTTAGTCTCCTGAACGTCACCTGTCTGCCTAATCCTGGACTGAAATATTGGGTCAGTAAATACTTAGCCTCAAAACAGAGATCCTTTTCACTGTGCAGGGGTAATTAAAGATAAACTTCTGGGAATTTTGAGTTGAAGTAGGAAGTCACTTAGACCTGAATGTATTTTAGGCCTAGAGTTGTCTGAGGTGACATGTGTGGCCCTCACAACCATTCCAGAGGGATCAGTGCTTCCTCTCTGATAGCCATGATACCCCAGGGTGTTTTGCATGGTCCTAAATACCCATGTGAGAGCATCACAAGTTAATTTATTAATGATTTTAAGCATCTATAGGACTAGGAGGGCTCAGTAGTCTGCAGAATGGATTGGTGTTTGAGATGTAGGTGCCAAATAGGGATATTGGTTCCTTTTGCTCTTTCTCTGTGGATTATGCAGGGAGCCCAGGGAAACTGGCCTCCTAATTTAGGTACTTCATTGGGATGCCTAAAGCAGGCAATGTGAATCCCCCAATGCCAGTTAGAACAGTGCCTGGGCTTCCACAAGTGAAACTAAGTGCTGTCGATGACTCCGTAATGAGTACTTTTATTTTAACACAGCAAATGATTTGGATATATGCTTTAATTATAAAACTGAACCCACTTTTCCTTTTTTGCAAAACGTTAGTGAATAGCTCATGAAGTGCTTATTCTGACTGGTTGTGTAACATTCATGGTCCTCTCACTGTGATGAGTTTGCTGTGAATATTTGAAGTTCACACTTATTATTGTATTGCAAAGCCACATCAATCAGATGGAAATTAATTTATTTTATGCATCTTTATCAATCTAAAACATGTGTTGCTCCAAGATAGTTGAATAACCACTATCCATAGAAAGAGTTAGACTCTGCTCAACTATGATTCACCTTCTTAAGGAAAGATATGAAATAATCAAAATAGGTAGGCCAAATAACACTCTGGAATGTTGTTGCATGATAAATGGATTGGATTAAACAGATGAGATTTAATTCTGTGGCCCACCCTGACATTTTTAGGGCCGTTTGGAGTTCTTTAGGGTATAGTGCCTTGCCTGTATCTGGTCTAGTGAGATGCATTTTCCATAACCCCTTTGTTACAGGTACGAGTTCTAGGGCATCTCAAATGACCCTAGGTGCTTCCAGTGTGTTGTAACTGAATCCCTGAACAAGTGTCCCTGAGTTGCCTTGGTCGATGCCGTTAGAGATTTCCTTACTGATTAGATGTAGGTGTTTACTCTAGCTTGTGTTCAGTACCTTTGTTGTTTCTGTTGGTTCTATTCCCTTTACCTCTTGGATGAGATCCACCTCACATGCAGAGATCTGCATCCTGGAAATCTACAAGTATCTGAGTTCCACTGTTCCATTTGGGGGGAATTAATTTGAATGAGATGAATGTGACCCAAACGTTTTGTCCTAATGACAATAAAAACAAGTAATAGAGTTTACAGTTTGAAGGTTGAGACAAAAAACTGTGAGAAGAAACAACTAGCTCAATTCACATCAAACTGCAGCATGTTTCCTTTTTAGGGGTGAGATACAGGACCCCAAAATAATCTGATTTCCTTCATACTGGCATAACTAAAATGTGTAGTTAACTAAAGCACTCATTCCCTATGCAGTTGAATCCTCTTATTTTTAAATGAGGTCAATTTTGATACGAAAAAACCATTTTGAAATAAAAAATGCAAAAGATTCCTTTTGAAAATGTTGAAATGAAATGTGCCATTTTGGAAGTTTCATTCCTGTTTTTCAAATGAAATGTCAAATAAATGCAAATCAAATTTACACAGTTTCTATCATGTGAAAACAACATAGTTTATCAAATCTATTATTCACCTATATTTTCAGGATAGCTCCATGTTTGATGTGTGAGCAGGCAACTTATAAAACTAGCACAGTGAGAATTCAGTTTTAAGAAGAAGATGACAACTCATTCTCTGTGACTCTCTACATTGTAAAAGAATGACTGAAAATTCAGCTCCCATGGTATTTATGTTAAAAAGGTTGGCTATATAATGATTTTTACTGCATAGGCTATGAATGGAAAATAACTTCAACTTCTAAAGGAATAAATCTGGACTGTGTTTTTGCTTGAATGGAAAGCCAAAAGAAACTGAACTTGGCATATGAGACGAAGATAAGGTCTAGTTCTCCTGCTTTGTGTATTTATCTTTATTTTACATTTTAAGCTGCTGTTTAAATGATCCTGCAATAGTAATTACCTGAGTATTTATATGGCTGTCCTCTGTGTAGATATTTGGGATAATATTTGTAATTTGTAGATAATTGTTTTTTAAAAAACTTTAAGAAGTTATGTAGTCCACTTGAGTTGGACATGTAAACTGAAGTCTTCACTTTTCCATATTTTTTTGTGTAGGAACCAAAACACTCAATTTAGGAGGGCTGCCTCATCATAAGCCTAATATTAAAACTTGACATAGGGGCCAAGATCATCGAACTGGATTGTGTTCAAATTGTCCAATGACATTGTTCCCAGACCACTGCTGAGAGTTAGGGGTAAAGGGACTATAGACACCTATAGGAGGAAAAGAAACTGAAATGAAAGGTTTCTGCTGATGTGCACACCATTTTTCAAGTGTGGCCTAATACTTCAGCAGGCAGAGACCTGTGCAGGAATTAGGTTCTTATTTTGGCAGTGATTTCCTAAATTTTGACACCATAAGGCTCAGGTTTTGTGTCTTTCCTTTGAAAGCAGCCCAGCAGCCAAATAGGTCAGACTTTCTGGGCAGTGGCTCTGCAAATCTGGAGATTCAGATGGAGTGAATCCACACCTCCTGCTCAGGGAGCTAGTCTCACTGCATGTACAGAGAGTAACTCTGATGCACATGCTCACATTACCCATGGCCTCCAGCATCCTTAAGAAAACACCGATTTCTGGAGTGAGTTTCCTATATGACTTTGGACAAGTCACGCTTTAGTTTCCTCATCTGTAGTCTGGGGATTATATTGCTGGAATAAATGGAGGCTAAAATCACTGATGTTTGTAATTTGTGTTGATATTCTCTGAGGGGAGGCAGGCACAATAGAAGTGCAAATAAATTGTTGTGACTGTTTAGTATTTCAGTAAATGGAAAAACTCTTTAAAACAGAGTTTAGAGCAAGTACAATACAGTGGAAAATTACATGTGCAGAGCTAAGAAAGACAACTGAAAGATGTGAGGAAGCAATTTCATTTCAGTCATTCTAGTAATCAATGCGATGTGTGCATTTATTTGCCAGTGTATATTATAATATTAGCAACGAGTCTCTCAAGAAGATCAGTATTGGATTTGGGCAGGTAAGGCAAATATGAAACAGGTCTGAGTTTGGTCACAGAAATCTAAGCTTGTTTCCACTTCCATTTTCATGCCTCATGTTTATAGTTAGGAAGTAGAGTTACATATTTCTCTGGGAAGGGGCAGCTGAGCAGGCTCCTGACTTTAAGACAGATCCACGCTTTCCTCATGAGTCTGACTACAGTGGGACCAGGCATTTGACAGCTTGGGTCAATAGGGGGTGGCTGGATTTTGTTGCTGGCTAAGCACAGTGTGGACATGCTGAGCTGAGACCACCTATATGTGTGTGTGGGTGAAGGGCATATGGATCATGGAGCTTGCCATGACCATCTCAGATCCACACACCTTGGGGGGATAAACTTGGGCTTTGTAGACACTGGAGGGCTGAGCACAGCTCTTCTGAGTGGGAACGGGGAGGCCGCCCTTGCTTGGGCCCTGACATTGGAAGTCATTGCCACTTGGTGAGGAGGGACTGATCTGGTGACAGTGCAGAAGGCAAGGTCTGAGAGTGAATTATGAGAACCAATTCCTTGTGGGTAGGTTACTCACATTTGTTGCAATCATCATTATTCACCTCCTTAAAAGAATATATATTTCTAACAGGGAAGAGCAGGGTGTCTGTAAGTATAGTTTGAATATGAAAGCCTCCATGTACAATATCATAGGCTGTGACTGTGGAAATGGCCATTTGGCAGCTTATGGGAAATGAACTATTTTTCAGCCTGGCTGTTAGAAGAGTGGTTATCCCCAGGTCAATGTTGTCACCAAAATGCTTTACACTGGTGGTCACATCAGCAAACACATCAGGGCAGAATGAGTGTGTATTACTCCCATGTTTCTTTAAATTCTGCATTGACATATACCATGAACTGAAGTCCTTGTGATGCTTCTACTTATGCTACATCATTTCTGTCCCTGCATCTCCTAAATTCCTAAACTGTCATTCTCTCACTTCTAATAAGCAGTTAATTCCATTATAGAGAGAGATTGCACTGAACCAGACCCCAGTTGTAGGCTATCTATCCTCCATTCTGGGAGGTAGACAGAGTGTGAATGAACATGAACTTAGAGCTTGCAATCTGGTCTATATATCTAGCAAAATCTCCTTCCTCAGTTCAAATGCTCCTGATCTTTGATCTGCTAGGAGTATTGGTTAGAAGTAACAACTGAAAACTGAAGTTTCTCCTATATAAAAGACACCTTATAAGGCAATATTCTGATGTGGGGTAGGTTATACCAGCTCTAGGGCAGTGGGAGGATGATGGTACACAGCAGGCTGTCATATGCACTAATTTTTAATACCTAGGTATCATACAAATGGCAGGAAAGAGAGAAACCCTGGGTGAAAAAAAGATGTGAAAAGGTAAAGAATGAAAAGAATGAAGTGAATATTGAAACCCTAAAAGGCTCATACCTGGAAGCAATATGAAATGGTAGAGGATGTTAGCTGTGCTGACGAATGAGGACAGAGGTAATCTAAGCTATGATAATACAATATTACTCTCTTTAAATTACCTCTTTAATTCTTTTTAATTTGTGGGATCTTTTTCCTGGAAACTGGGGTCCTTTTGACACTAAAGAAGTGTTAGCTCTCCTTAAAAAGCTGACCCTGCCACAAAAGAGACTGGTAAGAAAAATTGAAAACAGCCCCTTAACAATGGATGCTTCAGTTATAGTGTGCAAGTGTTGGAAAAGCATGTCTCAGGACTTCCAGCGAGCTGCTGCATAGAGCTGAAAAGCGATTAAGGCTGCCAGATCACTGTATAGTTTTGCACTGCCAGTCTTGAGACTGCCTCAGTAATGGTGTGACTTACTCAATACAATATAGCCTTGAAAAGGGACCTCTTGAGCTCAGAAATGCTGTTGTGTAGACCACTCATTTGCCTTGAGGGGATTGTCACAACATTTCCATGGCAATTGCTCTTGTGAGCTGAGAAACATTCAGGAGGCTGCCATAATATAGATGCTGGATAGTATGTACTGACTTGTGTGTGTATATGTGTGTGAGAGAGAATGACTGTCTACTGGAAGAGCTATCTATCTGACCTATCAGTGTAGCTGAACTGGCTGAGGTGTTTCTCTCAGTGCTGTAAAGATCTGTTTTAAGACGAACGTCTAAGCTTCAAGTGAATACATTTACAGAAACCAGGATTGTTTTGTGAATTATTTGTCAGCAGAAAAAGTGATCTAAATGCGTAAGATAACGTGTTCATAATGTGTAGTTTTAGAAGCAATTAGGCTTCTGAAACCATCTGGGTAAGCTTAATGCAGGCAAAGTAGAGCTCTTGGTACCACCCTTAAAGTCCTCTTCCTTTCCTCTGCCACTGGGCATCATATAACCTTTTTTGCTCACCTGGATCTTTTCTCCAAATCCCAATATGCAGGTCACTTTATAATCTTTCTGTTTCTTCTTACACAATAATAGTGTTCCTTTCTCCCCATCCCTGACACTAATTATTTCCCATCTGGGCCCTCATCACCTCTCATTTCACAAGTCATTATTGTGTATAGCCACCTTGGAAGATTTCTGAAAACTTAGGGTAAAATAGGTTCTAGACTGGAATTTTGGGCCAAATTTTCAGCAGAACCTTAGTCATGGTTTCAGTCTGCAGCTGTGCACATCAAATATCAGCATTTCTGGAATGATGTAGGATTTGGCTTCTGCCCACCAACTGACCTTAACCGGAATTACCAACAGCTTGTGGCTGCAGAGAGGTGAAGCAACATGGACATTGCTACATCCTTCCAACCAGGTCCTTGGAGCAGGCTCTGGCAGCACTGCAAAAGGAATCTGGTCTAGTTTGTGGCTGCAACTTAGCTAAAATGACAGGGAAAAGAATGAAGTCTTACCTGGTGGTGCTATCTGTTTCTATGGTGCTTTTTATTGTGCATACAATATAGTTTTTGCTGATATTGCCATGTGCAAAGGCTATTGTCAGTTGGCTGTGGTTTGTGGCACATCAAATGCCTTTTCTTTTGTTCTGATGACCTGCTGTATGTTTGGCAAGATAAAAATAGCTGGGGTGTTTGGCTGCCTTTGAGAAACGGCTTTACTATTATTTCCTTAGCTCTGCCCTTGGTGCTCCTTTCCACTTCACCATGCACAAGTGTTACTTACCATGGTCCATCCGGCCAACTTCAGAATGTCTTAGCTGTGGAAGTGTGTGAAAAATCCTGAATTCTATCAGTGTTTTCCTTTCTGGTGAGAGATGGTGCTGAGAAGAGAAATAAATAGGCAAAGAGCTATGCTAGCTGGGAAAGGAATGAGTTGTTTTACATGTCAGCAGGACATAGGACAAGGAGCCACAGGCTTCAGATACAGCAAGAGAGCAGTATGATCAAAATTTAGAAAGGTTCTCTAACTGGAAGGACAGTCAAACATCTAAGAGACTGCTGACTAGGGATGTTAAAGCATCTTTAAGGCTAGACAAATATATGTGAAAAATAACACAAACTTGGTTGTTCATGCTGTCGTGTTGGGTCTAGTCTGAATTGCCTCCTGTCATGCCAGAGGTCCTGTTCTGGTCCATCTCCTGTCTGATAGCTCAGCTGTGAGTTTTTCCTTTTTCTGACTTACATCACTGACTCTAAATTCTGGAATTAGACTTGATACTGATCTTCAGTTTAATTCCTGAATTTTGCTACTTGCCACTTACTGTCTTGTTATATGTGTTCACAAGACACTTTGCTTTGCTTTTCTCATCAGTTTATACCTCTCAAGGATCTAAACAGTAGCAGTCTGACTAGTTAGGATGCTTTTTACAGTGACCTACCTTGGAGTTCTGTATTTCCAACCTTGAATCTGTTCCGATTTGCTTTACGTACAGTCTCCCAAGGCTTTGTAGGCTATTTCAAAATTGACCTAAGCAATCAGATGTGTCATTTAGAGCTCAAATTGTTAACAGCACATTGGCAGGGGAAAGGTATTTCATCTCTCCTTGATGACTGCAAAGAAAATTCTTCAGAAAGGGAGTCCTGAAGCATTTGTAAAACTCTTTAGGAAAGCAGTGTGTTCCTACTATTTAACCAGTCACTGTCAGATGACCTGTTATCCCATATCAGGGAGCAGAAATAGAATTTCTGTTTTCTCTGTTGACATTTGCAGAAGTTCATCAAAGGCAGTTCATTTCTGCATCTGTTTTCTCTGTTGTGATCAGAAGAAAACCTTCTCATATCAGATATCACAATCTGGACTTACATGGTGTTTCAGGGTGTATTGACTTTTCACTGTGACTTCCAAACCACCTTCTGAGTCTATGTTTGATTTATTTTCTGTTTGTGGCCCAGACACAGTCCTCTTTGTTGAACCCTGAACATCACTGTAACATAAAAAGTATATTAATTTAAAATGCCTTTTTATCTTTCTGATCGAAACATGCAGT
>JAWWES010000001.1:56646270-56704070 GCA_035583135.1 Lophotriccus pileatus
TCATGTCCACTGCCAAATGTATTAGTAATAATAGTTAGCCAATTAAGAACGTTGTTACTTGTTACTTGCTGCTTGCTCGCTTGCTTGCTACTGCTTCGCTGTTTGCTTAGAAAGGATGTAAGAAAGAACTGAGTACAATAAAGAAGATGCTATGTTACCCTAAATAAAGCCTTCTGATCTTTCTCGACCGTCACGACAACATAACGGTAACAGGGATTTGTTTTTATCTTGTTGTTTTTACAGTCTTTGTGGGGTCCTCAGTCATGGTGACCACTGAAAGAACAATTTCATATGCTTTCTGTATTCCTCTACAGCTTTGAAAAGCATGCCCATCTTTGCATATGTGTGTGTCTGTGTATGACTACATAGGTATAATTATTTCTTTCTGGAATAAAGACAGTATAAGGAACAAAAATCTTACATGACAAGCTCTCAGTTGTCAGTAATGAACACAGAATACAAAATCAAATTAAAACCTCATACGCTAGAAGATAGCATTAGGAACAATTTGACACTTATTGAACAACAGATGGTGATTAAAAGCATAAAACCTTGATTGTCTTGCTAAAAGCCAAACCTCATAGTTCTTTCCAAGGAATGTCTAACATTTCAAATAAAGCACTCAAGGCATCAGTGAAATCATGGGAAGATCAATCTAACTGGGTGTTTTATATATGTTCTTATCAGAAGTGCAGCTAAAATCTCCCCTTTAAAAGTATCACATTTTTAGCTTGATAGTTTTCTGGAAATAAATATTCTCCTCCAGGAGAAAATCCAGATAGTAAACACTTGAGAGAGAAAGCATGTGTGTTAAACTGTATTAAATGAGGGGGGAAGTGAATGCTTTCTTTCCCTTTTACTGTGTTCTTTCAATGCAGTCCAGCTTTCCTTATACAAGGACGCAGTGTACAGTCCTGTCCTTCAGAGTAGGAACCCCATGGCAGTGGGGAGGTGCCTTTGTCAGTCACACTGGAGTGAAAGGGGGGGCAAAGAGAATTTTCAAAATTATTTGGTAGCCTGTTCTGTCCTCTTTCTCTTGCACCATGCAATTAAGAGCTGCTCTCCATGGGGTGCCTGCGAGACACCTAATAAAGGTGTTTAATCAGTAGCTTTGCATCACAGATCCCAGAGGTCTGTATCCTGCCTGTGAAGGAATATATGAAAGATAAGAAGCAGATTTGTTGTCAGCAGATTTATATTCACTTTCTTGTGGAAAAAGGGAGGATGCATATTGTACCAGACAGTGGTCTTGGGCAAGTGGTCCCATTTTACCTCCAACCAGTGCATATTGCCTGTCAGATGGCAGTCAAAGATTGTTTGCTCTGAATGCATCATCTGGCTGAGTCTGTTGGTGGGCACAGACTGAGACATGCTGAAGTTATATTTGCAGGATGAGTTATGAATAGTTTTGCTTCAACTCTTTCACCATGTGCTAAACAATTTATCACATCTTTGTGTGCAATCACTGCTGTGTCCTTAGGAATGATATACTGATAATTAGCAATAATTGATAGACATATTCAACTTAATTGTTTCATTGTTCTGACTGTGCATCCTTCTCTCCATGTGTAGTTGTCATGTCATCACTTGATGGATGAATTTTGTTTTATTCATTGTATCTAAAGCCACTCTGCAAACTTCAGACTGGTTTGTTGTCATGTCCTTCTTTGCTCAGACCATGCTGCTTCTCTGCATCAACCATAGCCTTTTTTTCCTTCAGCATTTTCACCTTTCCTTACCCTCCTGTCTTGGCCTTTCTTCTGCCTTCTCTATGTTTCATTGACTTTGCATAATGAATTTTCAATCGTCATCATTCACACATATTTGCTCTGCCAAGCCTGTTTCACAGATTGCTTTTGTTGTGCCTAGAACAATAGCCAACAGACTTGATGATACAAGATAGTTCCTGGTAGAAATATCCTCTAATAGTCTTTGGAAGTCCATGACTGTAAAACTCAAAGTACAGAGACAGACCGTAGGGAAAAAGGACAGATATTCATGTGTTGAGATAAGGAGACAAAAGCATTGAAGTAAGTAGTTCATCCTACCTTGGGACAGGCATCATGGTAAGATGGCTGAATCTCTCTCTGAGGTAATTAAAGCTTTCTACTAACTATCAAGGTTGACTAAATGACTGTTTCAAAGTACATAGCTAATGGGAAGTAGAGTATGGCCATGGACTGGAGCATGAGACATTGGGCAGCATCACTGTGTTTCATCAAAATATTTACTTTCTTGGTTAACAGTAGTCAGAGTTTGATTTTTTAGCTAGAAGTTTGGGGTTTTTTTCCATAGCGTTGTAGGTACTTTTAAGTCAAGATCTAATTCCAAATTACAATGTAACTTTGAGAATAAGAAAGGTTGATACAAATATATGGTACTTTAACACCAGAAGAGGACTCCAGTGAAAAATCTGAATAAGTCATTAGAAGTATCCTGGCCCTGATCTCAAGGGAGTGAAAGATGTCAGAGAACCATTACTTTTAGTTAAGGAAATTGCAACCTATACCTACTTATTAGTGATACAGAAAGCAAGAAACAAACAGCGAAATTTGGAGGGGGAATACTGAGGATTATGAGGAGAGAAAGGTGAGCTGGAAGTACTGGTGAATAGATCATCTGAGGAATCTGGACACTGAATGCTAGAGGCTGTGGGTCTGCTTCAGAAGGTGCAGGATGGCTAGTGAAAAATCAGAGAGATTACATGGAGAAAGACAGAGAAAATGAAGTTCTTGCAATGCTCCATGGGAACTTGAGGACCTTGTTTTAGGAGCTGTTCAAATCTCAAGCCTGAGCAATCTGAACAGGGTCAACCCTGGTTTTAGCAGGGTGTCAGATGAGACGATTTCAGATGTTCTTCCAACCTCAGCTGCTCTATTATTTTATGCCTTTTTCCCCAACTTCAGTCATGGAAACAAGGTATTATTTTCTTTAATTTGTCCATCAATAAGTGGCATAAATTGTCTTCATTGTTGTTGAGTGAACAAAGGCCTCCTGCTATTATCCTCCAAAATATCATACTGAAGACATGGACTGAGGAAATCCTCTTCTTTACCGTAGGGTTAACATTAGTGCATCAGTAGAAAACAGTAAAAGAGGACAGTGGAAAACATTTTATTTTGCTGATGTTAGCATTAGGTAATGACAATATCAGCAGTAAGGACCTATTAAGCTACTTCAAATTAGTATCTGATCTGCTTTAAAAACACACTCATTATCAGTTAATTCATTAAAGGTATTTGTTGAGGTTTAAAACATATGAAACAAAAATACCTCATTTGCAAGTAATTAATACAGAATTACTTAAGTAACACAGTTCCACAAATGAAATACTTATATTTGAATTTCTTTTAATCCACTTGAAAGAGATACTTAGAGCTTTAATCATCAGCTAAATTAGATATGTTTTGTTAATTACCTATCAATCAATATTCCAGTTCAGCATCTACATTGTTCAAGAGAAGGGCACACAGTCAAGATAGGAGGTTTTTTTTTCATTAAACATTCTTCTTTATTTATTTTCTTTGTGCAGCTGGCATTGGGGGTATTAGCCAATTCAGTTTTTCAATAATTCAAGGGAGAATTACCGTATTTTTTATTTATTTCTTCCTGGATTGTAAGGAAAGCTCCCAGGAAATTTGGTCATGTATTTCTATGCAGTGAAAACTTCACGAGTAGTGTAGGTTTACTTAAAAATACTATCACAAAGAAAACATTGCATTTAATTTTTTATTTTAATCCTGAATTGACTGGATTGTGCTGGTAATTGTGTGGATGTACCGATTTCGGAGAGACAGCTTCCTGTCTTGGGAAACCACTGTCTTGTGTTAGAGTGGTCCACCATGTCCTCAGTTTACACAAGGTGCAGGCAGCACCTGCAAAGGTCAGACTTTATAATTCACTAGATTTTTGGCATATTTTGGAGAAGAACTGGGAAGAAGACATTCTGCAAGAAGGTGAAACCACCAGGAGAAATTGCTTGGCATGTGGTTTAAGCTCCATCAGTTAGGAGAAATTCTGCTATGTTTCCCTGTTCAGAAAGAAAATGGATCTTCGGATAAAAAGTGGGCCAGAATGTTTCTTTAAAAATTATTTCAAATGATTCTCATTTAAGTTTAAAATATTTTCCAGTCTAAAGCCAGGGATGAGACTTATGTTAATGTCTGACTTAAAAAACACTGAAAAGCCAGTGTTAATAATGAAATGCTGACACAACTTTATCTATAGCCCTTCTAGCAGAGCAGTTATAATATGAAAAAGTAAGGTTCAATAAGATGCAAGGCAGAAATAGCAAATTATATTAGATGTGACATATTAGCCATAAGGCCTTTTCTAAACTACACTGAAAAAATTAGGACAAGGGTATGGTAGTATACTTCTCCCCAGAGCATGAGAAAGGCCTAACCCCCAGAGCATTCCCTCTGAACTTGCATTCTATTTCTAGCATGTGTTTTATTAACTTTTATTTTTGTTTTGTAGGCTAGACACACAGTACCAACCTTAATGTCAAATTAGATAATGAAAAGCAATAGTCATTGTAACAAAAATCATTCAAATAACTGTCATGTTGCATTATAGTTTTTGCTGCTAGCAAAAGCCTTAATTAAGTCTGCAGAATGGTTTCTTTTCTCATCTTCTGATTTCAAATGTTCTGAACTTCCTAGGCAATTTTTCTGTTAGAGCTGCCTCTCTGTGTTCTTATAGAAATCATCCTATGCCTAGAATAGAGCAATATCAAGAAAAAAATAAAATAATAAATGTAGGAGGGGAGAATTTCACACGGAGTTGTGCTGTTTTTCAAGTTGTATGAAAAAAGTGAATACTGGAACTTAGAGTGTTTCCAGATTTCATCTGAGATGATGATGAATGCAAGCCTAATGACTGCCGCTGATATATACTGATTATCAAATCAGAACAACAGCAAATGACACATTAGGGTGATAATCTGGAAATATGTTATCAGACTGATCCTGTCCTACTCATGTTGCAGTGAGGTTACCCAAGCTAGCAGTAACCTCTGGCTGATGCAGAATCAAGCTTATCCCAAGACAAATTTTCCTAAAGGAAAGAGCACTGGTGGATCATTGCTGCTTTGAGCAATCTCTGACTGAATCAGTAATTCCCAACAGGGAATCTAATTATGCCAGGGGCTGAAATGATGAGTAAAGGCACCGGAAAGTGCAAGGAAAATTATGCCTCACCCGGGTGCTGAATCAAGCAGAGCACAGCCAGATCTGGAGGAACGGGCCTAATGAATGCATGCATAACAAATTGCAATTAATACCACCGAAAGAGTCACTGGTGTGATAGGCACTACCTACTGTAAATGCATTAGTATACATTGTAATTAGTAAGTTGAATGTGGTTCTACCGCTTATGAACTTTCAAGAATTCTCCTTAGTCTTAAGAGCAAACTCTTCCTCGCTGTCTGTGCTTTGCTTTCTATCATGAAATGAATCTCAGCAATCATGACCAATTCATGATTCTTTTAGGTTGGAACTAAACTAACTTCCTTCCTTCCTTCCTTCCTTCCTTCCTTCCTTCCTTCCGTCCGTCCTTCCTTCCTTCCGTCCTTCCTTCCGTCCTTCCTTCCGTCCTTCCTCTCCTAAATCAAACTCAAAATGATTCTTTTTACGTGAATATGTTATAGCTTTCTCTGCCAATCTCTGCAGTAAAAGACTCAGTCACTTATCATTACGTACATGTAATAAGTGCCTTGGCCACCTCCATATTTTACAGTGCTGTTTAAAAGCATTTGTTTCTGGAATGCAGGCACTAATTTCTAAACTTTCTCTAAATGAGAAAGTAGGGGAAAGTGTACGAGGAAGATTTATACAGTGAATTGAAGGAAAAACTTTGTTAAGCAGTTTTTTTTTTTTTTTTTAATTTTTTATTTTCAGTTTAGTTTGTTTATAGGTCCTGGAAAATCCATCAGATTAAAGTACATCAGAAAATCCCTAGGAACAGGCTGAAAGTGAACAAGAATTTAATCTTTCTTCATCACTGTCAACTGCAATTCTTTCCTCCTGATAAATATAAGTAGATGCTGTTTCTGCTTTTTTATTGATGTTGGTGATCTCAATCCAATAGTGCAGAAGAAAGTGAAAGATTAAGATGGATTGTAAAGCAGGATTGCAAGATTATTGCAATAAAATGGAAAAAACTGTCAGTCACATATTGCCTTAAGATGGAATTTTACAACACTTTTTTGGTTAAGAAAGGTTAAAATTCTTCCAAGAATATCTTTCTTACTGATAGATTTTCCCTGGAGAAGACCTTGTAGTCATTTTAGTCCTTAGTGACCTGACTATAAATCTGATATCAAAAGGACAAAAACAAACTGACTTGCTTAAGGAAATTCAGCTGTTGAAATTATAATTGTTGTGAGTTCCATAAAAGAAGAAATTAGAGTCTATCTAAAAATCAGAGTCCATCATGTTTTCTGAGCTAAACCCAGCATTTCAATAATATTGAATTAACTAGATGGTGAGAGCTATAGAATAACAGGTTCCATGTGTTTACCAAGGAAATCATCTGGGATGTGATAAATGGTAACTTAACCCAGTATCCCAAAAAAAGGAAGGTTATTTGGACTAATCATAATAGGTCCTGAGATTTTAGCAAGGCCCAAAAAGTGTCTGGAACCTGCTTCTCAAAAAATTCAGTTTTAAAATGGCAAAAAACGAAAGCAGCATACAAAGAGCCTGGAGTCAGACTAGCACTCAGATTGTCACCCGAGGAGAGAGCACTGCACCAGAGAATTTTGTGCAAGGAAAATCTGTGTTATCTGGTGAAGGCGTGAAGTTGCCTTTATAGGGGCATGGGGTCTGGAAATGTGCTATGTGCACAGGTAAACCTCATCACCAGAGGAGATCTTGAGCAGAGACCTTCCCCATCACAAAGATGCTAACATAGAAACCTTACAATAACATCAGACTTGTCCTTGTTTTTTTCACACACCCTCTGCTTGGATGGTTTGTATTGTGAAAAGGAGGGGGCACAGTATCACTCCCATTCCAGTACCCTTTGACACTGAGATGAAAATATTTAAGCCTGCGGGGAAATAATTGGTGAATGACCCTTTTGAATATGTTTCCATCTAAATCATTAGGCATATGGGTAGTGAGAGGAAGAAGCCCTGACAACACTGCATAGCATATGTCTTCCCATTTCTAACTACAGAGAAAAAGTGACCACAGAAAGAGTCGTGCAAAGGCCCAGTATGTCAAAGCATTTCCAGAATGCTTGCACTCCCTATTTACATCCCTCTATTTGCATGTGAAAGGCCTATATTTGCAGATGTCAAGATTTCACCAAGGGTCAGACTGAGCTGAAACCCTAAGATTCAGATATTTCAGAAGGCTTGTGAAGGCTTGTTTTCATGGCTGTGGTTTACGTCAGTGTTGGAGATAAGAAAGCGAGATTATTCAGTACAGAAATAAATTCCTCCAGGACTGATGTGTGCTCTGGTTTTGGTCACTTCTTTCAGATGGCATTGTCCGATTTTCTTACTTGGCAGTGAAAGCTTCATACATTTTTCTCTCATTTGAAGTGGAGCTTACTGTAGTCTTGATCAAGATACTTCGGTTTGCCATAGAGCTGTTCTACACAACTGTTCTGGGGCACTTTTCCTCATGATCAGACATGTCCAGGACTGGCATAGCAGCTGAAAAATCATGCCAGGAAAGCAAGGGAAAGAATGAGGAGGATGTTCTTGGTGTCACAGTGGCTACTGCACTGCAGAATTCAGCTTACATCCGAGGCAGGGCAAATTTCTCTTGTTGGTACAGTCCTTCCTGAGCAACTGGGAATTTCATGACTTGTGGACGCCCATCAGTGGGTAGCCATGATCCCACTGCCTGCACGGCCATCCCTACTATCAACCCTCCACTGTGCTAGCTCCTTTGCATCCTCAGCAACTGGCTGCGGCAGGGTGGAGTGTCAGAGCTAGCGCAACACTGCATTGCCTTATCCAGTACTGAGGCTGCAAGAATTTGTTCTCATTCCTGTGGCAGTAAAATTTGATTTTGTCTACACTGCTGTGAATCGTTGATCTTCCTCTGAGGACTGTCCTTCCAGATCTCAGAATGAGACTATTATTACATTACCATTCAGAGTGGGCTTGCCAACATAATTATTCCTATTAGAAGTGCCTGCATCATTGCAATTTCTGAGTATTGGATTTCCATTACACAAAACTATTGGTCAAGCTCTTAGCTGATATAACCCTTCTAATCTTGCTGAAAGCATTCCTAGTAGGTATGGATCAGGCTATATGCATGTACATGTCTGTATATGTAGATCCAAAAGAGAAATGTTATGAGATACCTGGCGTTGGTAGGAAAAACTCTGCTTTATATTCATTTTGATGCTTCTATAATAGAGACCACATGGGAGAACAAGTTTGATTTTTCAGATAGACAATGAAAATTGGTCAGTTTTCCCTTTCAGTAGAATTAAACTTTGAATTATGTACTGTAAGTCTTCAAACAAAACACTGCAATTACCTTTACATTCACTTTTCTGTTGAGAGACTTTGCGTCAGAGAGTATGTATGCAGAATGGGAAGGAAAATAATGACCAGATTTAAATGAAACTAAATGGCTCAGCTGGATGCTAGGAAAAGTGATTCCATATATGCAGAATTTTGTGAGAAGTCCTTCATGATGTCTGGATAAACACTACATGTAGCATAACATAATAATGACAAGAGAAAACAAACAAAAAAACAACCCCTGCTTTAAACTCAGTTCATTCGAGGCATGTACATTTTTCATTTTGGTATTGTTTTTCTCCTACGCAAAGTGTATTCTAAAGGGGACTTATGTGTTTAACTACATTAAGGTCATGCATTATACTCTTTGTCCTTTACAAAAGTGAGCATACCCGCCAGAAGCACATAATTTAATAAAGAAAATATCATTATAACTAGATTTTAGTGACAGCATAATCAGGAAACACAAGCAAGGGGTCAGCCAAACAAACTGTTTTTACCAGGTATTTGAGAACTGTGGGCTGCTGTTATTTTCAGCTACACCAAAAATTTATTTTATTTTGGGGAATAAATCAAAGGAAGCTTTTTTTTTTTCTTTATATATCTAAAAGCTACAGACATTGGCATGAGAATTGGTTGTTGTTGAAACTAGCTTGTAAGCATATTTAGCCCTAGAGAAAATGATAAGGTTGATAGCTCAGAGGTCAAAAAAACACCTTTATGACAATTATGCTCCATTTGGCATCAGTGCAGCTTCTTCTATGCAATCCTGTCGCTGCTCCTTCATTCTCCTTTATATTATTTTCTTGTTATTGTGTCCTTTAGGGTACAGGCTTTACAGGCTGTTCAGTCTGTGAATAGGTTTAGTCCTTTGCTTCCACGGAGACTGCTGAGAAGGGTGTCACTTGTGAAGGCAGTTTTGTGAAGAGGCAACTCACTAATAAGACCCATACTCAGACAGCCAGCCTATTCCATGCAGGCCTCTGAGCAGCTATCAGAAGCTAATTGTAATGCTTATTAAAGGCAGCTTAGCAGGGATGTGAAAATGGCAGGCAGAGCTTTGCTATTATCTACACCAGCTCTCAGCCTTCTTACTCAGCAGCTCTGCTCTCTGGGCCTATTCAGGAACAGAGATGCTGCTTTTCTAAAAGGAGGGGGAAAAGAAAAAAAAGATTCCAAACTAGTATAACTTGGCAGTTCTGAAAAACTTGGAGGGCTGATGGAGGCTCTTTATGTTGCATTTGCATCATGTGCCCTTTTTTTGATAGAAAGCTGTTTGCAGGACCACTAAGCACATTGTACTTACTTCACCGGCAGCAGGTGAACATGACATAGGTGTTTCTGAGGACAATTGAGATGTACAGATGTGTCTAAGATCCTTTATTAGTGGTGATAATAAAGAAAATGGAGAGCCAGAAAACTACAGCTTGACTTAAGTATGCCACTTTAAGCTTTTGAGTGTCATCTTTCATAATTTTCAACATCTCCTTCCCACTTCCTCCCACCTCTTTCAGTTTTTCCTGTGAAAACTAAGCAAGTATGGTATGGAAATCAGGGACACAACACGTGTTAAACTCAACATGCCATATCCTTAAACTCCCTGTCAGAGTAAAAATACAGTTTGAGGCTTTGCATCCTGTTATTCCTCATGCAAACTGCTACTGCAGACAAGCACTTTGCCTGTGGTAAATGCTCTTGTTCAGAGCAGATGTTTCCCTCAATTAGCATTTATTCAACTATTTAGCAAGTACATTCTATTAAAATATTTTAATTTATGCAGAAATTATGTTATTAAATTTACAAATTCTTTTTATAAGACACATCCTGTAGTTTCAAGCTAATAATTTTTGATCAGTAACAGTTACTATGGACCAGAGAGTATTCCTCTAAAAGAATTTTTTTTCAACAGTGAGCTATTTGCTCCTTTCATGTATTCCTCATAGCAGGATGATTCTATTCTTTATATTTTCCCCATAAAAATACTTAACTTTTAAGACACTTGACAGGTTTTTGGAAACATGGGACTACAGATTTTTAAAAGTTCTGCACATATGTAATAACCCTTTTGTTCTTATTCTATTAACTTCCCTTCTTTCAAAGCCATGGACAGACAAGACAGTCTTTTTCTCCTTGTCTTTCCATCTGTTCAGAACATTTTCACACACTCTGACAATGCCGTTCTGCCCCAGTGTTCCTTTTCCCCTGAATATTGACTTAAATGGACAGTGTAGATTAAGAAGTCCACATATATTTCTGAAAACATTTTCACCTATCGATTAAAATCAGCTAGAGCAAAGGCTAACCCTTTTTTTTTTTTTTTTTTTTTTTTTTTTTCTGTTGATAGTGAAATCGCCTCTCGGTTGTGCCAGGAATCCAGCTCAGGTTAGTAGTGACCGACAATTGCTACCATCTACTGGCTGCTCGCGGTCCTCTGCGGAACAGCGGGGCACCTCGGTGCCTTCCTGCCGCGGAGCTGCCTTCTGCCTCGCTGGCAGCCTGACCGAGAGCCTGTTTGAGGTTGGCGGCTGACCAGAGGGATAGCACGTTCCCAAGTCCTCTTAGCAGGTCTTTTACTCCAGTATAATTTAATTTTTTATTCTCTTGCAGTGTAACGTAATGCTCACTGTCTACTTGAGATGGCTGCGGTGTTAAGGCGTGTGCCAGCTAATTGCTGCTGAACCGCTATTTGATGCGAATCGGTCCTTATCTACCTTGGATATCAACACTCAGTGCCCCACCAGTTAACCTGTGTTTATCTGTACATTTGTAAAGGCCTTTCTCAGTGCTGGCAAACCCTCAAAGCTGTGGGGCTAAAAAAAAGAGTATTTTGTATCAGGGTTAACCCTGAAAGACAGTAAGTTAACTCTGAAGATCCTATAGGGCTGAGGCAGTAAGGCAGACAAAGTCTTTCTGTAAATAATAGATATATTCAGTTAATAATGAACAAAGAGTAAAAAGGTTTGCTGCCATAACACTGTCCGTTTCAGGTTTTTTAGAAGATTCAATGCAATTTAATTTGATTTTTTTTTTTTTTTTTAGTTCCCTTGTAGTAATATGCACAACTTAGCTACTTTAAGAAAAAATTGGTCTAATCTGGATAGATACATATTTATTCTTCATGCTTATGATCTTGAGGATAAACATGGTGATTAATAATAACACAAATGAATTACTACACTAATTCAAACTCTTTCTTCTTTTTTCCTTTCCTTGGTCTCCTGGCTCCCTTAACACCAGAGTTTAACACAATTTGGCTTTTCCTTTCACATCTCCTAGCATAGCCTTCCTGTTCCCCAAAGGGGAACGGCTTTGACTAGTTGCCAAGTCCTTGTCAGCTACTGTTGAAAGAAAGGTTTTTAAAGTAGACTAGCAAGTGCCAGTACACTGGAAGTTTATTTGCAGAACATAATAGATTATAGATCTAACATCACCTAAAGGGAACGCACAGAGGCAGCAGTGACAGAATGACAGTAGAGTTTGCGGAAGCCAGAATTCCACATAGCAATGAAACATTTAATGTTCCTGAAAGCAGTGAACTCTGGCAGGAAGAAAAATTAACCTCAGACTTCTTGTAAATTTAGGTCACAAGTAAGAACAACAAGAAACACAAATAACTGGAGTGTTACTGTTGGTTTGATGTTATGAATGACATTGCCCTATGTATACCTGGCTGTGGGCAGTTTGTTAGTAATATAAGAATTCTGTGGCAGCTGTCCTACCCCTACTCATAATATTCACCACCATAATGGAAGAATTTATCTCTTCCTGACAAAAAAGTACTAGGTGGAATTCTCTGGCTTTTTCTCTCGTAGAGGTCAACCAAAATATTTGACATATTTTTATTTGACCTGATTCTCAATGGAATCTATGAAAAGTAAGCAGACCTAATATCTTCCCTGATTAGTCTCTTCCATCTCTCCAAGATTAAATGCACACATGCCGGTCATGGTGAGAACTGCTATAGAGTTCAGGTATTCATTGCCCGTGCAGTGACTTCCAATTTATGCAGTGGGATAGTAAAATAAGAAGAGGAAGTGAAATGATATTTTTCTGATAGTTTGGCCATGAACTGAATCTTTTGTTTAAACAGTAAAGATGAAAAACTATAGGGAACCAGACATCTTAACCTCCAGCAATTATGGGATGCTTTGCTTTCTTAATTACTCTCAATTCTGTGGTCAGCTGAGGTAAGTGATGTGGTTACCACATAGGTGGTCAGCACTGTGCAATTGCTAGAATCATCTTAATTACTAGTTCTGTATAGAGCTATTTAAGCAACTGGGACTTCAATGTCTGTAGCCATACCACTCTGACAGAACTGGTCATTATCATCCTATTTTCCCCTTTACAGGAACTGTAGAGTCTATATGTCCAAGTGTGCTGAGCAAGCCAGAATTTCTCCTGCCATTCTGAACTAAGGCTTGCAGACTTACTGTCAAATGGTGGACAATTTTGATCCTGTAACTGCTCTGACTGCATCTGTCTGATCAGTAAGATGGGATTTGGCTCCAGGTAGAGATGCTTAAGTGTAGATGTCTAAATGAAGGTATTTACTATAATCTTACTAAAGCCCTGTTGCAGGTTTTCAGCATTATCTGAGTCACTTTCTAGGCACTGCTGAATGTACTGACTGGCAGTGGAATTCAGATGCCCACACATGGACTCAGTGATTCTTTAGATTCCCTCAGATACCCTCCCTGGTTTTCACTTGCTGCTACAGAAAGTTATTTCTTGTTGTAGTTCCTCTGTCATATCCATCATCTTCACAGGAGTGTTTTCCACATTATAGGACATCTTAAATATAACTCCACGTGTATGTGTGTGCAACTCTTAAGATCTTCTCTGATTATATTAGGAATTATACAGGCCTTAGGTAGACATCTGAGCTACCTAAACATTAGAATCTCCAGCCATTAGAGATGCCTTAGGGTGCTCCCTAAATACTGTAGGCTGCCTGAAATGGCACAACACAATTTTGTTTAGTCAGCTGAATCCGGCTCCTGAATTTAGATATCTTAGTCTCAGATTGAATCTTATCCCAAGGGAGTGATACAGGCACCTGAAATGCAGAGTTTTTTTTTCTGTATTAGGTACATGAATGTACCCCTGACATATGCAGAGGTATAACAGATATGCCACAGTATTTATAGACCTAAGCGGTGTTGGAGTGGCAGCTGGAGAGATACCCTCAACGTCTTGTGGAGAATAAGGACAGTGCCACGCTGTTGAGTATAGACACGATAGCCTCCAAACAGGTTGGATAAGGAGTGTGTCCTGCCCATGACCCAGGCAGAGCCAGGGTGGCTGGAGCCTTGTGAAACTCTGCCAGTGTAGACTATGTAGGTCTGCATACACGTGTGTTCAAGTGTTTTATCTGGGTCACCTGCTTCTCTTCAAAGGGAATATTCTGCTGCTTAGACTCTGGGAGGTTAGATGTGTTTAATTCCCTTCAGAGATTAAGCTGGTCCGCCAGGTTAGGCTGTGAACCATCAGGGATGTCAGCACTACCATTGGAAGTGTTGCTTTGTTTTTGTATCGCTTTGAAGAATTTCATTTTTCCTGACCCTAGCTGACTAGGTTGAACAAATTAGACAATATAGAAATGGTTACAGAAGTATCAGGAGAGCTAGATAATGTTGCTGCCTAAATTGTCTGTTGGATTAATTTTCTTCCTGTTTACTATGTGGTCATCAGTTAAAAGCCATACTTGATCTGTCACTCTGTGTCCATTTCCAAATAACACTGGTAGCTCATTGTGTCTTTTGAAATCTATTTGGACAGAGGACCGAAACACTTTTTTTTTCTTTGACAAGGAGCTTGTCACACTTACTCATGTCTTTGTCATTCCAAGCAAGATTTCTGCAACATGTTCTGCTTTAAAGGGATTGCTAGAAATAGAAGTGAGGGTGTGCTAGAAGTAAGGTGGTCACTAAACACCACTGCAGTATTGCTCTCCCTGCATTTTACTATCTCTTCCAGTTTGCTGGTGAAACTCAGAGAGTTATGACATTACAAGCCCCATGGATACAACACCTTGAGAAAAAAGTCTTTTTCTTGTAAAAAATCCTGATGGAACAGAAAGTTGTAGCCAAGAACATATTTACTTGTGAGGAGGAAAATCAAAGTTTTTGGTTTTGCTTTCCTGAGAGAAACTGTGGGTTTGTTTATGTGTGTTTGTGTGTGTGTGTAAGACAAGGATATTTTCCCATAGAAACAGCTTTTGTCCAATGGAGACATCCTGCCTGTGTACAAATGCTATGTCAGCTTGCTTGATAGTGGGAATTTGCTGTGCATACAAGTGTTCAGCTAAAAAATACATTTTAGGATGTAGTTTTGTCCTCTGATATGCTTTGCTTCATCTATTAGAATTAAATCCATAGTCAGTAATAGGAAAAATTCATACCTGGTGTATGGATAACAACAAAATTATATCAAACTTGAATGACTGCCAGTAAAGGCAGAGTGTCACTGGGCAAAGCAATTTTTCAATTTTGCACTTCAAAAAGAGGTAACCAAGTGATGGATTATTCAGTAGGAGGTGGTTTTAATCTGATGAAATTTAGGGGGCAATTTCCCAACAAAGTTGAAGTCATAAGGACTGATAGACATGAAAAAAGGTTTGAAGGGGTAGAGAAAGTGGGGAGAAATACTTCATAGTGAAGGTGCCAAGGAAGAAGTTGTTTGGCAGTGGGAGTGGAGGTCTGATTCTGAGAAAGTCTGAGAGATAAGAGCAATTTTGAGCAGATATAAAGGTGAACAGTCAAAGATTAGGACTGTTCAGGAAGGAAAATACATAGAGAGAGATAGGTTTTCTTTTGCCTGTAACTGACACACCCTTTTTCTTCAGAAAATCATGTTGATGGGAAATTTTCAACTAGCTCTGCCTGGTTAAGACAAAGGAACATTGGCACCTTCTGTGCCTGTTATTATGCCCAGTCTTCTACCACTTTAGATTCCGGAGATGTCTGCTCAGGAATATATGAAGTGTTTTCCACCATACATCTTAATTAAGAATGGTGCATCTGGAATGATTTTTAGTGGGACATCTCGGGCAGAAATTACTCTTCCTATGACACACACACATTATCTTCACAGTCCAGGGTACTATGCAAAAGATGCTTGTATATAGTATTCATTCTTTAAAGTACTGCTCTGAAAGTTCTTACTCTTCATAAACTATTTTGTATGCTCCTCCACTGCAGCAATATTGCATTCAGATAGTATGGTGCTGAGTGTCAAATTAAAACATACAAATAAGCAAAATAATTATCCTTGGTTATTATAAGATTCTGCCTTTAGTTCTCCACCAGGGGAAAAAAAAAGATTCACAGAGTTCTTTACAGAGTAAAAAAATGCCCATATATTTTATTAGAAAACATTTTCCACCGTCAAAACATTAAAAAAATAAACACCTGCATTAAGCCTGACTTAAGGTTTATAGCGGATGACAGTCCTTAAAAGAAAAATATATCTGGAGGTTTTCATGACTTCATAAAACTACCTAAGTTACACATGCTGAAAGTGCTGCACATTAGATACTCTTGTCTTGGAATGTAATTGCCTTAAAGGTATAAAGGAGGCTGTGGCTAATAATTCCCCCAGCGTGACTATTCTCCATTTCTGTTGCACACAGGAAGATAGAAGGATGTGGTATCATCAAAGAAACATGTGTTCGGAGAAGGAAGAGCTAATCCTTAAAATAGTTGTGCTCTGCATCTCAACTAAGGAATGAAAACCTTGTGAAAGGATTTCCTGAAATCCTACATACACTATATCCCTTAACCTATTAAATACTGTAATTGTTGCATTAAGATAAAAGATGCTTCTGAAGTAATCTATGCTGGGTGGCCCTAGGTAACAAACTATTTATTAATATCCCAGAGTTATTCCATGGAGTGATAGTGATGGAAATTTGGCAAACCAACTCTACTTCTGTCAGATGAGTAAAAGAGCCACTTCACTCAAGGCTGGATGACAGATAGATGTAGAGATCATAGTACAAGGGAAATCTGAAGAGATGGCTCATGATTAGGACGGTGACAGAGAGAGATGACAAGAAAAAGAAAAGAGGTTGTGAGTACTTTTGCATCCAGACAGTTTTACAGACATAAATAAATCTGAACCCCTTCTATCTTACAATCCATATTGCCAATATAGATTAGCTGCAAAATTCTGTTAATTTAGATTATTAGCATTTGGCACTGGGTTTGATCTTGCGCAAATGATTTTGGGTGGTGGACTGGTTTCAAAGAATCTCTGCAGTCTGTTTTACATGGACTGGTATGATTTTCCATACATAAATAGGAAAAGTGTGAGAACAGAAATAACTTGCTTAAATAGAATGAGTAGAAAATGTAGGTGATAACTAGTATTTATTTTTGTGACTAGTTAAAATCTTTGGAAAATATGTTCTTCGTTGTCCTAAAATTAGTCATAAATTTAGGTCAACAGTGTAAATCTGGCAGAATAATGTGGGAGGTTTAATTCAGGAAACAATTTTTACTCAGCAGTATAGGGTAGTACAGCATTTGCTCAGGTTCTGGGTGATTTGGGACTGACTATTTCAGCTGTACTGAAGCAATTTTCAGTTTTTCTGCTGTACCCAGGGAAGACCCCTCCTGTTCAGCTACCCAGGTGTAGGTAGTTCTCATCTGCTGTGAATAATGTCTCATTTTTATATCATCATCTGAGCATTCAAGTGCTACAACTGTTAGGACACAGGATGATTCCTCTTACAGCTTGGGGGAAAGCCATGCAGGAGACTGACAACATTGGGTTTGGGTGGTTTAATGAAAATATACAATCTTGGATCTTTTGCCTGTGATAAATCAGTCAGATGGTAGCCTTGAGCTTGCATGTTCTGCTGATTAGATAATCCTGACCAGTAGGGTTTTGAGGAGGCATGTGCATGTCCTTACCAGAGCTGTTGCACTTTATGAAGCTGGTGAAGATGGTGCCCTGTTAAAACCATATGGAGAAATGCTGTAAGAGATGCTCTCAACCCCAGGCTGGCCCAGGTTGTAGGTCTGTGAGATGCGGGTTCAAAGACCATGAAGAAGGGCAGACTTAAATCCAGGACTGCAAAATCCTGGGCCCTGCTAACAGGCAAGAGGCAAAATAATGTGAACAGCAAGTTTTGTGAATTTGTGCCTCCCTGTTCAAGGGGGAGTCGTGTTTGTTCATGAGAAATAGAGAAGTTCATGGACACATATATAAATTAGCAAAGAAAACAGTCAGATAAATGACAAACTAAGTTAAGGATGTTTCTGGAAGACCTAGATGTACAGCAGCAAATAAATAAAAATAGTAACTACTAATCATGATTCAGAAATGAAATGATATTCAGAAAGTCTGGATGATACATTAATATTAGAGAGTGAAAGACTATGGCTTAAACAGGAGAAGCCAGATGTTATTAGAAATGAAGTGTTTAGTTCTCATTTTGTACTCCACAATCCCCAGGTGGGGACACATTCTCCCTTCTTTGTGTATGAGGGAGGCAAAATACCTTGGGCTGTAATACAAACCCACTCGTGAACTGACTGAGTGGTTGAACACTGAGCAAAGACAGATGAATGAACCCCTGCCCTTCCCCATGCTCCTACAGCAGACCCACAAATTTCAGGGGATTACCCTGTGCTCACTTTGTAGTGCACTGAGCTGGCATCCCTGCAACTGTAAAAATCTTATACTTATGTTGGGAGAAAAATACCTCAAACCTACAGTCAGAAGATGTAATATGTCTGCCAGCTTTCTACATAATAATGTAGTAGTTAGAGCACTCACTGGGGAGAAAGGGATTTTTTTTCAGAGCTTTTCGTAGCATGACAGAATCCTAGTCACATCTTCCATCATTCTGGAGAGTGTAACCTGAACTGCTGATTATGATAAATTGCCTCCAATAATGTTTGTGAATTCACAATCAGTGAATAAACACCACTTAAACACACTCTATGTGAAAATGAAGGATGTAGTCCTGAGAGCAGACTGAGAGCTCAATCTGAACACAGGTGAGCTACCTACCAGCTGGCTTACCAGCTTCATACCTCATTTTCTTCCCTCTTCCTCTCTTTGACCTCCTGTAAAGGTTTCACAGAATCACAGAATATACTGAGTTGGGACGGGCCCACAAGGATTATAACTCACTCTTATCCCTGAACAAGACTATCCCCAAGAGTCACACCATGCGCCTGAGAGTATTGTCCAAACACTTCTGGAACTCTGTCAGGCTTGGTGCTGTGACCACTTCCCTGGAGAGCCTGTTGCAGCACTCAGCGACCCTCTGGATGGGGAACATTTTTCTAATATGCAGCCTAAACCTCCTCTGACACAACTTCAGGCCATTCCTTTGGGTCTGTCATTGGTCACCCGAGAGAAGAGATCCGTGCCTGCTCCTCCACTTCCCTTCAGGAGGAAGCTATAGACTGCAATGAGATCTCCCCTCAGTCTCCTCTTCTCCAGGCTGAATAGAACAAGTGACCTCAGCCACTCCTCACGCAGCTTCCCCTCAAGGCCCTTCACCATCTTTGTTGCTCTCCTTTGGACACTCTCTAACAGCTTAATATCTTTCTTATAATCCAGTGACCAGAACTGCACACAATATTCAAGATGAGGCCACACCAGTGCTGAGCAGAGTGGGACAGTCCCCTCCCTCTACTGGCTGACGATGTTTTGCCTGATGCCCCCAGACACGGCTGGCCCTCCTGGCTGCCAGGGCACTGCTGACTCATATTCAACTTGCAGTCATCCAGGTCCCCCAGGTCCCTTTCCATGGCTGCTTTCCAGCATCTCATTCCCCAGTTAGTCTGTACATCCAGGGTTTCCCCATCCCAGATGCAGAATCCAGTACTTATCTATGATGGTTGAATTGGATAGGGAAGGGGAACTCCAGTCCCAGGGGTTTCTTTAGCCCCGGACCCTGGAGGGGAGCGGTGCTCCCCCCTCCCCACCACCACGCGGTCCCATGGCCGCCGCAAGAGACAGCACACAGGGCTGTGGAGAGGAGGCAAGAGAGAGAGTTTATTGTTGGGGTGGTTACATATATGGGTTTCAGGAGGATTCACAGAGTAACTAATTACAAGTCTCAGGGGGCTTACAGGAACACCAATTGCAGGAAGGGGTTAACAACCAATAGAAAAGGGGTTAACAAAGCCAATAAGAAAACTTCCTGAAATCTTCTCAGGACGTTCCAGAGATAGAGATAACGCTTGCCGTGGGGGGTCTTGGGAAGAAGGTGGTGAGTTAGCAAAGAGACTACAAAAAAAAAATTTTGAAACATGTTTAAACAATAGTTTCTCATATACTGCAGGTCTACTGCTACACTTATCCTTTTAGAACTTCATAGGGTTGGTGATTGTTCAGTCCTCTACTTTGTTAAGGTCTCTCTGCAGGGCCTCCCTGCCTTCAAGGGGGTCAACAGCTCCCCACAGTTTTGTATCGTCTGCAAACTTGCTTAATATCCCTTCCAGTCCTGCATCCAAGTAACTTATGAAGATGTTGAAGATCACAGAGGCCAAGATAAAGCCCTGTGGAACCTCACAAGTGACAGGTCACCAGTCTGATGTCACCCCATTCACTATTACCCTTTGGGTTCAACCCATGAGTCAATTGCTCACCCACATGATGTGTTTATCCAGCTGCGTGCTGGACGTTTTGTTCAGAAGGATCCTGCGAGAGACAGTACTGAAAACCTTACTGAAATACAAAAACATTACATCAACTAGCTTCCCTTGATCAAGTAAGTGGGTTACCTTGTCATAGAAGGAAACCAGGTTTGATGAGCAGAACTTTCCTTCCCTAAAGCTGTCCTGGCTATGACTGATGACTGCATTGTCTTTCAGGTGTTTTTCAATACCTCACAGAATAATCTTCTCCATAACCTTACCAGGCATTGAAGTGAGACTAACAAGGTTCTCCTTCTTGCCCTTCTTGAAAACTGGGACAATGTTTGCCAACTTCCAGTTAGCTGGGACTTCTCTGGATTCCCAAAACTGCTAAAAAATAATTTAGAGAGTTTTTGCACTGACATCAGCCAGCTCCTTGAGGATTCTGGGATAAATCCCATCAGGCCCCATAGACTTGTAGGGATTCAGCTGCAGCAGCAAATCCTGGACAGTTTCAGGGTCAAGTGGAAGTTGATCTTTCTTGCAGTCATGGTCCTCCAGCTCAGAGCACCGAGACCCCCTTGCCCAATCATATGTTGAAGACAGAGGTAAGTAAATCATTAAACACCCATGCCTTGTCTCTGTCCCTGTTTGTGAGGTAACCATCTTCATTCCATAACTGGCTGATGATATTTCTGTACTGCCTGTTGCCATTAATATATTTGAAAACACTCTTTTTATTGTCCCCGCATTTCTGTCATCTTCAACCCCAGATGAGCTTTGGTCACATTTTCTCCTTACAGTGGCAAGCAGCATCTCTGAATTCTTTCCATGTCACTTGACCTTGCTTCCAGTGGGCAAAACTTCTTGTTTTACCTTATTTCGAAGAGAAGATCCTTGCTCAGACACGCCAGCCTTCTGATTTGCCTGACTTCTGACATTTGGGAATTGCCTGCTCCTGTGCCCTTAGGAGGTCATGTTTAAAAAGTGACCAGCACTGATGGACCACAGCAACAGCAAAAAAAATTTCCCGGGGAACCTTACTACTAATTTCCTGAACAGCCCAAAGTCTGCTCTCCTCAAGTCCAGAGCTGAGGTTTTGCTGGCACTTTTCCTCCTGTCAACAGAGATTTGAAACTTGATCCCTTCATGATCACTACAGCCAAGACAGCCCCCAATCTCCACTTCACTCATGAGATCCATTTTGTTGACAAGCAGCAGATCAAGGAGGCCATCTTTCTGAGTTAGCTCCCTTAGGGTCTGTTCCATAAAGTTCTCATCCAGGTTTTTTAGAAATCTTCTGGCCTGGGTTGTACCATCTGTGAGATGCTCCCAGGTAATTTCTGGCAAGTTGAAGTCCCCCATAAGGACAAGGGCAATTTACTTGGAAGTGTCCCTTAGTCCCTCAAAGAATAATTTGTTGGCACCATCGTCCTGTCTGGGAGGTCTATAAGATTCGCACGATGACATCCACAGTATTTGTTTGCCCCTTGATTCTCACCCAGAGGCTCTCAACTGTGTCAGTGTCAACTGAGAGCTCCATACATTCTAACCCATCTATTACACACAGGGCCACCCCTCTGCCTCTTCTGCCCTGCCTGTCCATCCTGAAGAGACTGTAATTGTCCACCCGGTTCCTTGATGCCAGTGATGTCAAATCTCTGGGACTGGGCCAAAGCTTCAAGCTCCTCTTGTTTGTTCCTCGTGCTGTGCTCATTGATGTAGAAACATTTCAGGTGTAGATGAAATGTAGAAACATTTCATTCATTTCATTCATTGTAGCTGACACACTCTGAGGCAGATTGAGGCATCCAACGGTGCTGGTTTGCTCAAGTTTTGGCATACCATCCCATTGCTTATCACTGGATAGTCTGGTTTTGTCCCTTTCCCCTTCAAAGCTATTTTAAAGCTCTACCAAGGAGTGCAAAAAGCTCCTGTGCTTAGAACTCTTTTTTCCCTCTGAGGCAGGTGCATCCCATCACATGCTCCAGGAGTCAACCCTTTCCTTGCTCTCCATCCCAGTAACAATGTGGGTCTCACTAGAGGTGCGAGGGTGGTGTGGCCAGGTTATGAGCTGTGGAGAAGAAGGGGAAACAAATCCTCACTCACAGTTGCTTTTGTTGTGGTTGCCCATGTAGCAAGTGAAGGTCTTTGTTTTTCCCCTCTCTGCCCACAGACTTGCCTCCTACTCAGTGTTGGTTAGTGAAGACCAGGTTGCCTTATGGTGATGGCAGCAGGGCTGCAGGAGGTGGCGAGGACCTCCGGAGCTGGGCAGGGAACTGCTGTGGCTGCTAGTGATAAAAGGAGGCCATGGAAAGAGTGATGGTCCCCAGGAGCTGGATGCAGTTGTTATCTAACTCCAGGCACTTGGTACATTTAAATGGCCAATGGCCAATTTTGGTTATTATTCTGATTACAGTTTTCATGTAGATAATCTATATGTGCTTAAGGCATTATTTATACTGAGATTGTAATGAAATACTTTCTTATTTTCCAGTAACTAGGAATGGGGTGAGGGGAGAATTAGTGTGAGTGATTTAGAACAACCTCAAGATTCTCAGTATGGCCACAGATGGGCAGAAAGAAAGATAAATTAGAGCTACTATTTGCTACGTTGCTTCTCCTATCATCTGCCTTTTTTTTTTTGTTGTGCTGGCTCCAGCTGGCTCTCTTGCACTTCAGACATTCAGGGATCCCATGACAACTGAGGCTTTTTAGAGAAAAACCTGCTCCAAGCTCCGTGTTTCCTGCAGACGCTGTAAGGACTCTGGCACAGCTTGGCTTAGTGTTGGAAGGCTAAGGCAGGTTCCTTTTTTTTAGGCCACAGGGCACCTAAGAAGCAGAGCCTGTCTGCTCTTAGTGAAGCAGCACACAGCAGATTCCATGGCACACATCCAAAGAGTCAGGCATGACTCACCTTCCCATACAGATAATTACTTCATTATACATTGTGTCATGTGTTCTAATGATCCTCTTTCATGCCTCTATTGTGTAAACTGTTCGTTCCTTTAACTCTGTGCTCAGTGTGCACTCGAATGCCAGTCATTACCAGCACCATGTGTTTACTTCAAACTATATATCCTTGAGCTCTATATTTGGTTGTTTTCTGGTCCCTCTGCACTATTTGTACAGTACCACATATGTTTTGTGAAACCCTCTGATGAAATTCAGACATGCTGCTTGTTAGGCTATTGTGGAGCTGCTAAACAGTACCAATTCTCAGGTGCCCTTTGGTGACAGAGCTACAATTATTGGACTTCCAGGTCCGTATAAATGAAGAATTTACCCTTCAATGATGCTGGCCCATGGCCTGCTAAGGGAATCTGGGCCCATGAATAAAAAACAGGGCAAGGTGGCAATAGATTGTTTAACGACTGTAATCTTCAGCAAAGGTTTTATAAATTGACAGTGCTTCCTGAGCACACAGTGTTATAATGAATATAATCAAATATTTATGGGAGACAAGTAATTAGATATGAGTGAATAAAAGACCCTATTAAACCATCTGGACAGTTCAAAGAATTGGTAATTTTCAGATAAAACATTGAAGGGTTAAGGACAGTGGTTAAAATCTGACCCTTGTTAACGGTGATTAGACATTACTATCACTTGATTGTTACCTGGGAGACCTAGGTGAAATGACTCAGGGACTGCTTTTTTGTTTATGCCTAATTTTGGAGAAGAGATTTTCAGATTCTTGTAATACTTCCAACAGGTCCCCAGCAGGAAGATGAAATTTTAGGTTTGTCTCCATCAGTGTTCATTTAAATTTAAATTGGGATGTGTTAGATGTGGGAAAGCTGTGTTTCTATGCCAAATTATATGTGTATTCTGCTGATTAAAAGAGAAGCTGAGACTCCAAAATGGACAATTTCAAGGGAAAGGTATAAAATCCCATGGAAAAAAAGTCAGATTTTTACAAAAATGTTTTATATGGAATATAGGCAGTCATGGAAGGTTGAAAAAAAGAACAGACCACTAACTGAAACCTGCTTATAAGAAATCTTTGTCAGCAAAAGAAAATCACTTGAAACATTTCAACCCTCAGCAATTAAGAAACCAAGCTCTCGAACAAATAGGAAACTGTGAAGGAGGCATTACACAAATAAGTTTTATCTGAATTAGAAAGAAGTTACATTAAAGTGGGTGGAGATTGACTCTCACTTTGCAAAAACTGATGTTTACCACTGTCATAGCTGAGAGCAAATTTCAAAGGCAAAGACAGCAGCATTCAGCTACATCCAGTCTAACATGCTGCTAATATATCTCCCAGCTAAAAGGCTGCTTGTGTGACCCAGTACTATGCTTAGCAGGAAGTTACCTTAGCCAAGAGACTCTAAATGTAATTCTCTCCTCCTTTTCAAGCTGCTACTGATTCAGCAGGGTTGTGATTAAGCATAGGATGAAATAAGCAGTGAGATGCTGGAGCCTACTTTGGTTCCTTGCTTAATGAAAAGAGTTGTGGATTTTAAATTCAAGCTTCTGTCCACACTTTGAGGTTATTTAACACATCAAGTGCTTGCTTGTTAAATAAGTCATGGAGAAAGAGATGAGTCAAGACCTGTTTGGGCAATAGTCTCAGGCACTCTTGGGAATGGTTCTGTGCAGGGCCAGGAGTTGGACTTGATGATCCTTGTGGGTCCCTTCCAACATGGCATATTCTGTGATTCTGTGAGCTCTGAGCTGCTTGGAGCAGACTGCCTTTGCACCATGTGCAGTAGTGTAACACCATGCATACCAAATGCTAGGAAATGTGGGGCTAAAGAAGGATTGGCCTATTTTAGGTTCCTTATGGACTAGTTTAGGCTTAGGTCCTTCACTGGTACTTACTTTAGGCTTATCTTACCATATAAGGCTTATATGCTGAGCACTGGTAGGTATCACGGAGAGAACTGGATACTCAAGAAGAGTCTGAAGAAGCCAGAAAGAAGTTGAGGAACTTCCTGAGCAACCCATGGAGACTTGCCTGTAGATAGCAGAAAATCAGCTTTTCACTCCTTCACATAGGAGTCAGCTACCTCCTGTAGTTAAGTGTGTTATGCATGGTAGTCTTTTGTTGGAAAGGCAAACAGCAGTCTAATATGTGTTATGCAACCCTCTAAAGGCATAGGAACAGTTTCTGCCTGATTGGGAAGGTCTTCAACCCAAGTTTCCTATCCCTTTGATGAATGCTATAACCAGGAGTCTGCAGGTACCAGCAGGTTAGTGTCTCCTTTTGAAGCTATTCTGTATGACACAGGCTATTTAAGTATTCATTGGAGCAGAGGCTCTGTTGGAGCGGGTCTCCCAGGTGAGTCTTCCAACCACCAAACTACAGCATTTTTCTCCCCCTCTCTCTGGCCTAATGAATATTTATGATATGATAGTGATGACAGCCATAGAAAAGCCCATGAGAAAATTAATTCCGTCTTCATAGCAGGGTTTGAATAGTGTGCCGTAAATAAAGCATTGGGGCCACACTGAATGCGGAGGATAAAAGAAAATGTTGAATAGCTTACTCATTAAGTGAGCACTATCAAGCACGAGTACTGGACTGTGTGGAAAAAATAGTATGTCATCAAGTAATTAAAGAGTGTGGCACAATGCATATGCATAAGGGAATGAATTAATGTTTTCAGGAAATCTTAATTTTGGCATTTACTAGCACTGGAGTGCTTGACTTTGCAATCTGAGCAATATTCTTTTAGTGTATTTTTTGTGTAGATAAGCTTGACATAAAAAGGAAGTGAGGGAGCCTCACAAAGCCTTAACAAATATGCTTCTTTTTCCTTCACCCCAATCACCTCTGAATGAGAAATTATAGTAGCTGGCTGAGAATCACAATCAAACAGTGAAAACTTAGTGTACTTGATAATTATTACCACTGCATTTCCTCTGTAGGAATAATTTTCCTCATTTTGATTCCAAGCATTCTCTACCTCATCACTTTGCATACTAACATGTAATAAATGCTACCAAAAGGATGTTTTTATGAAAAACTCTACTGTTACAGTGGAAGATAAAGAGGGTGGCGACAGAGGCATTATGAATGGTGAGGTTTTGAAGAGACAACTAGAATAGATGGCTAAATAATAAAAAGTAATGAAGGTAGAATATTTTTCCTGCTGTTTTGCTGATGAATTTACCCACAAGCAGATAAGAATATTTTAAAAACATATTTGTTATTCAAAATCATTGTCAAGGGTCAAATTCTTTCCTGGTTACTCATATTGAAGCAAGAAAAACCTGCCTGTGGAACAAGCTGCTTCTGTGTGTGAATAGACGTGAGGAAATCTGTTCCCAATTAATTTATGGAAATAATCTTCCATTTCATAAGTGACTCTTTGTATGTGTTTGTTATTCAGAATGTGAATGGTTTTGACTGATCTTTTAAGTAATGTGGCATGTTACGATGTGTCACAACACACTCAACTGGGTTTCTAGTAAAAATATTTGTCTATCTTCTGTTTTAAGTTCTGTGATTGTGTTCTGATATTCATAGATAGTTGCCCTTCTCAACAGTTCTCCCCCTTCCCCTGGAAACATTTTCCTTAAAACAATGGGAGAAAGTAAATACAATAGGGACTGAAGTGAATTCATTTTGCCATTTACAAGAACATGTGTGATTTTTTGGGAAGGGGGAAGTATTTGCCTAGTACTAATGAAAAATGACTGATGAAAGGATTGTTTTTAGTAAAACACATGAGAATAGGCAGAAAAGAAAACACACACATATATTTCTAAATTCTCGGATGCTTTTGTAGTGAAAAGATAATGGACATATAAAAACTGTGTCTTGTAGACAGATAAAGAAAATATATTTTATAAAACATTCTTATATTGATTTGTCAGAAGCCTTTTATCATTTGGTAGCTTGCCAAAGAGTCGTTGTAGCAAAATATCTCTCTTAGTTTGTAATACACTTTTGTTTCCGCTTTAACAAAGGTAGTTTTAAATGTGACATTTGGGCAAATTGAGACGCACAACCAAACATCATTAAGAATTTTTGCAGTCCTGCAGGAGTTCTGAGAGCCTTAGGAACCTTTTTGAAGTGGAAAAACAATATAGGTTAAAACTGGGTACTTTTTACCTCTCACTCATACTGCAATGACTAACTCTGGAAGAGCAGAGATTTGCTCACAACCTGCCTGAAGCACCAAGTCTACAAAGAACCCATAGAATTTAGAATTCTTTTGTTTACTAGCTGAGCTGAGTGATAAGTTTCTCCTTATTTCTTCCTAGACTGACTTTATAATAGGGTTGCCACTCAGTCACAACTTGAAGGGAGTTCTTGAAACTCTATTTGTACAGTTACAGATGAATTTGGGTTTAGCGGTTATGCTGTCTACATGAGGACGTTTTCCTCATTGTCCTAGTTACAGGGGCCAGGACCAGTTTATCATTACATGGGTATAACCAAAAGTGTATATTCTACACCCTCTCTGTCATTTCTGATGGACTGTTAATAAATGGATTGTTTGCAGCAGCTGCCCAGGGCACACCTGACACCTCAGGCTGCAAGCTGGGGTTAAAGAACAGTTGTGAGGCAGGGGAGCATTTCTTTTTGTTCACACCAATGACTCAGCTGTGATAACTCCCCTCCAGGGAGGCACTGCACTTTCACACCCAGCCTGAGGGGTCATCTCTGCTGATGGGCCATACTGGACCGGCACTACAGGCAGCTGCACCACCTAGACCATCAAAGATTCCAAAAATATCCCATTATTCAAAGAGTTAAATCACCCATTGTGAAACTCCTTGCTCTTTTCCTTTTCCCCTTCCCTTTCCCTTTTCCCTTTTCCCTTTTCCCTTTTCCCTTTTCCCTTTTCCCTTTTCCCTTTTCCCTTTTCCCTTTTCTCTTGCACCCGGGGAGCCACGTGGTGCTCAGCACAGGGGTAACAAACACTGTGTTGTTCTTGTCCCTGGGTTCTGCGTTATCATCAGTCTTTGGGGGTTAAAATCAGTTTTCTCTGTATGATTTTATTTATTGTAAGCTATTTAGTAAATTGTAACTCTGACTTGTAATCTCTCCTGTTGGGTTAATTTCTCCTGCCAGTTTACTTTTAAACCGTTACACTCACTGAAGAATGGAATGAGTTTTTAATAATTTTGGAATTTCAAGCTACATGCTCGGGTTTACCACTATCAGGGTAAAAGGCAAACCTTTAATACCAGACTATCAGGGCAGACTCAGAGGTGTGGACTTTGGATGCTTTTGACCTGGGTATCAGGACAACAACAGTGGCAAATCCATTAACTGCATCTACAGGAAGCTATTGAAGGTTCTTCAGGCCAATGTGCACTTAGGAACCAATACATATTATTAAAACACAACGTAGTCACATTTAATCTCTAAAATGTCATATCCTAAGTATCTTTCAGGGATTTATTTGCCCTAATTGCATCTTTTCAATGGAAAGTTATTTCTCTCTCTCCATACAATAGCTGACGTGTTAAGCTTGTCATGGCTGAAATGGAAGACTGGTCATCTGAAAGTGATGACCAATCTTCCATTTCAACCATGGGTTGACCAGTGATGACCAGTCACTTTTCTTCAGTTTTGGATCAAGCTGGTTTAATCTAGAATATTCTCTGATTCAAGTTGGTGGCTGTTGTGTTTTAACTGGGAATACAGATGTAGTTTTTTCACCCAAGGGGGTCATTTATGACTGTGCCCACCTTGCCACCTTGCTGTATAAAGACAGCCAGAGGTCAATCTACAGTCAAAGATTTGTGTGAACATAAAATGCCTTGTGTTCATGTGAGGTGAAGGTTAGCCCCTCTCTATGAGATTTAGTTTTGTAATAGCACAGATTGAGCCAGGCTCTCTCGAAAAGCCAGGGTCCTCTACTCATTCTTCCTTCCTGATTCTCTAGTGCCCATGGTATGGATGTGCCTGTTTTAGGACCTAAAAGGTAAAACACAGTGTACACTGTATATTAACTCCTATGGATTCCACTTGCTGAGTCAGGTAGGAAGTTCTGAGTGTTGCCTCATCTCCTTTACATCCCTGTCTTAAATAATAAGGGTTCAAGAAATGGGCCTGTTGTTTTGTTGTCCACGAGGAGTATAGATTGGCACTTGAGTATTGAGTCATGAATATGCTGAATAAATTAATGAACTGAAGTGTGAAATGAAGAATATTCATTATTGTAAAGACTGGCTCCAGCAGAAACTGAAACTTATCTTTATTCAGAGTGTAGGTGGTATAAAAGCCAAGGAAATTCAATTTTCTCCTACAATAATGGCAGCCCTAACAGTGGGAGAATACCTTTGATGTAAGAAGATATTGCAGAACCATGTAGTGGCTGATGTTGGAAAGGACCTGTAGAGGTTATTGGGGCCAACCTCCTGCTCAAGCAGGACCACCCAGAGCTGTTTGCCCAGGACAATGTCCAGATAGCTTTGAATACCTCCACAGAGGGGGACTCCACAACCACCCAGGGCAACCTGTGCCAGTACTCAGTCACAATCACAGTGAAAACCAGTTTCCTGATGTTTGGGAGGACCCTTCTATATTTCAGTTTGTGCACATTGCCTCTTGTTCTGTCACTGGGCATCACTGAGAAGAACTTGGCTCCATCCTTTTTGCACTCTCCCTTCATGTATTCATATCCCTTTATAAGATTCCCCTGTGCCTACTCTTCTCCAGGCTAAACAGCCCCAAATCTCTCACCCTTTCCTTGTACCTGACGTGCTCCAGATCCTTGATGGTCCCTGTGGCCCATTGTCAGACACTCCTCACCAGTATCTCCATGTCTCTCTTGTAATGTAGACTGCAGAACTGGACACAGTACTTCAGGTACGGACTCACCATTGCTGGATAGAGAACAAAGACCAGCTCCCTCCACCTGGTGACAATATTTTATGTAGTGCAGTGATAGAATACTATTGGCCTTCTTTGCAACCAGGGCACATTGCTGGCTTATTTTTTTTTGCCTTTTATGCAAACCTGCTTTCCAGAT
Source organism: Lophotriccus pileatus (assembly GCA_035583135.1). Classification (NCBI taxonomy): domain Eukaryota; kingdom Metazoa; phylum Chordata; class Aves; order Passeriformes; family Tyrannidae; genus Lophotriccus; species Lophotriccus pileatus. The sequence continues at coordinate 56,676,312 of JAWWES010000001.1, forward strand.
AAGTGGCCCCCAGGATATTTTCATGCCTGTGATTGTTCCCCCCCAGATTTTGCACTTCTTGTTGAACTTCCTGAGGTTCCTGTCAACCCATTTCTCCAGCTTGTTGAAGTTCCTCTGTATGGCAGCATGACCCTCTGGCATATCAGCCACTCCTCCTGGTTTTGTGTAGTCAGGAAACTTGCTGAGAGCACACCCTGCCCCATCATCCTGATCGCACATGAAGATGTCGGACAGAATCAGAGCCAGCGCTGACACCTGTGGTACGCCATTAATGAATACCTGGACTGGCTAGCATTTGTGCCACTGATCACCACCCTCTGGCCCAATCATTCATCCAGTTGTCAACTCACCTCTGCTAATCTAGCCTATACTTTATCAGCTTCTCTATGAGGATCTTATGGGAAACACTGTTAAAAGTCTTACGGAAGTTAGGTAGACAACATCCACAGCTCTTCCCTCCTCTACCAGGCCAGGTATTTCATCATAGAAGCTTATCAGGTTGATCAAGCATGACTTCCTTTTGGTGGATCCATGCTGACTAGTCCTGATGGTTTTCTTGTCCTTACTGTGCCTGGATGTGGCTTCCAGCATTATTGGCTCCATCACCTTCCCATGGATCAAGGTGGCTGGCCAATAGTTCCACGGATCCTCCCTCTCACTCTTCTTTAATGTTTTTTATTTTACTTCCCTCCTCAGATAACTCCTCTACTCATTGCCATGATCGTTCAAAGGTAATTGAGAGTAATGACATCAGGTAGATCCTTCAACACTTGTAGGCACATCCCATCAGGGCCCATGGACTTATGTTTGTCCAGTTTGTTCAGGTATTTTCTAACCTGATCCTCTTCCACTAAGGGTATGTTTTTCTTTTTCCAGTCTTTCCCTTGTTATCTGGGATTCCTGTCAGCTGATCTGACTAGTAAAGATTGAAGCAAAGAAGGCATTCACTACTTCAGCTTTTTTCATTGTTCTGTGTCACTAGGGTCCCTTCTCCATTCATCAGTGAGCCCACATTTTCCCTGGCATTTTTCCTACTTAAGATACTTATATAAGTCCTTCTTTCTGCCTTTGACGTCCCTGACCAGATTCAATTACACTTGGTCCTTGGCTTTCCTAACTGCATCTCTGCATGCTCAGGGAGTGTCGTGTATTCCTCCTGGGTTACTTGTCCCTGTTTCTAGGGACTTGTATATTAGATTTTTGCCAGGCACTCCCTGGTCATCCATGCAGGACTTGTTTGGAATAGACTGCTCTTGATACTGGAGGAGGCAATCCTTGACTATCAATCAGCTTTCTTTTCCCTTCAGGGCCTTATCCCACAGGAGTCTTTTAAGCAGATCCCTGAATATTCTTTGCTAGTAACCACGCAGGAACTAACCTTTCTTCTAAATCATGTCAATTATACCAAATGTGAAGATTTTCAAACATGAAAACCTGACTGTGGTAGGACAAAAGTGGAATGTTTTGTGGTGGTTACTGAAAAGCCCTTCACCACTGTGATTCCCACCTTCCCTTATCCTAAAAACTGATGCCCCATAAGTAAATATTTCTCTAACACAGACTGATTTGCTGCATCTGCACCAATAAATGGGACAGGGAGGTGATCATCCTTTGGCCCTGAAAACATAACTGTTCCCATCTATGCAGCTGAAATTATCAACAAATTCAGGCTGTCTGTGCCTAGGTATCTGTTGTGAATGGCCTCAGGGTGGTCTATTTTCATAACTGTGCTGTGAAAGCAAAGCTGCTCTGAGCCAAAAGTGTGCCAGAGAAACCGCTTGCAAATTAATATGCTTGGGTCCATGCCCCACTCCTCTTTATTTTACAGATATTGATGTATCCATGTAGTTGGAGCAGTTGCTTTCCCCAAGGAAGAGTTTCACATGATTTGCTGCTACATGAATTTGTCTTTTTTGCTTCTGGCTTTCTAAAAGTACCTAGAACTTACAGCATGGCATAGCGGTTTGCCAGCCAAGACAGACATCATTTGAAACTTTGGTGTTCCACTGCCCCCAAGTCTGTAAAAGCTGGAAGCTGGTCTGGGAATGGAGACTGATGATATTTTTCAAAAGAACAAGAACAACTGTAGTTAATTTTTAATTTATAAAAGAATTTACTGTTTACTCAGGAAGGGATTTGAAGTCTTTTGTGTGCTATTTTTTAAAAAAAATTATTTTATTTTATATAAAGGCAAGCCCAGCTGTTGTTCTTAAGCACAGTAGTTTTACAAGCAAGCTCTCACAGGAATGAAGAGTTGCTCCCCAATGTTTAAGCATTATTCTGTATAATTATGGATATTTTCTTCCTTCCAAAAATATTTTTTTTTGAGAAGCTGACATTTCAAAGGCTTTCAATTCTGTGTGTCACTATCAAATAATCTTTTTTGTACTTGGCTGTTTATTATTGGATTGCAACAACGATAAAGCTCTAGGGGTTTTGTCTCCTTTGGTATGTTAATTATCTATTTTCCCTTTGATCTTTTTCTTACTGAAAAGAGTGAAAAGCTATCTCGGTAGGGAATCTTACTGATGTACATTCATCCCCTCATCTCCATAATCTGAGGATCAGAGGGAGACAACAAATTTCACCGCTGAGTGAGGTTGCTATAGGCCTTAGTTATAATGTACTGAGTTTCTAAATAATCCCACCACCGCTTATATTTGGAACATTGAAGAGGAACCTCTGAGAAAAAGACATCCAAAAATAATTAATTTTAAACTGTGAACTACCTTCATTAATTTAACTTTTTCTTGAAGTTTTAAGCTCATGCATATGCTACAAGCTCGCTCTTTCTTGCATGCCTCTACACATTTTTTTCCTTTTTTTTCCTTCTTTTTTACTGTTGGCTTTTGATACATTTTCAGTTCTCACAGAAATAGAATATAGGCTAGGCACAGAGTAACTATTGAGCAAACTTTTAAAGTATTAAATGTTAGAATAGCTTTCCTATGAAAATGATGAAATGATGAAAGTCCTGTAACTTTGGACTATTGAAAAAGATTGGGCAGAATAGTGGTGTGGTGGGGAAAAACCTTATAAATATACATAAACACACTATATGTATGTATTTCTGTCTCTCAGTCCTTCCTCAAAACTGACATCCTCATACAGCATTTCTTGAAAAACCTGAAGGAAATGCACTTCATCAAGAGGCAAAGGCGGACAGATCTGCTTGACGACAGTTCAACAGTGGCAGAAGTGTAGGCAAGATTATGTACTGGAGACTTTCTAAAAGTTTCTCTGAGGCAAATTACCCATTTACAGAGGAGATGGACAATGCACTAGGCAACTTTGCTGTTGAGATTCTTGTGTTGTGCAGTGTGGGGTATGATAAGATCTTGATGTTCACAGTAGAGACATCTACATTTGAACTGGTTATGTAGTCTGCTTTGGCAATCAGGGAAGGGAAGCTGGCACTTACAGAGCAAGAATGATGCCATTTCAAAGAAAATGTTTAATACAGTTCAGGTGAACTGTGCCCTAATAGTACCTATGTCTCACCAGTGCCCAGTTCATATCTGTATCAAATTGATACTAGTGTTTTCTGAAATGAGATGGGACAAATTGTCCCTCTTCCATATTACTTTGCATATGGAAGGGTGAAGAGGACCTAGTGCAGTGTTCCTAAGATGCTCTTGCCAGTGTGCAACTATTGCTGCTGTTATAGCTCACCATAGCAATGTGCATGCATGGGAGGAGGTGCCAGGCTGTTAATGTAATACAGGTGCTGAGGGATGTATTGATATTCTCCTGTTGTGAACCCTGGGGTTGGAAATCATCCCATTAACTTGCAGCAAGTTCAATTTGGTCATTAAAATAGTGGTAGCTAATTCAGTCTGCACTGGTGTTTCTGACACAGAATCAAAAATGAGTGAAAATCATGATGAAGTGGTTCTGGAGTGATTTCAATGCTTATGCTTTCCTATATGCTCTAAAACCACAGGATGCAGCTTGTGATCAATGCCATGATACAAAGAGTCAGGGATCTGTGGTGTTAATTTTCTAAATGTGCTGATTGTACAACATTTCTCCTCAAGCTTTCCCCCACTCTCTCTAAGACTTAATATTTTAAAACAGTGTTGGTCAACCAAAGGTAATGAAAAAAAGCAGACAGGAGGATTTAGATCCTACTATAGTCTTATGTAATAAAAATCTTGTTCCCACAAGGATCATCTGTTCTGAGTAAGGCTCACGTGGGATCCCCAACGGTCTGTGTAATTACAGGAGGAAGGATTCTTGCTTTCTGTTCTGAGTTAGGCAACCAAGTCTGATCTAGCCACATGACCTTCCCTTCACTGAAATTAAAGAGAGAAATTGAAATCTCCAGAGGAGTTTTGCATTTAAGACTGCTCTAATAAATCACTCTTTGGTTGTGTTCATTTTCGTCTACTGCCTATAAAAGACGCTTATAAAGTCAATGAAATAAAAACAGCCTATATGGACCTGAGACCAGTGGAGGATTTGCTCCTGGTCTTCAAAACGAAATCTTATGTCAGCCTTTATGTGAATAAATTAAGTTGTATATACAAACCCACTATTTTTATGTTTATAAGCCTTTTACTGTTATGCTACTTTTGAAATATTCAAACAGTGACCTTCACATGAAAGCCATCAAAGTTTTAAGGAAAATGTGATAAACTCTGGTAATCACATCTATACTTAAGCCATAGTAAGTGTCAAAATATGCACTGAGTTAATGCTAACTGAATCAGGTACGGTACAAACACCCCTGGGAACGGTGGGTGGGTTTCTATTTGTTCTGGCTATCTCTTCAAATATACATTCTGCTTCTTTATTTCTGACCTCTTAGATCAAAGGTTTGGCTGTTGTTTCCTCTCTGCTTTCTCCTTTTCCTGTCTTGCTTTTTCCCTCTTTTTCTTCTTTGCTTGTCATTTGGTTTTCAGCCAGTTTCTCAATTCTGCAAGTTGTGGATCATCTACAGGAGATGCTCAGTTTTCCTTTACCACCATATCTGCAGTGAGGTTTATCAGTGGTACTAAATTTAGTACTAATTTAACTCCATTGTACACCTTGAAGATGAGTTGCAGATTCTCATGTTACTGCTAGAGGCAGGAGGTATATAGTCTCAGTGTTCTTCTCACTTTATCCAGCAAGTATCTGTCCATGTAAATACTAAAATATGAATTTTTTTCTGCTGTTCAAGGTCAGCATCCTAGCAAGAATGCTCATCCTCGAGTATGTCATGCCAAACAAGACCAAGCATATCCACAGTTTGTTGGTTGCAGTTGCTTCTAGAATCAGGAGTTGCAAGTTGTGGGTGGTGGTGGAAAGAAATTTGTGAGGGAGATGGAGGCTTTTTATATGACAAAATATTTTGGTATGACTGTGCTGGACTTGCTCTGTGCGGTATTTGGGATGCTGCTGCAAAATTAGCTGGTGAAAGGTAACAGTGGATTTTGTAACCAAAAAAACCTGTCCCAAACTCCCATACATGCAATGCTTAGTGCTTAGCTGACAAGCTGCAATTAGTCTTCTGATTAACACTCTGTTCTCAGAGCATCATGGAGAAGCTGTCCCCGTATGTTGTTCTTCAAGTTCTTGACAGCACAGACTTCTCACAAATTGCACTGCTGAAAGCTTATCTTGATCCTTACTTTCTACCTTCTACTGTCTACTTATCCTTGTTAAACAGACATATCCATCCCACTTCTCTAAAGAGTCATAGCCTCTCAGTTTTATGTGGGCTTGGAAGGAAAATAGGCTGGTGTTGTTTCTGAGATCCCCCAGGATTTGGAGACATTCATTAGGAATTTCTCCTCCTCACTTTGATGTTGCGTAGGAAATAGATGCATTATTTTAGTGATGACTTTGAATTGGGTGACATTCTATTTTCAAGAGTACTGTGGAACAAGGGGTGGGTGGTGTCACAGCTGAAACTTTCTGCTAAATTCATCAGGATCAGCTAAGCAAAGCTCAGATAGAAAGATGATAAAAGATAGAATGATAGATTAAAAAAAAAGATAAAATGATAAAATGTTTGACAAAAAGGGTCCTCCAAATATTGCTTATTGCCACTATCTGCAGTACAGCAGGGTCAGGTGTACCTTTGGTGACAGAGCATTGTCTACTCGACTGTTACAAACCCTCCTTTGCTCAGTCATTATATATCCTAGATTTCACAACTACCCCTTGCAGCAAACTTCAATGTGCAACTACTCTTTCATTTGCAATGCCTTCTTAAACACCAAATTAAATAGTGTTTGCCATAAATTAAAACCCTTTCTTTTTATGGTGAACAAGGAGAACAGTTAATCACTATAATGAGCAGTAGAAAGATTGGACCACTGGAACAGGACAGTCTGCCTCCAGAAGTTTCGGTTATGTAGGGCTTGCTGGCACCTTTCTCCCTTCCCTTGTTTGAAAGACAATGCTGTGCAAATCACAGATCTTTGCTACCTATCTACATGGCTGACAAAAAGCATCGACAAAGGAGAGAGACTTTTCCCAGGATTAAAGTGAGCTCAAAGCAATCTTTTGTTTTGAGAGTCAAAAATGGCAACATCGTAAAATCACGTCTGGCATTGCAGATAGTGTCCACAGTCATGTGAGACTCTGTGAATACGACAGCTGTTTATAGCTGTCATATTCACAGAGATGCCCTGTATCTGGTCTGGTATCATCATGTAAACTGAGCTGGTGGGGTTGAGAAAGGCATCTTTGAACCTTTGTATGAAGGTGGTAATGCAGACACCTCTGCCAGCTGCTCCCTCTCTGCTTCACTCACACCAAATGCCCTTCCATTTGCTCTGAGTCAAACAGGCAGGAGGAAGCCAAATGCTGCATAAGCTTCATGAGGTTGCTAATTATGATGGCTGCCTGGAGTTGATGTGGTAAATAGAAATACCACAGCAGAGTCCAAATGGACATGCTGGTGTTTGTTTTTACCTTGAAGAAGCAAACTGAACACAAGAGTTTGATAACATCTGATCACAGCCCTCAGAGCATAGCTGGCATATGGTACTCTGTGTGATGAGGGACATGTCAGATGGACCATTTGGACAAAGAAAGTGACCCAAACTCTCCCACAGACCACACTTAGGAGACTTGGGATCTATACATAGATAAATAACACAGCTAAACAGCTGTGTGTCACATAGTTGCCAGTAACCTTGTATTTCCAGTCTGTCCCAAAAGGTACTTATTCTAGCAAAGCGGTAAGTACATTTGTGTAAATACAGAAAGTGATCCTGTTTGCATTTAACATAAACATTTAATGAACAGTAACAACTGCAAGGTTGGTATTTAGGAATAAATAGAGTTATTATTAAACTTATGAATGTAATATCAGTTCTGACCCTTTGCATACATCTGATATTAATAGCTATATTTCCTCCTAGTTACAGTCATTATTGACATCTAAGAAAAATCTAGCATTTTCTGTTGCAGTGGAAGACTGCATCCTTAAAGTGCTAGAAGGTCACAGGAGGGGTTTTAGAACTGGCATTTTCTAAATTTACACAGTAATTTATTCTTATACACACTTATTTTCTACTCATTTGTTTGTGTGTGTGTCTGTGAGATACATACGCAGTTTATTCTGCATATATTCATGTCCACATCCACTATTTTTTATTTCCTTCCATTATAAAGAAAACCCCATATTAAAGACTATAATTCATTTTTAGTATATCTGTGCTACAGTGTAGGAAAATCAATTAGCTTTAGCTATCTCAGTTTCTTTTCTGTAAAACCAGGATTTACAATTCTTTGCAGTTCTCCCATGGAAAAGGTATGTTGACCAGCACCTGGATGTTGCTATTATTGCTATGTACTCCCTATTATCTGCTGAAAGGGTTAATGGATTTTTTTGCCCATACATGTTGGAGCTGGGACCGTGGAAGTCAGCTTAGGTACAGAACTTTATTGCCTTATGTACAGTTCTGCTATACTACATGAAGGCCCCATGTGGACTCCGGTATTTGACCTCCACTGATAAGTTTCCATGGAATACAGAAGCAGAAAACAGAGACAGAGTAGGGCACTGATAAGCATAATGATAAGCCACATGGCACTACAAGACACAGCATCATCCCTGGGATGGTAGTTAGCTGAGGTGGGGACTTCGGGCATGAACATAGAGCTGTAGCCCCTCTCGTGGTGCTGCAGTACCCAGCTGATATTGCCCGGGGGTGTCTGTACTGCGGCAGATGTATATTGCTGTTCTAAAATGGCAAACAGCAAAGCTGTAGTGTGAATTCTGCACTGCTTTCTTAATGAAATGGAGCTGTCTGCATGCTGGGCTCTGTCATTGCAGCCTGCTTGTTCTGTGGTCAGTGCATGGAAACCATTTAATGTAGGTCACAATATGCTAAATGCAAATAAAGCAAAATCTGGAGTGACTGCACTCTAACATGTGCATTCTTACACGCTGTCTTAAGTCATGGCTCAGAGACTGTTTATTTGCAAAAATAATTTCCTCTCTGAGCATCTGCAAGGAAAACGGCTTCTGTGCTAGTTCAGTGCTGTAGGACACATTAAAATGACAACCTCTCTTCCCTTTTGGGTTTTGCAAACTCCATTTTGTTTGGATTTTTTTTTTTTTTTTTAATTACCCCCTTCAGCATCCCCTCTCTGACTATCAACAAAAAAACCAACCCTTTTGTGAGTGTCTTGCTGAAGTCTTTTTTTTTTTTTTTAAATACATTTTTTGTGTGCCCAATGATGAGCATTTTGAAAAGAAACATGGAATCTGAATGCATGACCAAATCTGTTTGGGCACCTACATCTTGGAAGAGAGGAAGACGGAGAAGTGGATAAATAGCAGAGGCACTGCTGGAAACAGCTCTTTTCACATCAACCTGATCTAGGTTGAATCTTGAAGTCTAGGTGGAGCAAATATAATTCCTCACTCTACTGCTGTCTTGGTATTAAGCTCTAGCTCTGCACTGCCATTGCAGCAGTGCCCCAGTCCTTAAATAAGGAATGATATTACCTACATCCCTATGCAATATATTTAGACTTCTGTGACACATAGCCATAACTAAAATCAAAGTATCATTATAAAATCCTAGCAATCATAATAAATAAAAGCACTGCAAACAGCTGAAAGAGAATTTAAAAAGTGCTGCAATTGTCTTATTTGTAAATTGAGCAGGACACTGCTGATAGCAAATTTTATGTACAGTGTTGTGTAGGGTTTTTAAATGACCTTAAATAGCCAGGGCATTTGCTCTGAGTGTGTTGTGCAAGTTGGAATAAATGGCGGAATGATTTGGGCTTTTAAAACTAGGCTGAATAAAATGCTACAAGATATCCTGCATGGGTGGGCTCACTCTGACAGGCAGATGCATTCAGGAACATAACGTGTCTTGTATGGCTCTGATTTATATGACTCTGTGAAGGTGCCTAAGGGCTGGTTTACACACAAGCTCGCACTGTTTTAATTAAACCTGTTTTTAGTCTACGATTTCAGTTCAGAATAAAAGTTACTGTCATCAAGACAGCTAAAAAATGTCAAGCTCTGCTTTATGCATCCCACTGTAGGTGTCTAAGTGAAGTGGTACATCTCTGCAGGTACTGTATGTACGGAAAGTAGGTAGGCACTTCCAGAGCTAAGGTCCTGAATTCCTTCAGGAAAGGGTTTAATTCTTTCCTCTGACTTCAGGGCATGAGGAGATGAAGTTCATAGCTTAGAAAACTGGAATAAGAGATCCAGAGAAAATGATGTAATATCTGCTCTCATTTGTGAAATTGTTTTTCCCAGTCTCTGGTAGTTTTTTCATCATTTATACCCAAATTACCATTGCTGGGTGCAAATCAGAACTACAAATACAAATATTCTGGAAAAGATATGAAGAATAGCCTGGATAAAAAATGAGGTCTAATAAAACTCACTAAAATATTTGTAGAGAAATTAAAAAAAAAGTGAGGGAAAGAAATAAAAGAAAAATGAAAAGGTACGGATGAAGACTTCAGGAATATGTGCCTGGAGGTTCTTTTAATGGAATATAGAGGGTTTTATGACCATATTTGTTGGCTTAGCCTTGAGTTTTAAGAGAAGTCAAAGGGAGTAAGACAGGCAACTTAATGGGGCTTTGGCACTAGTCTTCTTTCAGAAAATCTTGCTTTAGATACCCAAGTGATAAAGTCTATTCTATTCATGTACATATATATTAATGTATATATGCACATAAACCACCTGTATATGTGCATACACATATGTACTTATATGCATACAAATATAAAATGTATATTTAATAGGTTTATGTGCACAGTGATTGGGTACACATATGCAGACATACCTCCCTCCCCTTTTTATAAGTACAATCCTAAATCAATGAGACTTTTTAAAAGAAGAATTAAATAATAGTTAGACACCACTTGCCACTTGAACTTTAAACACCGAGCTCTTAATAGAGGGATTCAATGGTCCATCACTCAGACCCTCAGACTCTGGGGAGTCTGACCCCCTGCCCATTCAAACTCCTCTGAGTTTGTTTAGCTCTCTTAGAAACTGCAGGCTCCCCTGCTTTCCCCAGTGGTTTAAATTCTGCTTGCGCAGATGCCCAAAGGCTCTGAATCTCAGTCTGTCTAGGATTTGTAAGTGAAGTTGCATCCCTGTGTCAGGTCTGGCAGACATGATCTGAGACACACAACCAGCAGGATGGTCTTTGCACAAAAAGAGCTCAGAGAAGTAGAAATAACCTCGAGACCGGAGCACTAACCTCAGAATCACTAGACTTGGATTCAATCTTCTGTTTCAGAGACTCACATCTAGGTTACCTCAATAGAAAAAAAAACAGTAGCAAGCACTCCTGGAGAGCTTTTTCTGCTCCTGAACTGAGACCACAGCAGCATTCACATACAGGAGTGCTTGTGGTCAAAGTCCATGTGCTGCCCTCTTATTTTTCAGTGCCAAGACCCTCTGTGCTGGCCTTCAGGCTCTTCTGGCCTCATTGTAGGCCTAGTGTTTCAAGTATCTAAAATAAGGAAGTATTTCAAGTATCTAAAACAGCAGTGGAGGACTGAACTTCATGCAGTTTCACCTGTGTCACTGCCGAGGTCTTAACCAGGAGGGTTAAGAGTAGGAAGAAACAAATTTAGCAGCAAATAGGAGAATCCCAAGCTGACCTGTAAGTAAACAGACAGGGTGTTGGAAAGAAACAAAGAGGTAAATCTGGTGGCATTTATATAATGAAAAGCAAAATCTGTTGGCACGCATAATAGCATTTTTGTCTAAGAGCTACAGGACTAGGAGGAGGACAGAAAGAGTGTCTAAGTTTTCAGGTGAATGGGTAGGTCTGTTGATTGTGAGGATTCAGTTAGAGATCATTTACAGTTCTTCTTCCTCATGAATAATGTTCATCATCACCCCCAGACAAAAAAAAAAGAGGTAGAAAATATTTACAGGGGCGATCAGTGGTAATCAAAAGTCTGGCCCAAATATTTGGTAGAAGGAAATACTGCAGTGTGGGGAGGAACTGACTTGGAAAAAGGGCATAGAAAAAAGTGAATTCTGTGGAAAAAGTGAATATACAATAATTATTTAGTGTAACATCCAGGGAAGCTGCCTGGGAAACTTATAACAAACATTCAGTATTTTAGTATTTTCACATCATTAAATTATGGAACTCACTGTCCATAATTGATATCTCATTGATACTGGGAGAGTCCAGAGTTAAACACTAATGGGCAGGGGGCAGATTTGTGGGGGAAATCTTCCTTGCAGCCTACTCAAGCTGTAATAGAATGTCTATTAAACATAAGGATCTGATATAACCTGTGGGTGAGGAAGACCCTAACCTTCTGACAGAGGCAAACAGAGAAGGTTTGTTATTATTGTGCTTTTTTTATCTTTCCTAATATCTTCCTCAATGCCTCTGCTATCGGTTGCTGTCAGAAACAAGAACTAGGTTAAACATGCCTTTGGTCTAACTCAGTGATGCTCTTCTTATGTTCTTGTAAAAGAAATCACAGATAATCCTGTGCACTGTTACTTTTAAAGCTGGAAAGGGAATATTTTATATATTTCTCCCGTTGCCTCAATAGCTCAGCATACTGCTGCCATGCATGAAGTGTGCCAATAATCCCATTTAACTCTCCTTATTCCACAGAGGATTCAAATTCAAGATAACAGCTCCAGGCACTTAAAATACCATATAGGAAGGCCAAATAAAGGACAGTGATCACAGAAAACCCCTTCTAAGCCTCTTGGGCTTGATTGAAAAGTTCCTGCTTATGTCCCAGAATGCCACTGGTATTTTAGAGCAAATTCCCTCGGTGCCTACCTCTTATGATGGAGGTCCAACAGTTCTAATTGCTGGTTTACATTAAATGATGGGACACAGGCAGTTTAAGTCTGAGTGCCACAGGAGGAAGTCTGTTCCTATTTCTTCCCCCTCCTATCATGGGCACACAGACACATGACTTCCCTGAGCAAGCACAGGCAGTTCTATGGCTACACAGTCAGCTTGATCAGCAAGATGATAACCGTATGGCTACCTGCATACTAACAAGCAGAAATATGGGGCACAGGCTGAAATCAGTATTTTGAGAGCAATGAGACCTTATATTGGCTTAGATCATTTGTGGAAGCACGTATATCCTCTCTGATAAGATCTAATTACTAAGTTTGCTTGGTCCAAGATGAAGTTGTTTGGATAACACTGACCTCAGTTAAGAACTTGTAAAATTTATTGTATAAATGATCATTAACTCCACCATATGTGGAGCATTTGGTCAGGAAGTAGAAGACCAAGGATTTAAATTAATGTTCACATTATTCAGATTAAAACAGGGGATTGTACTGCTGAGAAGGATGTCCTTGCCAGAATTCAGACATACTCTTAAGAAGATCTGCTACATCCTTCCTCTTTAAAGCAGCAATGAAAAATTGAGAGGGTCAGAAGAGGTGGGATAGAGTATATTTGCAGTTTAGACCTTAGATGCCTCATCAGGGGAAGGAAAAGCCTCTTTCTTTTTCTTGGATGATTTTTTCCCTTCAGTGCTGATATAGGGTAGGATGAGCACACAGCATCCTGTAACTGCATCCGGAGATACAATTGTCCTTACTTCCAGGTGCAGAATTCGGCTCTTCTGTTGTTCTTCCAATGAGGACCATGAATTCCGCACGCCTGGCTGTACAGAAATTCAGCTCGAACAGATGTGAAGGCATCTTTCCACCCAGGTGAGCCTACAGATGGCCATTCGTGCACCCTCCAGTACTTCTGGGAGGTATAAATTCAAAACCGGTTAGTCTGAGGAAGACACTGAACTCAGGTTTATCATTTCCTAGATAAGATGTTATGCAGAAGAGAGCTGTTGCAGAGGCCTACTCCTCAAGGGAAATCCAAAAGCTTAAGCTAGTATCAGGTTTCTGTCTCTGAATTGCACGTTGACAGCTGTGTCTGGTATAAGTGCTCTAGACTTAGCAAGGGACAGTGTTTCAGATGCATGCTCCCCTTTGTCTTTGCTGTGTCAGGCTGTGGTGTAGGAACCAAATCACCTAGTTTCACTCAAAGAGAACCTCAGCTCCTGATGCATTTGAGTGGAGCGAGGCACCCTGGTGAGTGCCACAGCCAAGCCTCGCACTGTGAAACTGCCTGAGCCAAATGTGCACAGAGGCGGTCTGCCAACACCACCTGGATGATCACACAGGAGGAGGGGAAAACTTTTAATTAACCAGATTCCAGTTACTGTAACACAAATCTAGATTGTAACTGGGGCTTCAGTGTGTCCCTCTGAGGGCTAAAGCTACAGCCTGCTTAGGAAAGCCCCGTGACGGTCACTCACATAGAAAGAAGACATTGGCTGTATTACTACAATGGGGTAAGCCTTCCCATTAGCTGAATGGGCCTGTGATTAAGCTTCTGAAGAAATTTACTTGCATGTAAGGCTACACATTTGCCCAGAAAATAGGCATAAAGGCAAAGAAGCTTGAAAAGTGTATTGTATTTTTATGTAAGGAGTAAAGCCAGGTTCAGCACTGTAGTGATGATATTCCTGTAACTCACTTAGAAGAATTAAAAAAAAAAAAAAAGGATGCCTATTTTGTGAATATTTATATATTTTTAAAAAATAGTGATAATTAAAATAGTAAGAAAAGAGGTGGTGGGAGGACATCATATACCTCCTCCTATTCCTTGGATGAGATTCACAAGCTTCAAATATTATCATCAAAGATAAAAGGCTTGTTGTGTTGGGAACTTTACAGTTGCTTTTCAAGCCTGTCAGTCATGCTATGGCATCAGCCATTGTTCTTCTGGAGGCCTCCTTCTTCTCTGACTTGATAGGGAAAAAAATCTGTCATCTTGTAAATTATATTCCCTCCCCAAAATTAAAAGGAGGGCAAGAATTGGCAGATCCCTCTTTAGGCGAGAGAAGCCATGTATTATTTACATACCTCTTTTAACCCTGCCGCTGTTAAATCTGATTGCAGAAAAACCCAAGCTGCCATTCACTATAAAAAAAAATAGGTAACATTGAAACCTTTGTTTTGTATTGAATTAAAATATTGGAAATGCAAAGCTCTACCTTGATGTTGGGATCAAGGGAGATGCATTTGTGTTGTTGCGGCAGTCATAAGACAGTACCCATTCTTTTCAAGGTAATTGGCTGCCTGCTGTCAGAAGTCCTGAGGAAAGTTTGGCATGTTTGTTCAGAGCTGCATTGTCTTGCTGTATTTATTTAGAATAGGATGCTGCCGATAGCTGGACCTGTTCAGTCAGCAGTGACCGTCTACCTACAATCCAGCATGTTCATGTGCACTTGCCTGTACTGTGCAATATATTTTTTTGGTTTTGCTCCTTTAAACTGCTTTGGTTGGAAAAACTCCTCTGCAGACATGGAGCAAACTAAATTAGAAAAGATTTCCACTTCAATCTTTACAACAGAGACTTCTGAAATCCTTGTTTAGAAGTGTTTTGGAGAAAAGATGTGGCCTCAAAGCAGCTCAAATGCTTTGTCCCAGTCTAGAAGCTCAGAAATAATTCTCATGCACCATCTGTCAGGGAAAAGTATCAGACTCAGACTTTGGAGAGAAAACGAGACACTGACCAAATGTTTCCCACTTAAGTAGCACTCAATGGGTATTTGCCCCATTCTCATCTTGTGAGCTCAGATTACCCAGTGAACCACTGTGCTCCAGTATGAAATGTGCATCTATCCAAGATGTAACTTTCAAGCACAACTACTGATAGCTGAACAAAACCCACCAAAACCCACAGCAAGCCAGTTAGATAGCTCCAGTAAAGCTTCATATGATGAACAATACAGACTAAAGCTGAAGTTTTTCATGAAATCACAAAGCAATTTTAATCAAAAGGAGCTTGAAGAGATATGATATGAAATACTGGCATTCCCCTGGGATAAAATAGTCCTGCAGGGCCCTTCCTGTCTCATGAGTCTGTACTGAATTGAAGGAGGAAAATAGGACATATCAGCTGATAAAACAGATAAAGAAATTATAAATTCTTAGTATTATGAACCAACCCATCTCCTGCTGTAAATGTGTTTCTCATGTTGAAGGAGGATATTCTACCCTCATCTCCATCCTGAATCACTGTGGATTTTTGAAATTTAGCCTGGAAGTAAAATGAAAACCAAAGGCTATGTCTGAAATTATTAGCATCCTACTAGTATTTCATGGTGAGGCAAGGAAAATATCAGCATTACTGGTTTTTTTTTTTATATACACAGTTAACTTTTCTTCTTTTTTTCATATTATGAAAAGAGTTTCTGAATTTTGAGTTCTAGAAATTCAGGAAAAATATATTTATCTAACTTCTGCATATGACCAAGTTTCCCTCATCAACCAGCTACTCTATACCTTTTTCTAATTTCAGATATCTAAAAATAAAAAGTGCAACTCTGGGCTCATAATCCAGATACTTCCTCTGTTTAATGGAGACAAGTAGATATCTCCAAAATATGACACATTTCAGACTATGCTAACTAACATGGCTAGGTGAGTCATTCCCTGTCATGCCCATTCCAGTACAACTACTTTCTAGGAACTGGATAGGGACCACTGGGCACTGAAGGCTGCCCAGCAGACATAATAATTTTGGTTCCAAATTCAAGTCACCACTATGAACCTGGTCTAAATCCAATTAGTGACCTGCTATAGAGGTGAAAGCCTGAATAGCCCACTGGTAATTCCCTGAATTATTTGGTCTCCTACAGCAATTTTATTTAGCTTGAAGCCTGTTCTTCCAAACTACTGATTTATATTTTAGCTGAGTACAAACAGGATTTTGATCATTAAATGTAATAACAGCATTTGTTCTTATGGGGTAAAATCAGCTCAATCCATATCCAGTAAAGTAGCCTGCGTAATTGAAATAGAAACACACTGCTCCATCCCTTCAGGCATGTAACAATAATAGCTAATAGTAAAAGATGATGTATCTCATTCCTTAGAGACACTGGAGTAATTTGTAGGCCAACAAAAAGATCTTCTGTAGTAGCTATTCAAAGAGGGCAAGATGTTTTCTTTCTATTTGTCTCTTGATTTATGCTTTGGATAGTATTACTAATCTCTGTGCTGGGGATAGCTTTGAACAGGATATCTGTAACTAGAAATATTACACACACATGCTCACAAGTTCTCACTTGTGCCCATACTCACTCACACACTTTTCTTCTCTATTTTTGTGATAATAATTTGAACTAATAGAACAGAACATGCCACAGCAAGGAATGTCTTTTTAAATGCCTGAATGTCAAGATGTCACATCACTTTTTCACTTTTGCCATAGTAAATGTATCAAAGCAAATATGCTTGTGCTCAAAATTTTAAAAAAATTATAAGTCTGGTAACTGCTGATGCCAGAATCTAACTGCTGCTTCCATGGTGAAAATAATGGAATCAATGCAGTAAGAGAAATTAATCAATAGCTATCTAGATGGTAACAGCCCCCTCTATATAAGAATAAGCTTCGTTGGACACATCTGAAAGGTGGCACACAGCTTGCCTGTTTCCAGCACTGATTGACACGGACTCTTTGGTAATTATTCTGTTCATTCTTCAGTATGTTTCCCAAGAGTACTGTGTACTCACAGGGCAGAGGTAGATGACCCTGAAGGTTTCAGGGGCAGAACAGTTCTAGCAAACCAAGTTGCCTGCTCCTGGGAAAGCAGTTTTCTTCCTCAAGAGGTCTTAACTGGCATCTATGTCTCTCCAGAGAATTTAGAAACTTCCTATAGAAAAATTGCTTCACCTGGAAAATGAAGTGTGGGTACAAGTGAGGCATCCAAGTCAGCTGGATTAGATAATTTTCTTTTTTAAAATCAAAATACTAGGTGAGTTCTTGACTTGCTCAAGACCCTTGACTAGTCTATGGATCCATCCAAGCAAAAGAATTTTGACCCATGAGATTGTGGAAGCTTTTGGGAGAATCCTGTTCTAATTCAGAGATGTACACCATCTATCACTTGGTTCATCATAACCCATGCTCTTATCTAATAGGTAAATGCATTTTCTAAGAGACTACATAGACAGCTTGTTTCCACAGTAGTTTGTTATGCCAGGATGGGAAGGGAAGTATGCTCTGGTTGCATGTGGGTGGAGCAATAAAAATGATTCTGAGAGTGCAGGTGTATAGTCAAGAAAAAGATAAAATGGAATAAAGAGTGATTCATTTGGGGAAAAATAAAAAAACTCCATGCAGTCAATGACTCTAGATGTCTAACCTAAGTGTGAATGAATGCAAAAATGTGGATAATTTAAAAAATACTTGGAAATACAGAGATGCAATTTTTTTTTGGGTGGCATGTGAAAATACAGGACTATGGCATGGAAGTGGCAGTCCTCTGGAAGAATTTCATGTCAGCTAATTCTAGGGGCTGGTTACTGCTCCAGATAAAACCATTTAAAATTAGCTTTGTAAGTATACCTTCCACATGCAGGTCAGATTGTCTGACATTCATTATAGGCAATGAAGATTTCTTCTTCTAATCAAATGCCCCCACGCAGATGTCTCCTACCACTTGAGAAGTCTAAGTTGTTGTTCTTGGTCTCCATCTCCTCTCCAACAGGCAATGGATTTTCCACATGTTCTCTGTCTCATTTGCTATCCCCATTTGAGAATCTCAGATATCTTAGAGCATCTCAAACTGTCACAGATGATGGATTAATAGAGATAACTGAATGCTACTCAAAACTATTTAATAGTGGTAGAACCAAGTGTACTGAAGCATTTGGCAGGACAGTCTTCATGAAGGAGTCCATCTACCACCCTATGACTACAAGAGAAAAATGAAGTGGTAAAAGGAGCAATGAAATAATTAAGAAAGAAAAAAAACTGACAAAATTTTCTGAAGAGGGAATGCTATTAGGATTATGAAACAATCTTGCTAGAGAAATTACATCAGCACCTGGCACTTTAAAAAATTGATAGCATAAGGCAATAATAAAAGTGATTTTCAACTCATTTGCATTGTAGATACTCACTTTCCATAAAAGTCTTCTGCTCCCCCCCTCTGATAACTGTATTTGTCCAAATTATTTATTACAAATGAAAACGAGATGAATTCAACTATTTCCCCCTGTTTATAAATCATTTTCAAGCTTATCTTAATTTGTATGGAAGTATTCATTGCACATAAGTATTTGCCAACTAGTTTATGAGGACAAATTACAGATGACAACTTGTTCGTGAACAGTTATTTCAACTCTTTATTACTCCTGAGTTGTGATTAGTCAACCATATCACACGGTATTGAACTGACTGTTACTTTTTAATCAAGAAAACAATGATTAATGATGGCAATTAACTGATAATGAGAAACAAGAATAATGTGAAGTTCAGGACTCACAAACATTTTTAAGTAAACCAACAAGCATTCGAAGACACACAGGCAACCAATACCAGTTTCCTATGAGTATGAACATGACTATCTTAGTAAGTTCATTGATGAAGCATGCATCTCCTGCAGGTTTTATTCTTAAAATTTCATGCTGCTGGTGATGCATGCAAAAGTAATTTTGGGATGGTACTGAAGTACTTCGTTGATCCATGTTGTATTTGCTTGCTTTCCAGGTGAAGGATGTTAACATTGCATTTTCTCCTGTGGCCTGCAGTACTCTTAGATGTAGTCTTTCGAGGACATCCTGGTTAAGTCTGGTCCTGCCACAATATGTGGTAGTCCCCAGTTTTGATCCTGGCTGGAGCTGTACCAAAAAAAAAAAAACCCAAAAAACCAACAAACCAACCAAAAAGACAAGAAGCAGCTGTGCGGATTGCAGAAAAATACTTGTTATTTTGAATTTGCTTGGTTTAAGTATCTACAGGGAACCCTGGAAGAATCTTATTCTGGGCTACAAGAAGCAGAAGGTGTCACTGCTGAAAGAGTGAATGATGCTTCATGGCTGTGACAGAAGCAGCTCTAAGCACTGTTATTTGAGTACGACTGCTCTAGCAAATATGTGGTGGAAATAAACTTGCCTTAGCAGTAAAATGGATGACAGTACTTAGAGTATCTTTTAATACCTCTTCTTCTTCTGATTTCTGAAAGAAACAACACATAAAACACTTAAATCTGTGATATTTCTGTAAATGATGCCTCTTTTGATGAAGGACAGCTTTTCCCTTTTCTCAAATTAGTTGGGGGGAAAGCAGAATATCCATTTATAATCTTTACAATCTCCCTGTAAACACATAATCTCCTGTCATCAACCAAGCTCTGAAAAAAATCCAACCTGATTACTCTTGGTAGATGGCAAAAATCCAGAAGAATGTGGAGCCACCAGAAAACCAGTGGGGCAACTGGTACTACAGCCTTTCCTCTGCTTTCAGGCTGTCCTTCTTGTCCCTATCGATTGCAAAAATGCAATATTTTGGGACTACTGCTTGACTCTCAGACACAGTTGTAACCAGTGAATGTATTTGGAAGGGACTTGGAAGGGGCAAAAGAGCACCATTGTGTCCCCTCTCACTAAAAAAAAAAAAAGTATAGACAAAATAAATGTAGAAAGACTAAAATCATTATCAGTTTACATGCATTTAAATGTGCAGACAGTATTGTGGGATGATAATTATAAAAAGAATTGGTTTAATTAGGTTAAAAAAAGAGATACATACACTTTCTTTATATGGATATATTGATGTTTCAGTTTGGCTGTGCAACTGTCAGGTGAAGAGGCATTTGTAGCCACTCCCGAGCTGTGTGAAGGGCACACACCTGGCAGTGCTGCATCTCAGCTCTGCTCACCTGACCAAACCAATGCAACAGTGTGCTTGTGAGAGCTCCTGCTGATGGCAGGAGCCTAGGGAAGTTTGTAAGACTGGGGTAAGTGTGTAACTGATATTCCTGAATGAATTCACTTACGCTCCAACAGCCCAAAGTGCCAGGACTTCCTCCACTGAAGGTGGGAGTGCTGGATTTAACAGCTCTTGGTAGCTTTTTTTTCCTGCGATTTTGCCTGTCTGTTTTTTAAGCTTGCTAAACTTGCAACATCTGTACTATCAAGTAACAGGGAGCTCCTCAGTTTACCTACGTATGGTGCAAAGGAATATGTGCCCGTGCACTCCCAGTACTTCTTCACCGGCCCTGGCTTTCTGCCTTGAATTCCCTCAGACCTGCTTCATTGCTGCAAACCTGTCTGGTAGTTGCTGGGCTCTCAGATGACCCTTGCTTCCCCACACCTGCTCTGCTTGGGTACCAATGGACTGTGTCCCTGCCAGTGAGGACACTGTGCCTCTGCCTGCCTTGCTGCCACCCTCCACTTCCAGGTCCCATTCCTGTTGTGAAGCAGTCCTGGCTGTGCCCTGGCGGTGTCCCACTCACTAAGGTACAGCTCCCACTCCTGTTTTGGACCTCTTGTATGCCAGTTCCCCTGGAGACTCTTGAGTCTTGGAAGGCAGAGTGATCAATTAATTTCCCTTCATTTTCCCAGGATTTTACAGAATTAATTTTTCCTTGTTCCTTGGTTTCTCCATATAATAATTAGTAATAGAATCCTTGCTTTCCTCTGTGAAATCATTTATGATCTAAAGATGAAAAGAGTTATATAGGAGCTGCCTAGGCCTAGACCTTGAAGTAGTCCCACTGAAACCAGTAGGAGCAGACACCTCTGTACCTGTGTGAAACCGGCTCGTACTATAGCTAAGTCAGGGAGTTAATTTTCCCCAGCTTCAGTAATCTAAATAATAGGCATTTAATATGAATTAGTCAACTGAGATACACGAGTAGTTTCAGACCACTTTAAAATCCCTGTGGTGTCCACAAAGTGAACCTAAATTAATTGCTTAGATGGCCAGACCTAACCGGTTGTTTTATGCTAGGTGTCAGAAAGTTAATGGCTAATTTACTTGCGTCTGGACTGATGGATCCAGTATTAGCCTTTGCTAATAAGTAAAGTATTTGCTTATAAATCATTAGAATAGTAATATTGTCCTGCTGCAGCCTTATTATGCTGCCAGTTTAGCATGTGCCTGAAAGGGCCCTTTGGGTAAAAAAGGTTTAAAAGTTTAGAGATAAGATGAGGGTGATGTAATTCAAGAAATCTTCTTTTGCATCTAGTCCAGATAGCAATTAATTCTGATTCTTCCTTAATTTACACCAAGTTAAAGAAAAGATGGCTTTGAATTGATAAAGATGATTTGTTCCTACTCTGCTGCGTTTTAGTAATCTAAACTGTATTTCAACCTGCCATGATGGTACTGAATATAAGGCATATTTAGCTCTGTGTGAACCTAAGTTATCTTCTTGGAATATACTTTATTAAAGAGATGAAACTTTTTAGTGATATCTTTCTTTTTAGCAGGCTGAACTCTGGTCCCAATCACAAAACAATGTAATATTAAAGATTTTAATAAGGATGAGATAATATGAGATTGAGATGTCCCTCATTTGTCTGCTTTTGGTTAAAATTATTAACCCTAGTTCTGTTTCAAGGAATGATTATAAAATTAAGACAAAATGCCATAAACTCTATCCTTCAGATTTATTTCTCAGACGTACTAGTTTCTTCTTATGTTTTCCATTCCTGGTGTTTAAATCTTGAAGCTATTGCACACGGTAGCTTGCTGCCATAAAATCTACAAAATGTGCAGACAGGTGAGCAATGCAAATTGTATTCAGGTTTTACAGGAATCTGTACCAGGGATAAAATCAGACAGAAGTTGTTTATCTCATAGGGAAAACAAAGGAGAAAAAAGAGCAGAAGTTTCGAAGGTATTGCAGAAGTTTATGCTTCCATTAAGTCCAAGCCATCTCACCGCTCATTGTGTGACGTTCCGGGAGCTTGAAGCAGCCTCCCCGTGGTTTCATTTGTTCGCAAAACCTGCTAATGACAGTTTCGTGATTAGAGCTAGCGAATATGAAATGTGCGGAATGAGACTGGGAGTAGACTCGACAGGGCAACTAAATCTGCGGTATGTAACCCTGCATACTCACAGCTCTCACTTCCCCGTGGCAGGGTCTGCCTGGGGTAGTTGTCCTATTATTTTTTCGCAGGGAGGAGGGAAAAGCATCCTCGAGTCAAACCTGGGCTGCGATTTTACCCGCTGGCGGCTGGACCGTCCCGCGGCGGGGGTGGGCGCCGAGCCCCCTCCGAGACCGGGCGGCCGCGCTCTCCAAAACAGAGCCCCGGGCTCCCTCTGTAGTTCAAGCAGGGAATACTACATACCTCCAGGAGCCGGTTCGTCCTGAAAAAACCCAAGAGGGCGAGTCCTTTGTACGTGCGTGCATGTGGCAAACGGGACAGCGGCCTGGGGGCGGGGGCAAGGGGTCTTAGGGGCTCCTCCGCACCACCCGAGTGGGGAGGCGTCAGGTCTGTCTTCTCCAGGGCTCTGATGGGGAGATCCACCGCAGGCACTAAAGTAGGCCTGCTAAGTCCTAAGCACAGGAAAGACACGGACCTGTTGGGGCAAATCCAGAGGAGGGCTGCGGTTGTTCAGTCTAGAGAGAAGGCAGCTCTGGAGAGACCTTATAGCAGATTTCTAGTACCTAAAGGGGCTTACAAGAACAACAGAGACAGACTTTTTACCAGGACATGTACTGATAGGACAAGGGGGTAATGGTTTTAAACAAAAAGAGCATTGATTCAGGCTACATACTAAGAAGGCATTTTTTACAATGATGGTGTTAAAACACTAGCAAAGGTTGCTCAAAGAGGTAGTGGATATCCCATCCCTGGAAATATTCAAGGTCAGGTTGGATGGGGGGCTCTGAGAAACCTGATCTAGTGGAAGACGTCTGATCATTGCAGGGGGATTGCACTAGATGACATTTAAAGGTTCCTTCTGACACAAATTATTCTATGATTCTATGATTAAGCTGTAGGGTGTGTAATCTACATCAGGTCAATGCCTGATGCCCCAGGGGACACATCTACAGTGTCTGCTCTAACTTGCCTGTCACTTCACGGGGGTAGCGTTGATCTTGCCTCAGAAAATGTCTTTCTTTAAACTGCAGATGTCCTTCATTAGCACACACTGCTTTGTTTGGAAATGGTTGGTGCATGTGCAAGAAAATAATGTGATGACCGTGCACCCAGGGCAGTCAACCTGCAGAGACAAGATGCCCAGAGCAAGTGTGATCCTAGACAGAAGCAAAGAAAGTTCCAGAAGAGCTAACAGAAAACATTACCACCTCAGGCTTGATTATGAACAAGTAAGACCAAGAGATAAGTCATGCACTGTTGACCCTTAATTGCTAAACCATCGTTGTCAAAACCATATCTTGAAATGGTACAGTCGTTGTCAGCCCTGGCGGGCTAAAAGAAGCCTCCTGCCTTTATCAAGTAAAAAAGACATATTGGAAAAATCAAATCATTCACAGATGGGAGATTTCTGTACAGAGCTTATAGAATAAAGAAATATTCATGATTCCTATAAAAAGACCTTGTTCAAAGATAATTTTGCCACTGTTGCTAGGACCAGAGGCCAACAAGTGGGGGAGAGTAACTGCTTCCCAGTATGTGCATTACTGCATAAGATCAGGCTAATTCAGATATAGCCAGACAAATACAAAGGAGCTTCACATCTCCTTTTGACATCACTTCAAAAAACTAAGTTTCTGCCACTTTCTAGCTGTGACAAATCTCTTCAGTCATTTGTGTTTCAGTACAAGCAGGAGAGTCTTCTCTGAAATCAGAGTAGGCTAAATATTCTCTATAGTATTTTGTGCTCTTTCCATGGAAGATGTGTTGCTCCTCTCTCTGCTACTTGACTCTGAGAAGGTCCCCAAAGATGGGGCTTCCAAGTGCCCAGATGACTGATTCCTCTGAACTTCAGCCTCGCTATACGTAAAGAGAGAAAACTAGACTTGTTCATCCTATAAATATGCAGGTTATACTGCAGCTAAGTATTATGCATAAGTTTGTGCTGTGCTTACATTACAACTGAACCTTTCTTTAGTTCTCGCACTTCAGTATTTTTTTATCTGAAACATGTTTACACTACATTGATATTAAAATCTATGCAAAGAAATAAGCAAAGATATTTTTTTCCTCAGAGTCAAGTTCTTCTTTTCATCCTTCATCTCTTCAGTGGGAGTAAATGTCTACTTCCAATTTAAGGTAAATTTGTCTAGTTTGCCAAATTTACAGTTGAAAATATTGTCCTTCATTTTCTTATGGTGTCTGGAAAAGAAAGTTTGAATGGTTTCCTTCTGTTTTTAGTGCCCATTCAGCTCCAGATCAACTGAGCATGAAGGACAGCAGAAGACGAGACAGTGAATTTAATGACAGTCATTCTGTTATCAGTAGAGAAGGACTAAAGAAGCCACCTTCAGAGATGATGGAAAATCAGGTTGGAAAGTATAAAATTTAACATCTCAGTTTTGAAGTGCAAGACATAAATGGAGGCGATGAACTGAAACAAAACCTTATAATTCTCCTTTACAAAGGCCCTGGATGAAGAAAGGCAGGAATAGATTGAAAAGCAGAGATGTCTGACCCCCTAGTCATCATTGTCCCTGAATCACCAGTAAAACATCTCAGTGATGTTATACAGACATGAGGTAATCACAGGATGGCATGATAAACAACTTCAAATGCCAAACTTACTGGCTTATGAGTGCTTCCTTTTTGGGTGCTCAGTTTGGCACACCTCAGAGAGGCTTGAGGGTGCACAAGTGCTGAGCATTGCTGCATAAGTCTTCTTGAAGCTGAGTAGCAGAAAATGAAGATATTAAAATCACCAGATACTCCTGAAGTGTTTGGTCCACGTCTGTCCATGTGTATTGCGATGTGCATGTCATATATATGGGCACTATAAATAAATGAATGAGATATGTGAACACAAGAATATATAGTTTGTGATTTAGTAAAACATATTAGATTGTCAAATTCTAGAAAAATACCTCCTATTAATTTAAAGGACTTCAAAGTATTTCTTCCTTTCCAGGTACTGTATCCTCTGCAAAGGAAAACACATACAAGTACACAAAGCTATAACAATTCTTATACCTAACAGCTGAAAACAAGAAAAACACTTCCTCTACATTATGAAATTGATCACACAATCATATATTCTACAATGCCAATTTACTAGCACATACCTCCAGTTTGGAAAGTCTAATTTTCATTCCCGACAGCCAAAGATGAAAGAATGTAATTATCAAGTGAGTATTCCTAAACCTGAAAGACTGCAGAGTATATTCAAAAGATTTCTAAATTATAAGCATAACCGCTCAGGTACTGGCCTGTCAAGATAGCAGAGAGGATTAAATCACCCTTCACAGAACACTTTACCCCTAAGTGCCTCTGAAATAGGAACATCATTCTGAAAGAGCAATGGAAAGATATCACAAAGTATCATAAAATTGTACTGGGTACTTTTGTCTGTGTTTATGAGAAAGTGTTGCCAAATGAGTTATGTAAATAAAATCCCAGCAAGATAAAGTGTTACTTTAAATTATGGCAAAATCATTCGGTATCTAGACAAATAGTCTTTTTAAAATCATCTTCTGTGTTTTGTCAATGAAAACCATGTGAAAACATGCAATAACTGCTGCTAGGAATTAAAAAGTAAATTAAACCAAGCCATGATTTTATTCTGAAATTATTATGTAATAAATACATCTAAGTGTACATCTACAATCAAACGTGTTCTGAAGTACTTATTGTGTGATATATCAGATGGCCTATTTATATTTTTTGCTATTTAAAAATAGCATTAAATTGGCCTCAGGTCTGCATCTTTAACAGCGCAGGTAGACTTTAATGCCCACATGGCTGGATGAGTTCTCTGCTAATGTATGAGCAAAAGCTCTGCACTAGATCTCTAAGAAAATCATAAAAATAGCTGTGCTGGAGGGATGAGGAATGTAGGTTATTTAGAAAACTATTTGACATAGACAGAATTGTATACATCTCTCTATATGCAAAAAGATAAAACTTTTCAGTATTTCTTTTCATGATTGTAGGGGGTCTGGCTGGGATGGAGTTAACATTCTTCATAGCAGCCTTTATGATTGCCCATGGTTTGGATTTGTGGATAGAGTAGCAATTTATTAATTTTGATAATACATCAATGCTTTGTCTATTAACAAACAACATTTGCACATCTTCAAAACTTACTCCTTTTTTGCCACTGTATTCCCAAAGTAATTAAGACTGTGATGTGCGGGAAGCTGGCAGGTGACAGCCAGGACAGCTGATTTGAACTCTCCAAGGGGAATTCCCAGAGGTATATTCTATACCATATAATATCAATTCCACCTGAAAATGTTTGGTGAAGAACTATTTTAGCACCTTTTTGTAGTCATTTCAGACAAGGCTAACTCAATTTTCAATGAAAAGCAATATCTGAGAGCCATTTAATAGTGATTTTAGTTAAAGATTAATTAAAATTGGGTCAAGGACAACAAATTGCTGTTACTAGGCCAACTGATCCAGATGAAGACAATATGAGGTCAGGCTTGTGGATCTCCATGGTCAAGCTAAATGAAGAAGAAACAGAGCAAAGATTTTCTATTTGTAAATGCACACTTGATCCTGGTAGTTTCCTGGATCATTTTATAAGGAGTTGCTTTTCACAGCAGAAAGACATAATTCAAGCACTTCGCAACCCCCAAGAAGATAAAAAAGTATCCAAAGTGTAATATAAATGATTGATGATCTGGGACCAGTAAACTATTTAGTGGATGAGTTAGGATGCTCTTTACACACTACCTGTATAGTTTAAAGCACTCCAGGTGAGGTAGCTACATTTTGGCTGCATATTCTTCTAAATGATATGCTTTTTTAGCTTTTAGTTCCATTGTGTACTTAGCCACTTTAGATATGATTTTTTGAAAACTGAGATGATTCTTGAATTAAAACCACTGAGATAAACACCAGCTCTTAACTTCAGGATGATACACAGTTCAGAAATTCTGAGAGTCATCTCCTAATAAAAACCTCCCCGAACACCAAGGCAGTTTGAAGTATGCTTCTCAGGGAAATATATACCTACCTGAACCTTAGTCTAGGGTCAGAAATTTGATCCATGTCCTCTACTAAACATAGTATTCTAAGTCACAGTCAAAATTAGATTGCTGTTAAATGGGATAATTTTTTTAGTGTTTTCAGTCCTCTTTCAAGTGTGTGGATATGAACCCTCTTTGATAGGCTGTGAGTGCTAGCAGCCTGTATGGTACAACAGAGACCAGGGCCAGGAAAATGTGGTTTGGTTGATATGTGTGTACTACCACAGTATCGTTATTAGACTTGACTGTCACAGGTGCCAGCCTCGTTTATTAAGGGAAGCCAATTTACCTGAACAAGCCTGTGAAGTATGACAGTATAGTTGCTGCCTCATTTGCAGTTGCGATGTCCCAGCTGAGACATTTAAAGTTGAGAGAAGGGTG
>JAWWES010000001.1:56704117-56714594 GCA_035583135.1 Lophotriccus pileatus
TTGTCTTTTTTGAAATATATATATATATATATATATATATATATATATATATATAACATTTATTTTAGGCTGCTGTGGTGATTTATCTTAGCTACAATTTTGAGTCCAAAGGTAATAAGTAAGGCAGGCAATTTCCATGTACAGCCAATAACAAGAAGTAGGATCCTCCAGGGGGCAATTCAGACCATGCAAGTTAGATGCTAAAGTAGCTGAAAATGGATGATGTGGTTACCTCTTTCTGAACCTCATTTTCTTCATCCATTAAGGGGGAAAAATAGTATTTCTTTACTTTTCTCCTCTCCCTCCCCCGATTTCACTACAAATTAATTGTTTTTCAGGTACAACTCCTCCAGCAGCACAAAGGCAATTCAAAATCCTGCATTTCCCACACATATTTTGTGTTCTAGGAGTGAACATATCCTGTGAGCAATGAATGCTGGTAAGAAATACTGCTCCAGTATGAATATTTTTGGCTATCTTGGTATTGCTAATGGGGAATAAAAAATAGTTTTCTAGAGCCTATTATATTGATACATTAGCTATCCTGTTTGACCTTTGATGGTTGAACTGAATTGAACTGACCTCTCTCGAGGAAGAGTTCATTTCTGAGATCTGTGGACTATGCCTAGAAGCCATAAAGACTTGAAAGAAGACTTTGTGGTTCAAATCCAGCCCATAAAGGCTATATCATTGGGCTCAGCATATGGGTGAAGGAATCCATTCCTAACCAACATAACCAGCATATGGAGGCTCAGAGTTGGCATGCAAGGTACTCTGGCAACAATAGAGTAAAAATGGAGAATCAGCTGCTGTCTATCCTGTCAGCTGGTTTGAATAAAAGACAATAATTGCTAAGTATCTGTGCCTTCAGCAGATGCTCAAGGGCTTATTAACCTCAGCAGAATAGCAGACTCATTAGCAGGCTTGTCTTGGGATTGACCATTCAAGACTGACAGAGATTGCATTTGCCCAGGGGAGGTTAAATTAACTCCATAAATTCATATTAGTTTTATATTCTATAGAAGCTCAAGGATTTTTAGAAATAAAATTCTGTAATTTTCTTTTATCACAGCCCAGCCAGGTTTTAGAAGGCCAGGCAGGGGTTTACTGTGGCTTAATTAGTGTGTCAAAACTGTCACCAAACTGGATTTTTCTCTAAAAAAATCAGGAATGTAAGTTGAGGCTTGGAAGTTTTGCTGTTTTGTCATCTGCCTTAAATACTGGTGGAAGCTCCAATGGTGGTCTGGAAACATGTCTAAGATGTTTGTTCTTCAGCCATTTCTCAGATCTAAAATTGGATTCTGGCCAACCCTTAGCCATCCTTCTCTTTGAGACTCTTATAAAAGAAGACAATAATGGAGGTAAGGTAGAAAAAACCCTCCAACCAATTATTTTAAAATCACAGTGATAACTCTACTTCACCATTAATTAGACCTCTCCACCTGTCTGTCTTGATTTCTTTGCTCCTAAAGATGCCAACGGGAACTAAGAGTACTTTTCTTGAAGGTAAGAATAACTGTGCTGTATATGGGCTCAGAAAGGAAATTCTGGTTTATTTGCAGATACAGACTTGAGGCTGAAGCCTCCTCTAAATCACTGAACTTGATGCAAATGTGAGAAATGAGCAGTGGTCAATTCATTATATAAATAGGGTTTGTTTTTTCATTAATAGAAAAGTAAACCAACAGATTCTTATTATTTGTTGCAAGTGACCATTAAAATAAAGATTAAAATGAAAGTTGGATAAACACATTTTCCCCTTTAGAGTTTAGAAAGAAATCTTTGAGTAGATGTTGTTTTTACTGTCTTTATTCTTGCTTTGCATAGAACTAGGTAGTGAAGAGTCAAGCTTGACAATCAGAGCAGGTGTGAATTCAGTGTCTCTTTAGGGCAGAACAGAATCTCTGCCTTGAGGTGCTGAATGCACACATTCACTTTAGTTGCCTCAAAAATCAGATATTCTAAGTTTTTATCTCATGGAAGAATGCAGTTTTGCTTTAGAGGCTTTAGAGAAAGATCTTGCCTGCTTAATTTTGGACATGTCAATCAGGCAGGCGGGTCTTGTAAGGTACCTGCCAGTCCTTGCTGACTATGCAGGGAAGTTTGGCATGTGCTTTAGGAGTGCTCCTTCTCTAAGCAGCTGGAACTTAGGTGTGAATACGGTGTTAGAGCTGGTCAGGTTGGTTGTCATCATGTGTCTGCACTCATCTTTTGGGACACCAGGATAACACTGGCAGTAATTACTGAAGATCAAAGTTGGAGTGCAATTTACAACTAAATTTGTGTATTCTAATGTAGAATATTCTATCATACCTTTTTATTCTGTGTTAAATCACCTCAATAAATCCAGCATCAGTAACACACACAGAACCCTGCCAAGGCTGTAAGAGCAAAGCATATCTACCACCAGAAGTTTAAAGTGGATGCCTTAAAGATGAAGGGGAGTTGTTTAGGAAAAAAGCTGACATCTGTGCTGTACTGTAGGAGAAAAAGGTTGGCTGCATCTTTACTGACGAATTACTGGCGACTGGTGTCGGAGTGTTTTCCTGGGTTTGGCACTTGACCATCTGTACTTTCAATGTCGTCACTGAGAAAGGTTTGGGCCAGACCTGGTAGCAGACTCTCATGTAATTCCTGGGCACTGTTCAGGAATTAACATGGGCCATGGGTATTTCCAAGAGGCACATTGCCTGTGATCAGCCCACTTTGAAGAGCAAGAGAGTGGAACTCCATGTGGATGCTGGCCCTTTCATGCCAGTGGGCCTCAGTGTCTGAAATCAGTCCCAGATGTTTTCAGTTTACTGAGGCTGGCACAGCCTCTTGGGGACTGAAGGTTTAGAACCTGAACTACACAACTATCTCTGAAGAGATCACAGAATCACAGAATGGTTTGGGTTGGAAGAGATCTTACTAGTTCCAACTGCTCTGCCATAGGCAGGGGCACCTTTCATTAGATCAGGTTGCTCCATCCAACCTGGCCTTGAACACTTGCAGGGATGGGACATCCCACAGCTTCTCTATTGGAAGAAATTGGCTATTCCAGTTTCTCATCACCCTCATAGTGAAGAATTTCTTCCTAATATCTAATCTAAACCTACCCTATTTCAGTTTAAAGCCATTCCCCCTTGTTTTATCACTACATGCCCACGTAAAAAGGGCTCTGTTTTAGTGCAAAGGACTGCACTGATCCTAAAGTGTCCCATAATCTTTTCCTATGAATTTCAGAGCCTTCAGCTTTAACACTTGGTTGATCTGTTTTCTTCTGCTCCTGAACTGGTGTGCCAACAGAGCTGCGAAGTGGTACTCTGCTCTGATTTGAGTGGACATTTTCAGTAAAGAAATCACAAGCCACAGATAGAAGATTTGAAAGGTGCAGCAAGTACTCATTTTGTAAACTTTAATGTTGCTTACAAGCAAACCATCACCTGTGAATAGCAGTGAGTCAGCTCTCTTGTCACAAGTTCTGGATAGTACTTGACAATGTTTTTCTTTTGAGAAAGCACTTATATATTTCTTACAGTCAGTTATTTTGTTCTTGGTAGGAAAGCTAACAGGGAATTTTCTTCTCACTGTTGCACACAAGTAAATATATATATATATATATATGCAGGATTGTTTGCAAATGATACCATCTTCATTCAATAAGATGTCTTAGGAAATGGCTCTTATCTGTTCTCAAAAGTGTAACCCATGAGTGTGCTCTCTTCACCTATGGAGATGGCTTCTGTCAAGCCACTGATTTTTCTCAGACCTTTGAATGATGCCTTGAGAGTTTTTGCTGCACTGTAATTAGCTAGGGAAGGAGCAAATTACTTTCAAAGTTATCCCATACGCTCATTTGCTATTTGTGATATGCATGAAAATTAATTACACTTTGAATTTACTCAACACACAGAGAAGTTAGTGAATCACAATTTGCAGTTCATTGAATAAATGTCAGTTATTGATTTCTGTGGTTGGGTACTAGTGAGGTAATGCCATGTTTGCTACTCATTAGAGGTACAATATATCATAAAATGTAATTAGGGTAACATCAATCATTTAAAATATGCGGCTAAGATTAAATCTATTGCTAGGCACAGAGAAATGAAAGGGCTCATTAACAACATAGTGTAATGTGACAGCAAGAGAGAGCTTGATTTTCAAAAAAGGACTCTTCCAGTGTGTTGAAGATCATGACAAGCCTCTTCTTCATATTTTTATTAAGATTTTAATCTGATTTTGCTTCTGCTGCTAGAGCAGATGAACTTTCATGCATACCATTTTGTCAAAAATATTTATGATAATGTTCATTAATTGTTGATTAATAAAACTACTGATTAAGGTTCTTTTAAGACTGGGCAAATGTCTTTTTGAACGGAGAATTCAGTTCATCTTTGCTGAGATCTGAAAAGTGATTGTTTGATCACAGCTTCCAACAAACCAACCAATCTTCATGATTTTTTGATCTCTCACTTGGAGAGAGAGAGAGAGAGAGAGAGACAGTGAGTCAGGACAATAAGAAGCAGGGAGGGAGGGAAAAATCAAAGCTTTACCTTGCTGTGAGGGAACTTCTGCAAGGTGCTTGTGAGAAAAAGAAAAAAGCAGAGGAAAAGCTAACATCCTAACATCATTCTACTTCTTCCTTCAGCAATGCAAGTAGATTTTCAGTAGGGGTGATTCTTACAGGTCTGTGAAGCACGATTCTAGTCTGTGAGCTGTTAGAAATGCTTGAAAAGTGGAAGGCCTGTAGAGAAGGCTAATTTTAGCTCCCTGTGCAGCAGAGGGATCCAATTCTTGTGAATGGTGTGAAAATGATCCTTTTACCCCTGCCTGCAGAGTCCCTCATCTGTTCTGTCCTAGGCTGTTCTTTCATCTGAAGCAACAGCTGAGAAGAAAAGTCTCCTAGGAGAAGAAACACTACCAAAGAGCCTTGCTAATTCTGCCACTTGAAAAGCTTTAAAATTTTCCTTACCTGAGGGAGCAATGGATTTTACAAGTAATCTAGTTTTAGGAAGTATGGCTCTGTAAGCAAGGCCCTCATTATGCCATGGCCTTAATAGGAGGCAAAGATACTCTCTAGCAGAGAATTTCTTTAATGATTCTTAGATATTCAGATCCTGATTGTTATCCTAATATGAAGCAAACTATACTAGCATTTCTATTCACACTGTAAGTTGTTAGTTTTCAGATATCCTTACTCATTCTCTCCCTTTCTATTTTAATTTAAAAAGAGAAGAAATGGGGCCGTAATGGAATGGCTAAAACATGAATTTTATTCTCCTTTTTATTTATTCTCTTTTTCTCCATTTCTCTTCCCTTTTCTCAGGGCTACATCTATGCTGACAGCTTAACTCATTACTGAACTCTAAAAAGTTCTTTAAAAAGGCTTAGTCAATGCCTCCATGCCTAAACCCCTATCCCCAGGTTAAAATTTAAAGCCAGAGAAACGTACTCAGTTAAAATGTAAAGCTAGAGCTAGGACTCATGGCACCAAGACTGTCAGAGTTCAAGGGGCATCAATGTGGTGCCTTAGTCAAACGGTGTAGCTTTAGGTAGTCCTGTAAGGAGCAAGAGTTGGACTCCATCCTTATGAGTCCCTTCCAACCTGAGATATTCTATTGTTCTATGATTCTATGACCCTCTGGAAACACTTGGGTTGGTGTCAAGCCTGGAATGCATCCCTCTACAATAGTTTTTCTGTAGATGCAAAACCATCCAAGGCTTCAGTCCTAAACCAGCCCATCTGTAGATCATGTTTTATTTACATGAAATTTAATCCCAGTAGTCATGTCTGTGCAAAAATATTCTTCTGTTGGTTACCACCATGCCCTTTAGAACGCACCCATTGCACCCTTTAGAATGAGCTGTGTTCCCACCTCTTCTACAACAGGTTTTCCAGAACTCTGCTGGTTCCTGTTGATATTTCCATGTCTATGAAAAGAAGTTACCAAAGTAGGAAGGAAATAGATGGTATGACTGTAGGAAGTAGATTGCAGGACTGTAGATGTGGAGACCATTCCTATTCCAAGCTGTATCAGTGAGAAATGATCTCTCAGAAAACTGGCCTTCTTAACCATACTGATCACAGCCATTTGACTTTATGGCAATAGGTCTATTAACTAGATATTTAACAGAAGCTGACACACCTATCATGCTTATAGATACCTATGGAGGTATCATGGAGGACCCATGGGTTGATCCACTTCCCCGAACATTGGTTTGTAGTGCTACTTCAGGTAGATGAGGTACTCTGCCGCTTCAGCTGGGCATGGATCTATGGGACTGCTACTGAGTATTGCAGTCTTGAAACGGCTGATAAGTTTTTCTCATCCCTTCCTCTTGCTTCTGGCCAGATCTTAATCCTTTGGTGTTCTTGAGTTGCCCGACATATCTTGGCTAAAAGCATAGGATCAGCACTGGTTGCCTGTGAGTTCAGGGGCTCCTCTGTTAGGAAGAAATTGAATCCACGTATTCTACTACCCAGTAGTAGAATAGCTTCTAATTCAAACAAACCCCCAAACATTTAAGCATTTAACAATCACTAAAAATTAAGCATTCGATGGTCAGTAAAAGGGGATAAGAGAGATAAGGTCTAGTCTCAGAGTTAGGGCTCGTGAGAGTGAGCCGATCAGCTTTTTGTTTTGAGTAAAAGGCACGCACGGGGCATGACTTGTGTATAGTACTTGTGGGAGGACATGTCCCAGTGTGTTCATGCAGCACGAAGCAGGAGTGAGAAATTCCACTGTGCCAGTTCACAGGGCAGGGACTTGGATTTTGTAACGCATTGAGGAGCACTGGCTGTTACTGAGGTCTTTATGTACTTTTGTCATAGCATTGAAATTGCCCACATTTAAAGGGTTATGGCTTGAGAAGGAAAGTTAGAGACATTTCAATATCCCAGATATAAACTGAGATTTAAATAGCATAGTCAGTAGTCCTAGTGACTCTTATTAGAAGACTAAGTCCTGGGACTACATAAAGATTTCCAATGTTCCCGTTTTTATTTTAAGCTGATTTTTCTTAGTCAGATTATCTGCATTATTTGAATTTAAGACAGTAGAGAAAATTTTAAACAAAATTTTTCAAGTTGAATAAAGTAAGTTTTAATGTTAGAAAATATTGTGCAAGCAGAATAGGAAATGTTGCAAAATCTGCTTTTAATGTATTTATAATACTGTTTTGCGTGCATGTGTAATGTACATCTGTGGTGTATTGGTCAATAATGGTGCGAAAAGAATTAAGTAAATTGATTGCTTATATAAATTCAGATCCAAGATGGTAATTGCATAATTAATGTGTATTACACAGCTTTAGCTGAAAACTTACCAACCTCATCTACTTAGCAATATACATTTAAATAATGTTTCAGAATTCCAGGGAGACACTACAGCATATGAATAAATAGCATTAATCCATTCCTAGTTGAGTTGAAAGCACAGCCAGACTATATGAATTTATTTAAAGCAATCCACAAATGTGCCCCAGTGCTTTCTTACAAAGTCAGCCATGTAGAGAACTTTTGTTAGTTTCCTTTCTACCTTTATTTTCAAATGAAAGGAACAATTAAAAAAAGCATTTAGCTAATAAAGGAGAAAGGACTAAGTAAAAGATTGAGTCAGCCAGTCTTTCTGTATCATTCAACAGGCAGCAGACAGAAATTGGCAGCTGGCCACCTTTCTCCATAGGTGAAGGCGAGAGTCTGAGTTCTACTGAACAATGACTTTTCCTAATGTATCAGTATTACAAAGGCAACTGTATTAAATTACTTGGAAGCATGTGGAAGCTTCAAGTGTGTTATTACTTCTCACAAATGTTCATTTGGTGAAGGAGTCTTCTGGTTGCATATTGAGTCTTCTGGCTGCATATCATGCAGTGAACATGAACAGTTGGTCATGATTATAAAAGTTTTAAATACACAGTCTGACTTTTGCAAGGTTTAGTAGTTTTTAATGTCTCTCTGTGTATTGACAAGTAGATGAATTTTTAAAGCATTCCTTTGACTGATAAACATAGAACAAAAAGGGGAGAGGTGTCAAAGGCACAGGATTTTCCAAAGTGTGGTGTTGACTCTGGTCTTAGGTCAAGAGCTCAGAATTTGCCGGCGTCACGAACGCATGGATTCACAGGATAATTCAGCTCATCATCTCACAACATTTCTAGTTCAACATTCTGTGGTTGATGAGACTGAAATGTCCCATGTTGCACTATGAAAAGAGAAATTTGGTATGAGAGAATTTGATAGGTATTGGGTAAATTTTCTTAAGTATAGAAGGATTAATCTCAGGCCCCTTATGATTAGCCTAGTTTTACATAGTCACTCATGTTCCCTCTCAAGGCAGTAGAGATTCTTCAATAAAACAGTATATAAATATTGAAGACAGATTAGATGAATCTTCCAGATCCTCCACCGATGAAACTTAGGCAGCTATCTGAGACTGGTTGCCTAACTTTTAGATAGACAAAGACAGGTGAAGTGAGCTGCATGTGTGATTTTAGCTTCAGTAGCATAAAGAAATTAGTGTCAGCCTGTTTGGCTGGAAAGGAATTATATTAAGTAATAAATAATAATAAAAAAGAATTATTGACATTAAGGTTGATGGTGTTTGATTATTTAGGGTCTGATACATAAACATCTATTTTTTGTTCACATTATGAAAGCTTTTTGGAGGCTGCTCTTCTTCTGGGTATTAATTTGAAAATTAGATTCACATGATGACAATGTTAACCCATGGTATTCAAAGTTAATTGCCATTATTCTCATGCAGGAGTAAGGCAAAGAGTAGTCAGGTAGCTTAGTTTTAAGATGTTGGAATGCAGGGCTGAATGGAAGAATATTATTTTCCTTATCATCAGGTTTTAGCAGCAGGAGGAGATGAGAGACAAAGCAATGTCTTAAAATTGTGGTCTAAATTTTCCCTCCTATTCTATTCCTTAGAATGGATTTGGCATCAGATATACAAGCCTGAAGTGCTCTAAAAAAGGCTGTGGTGACTGGAAATGGTAATCTGTGTGCTTTCTCCATTTTTACAGCACCAGTGCAAGGGAATATTTCATCTGAGATGGAAGTGAAGATGGACACTTACAAGCTTACATGATCTTGTGTCAAATTTGCTGAGTCCCCTGGTGAGATGTGGACAGCTTTCTCTGTTAAACGATGGAACACACAGCGCCAGAAGCAGAGTGCTTAGACCTTTTTTCTCATTGAAATTTTGCAATCTGAGCTCAGTGACAACCAAGCAATGTTTTGCATAGCTTCCCTCTCAGCCTGTGGATTTTTTCTTTTTCTTTTCTTTTTTTTTTTTTTTTGTGTTTGCCTTTAGTTTTATTTTTCCTTCCTGTTTCTCAACAACTGGCAATAACATATTGCTTTATGTTTAAACATATTGTTTAAATGGAGAGTTTGCTATTAGAGCTGTCAGTATTACCAGCCTCAAAAAATTAAAGAGTAATTTGCAAGTCAGACTTCAAAAGCCACAAGAATTTGTTAAGATAAAAGCCTTTCATTGTAGTCTTATTGTATTTTGTTGCATTCTATTATGATATTGTATTGACTTGTGATTTGTTTTTTATTCTCAGAGAAAAAATATCATCCAGTCTTCTAAATTTCTAGACAAAGGTCAAACTCTAGCTTCAAATTTGAGTTTGCTTACTCTCTCATGCTCACATTCACTTCTCCCAGTCATGCTGTTTCTGTCCTTATATTCTCTGCCTCACACTCTGACTACTGGGAATCACATGCCCAGATCTTTGTTCAACCCCTGCATTCTCTCATCTCTCTGGCAGTGACTCATTTTGTTCCCAAAGTTGTACTCCCATTTGAAGCCCCACATTTGACCCTGGATGTTCAGTCATCCAGTGGGGGATTTGTCTAACCAACTGTAGACTTTTAAAATGTACATGTGGGTACTGGAGCTAATCAGCATCTATGCGGCCTTTACAAAAAAAAATTTGAGAGAAATACAAACTTCATCTTGTCTTAAAGTCAGTAGAAGAAAAAAGGAGTCAGTTGAATCTTATCTTGCAAAGAAAGTTTTCTTGCACTTGTCTGCTAAGAAAGCCCAGAGTGACAGGCTCAGAAGAACAGGTCTGTACAGCAGAAAACAAAGGAAAGGCAATATGGACTCCATCTTTGTAACTTTCTTGAGGCGCACCCCACAAGGCAGAAGTAATTTTTGGTTTTTGCTAATAAATCCCTTGAGGTGAATTAATGTAAATAGATATTAGATGATCACAGTTAACAGATATATGGTTTATTTTAATACAATATGGTTGCAAAGGAAAGCAGGTATGTAGCCATTTTGGTTATTATTGTCTCATGGGTCATTTACTGCCACCACCTGCGTCTCTTAGAATGCTTCCATC
Source organism: Lophotriccus pileatus (assembly GCA_035583135.1). Classification (NCBI taxonomy): domain Eukaryota; kingdom Metazoa; phylum Chordata; class Aves; order Passeriformes; family Tyrannidae; genus Lophotriccus; species Lophotriccus pileatus. The sequence goes on from JAWWES010000001.1 coordinate 56,714,462, forward strand.
AACGCTGCCTCCGTACAATCCTAAACATCCACTGGACGGATTATGTGACCAACACATCTGTCCTTGAACAGGCAGCACTCCCGAGTATTGAGGCCATGCTGCTGAGAGCACAGCTGCGTTGGGCAGGGCACGT
>JAWWES010000001.1:56723289-56745648 GCA_035583135.1 Lophotriccus pileatus
TTATACATTTAACACCCTTTGTACATGCCTCACTCAAGCATTCCCTTATGTGCTAATATGTTTTTTAGTTAAGAAAGCTGTAAAAAGAGGTTTTTTTTTAGTTTTTATTGACACAGGCAAAGTAGGAACAGTGCAACATGTTAACACTGGAAAACAAAAGATTGGGTCAGACTGAATTAATCATAGTCCTGGTAATTTTAGCAGATGCGAGCAAAAAAATCCAAAGTCACTGCAAGGCAGTGGTAGTTTTGTCACTGACTCAGTACCATTACATTTTCTCCGTGATACTCATCATTAGATTAAAGCACTGAGTAGTGACAAACTGATTGATCAAGGTCACTATAGAAGTATTTTTTGAAATACAGGCAGCAATGTCCTAAATGGCAAGCAAGTTCTAGTTCTGTCATTTAGATGCATGAGCAAAGCTTCAATAAACAGTGAACATTTATAAAACTCCTGCCCTGGGTTTGCTGGTGGTAGTCTCATTTGTCAATAGAGGGCCCTGAAAACTCAATGCTAAGATGCTTCCAAATGAATTTTGATTCTGCGAGTAGCTACTCACCACAGGAATGATTTGTCTTTAGTCCGTCTTGCTCAGCTTTGTAATGCTTCACCTTTTTATTTTGTAAGTTGGCCCCAAGCAAAATGTTGTGGAGTCTGTTGATGATCCTCTCTATCTCAGGCAAAAGTACTTTGAAGACAAGAGAGATAATACCATCACTTTTTGAAAGAAGACTATTTGCATCTTTGGTTCTGTGCCAACTTTCTTTTCATCTCAGAGTATCCAACAGATATGGATGAACTTGATGTTTCCATAACGTCCAGAATGACAATTTTATATCTATGGATTCATCAAATACTCCCCTCCCAGGAGCTCTGCTCAGGGACTTGGATTCACACAACCATGCCTGCAATAAAAGCACAGAGCAGAAAGACAGCCCTTTCCTAAACACTATTCTGTACAAAAAGAAGAGGTGGTTAAAGACAAGTGGGAAGTACAAAGGGATAATAAGATAAGACTGAAGGAATCTTGAAAATGAACTGAAAAGAGGTCTTCCTAAAGCTTATGGGGATGATTTCACAGTGTTGGGGGAGGCACAGGTGAAAGCGTGACAGATGTTTCTTGAAAATGCAGCAAAACTGTGGCTTTGAGACTGAGCATCAGACAGGATCAGATGATGATGGTGGCTGGTAAGAAAGGAAGTAAGGAACAAAAAGCATTGCTTCACTCAGATTATGCCTCCTTTCAGATGACACACAGGTTCTGCACTGCTCGTCCTGCTTCTGGTCTGAAGACTTGCATTCTTATCCATCCAGTGTTGCAACTTCAACAGCGAGGGAAGCCTGTCCCTTGTGCTGATGGGGAGTCCACAATGTCTGGAATGCCTTCCAAGGATACCCCCTAGCTGAGGCTGTTTTCCCTCCAAAGTTGTGTCCGCAGCTGCTTCTGTTGGCCCATTGGTTTAAAGAAATTGCCAGCCCTAGAGGGCCATTGAAGAGAGGCTGGAAGCTAGCTGCACTGCCTTGGCTACCCGAAACAGTCTTGCTGAAGGGTGTCTTACTGCACTGTTCACAGCAGCAGGCAAGCATTTTGGAAGGGCTGGAGCTCCTGTCAGATCTTTGTTATATGCCAGGGCTAAGCACGTAACAGCCGTAACTCACTCCAGTGTCTAACTCTGTGACATATGTTCTGGACCACAACCTCCTGATGGAACATTGTGTGAGTACTTGGAGTGTGCAGACCACAAATGTCTTTTCTCCTTCACATTTTTGGTATATACAAACATCCCTCCTCCTCAAAGTATAGACTGCTGATGCAGTTCACATCTCCTATTTCTTGACCAGTATGTTCTACCAGTTAATTCTGAATAGTCTTGCCCACGGGCTGTGCCTTTGTGAGACCACACTTTTAATGTCTTTGACACTGTTGTCACCATTGTTAACAAACACATGAAAAATTCCGAGTGTCTGTTGCTGAGAATGAAAGTATTTCTTAGGATGAGACTCGTAAGATGGATGAAGAGTCCTCATCCCCATGCTGCAGCTGTATTAGTCTGCCTGCCTGGTGTGACAACAATTAGGTCCATGCCCAACTCTGCCCAGAAACAGAGTTTCACCTGGTCAGTTGTGGCTGTCTGAAGGTGTATGTCTGAGTACTGCTTCTAAACTCTTTTGTAGTTGATGGGATGTGGTAAACACCTTTGTGGCTCAATTCACTTTGACCTGAAGGAGACGGCATATAAATTATAGTTGAAAAGTGCCTCAAAATACCCGTTTATTTTCTTAACTATTAGAAGAACCCTTGGGCGTTTGGATCAGATGTGAGAATCTGGCTTTTTGCAAGCTTGAAGCTGAGGAAAATGAACGCAGGGAAGAAGGGCCCTTTCTTATCTTGAATGTAGAATGAACCTCACACCACTCTTTTGTGAGCAGGGAGCCTCTCTTTGTGATCAGAGGCACACTAGGGAGTAATGTGAAATCTTCATATCCTTCTAAATCAACACATGTATAGAAAGCTGCCTGCATATTGGATTCTACAGGAATCATTACCAAAGTACATTTAAAAGATCTGTATCATCAGACCTGAATCTGAATTTGTTTGCCCTTAAGCAAGATGGCCTAAATGTTAAAAGCAAGTTTGAAGGTAAGTATTTGAAAATCCCAGTGATTGACTACTTGATTCTTCAGGTACTTAGGCATTGAGTCCCAGGGGCAGTCCTTGTCTATGGCAATGCCTCTTTTCCCTGTTTTTAACAATATACTTCAAAACGTGGGACTTGTGTATAAATCAAAATTACTTTTTTCATGTTTACTGAGCTTGACAAGATGCATTTGTGATTTGGAAGCAGTACCCAGCAAATGGTGGAAGAAATACAAAACTGAGCAAAATTGTAGATATTTTTTATGTCTTTTGTTTGTTATTGTGGCATACTACAAAGCATAGATTGTTTGACTTCACAAATTATATTTGCTTTTGTAAAAAGAAGGGTTAGGTCTCTCTCCTTTCAAAGCAAGCTTAAAGATAATGATTTTTTTTTTTTTATCTTTCCAAGATGCCTGAAAGTTTAGATGATCCAATAAAGGGAATATAAAAGTAGCAAAAAACACAAAAGTAAAAAATAAGCAAGAATAAGAGGTGCATTTAACCTGAAAAGCAATTTGCACAGTGTCTTGTGTTTTGTTGCTGTTAAAATAAAGTATAAATGAATGTATGGGTTTATATGTCACCTCAGAGGATAGCTGAAAAGATTTGGAGTCACAGGACACTAAGCCTATTGAACCCATTCCAAAATGTCTAAGTAGCTTGTTGTGCAGCAAACAGCAATAGATATTTTGATAAATATATTCTTTTTTGCCTGAGTAGTCTCGGGACTAGCCACTAGATGGCACTGGTTTTGCATAGCTGGAAAGTAAGCAAGATTTTTCCAGAGAAAAATTGAAATGGCTGGTTCCATTAAATTCTATGTTATATCAGTAGGTGGCAGATTTGGGCTATTTATGGGGAAAAAAAAAGTCTAATGTTCTCTGTTGCTTCTTGCAAAAGTATTTTCATTTATTTTTTCTTAAGTTTTCTATGTGTGAAATATTATACAAAAAAAAAATTACTGGCTCAAAAAAAGGAGTTTTCTTTAAAGCTTTTGTTTCATCATTTCAAATTACAAGCAGAAATATACAAAAAAGTAAAAGTCTATTAAAGCTATTTATAAAAAGGGAATCAAAACATAAATGAGTAAGAACACATTTCTAAAACCAATTTCCAGGTAGTGGCAATAAAAAAAAAATATTCTAACATGTAAAGAATACTTAAAAGGCAAAAATAGGGAAATGTCTCTTGATTTAAAAATATATGACAAAGATGCTTTTCACTTCTGTGCTGCTTTCAGTCTAGCATCACAAACCTGCCATTTTTTTGGTCTCTGTGAGCCCTTTTAAAGACCTTTACAGAGGTGAGTAAAAAGGGATGCAAAGAAAATTATTGCCTCATAAGATCGATTTCATTCTTGGATGCTTGTGCTCTGTCTAGAGCAAGAAATCAGGAAAGTAGGCTTGGCTTCCCTGAAATCAATGAAAAGTGTTTTTCATGGAGCAACATTTTTCAGCCTAGCTGTCTTGAGGATCCTAACACATCCAAAACTTATTTGCCAGGAAGGAGTGTGCCTACCTGGAGCAGGTAAAGTTCCAGCTAGAGACAGCTGGGTTAGCTCTGAAGCAAGAGCAGAGTGGCCACAGTTCATGTGATGCTTTGTCTGAGGAAATTAGCTTTCAAAGGGTTGGGTGGTGAAGTTGCTCCCAAGACCTGCGCTATTATTTTTGCAAGCAGTGCACTGTGAACCAGCCAACAGAGACAATTTGAGGACAGGAATCAGTCTTGTCTCCTTTAAGATGCTACTATAGCATCAGGTGCCTTCATTCACTTGGACCCTCCAATTTGTTATTTTACTTCAGAATGTTTTTACCTCTACTTTCCAAAGTGCTATACTGGTCTCACACTTATTTTTAATTTTTAATTTTTTTTTCAGATCCAAATATGCTGTTGAAACCGTGTCACCTTCTTACGTAACTGACCAGTGCAGTCACGCAAGAAGGAACAGCCCACACTCAGCTCCCACATTTCCTTGGGGAGACCACAATCCATATTTCACTGCTCCTTGGAGGTACTGTGAACATGTGACTGCGGGGTGCTTGAATGTGGAAGCTCTCTTTTCACTTGTTCTGGGGATGGTGCACAGAAAAAAACATCAGTGGGGTCAGAGCAGGAACATGATTACAGTCTCTGAGAGATGTGGGTTCTGGTGCACCTCTAAGTGAGTGCATGCCAGTCTTTCCTTCTGCTTCCAGCACCTATGAAGTTAACTATTTCCTGTGCTGTGTAAAACCTTCAGGCTGAGGACTATAAGCAGCCAGCTCCCTGAGTACATGAGCCTGTGTTTTTCAGAACCTCCTTAGGGATGTTGTTTTAGTCTTGAACCCCCTCAGGCAATGGTGGGGATTGAATGCAGGTGCCCTCTGATCCTGACCTGCTGTAAGTACTGTGCAAAGGCAAGAACAGAACCCTTCCCTTCTGGGTGCCTTCTCAAAACAAGCTGTGGAAAGAAGAGTGTTTTATAAAGGCCCTAATTGTGTAGGTGTGTTAGGTGAAAAACATGATACTGAAGGGGAGTTAGAGTGGGTTTCTAAATGCTAATTGAGTTTGGGCGTGAGATGGAGCTCATCAGTGCTGTCAGAACTGAAGGTTTATCTGTGCACACCCAGGAGATCTTTAAGCATCGAGGGAGGTTTGATGTAAAAAAGCATGTGGATACGTTTGTAACCAGGAGAATGCAGGAGAAACCGAGGGAAGGTTTTGTCTTTGCACCCTATGGTTCATGTGCTGATTCTTGCAGACACCCAACAGCTCTCTTTGGGATCCGTCCTAAATGGTCAGCATAAGGACTCAGAAAAAATTAATGCATATGCTTAACCAGGACTGAGCAGACTATTCTTTCCCTCCTATTCACTTGGAAGCTCATGAAGATACAGGAGACTCCAGAGGGGCTTGAGTTGCATGGTCTGGCAGAAGGATAGCAGAGATTAGACCAGCATATTACACCTAGAGCAGACAGATTCCCTAAGGGATGTGTGTGTAGGATGGATTAGGGAAACCTGGATGAGAAACATATAGTGCATAACAACTCCAGGCACATTACACTGATGCCTGCTGCTTGGGCAGGATAAACACAATTAGTTATACGTGCTGTGCTAATCTGACAAATCCCATCCCAGCCAATTCACTGAAATTGCATTCTGTAGCTCTCCCTTCGCTTTTTGTGTAGACATTCCCATGCCTAATTCTGGGAGCTTAACCAGAATGTCACTCTGCACACAGTTGCTGGAGGGGATCATAGCAGGAGTCATGCCCTCACATGTTCTGCTTTTCAGACTTCTAGCAAATGCTGTTGCTGTCTTAGAGTGTCTCTGAGCTCCTGCAATTCCTGTCAAAGCCAACTCAGTATCCTGATCAAATCCAAGCATGAAATTAGCCAGCATCTCCCTCAGATTTAGAACAGGGCTCATTTCTTTCAGCTTTAACTGTGTAAAAGGTAGATGCTCAAGGGCATCCTCTCTCTAGACAAGAGACATTGTCACCTCTAAAGTGATCATGCCTATCTAGTTTCTAATTTCAGACCCTGTTTTATGACAAGATGAATTTCCCTTTCTTCTGCTTGATTATGAAGGGGGCTCAGAGAACTGTCTGAGACTGCAAGTTTAACTTTGAGGGTAGTGAGGTGAATTCCATACCGTCTCTTTGAAAGAATTAAAAAAAAGAAAAATCCCCTAGATGATAGCTCTACTCCAGAGATATTGGCACTTCTGTGGTGCTGCCCTCTGCTTCTTAAATCACAAGAGCAAATCCTTCCAGAATTTCTTGGGTAAGTTATAAAATCTTTCAGATTGGGATAGACCTCACAAGGTCTCTAGTCAAATATAGTGCTCAACTCAGGGCTAGCTGTGGAGTCAGACTAGATTGCACAGGACTTTTTCTAGCTGGATCTTGAAAATCTGCAGTGACAACCTGTTCCACTGCTTAATTTGCCCTGAGAATGAGAAATGTTTTCCTCATACCTGCTCAGAAATTCATGCCATACAATTCATACCATGAACTGCTGCGAACAAGCCTGTCTTCATCTTCTCAGTGACCTCCTCAAAGGTGCTGGGGTGTGCTGTATGGTCCCTCTGATGCTCTCTCTTCTCAAGGCTGGAAAAACCTTGCTCCCTTGGCCTCTTCTCACAGGGCAAGTACTGCACCCCAATTATCACGGCAGCCCTTGCTGTACTAGAGTGGGAGTTGGTTAGTGGTTCCCATGCCCAGCCTGCAAGATATCTCTCACACACACCAACAAGAGCTGGTCTCCCAGTAAACCCATCCAGGGTGTTATAAGGACCACAGATCTCCTGCTTGGTCTCCAAGAGAAGCAGAGCAAGAGCAGCAGCTGATAGGCTAATTATTAAGTACCTCTATGTCTGTAAGGCTTCTAGTTTTTCTTCCCAAAATTTTCAAAAAATTTGGAAAACAAAGCCAGGTGTTCTTCCTGTGCTATGTGCCCCAGTTGTGAGGAACCAAGACTTTGGCCTTAATCAAGACTAAGCTTTGTGAGTGTTCTAGTATCAAGCCTGCAGTTAAGAAACTGAAAAAGAAGGTAGATATGTGTCTTAAAAGATTTTCAAGGGATATCAGTACCTAATCCATGTCCATTATAACTTGGCTGACTCCTAACTATATTCTTCACCAAACCGTACACCCATATGAAAACTGCCAAATTCTTTGTTTGACTTTGGCTAGCTTTTCATACTCAGAAAGTGTTATTTCTAGCAGGGTTTAATGCTCATGGTGTTTCTCCTGTGTTTCAGCAAAGCTAGTGTTTCTTCCAGCAACTGGTCTCATTAGAGTGAACCGGAGGTTTTTTTTCTCTCCTTTTGTATTCAGTACAAAGCTGTGTGGTTCTGACATGACTGAGTTTAAAATGAAGCAAGCCCTAGCATCTGCATTTATGAAAGAAGCTGCAGTTTGTTCTTGCCACTAGATCTATACACAGCCTAAAGAGCTGACTGTAACCAGACTGCAAACGAGATGCCTGCATTGGTATTGTTTAAATTTAGAGGCAACCTTTTTTTTTCCTGGGGATGTTAAAGACAGCTCAAGTGTCACACCTGCGTCTGCAGCCTCTCTGAACAGTCGTCAGGAGGAGGTCACAGTCACACTGTTCTCCTTTCTGTTCTGCTCTAGACTGCCCAATCTCCACCTTTAGAAACAAATTTTCACAGTAGCTCTAAGCTACGTGGGAGGTATTTTTGCCTGCTGTGCACGTCTGTGTATGTCCCATCCTAGCGCGGGTGAAAAGGCAGCAAGGAATCTGACTCCCTGGCTTGTCTCCACAAGCCTCTCATATCAACAGAGGAAAAATTCTTCCCCTCCTCTCTTTCATTTGCTGTTAGAACAGTCCCAGCCTAGGATGTTAACAAGGAGTGGATTTCGTCTCGGTTTACTTCTTTGACAAATGTGGGATTCCACTACTGCCTTGGCATTAAGCTCTTTTTAAAATGTAAATTTCTCAGCTGCAAGGAATCACATTAAAAAAAGTATATTCAAAAAGCAACTGTCTAAATCAAAGACTAATTGGCTGCCAAATTATGGGTTTATGCAACTCCCTCATCACAGCTTGTTTTGCTTTTTTACCAGAGGTAAGTAAAAAAGCATCAGAAAACACATAAAAAATATTTTTGTTTTCCTTTTATAATAAAACATTTGATGTCAACCCATTTACTTTGAAAGCTCTTGCTACCTACAGTGAAAATCCTGTCCACCTGAGATTGCCTGTCCAGCCTAAGGATGCTTCCACAGGGAAATTAAATTCTAACTAAATTAAATGATTAAATTCTAACTAAGGGAAAGCTGAGGCAAGAAGCATGGTCAGCAGCAAACTATTGGGTGACTTTGGAATGGCAGGAGGTTCCTCAGAGACCTGGCCATCATGCCTTCCTGCAGAGGGTTCAAAGCAGTAGCACTGAGATCATCTTCCTCTAAATGTATGTCAAAAGGCACAGAGATTCACAGTCTTCTTGTACATGGGATTTTTTGGGTGGATACCCTCTGGGACTGGGGCAATATGGGGACTGAGTATGCAACAGAAAACTCTTGAAATCAAAGTGCAGCAGTTGGTTAACTTTATTGCTCAGGTCTCCATGGCGGCCTCAATCTCATACCCAGGGAACTTAATGAGAGGAAGAAATTAGTTCCTTGACAGATGTTCACAATCACATGGGTGAAATGCTCTGAACCATGACCCATGAGGCACTGGGCTTAATGTTAGACCTGAGGTACATTATTCTGGGTCACTGTCTTTGTCATTGACCCAGTACCGGTGTGGAATTTGGAGACAGTCTCCCTGGGATTTAACAGGAGTCAGATCACATTTTCCTTTCTTCTTTCTTTTTCTCTGTGACAGTTCCTCCTCCTGCCTCAAGCTCTGTACTTGCCAGCCTCTCAAAAACATCATATGCACCAGACTACCTGGATGCAGTGATCTTCTTCTCTATATGACCTTGCAATGATGTTTTTTTTTTCCCCTACTCCAAGCCAGGAGTTTTATCTTAATCCTTTGTTGTAATCTCAGCATGTGAATTCACACTTGCAATGAAGAACAAGGATTCCAGGTAAATTACATCAAAACAATGAGATTTCCTAGGAAAGCAGTTGCCTTATTTCTTCAACTTTAATGCTTACCTTTTCCTCCAAGTTTTCCTAGTGATTTGTGTTTAAAGAGGTAACAAATCTATTGCCACTGGGGAACTGTACACCCAACACTGTGCTGCAGAACAATTACTCAGCAATTCCCATAAATAGTAGTATAGGAAATCTGATTCTCCTGCTTCAGCAACACAGCACCTCACTAGAAGATTGGGGAAGGAGGTGCAGGAGGTGAGAGGGGAGCTTGGGTGGGCAGAGGGCCTCGTGTGTAGAATAGTATCCCTATTTTACCACCATAAGGGCTTTGTGAATCAATGAGGGTTTTATCTAGTAACAGGTGTTACTGTTGCTGTGTGTATGTACATACATTAACCAGGGTAGGAACTTACACTCACCTTTGAAATATGCTCTCTGGTAAGCAACAACTTAAAAAGAGAAGGGTAAAAATACCGTTCCAAGAGCTTTTCCAACCGTGCTGCATCTTTCTTATGTCAAAAATAAACTACAAAATGAAAAGATGAAGAATGAGCCTACCATTTTGTGTCCTCACCTCTTAAAATAAAGGAGTAGTTTTAAACCGCATAAAAATGTTCTGCCATGATGAATTACACATTTATAACCCTATTTAGTGAAGTATTTTACCTATGTAATTTTAAAACTGTCATTTTGACAAAAAATATAGATGAGCGAGTTGGCCTTTCACATTTAATGTTTTCGTTCTTATTTGCAATTCACCAGGTTCAGCTTTGATTAAAGAACTGGTATAAATGGAATGCATAATGGTCAGGACTTGAAGAATATATTACTCTGACACTGCAGGATAAGACTTTTTTTCTTTGTATAAGCAAATTTGGTTTCTTCACCTGAGAAACTTCTTTATTCTGGGCCTGCTGGCTTTATTATATCTGAAATGCATCTTGCCTTCAACTCCAAATTTGCATAGAATAAGGAGCTTGATTTAAAGAGGAAAAGACAAAAGTCAGTGGACAGACATACTTATAAACTCACACTTTCTTTTTAACAGACTTTCAGTGAATTAATCATTCTATGCAATCTGACTTCCAGCCTGGGATGAGGTGGGGCTGCTACAAAAGATCTTAGGGCCAACATTAAGAGATGATTAAAAAAGGTTCTGCTCTGGATGTGCACCTTCTGTTAACAGGGGCTTTTCTCCACAGCAGCTGCTGTGAGTGCTTGACATAATGTGACCCTGAATTAGCTCAGAGGAGATATTTCCCTCTCTCCTACTTGTCAGAGAGACGCCTTTATGTCTTCAACTTATTGTTCTCTGGAAGTCTCAGTGCTTTTAGGTTAAGTTAAAATTTGTGAATAAAATCCTAAAAACAAGCCCAAACCTCAAAACCAACCAACAGAACAATCCCCTAGAAAGACTTTCTTTTAAAATAGATACTCAAATACATTAATATCTTATTTTTCAGTAGACATGTTAAATACAGATTCTCTTCCTTGTGGATAGCTGTAATTATTACACATTACTTTCCAGCTCCACACTCAAAATGGTTTCCTAATGAAATCACTCTACATCAGCATTTTAATGACTGAGGAAAATAAATCCAGATGATCCCTCTGGAAAGACCTTAGGTACGTAAAAGAATTAGTGACTGTTAGGGCAAGTACCTAAGGAGTGAAGTAGGCAGCCATTTAATGGCTAATAACAACTTTGAGCAATTATCTATGTTTAGTTCTGTTTGATTAAATGGATCTTCCTCTCAAGGGTCATCAGAGTTTGCTTTAGGATTCAAGCTTACCAGCTCAGATAAAATAAATATAAATAAATAACTGAATAATAATAAGAAGACAGATGTAAGAAACAAAGGAGATAACAGAATTCAGTTATGCTATTTGGAGATGGTCCTAACAGAAGGCGTGAAACATCTACATATCTAGGAAGGCCAATTTCAGGAACGAGGGTGGAGGTACACTGAAGCATTCATTCTTCTTTTTTAATTTCCTTCTTTGGATGTTGGTTTGCAGTAGACAACTCGGCAGCATCTTTGAGCCAGCAAACAGATCTGACACCTGGCTTCCAGCCCCTGTTCCAGGGAATTTGATAAGCAGTTTATGCAAAGCTGAACAGTATGAAGAAGAGATATTGAGCCCATAATTTTAGATAATGTACCCTGTGCTGTGTAGGAACTTGTCTTTAGAGGTAGAAGACAGAAGTCTGAGTCCATTTTAAGAGCTCCAGGTTTTCTCTATCTGGGTTGGTGACAACTGGAAAAAGAAGTGGTTCTTTCAGGTATTTTTTTATGCCAATCTAAGTTTGAGAAAGCCTTCCCAGCTGAAACTATTTGTCAAATTAATGTTGAATTCATAAAATTGTTTTGGAATGGATGAAATTGCTTTTTGGGGATATGAATAGTTCATTCACAGGAAGAAAAATGTGTCCAGCTCTGGCAGATTATATTGGCACGGATGCATCCAAATGTTGCTTGAAATGACTTACAGGCTGAAGAAGAGTGATGAATCCCATGTTTAACCTTAAAAGTGCACTTAAAATCTTTCCTGAATGCAAAGTATATTCTTGTTACTGGAAGTGCAGGGCCGAATTCGACACTGCTTTATGTGCTCATGTACATCCGGGCAGGCTAAGTGCCAAAAAAATGCAACATGCAACACATTTACAGAAGTGTTTGCTACATCCCCACCTATTTCCAGAAGTGTTTATGCTTATGCAGGTTTCTTTGACAGCAGAGAAACAGGTCCACTTTTCTAAGAGACCACATTTTTTTTATACCACACTGTCTGATTTGATTTGCCTGCAGAGATTGTTAAACAGAAAGTCTCCAGTGAGGTAAGTGAAATCTTTTGCTCTTTGTCCCTTGTCAGGGCAGTGAAGGTATTTAAGTCAAATATGACTCTTCCAAGCTGAGTGTGACACATCTGCTGTACCTCTTTTTCCTTCATTGCCACTTATCCCACTTAATGGTGGCTTTATTAACTGACTAGGTAGAAATGCTGAAGTGTAGCTGAAATCCTCTCTTTTCCTATCAGTTCTTGAAAAGCCAACATGATAAATGGGATTCATATCACTGAGACTCACTCGCATCACAAAATGTCAAACCAACTACTACCTGGTTTCAGTGTTTCTTAAAATCTAGTCCATACTTGCTATCTTTATCTTCCTGTGTATCTGTATAGGTGTATGTGACAATATATGTGTGTGTTTTTAAGGCCAGCCTCTGGTTGTCTTGAGTTGTAGGCCTGGGAAAGTGGAAAATTTTAATATGTCTCTTCAGGCTCTTCTACTCATCAATATCCAGCAATTCAGAGATCTGATGCACAAAGGTAAGAAAAATAAAGGAAGGGAAAGGAAAGCATTTTGAAATTCTAGAACTATATAAGAGATATGCAGAAAGACTGCAAGAATGTCAACTCCGCTTGAACGTCCTGTTGAACACAGCCCAAAAACCATTTCCACAACTGAAACCGCACCATACCCATTTCCATAGCAAAGATGAAAAGACCACAATAGAAAAGATGAAAAGATCACAAATATATATTATTTCTCTGGAGAACCCAAGAGAGATCATGGTCAACCATCCTCAGGTCCCAGAAAACAAACCTTTTACCACCATGATAAGAAAGGCAAGAAGCCTTAAATAGCTCCCATCTGTTGGATTTGGAGGAAGTACCTACCTGCTCCTGAATCTGTGGTTTTTTTCAGCCTGAATGTGCAAGGAAGATGCAGTTGCACAGCACCAAAGAGAAATTAGTATTACCAGGGGCATCGGTGTGTCCTGCCCTCTGTCTGTAGCTGCAAAATCTACTCTCCTGGACATTACAGTGCCATTGTATCTTCCAATTACAACTTTATCACCCTGTGTTGCGCACCTGTGACTTTTTCAGGCTTCTAATTGTACAAAGCTCATTCTGGTGAAAGGATCATGAGCATTTTGAAGCAGTTTATAATGAGGATGTCATTGCTTTTCATAGTGTTAACAAGATTACCATCATGTGTTCATGAATACTTAAACACACTCAATAAAAAGGATGGGATGTGAAGAGGATGAGCTATTTCAGCTCTGAGATTGTTAATCAAGGTAGTAAATTATCCATATCCTTTAAATTCATGATGGGACAGCAACTTCAAAGCACTGTTTCTTCAACTGGCTGTAGTCAGAAAACAAATTTTTTTTTTTTTTCCAGGGACATCACCATATTCTGTAATCTTTCAGGATGGAAAATTAGCTCAGAGTCCCAATGTACATGTGGTCATGAGCTGTATCTGCTTTTGCTTGCTCCTGTCAGCTGATAAATTGGTGATTTGAGCTAGAAAGAACACTTTATTCTGTGTATTGGATCTGGGGGAGTGTGTGATACAGGTTTGATGCTTTACAATGTAGGCCATCAGATATACAACTTTGTTTCCAGGCAGCTCCATTTATTTGCTTACTGATGTTTGTATTGAACCTTCTTCTGCCACCTAATTCATTCTTGTTAGTTTTCTGGAGTCTGCTCATTCGCACTCCCTGACTTAGAAAGTTTCCCGTTGCTACACTGCTCTAGGGACACAGGACTCTGCTCTCGCAGTCACTGATGGGTACTTCATGGGTGCATCAACAGGCAAAAAAGACAGTTGGGCTGACTTCTGGCCCACAATTCAAATGTCACCGACCAGTTCCTGTCAACACAACTTAGAACAACCCTCGTACTAGAAAATTCTTGGAGTGCTAAGGAGTAACTAGCAGCTAAGTCATGTGGACAATTAGATGGACACGCAGGCTCAGTCCTCTTTTTCTCAGCAGAGTGGATAAAGCCTCTCAGTAAGAGTGATGTTTCTGTTTGCCTGCTGGGGTCTATACCATGAAAACATAACGTCTATGAAAGTCATTTCGGAACTACAATGTCTTCTAGTGAACTCTTCAACTCTGAACACTACTATATTATCAAAATCCTCACTTGCTCCTTACCTTCTCTGTTGATAAAAATCACTTCAAAACTTCTGTCATCCTTAAATCTAAAATGCATTGCAGTGCAATGATTTATTATTGCTAAGATACTGTGATAATTCCCAGAGGCCCAGTTACTATCTGGGATCTTGCTAGCACTCTTAACTGTGCCTACTTAAGTGTTTTGAATACAGAGTGGGAGTCCTGAGTTCTGGGCTCCGGTGAAAAATTCAACATTTTATTTAGAATGGAACACTAGAGGAAGTGGACCCAAGAAGTTTCTAGCTATAACATGTCTCTAGCCTCCATACTAGAGAGATTGTCATAAGCAAGGTTAAAGATGTGGTCCCAGCCCTTTTCAGCCTGCTGTGTCACTTGGTGGTTTGGACTCTTGTAAAAGGTAGAAGGGAGAGGTGACTCAGAATCTCCTGTGGCAGAGAAGTGAATTGAAACTAGGCTCATGTGACCAGGTTATTGGAGAAAAGATGATGTTTGTTCAGGGCTATCAGAGACTGTTAGGCATGTTCCCCCTAATATACTTAATTTGCTACTGAGCAGGGTGTTGGAAGGCACATTGACCTTGTTGTGCCCTGTTGTACTGTGTTGAATCTAAACCTGTGCAAGACTCAATTAATATAAGCTTATTTGTAACCATCTGAGGGATGAGTCTTTTATATGACACTCTGAAGAAGGGGAATAGAATCTCTAAATAACTCATCTGCTATCTCACTTAGGTTGGTGTCAATGTCAAGTGGTCACATGAGGAAGACAAATCTCCTGAGCTTCTGAGTTTGATCCCTAAACTGATGCCTCCAGTGCTTCAACTGACACTAACAATAATAAAACATTGGAGTCTACCAGGATTCCACTTAGATTAGGTACCACTAGGTTGTGATGACCAGGTATTGGCCTAAAGAAAATAACTTGTCACACCTGGTGGTACTATAGGAGCTGGATTTGCCTTGTTTGTCTTTAAGAGTAGAGTGAAAACAATAGAGGAGGTAAACTTTGCAATTAATGTGATCGAGTTATACAGTGTAAACCTTTGACAAATTAAAACAGACTCTGTTGCAAACAGACTTTGTACATAATTTCTCCTAAAGTTGACATGAAAATACACTTTTAATCAGAAAGCTAGATAACAAAATTCTTTCATGTTATTATTGCACTATGTCTTTTTTATCTTTTTTATTTTGTTTTTGGCATTGTTCTGAGCCTCTAGTATCATAATTGAACTGAACAGATACTTTACATTAAAGACCACGGATCTTTTCTGTACCCCTCCTCAGATCCCTTTGAAATTCTCAGAAGCAGCAATCTGATTTGGTTCATATTTAAAGCCTCCTTCTTGAGAGGACAGTAAAAATATGTATGATTGCTTTAAACCTTAGTTGAGGTAAATGCAATATTCAATAACTTCATCAAATAAAGCTTGAATTTTATGATGCATATGCCAGTCTTCATGGTTCAGTGAACTTTTCCAAATAGTACACATCCTGCCTATATCAAGTTTGTAGAAAGGAATTGATTTTGTTGTTGTTGTTGGAATAAGGCCATTTCAACCTCTTTGCACGCTTTCCTGAAATAATAATGCTATATTAAAAGATAAATGATAAACAGGTTACTGGTTTTAAGGATTATTCAGAATGTTAACAACAAATATGACAGACTTGCTGCTGTAAACTTAAATGGCATGTCTCAACCTGTTTATTAAAGCTCAGTTTTCCATAGTCATGTAGGATTATAGGGCAAGCTTTTTTTTTTTGGTCTGCTAGACAGAAGCATTATGCTTTCAACTATAACCATAGACTGTTGTGATTATTTTTTCCCCCATATATTTCCTTAGTTTTGTGGTGGTATTGATAAGATAGCTATGGAGACTGCAAAATGCTTCCTGAGCATAGCTAATGTTACCAACTACGATAGGGGGGAGAATATATGATGAAAGCAGACACATTTAGAACATTATCAATTTCCAGATTGATAGTGACAGGACAAGTGGTAGCTGTCTAATGAATTATTTTGAAAACTGGCTAGTGCAATGAATTCCCCTTGGATTTTTCTATCCATGTTTTCTAAGGCCATTTGTATATAGCTATTTTTTTCCTGCATTTGTTTGCTTTTATCTCTAGTCAGATGATGAAAGGACTGCCTTTAGCATACACAGGAAGTAGCACATTTAAAAGCATCTAAAATGCAAATCTACCTAAAATTTGGGTTAGGAAGTATGTAGTAGCAGATTCTGAACTGCTGTCAGTGAATATAACTTTATTAAAGTCACAGGCATAGTGCTAATGTGTCCAGGATGAGCCCATATCCTCCTTAGGTCCCTCTCAAAGCAATACACGATCAAAGCTTTCTTTGTTCCTTCTCCCAAATAGTTTGTAATCTAGCATTCAGTTCTAATTGGTTTATCCTAATTTCCTTTTTGTCAGTGCCTTTTTGTGACACTGGCAATTTTAAATGACATGCATCTTGGGATTCCACAGGCAAAATTTATGCCAGTAATAATTAGGCATCACTGATGCCTAGGATTTAAAAAGGAATATGTTCACCTAGTGAAGATAACAGTAGTATTATCTGAACTTCTCAGTGTTGTCTGAATGCCAGTGACATGGTATCAGGTAGTCTTTGGTGTTCAAACAGTTTGGAGAAAATGGAAGCTTATTTCAATTAGCCAAAAGGGCCAAAACGAGGCATTTAGCTCTGCAAGCTAAAGGTAAAAATTATCTGATGTTGGTAATTCATTAATTCTTATTGGAATAAAATTTAAAAAAACAAACCCAAACCCTGCAATTTGGGAAAGTCTATACACCAGAGCTTGTGTGAACTTTTATTTGGACGAAGTAACCTTGGACTAAAACTAACAGGTATAGTGAGAAGTGGGTACTTTACAGTGGACATTTTTAAATGCTCTTTATTCTTAATTTGCTCTGAAGCCCCCAAAAACACGTGGCATTGTGTATTGGGTCGGGCTGAGATGGAGTTCATTTTCCCTCAGCAGTCCTCACAATGCTGTGCTTTGTGTTGTTAGCTAGAAAGGTGTTGATAACACATCATTGTTTTGGCTACTGCTGAGCAGAGCTGGCACAGCATCAGCCCTGTCTCTCAACATTCCTCTGCCTCCCATTGAGGGCAAGATCCTGGGAGGGGACACAACTAAGCCAGCTGACCCAAACTAACCAAAGGCATATTCCATATCATATGGCATCAGCTCAGATAAAAAAGCTAAGGCAAGGAGACGGAAGGAGAATATTTATTTACAGTGCTTGCCTTTCTGAGCAACTGCCGCACATGCTGAAGCCCTGCTTCCCAGGAATTGGCCGGACATTGCTCACTGATGGGAATTAGAGAAAAAAGTTATTGTTTTTCTCTTTGATTGTGCATGCACAGACTTTTACTTTAGTAAAGTGCTTTATCTCAACCTATGAGTTGTTTATCATCATATTTTCTCTCTCCTGTCCAGCTGGGAAGGAGGAATGATAGAGCAGCTTGGTGGGCACCTGGCATCCAAGTCAGCCTACCACACATTATTAGACAAATCATCTGAAATCATTGCCTATAATCACAATCAGTTCTCTCACATGTTTTCCTTGGCTTCTTGTGGGGCTTTGAATGCAGCTGCCATCTGCAATGTGGTCTTTGGGTCAGTGATGTTACCTTCTATTTCCCCCCAAGACCTATAACAATGACATCCCAGTCCTCATGAATTTCCATACTGGTGGTACAAGGAATCAGTAAAGCAGGGTTTGAAGAAAAAGAGGAATTGCACAACAACCACTAGAGAAATCTATGTTGGTGGACTTTTTCTTCAAGATTGGGATTTTTAAACCTATATGTCATGGGAAACTGGTCATAGGGTATGCTTAGCGTAGTGAGAATGTAATTTATTCAGTTAAGATGTCCATTAAGTTCTTATTATCTGGTTATCCTAGTCGTGACAGGTGGTGACCTGCTTAGAAAGTAACCTGAATATGAAACCAAGTGTGTAGTAGATATGAGATGTCAGGAAATAGATAGATAAATATTAGGGAGTAAGAGAAAGCACTTCATTAAAAACACAGTATTCAGACAAGGTTAGAAGTAAATTATAGATTCAATCTGCCTCCAGGTTTGTTGGGAGCAAGGGTGTATATGCTGAAATCTCTTGGGTATAGTTGTCATCAGCTATAAAATAAAATGTACCACCAAGGGCTAATGTGTTTTTTTTTTTTTTTGGCTGAACATGCAGTGTAGGGAAAAATGGAAAATCTTAAAAAAAAATAATAGGGTAAGGAAGACTGGTAAATACTGGTTAAAACAATAGGAAACTGACCTTTGACTGATAATGGAAGGTTGGCAAGGTTAAGCTGGGACAGCACATTAGAGTGTTTAACATATTGTTCTGTGCATCAACATTTTGATTTCATATTCACTTGATAAATAATGCAGTGAGAACAGGAAAAGGTACATATGAACCTCCTCTGACATTGCTTGTAACAGTGGAAAGGAATAGACTTGCAGTGCCTGGAATGTCAGTTGCCACACACACTAACAATTATACAGAAAAAGCCTTCAGACAGCAAAATGCAAAATTATCCTCTCTCAAGTAACCCTGCTGCTGTACTGGAGAGACTTAAATAAACTTGCATTCCATTTGCACATGCTGCAAAGTGAAAAGTGTATCTCTAGCCTATTTATTTTCTGCTGCATTTGAATTGGGCATTTTCAAACCTAGTGCAAATGAAATATGACCTTCAAACTGAGGCAGAATTTGGGTTCTTTTTATGTACACACACACGCATGCACAGCCACATATATATATGTATATATATTTATGTATATATATAGAGAGACATATGAATATTGCAAATATCAGCTGAATATCTGTAGCTCATCCAAGTCCCTGGGGAGAGTCTCACTGGAGACATGCAGTCTCATCTACCAGAACAAATTGAGAGCTCCTTCCCTGACCTAAGTGACACTCCTCTTTCCTCTTTCCCAGTGCCTTTGCTCTTTCCTTTTGGGTGTGCTTTGCAGCTTGTTTTCTGAGTGAAAATAAGTATTCTGAGAGACCAAAGTATGACATGCACAATCTGTATAGTGATGAAGTAACTTTTCAATTATGAAAAAGCCCACCCTTAGGCATAAGAAAGGAATAAAGTTAAGGTTAGGTCCAGTAAAATCAAAAGGAGATTTACCAGGTTGCTTTCTTAATGTATGTTGATGACAGGAGTTAGAAATAGTTAATGGCATTTCCTCTTTTATGAAGTTATGAGGCTGATTGTTACTTTTGGCTTTTACTATTACCGGCAATCTGATTCAATGAGCAATCGCATATAGTATGTGTAATTCTATTATTTATTGCTTTGTTCACTATTCACTTTACAAATTGGCTTTAGATAGCTATCATTTCAAATTATTTGGTTCAGTGCTGCAATTAGACAGTCAACAGTCAGTCCTAAGTAATGCTTTCTTCTGACACAAGGTAATACTTGAAGAATAATTCCATTCTCTCCATTGAGACAAAGCTGCCAGGAACTGTGCATTCAATATTCTCCCACTCCAGACTGGCTGTTTCAGTTGCTGCAGCTCCTGAACTTATGCAGTTTCATCTGCTTACTTATCTGCAATAAAATTGTTAGAACTAAGGAGGCTCTGAAAGGTTTTCTGATTAACGGGCTTGATGCCTTGCAGAGTTCATTACTGCTATGGTGAGAACTATATGAGCATAAAGAAACCCAGTAGCCTTGGTACCCCAGGAATATTAAGGACAGGATTAAAAAAAAAAAAAAGTTAGTTGGGTTCATTTGTGCTTGTGCTTGAATCAGAGACAGTGTATTTCTTTTCACGTGCATTGGTCTTATGAGGTAGCCCGGCCATGAAACAAAGTAAGTTCTGCTAGTTAACTAAAGACTCAGGTTGTTTAAAGGTTTTTACATAAGACAGCATGTCTATAAACCAAAAAGCTATACTCAGATGTTGTTAGCTGGCTACCTGTTTCTATTTTTGCCACAGTCTTTGTCTTATATCTGAAAAAAAAAAGTTGTCAGATTCTGTTTTTCTTACTATTTTTTTCCTCAATAATGAAATATCAACATTTTCATGGTTTGTACACTACATGAAATATAATATTTTGCTGGAATCCTTTGACCTTTTCAAAAACATGTATTTTGATTGTCTGGCAATTCTGGTATTTCCCTGCAGGTTAGAGAGGAAAACTATGTTTTGTGGAGGAGGTGAATTTACAATGACATTGCACTGGTCTTTCTGGCAGGTATTCATATGCACGCTGGATAGAGGGATGGTGGTGATTTGTAATAGTTAGTCCTGCAAAATGCAGTGACCTGGACAGATTTACTTTTTTTTTCTTTTTTTTTCTTTTTTTTTTTTCTTTTTTTTTTTTCCCCTGGGTTTTAATGTAATAGGATCTGTTTTGCTGAAAAGAAGAAGAAAATCCTCCTCAGAAAATGTCCAATTTCCCAAGATGAAACTCAACCCAGGCCTCCAGGAATGATACCCAATTCTGTCTTCCACCTGAAGCCATCTTCTTTTTTCCCAGCCACAATGATAAACACAACCTTTCTCTTTAGCACAGAGGCTCCAGGCTGACAAAAATTCCCTGCATGCTTCCCTGCATGTTTTGTGAAAAATGTCAGTGTTGAGAAAAAAAACCTCTTTTGTTTTTGTATCAAAACAAAAATCAGATTTTTCAAAATATTTTATGAAAAAGAACAAGACCGATCCCTTATCCTCTGCAATTGTATGAAATAAATACGTGAGACACATATATATATGCAAGGCAGAGAGACACAAAAGTAAATCTGAGCCACTAGTTTTCTTGGACCAAGTGAGGGTGCTGAACAGGTTCTCGTAGTGTCTCATCAGACACTTGGAGGTTAGGGTATGGTTTTGGCAGGTGGATACAATAAGCAGAAAGTGCCTTACTTAAAAGAATTCTGCCCAATCCTACCCACAGGAGAAGTTCTTGGAGCAGGAGCCATGTCAAGTTGAAGCACTGCTGTCTCTTTTTGTACCTGAAGCTTAGCAGGTGCTGCTCTGGTTTGTAGCAAAACCCCCGATCATGATGGACAATCCAATGTTTTCATCTTCCTTTGCAGCTTCTTTCTTGCCTCTATTTCAGTCCAGCCTAACTACACAACATAATTAGTTTTTCCTATCAGGTATTACATACCTGGATCGGTCTTTTTGTCGGTCTCCTCTGTAACTTTTCCGTTTTCATTCTTCCTCCATTCATTTTGTTTTCAGTCTTCTTCTAATCCGAAGCACTCTCGCTTTGCATGGCCGGTGTCTACTTTTAAATTTTTGCA
The DNA here is from genome assembly GCA_035583135.1 of Lophotriccus pileatus. Classification (NCBI taxonomy): domain Eukaryota; kingdom Metazoa; phylum Chordata; class Aves; order Passeriformes; family Tyrannidae; genus Lophotriccus; species Lophotriccus pileatus. The sequence continues at coordinate 56,744,739 of JAWWES010000001.1, forward strand.
TAAAAGTAGTATATTTTCCTTTTTCAGGTTTGTGCATATTAGGCACTTGTGTTTCATGCTACATAAACTTCTGCTGCAGTTTCTTGGACAGTCTTTTGCATTTTACTTATTTTATAGCCTTACATCTGTTTAACATCTTTGTTGGTAACATGGACAGTGACATCAAGTGTGCCTTTAGCAAGTTTCCCAATGACACCAAGTTGTGTGGTGAGATGAGATGCTGGAGGAAATGGATTCCATCCAGAGGGACCTTGGTAGGATTGAGTGGTGGGTCCGTGTAAACTTCATGAAGATCTACAAGACCAAGTGAAAGTTCCTGCTCCTGGGTCAGGACAATCCCAAGCACAAGTACAGGCTGGGCAGAGAATGGATTGAGAGCAGCCCTGAGGAGAGGCACTTCCAAATCTAACACTGTTTTCAGACCTTTAGCACTGGCAACCTCGACATAACCTGCTGAGAATTAAACTCTTTTTAACTATGGTATGTGATTTAATCTGCCATCACACAATTCTTGAATAATAATTTTCCTGCCTAGTCATTTTCACATTTGACATTCACTTAAACTTTTCTTATGTTGTAAAGAAAATAGATTTGATGCAGGCAGTTATAGTGTAATTTAACATTTGCATCTTCATTATTTGGGTATTTCAGTTGCTTAACATGACTTGCTTAACCACCTGATCTCTCCCTCCCGTCCCTCACCTCACAGTGAAGCTACTTGTATTAGTGAAAATGTCACTTATAATTCCAGTTATTGATAGAAGATTTTCAGTATACCATGCTATCTTACAAAAAATTTTGACAATGGTATAAGAAAGTGACTGATTTTACTGAATTTGTAAAAGAAAACTTCATTGATTACATCAAATCTTCTGTCAGATTTGAAAACATAATTTTTTTGCAGGGAGGA
>JAWWES010000001.1:56745945-56835414 GCA_035583135.1 Lophotriccus pileatus
AATTTGTAAAAGAAAACTTCATTGATTACATCAAATCTTCTGTCAGATTTGAAAACATAATTTTTTTGCAGGGAGGAAAGACAATTTTTGCACTGATTTTTTTTTCTAGAAATTAGTGTATGAGCATGAACTTCTGTTCTAAACTTGTTTGATTATCCCCAAGGTAAAATCCAGTACTTTGGATTAGATGTGCCATGAGATATTAATATAAATTATTATTTCTTAAACAAAATATTGAAGATGCAGCTTGAATCTTGTACACAGGCAGAACTGCACTCACTTAGTCCTTCACAGTAAAGGGACATGCAGTAGATACCTGCTAAGATTTCAGCATACATTGTTTTTACATGAACTATTATGAAGCTCTGCTTGTATAAAAATGCATTATTGAGTGTTGATCATGTAATAAACATCCTGAGCTTTCTTTCAGGGATTGTGTGGGGGTCTTGAACAAGAAGAACTTTTTCCTATTATCCCTCTGGAATAAAAATAGAATGCAGATTTCTCTAGCTAAGTTTTGCTACATCAGAACCCAGTATTCATGTGAAAAATATTTCTCTAAGCTCTGCTGTTACTGCCTGTCCTCTTTCTAACATTTGTGGAAGTGCTGTAAAAGGAAGAAATGCAATAGGTATAGTCAACAAAAAAGAAATAAAGTCTGCCATGAAAACCTGCATAGCAACTCCATGCTTCCAGAGCCTGGGCTTAGAGGGTGCTTAGAGGGTGCTACAAGCTCCATTGCTCCAGTAGCTTTCTAAAGCTCAGCCGTACAACCCTGTATACTACTTTTAAAGGCAACAGAATAAGCCCTTCAGTTCAGTGAAGTCTTTTGCAGTTAATGGGTAGGCAACTGATTTAACAGCTACAAGAATTTTTAAAAAATAAGATAGTTCTCTTTACAAAATTATATGAATTTTAAACTCTGTTAATTGGAATGTATTAGGTTTTAGCTTTGATTCTGTTATGGTGTGTCTGCACACATAATGATTTCTTTACAAGATCAGATTTCTTGAACCAATACCTTGGCACAAATGAATATTTGGTTTACTGAATATTTCACAAATTTATTGTCTTTATTTTTAACTCTTAAAATCACATTATCCTTAACAGAGTTTTTCCTCATGCCACCTGACTGCACGTTTAAGATTTTACCCATAGTTTGTTTATTGGAGTCAAATTGCTATAAGACTTAAAATGGAGATGTAGTTTAATATCTCTCTTTACCTTTTATTTTTTATTTTCAAGGCTTATTTTCTGAGAAACACTTGGGCAGTGTGGGTCTGATCACGTGTCAGGGAAAGCTCAGGCTGGAGGGATAAGATAATAGAGAACAGCAACAGCAGAAAATTCTCCACCAAAACCTACTCTGACTGTTCAATTTCTATTCTGTCCAGAGGAGCTATAAAACTAGAGAAAGGTGAGTAATAGATTTGAGAGTCGTCAGAAATATAAATTATAGCTAGACATTTGCTATCAGCATTGCATGCAGTTAATGATAAACAGTCAATGAGATGTATGCACTTCTAAAATTTTTATAATGAATCTATTGCTTCCATGACAGCTTACTGTCAAATATTATGCTTTGAAATTTATAACTTTTGATACCATTTTAATAGATGGTCTGGATATGCTAAAATCTATTCATTTTCTTTTGTAGGAGTCTGACACTTTCACCTAATGATCCTACCTAATGAAGTCCAAATGGCTCTGCAAACACATGCACCTACATACAAGGAGAATTTTCTTCCTTCCTTCTTTCTGTCTCCCTCCGTCTCTCTCTCTCTTTCCTTCTTTCCTTTCCTCTAAATTACTGCCAATCACGAGAAAACAAACAATAATTTTAGAGACTAACAGTTCAGTGGCTCAGAGGAAATGAAAAAAAAATACAAATGAGATTATTTAAAATACGTAATTGCATAAAAAAGGATCACTTCTGTACTTACCTCCTGATTTATTATAGATCTTCTTACTCGTTCTTTGTGTGTTTACAATCTTATATGCTAGATGTTTTCAAAACCATTCAAATAATGATTGTTCTGCAAGCATGGTTCCTCTTTGTAGCATTCCAGATTTATTTGCCCAGGAATCAGTGATCAGACCAGATTCAAGAGGCGGGAAAATGCAGTATTGGATCCCTGCTACCAGAAAAACAGGTTTCACCTTTGAAATTATTCTCAAATATCAACATTTTCACTCATCTGTGTTTGATCCCGATTGTTTGTAGTGGAAATATTTACATTAAAATTTTCCGTCCCTTTGCATTCACCTTACCCCAAAGGAGGCCATGATTTTAGGTGACAAGAAATGTATCAGGTTGAACACAATTTTTTTCCCCACTAAAAAGGTCTGTTTTCTCCCATGCTACTTTTATGCCATCTTAACTCTACTGATTTTATTAGCTGCCAAGGCAGGTGAGCTGTTTGTGAAACATTTTCCTTTTCCCACACCGCCTGCCAGGGAGTTTCAGCCTCCTTGTCCACAAGACTTCTCCATAGTGATAGCTCTCCAAGGTAGACCAGCTTTTTCCTGGCTTTATTGCTGGTCTGGTTTTTCCTCAGAAGCTCTTCTTCCTATTTTTGCTAATATGTGAGGGATGAGGCCTCCCTTGTAAAGAGATAGGTTTTGGAAAAAGTGGGTGATGTATTCAAGTCATGTCTAGAGGACTTGCTTATTGCACGATATATAGCACTGAGCATCAAAATGTATGAAAATGGCAGTCTAGGCCTTTTGTTTAGTTTTGTACTTTATAATTTGAATATTAATCCCACCATTTAGAAGAGTATCACATGCTTGTTTTTTTTATAAGTATGGGCAGGGCATTTTTACACTTAACATTTTTACACTTTGTAACAGAATTGATAATAAGCCTGATTTTTTTAAATAATTCCATGCTGAAGTTGAAAAATCACAACTTTCTTTTGTCTTACAATAGAAGAGCCAACAATTTGGTAACACCTCATACATATGCAGGTTTCATGTATGTTCATTACCTGGAGTCTAGGAACTTCTACCTAATTGCATAATCAGGCAAGCAGTTATAGAGGAACTGGTAGCTAATAGAGCTAACGTCAAGCCCCTCAGCTACTACAAAGGTTGCATATAAATGTGACAGCAGTATGTGTGGCTATCCTACTTACTAAAGTCAAGATGGGAACAAATGGAAACACGAAGGGAGAGCTCCACAGAAATGGGTGCAGAGCAGTGTAATTGACAGGCTAAATGGCAGAGGTGGTGAGGTGGCCCCTTAAAGGCAGAAGAGAGGGATGAGAAGGAGAATTTGTAATGAGTGCTATGGACTCTATAATCAGATTTTCAAATGTTATAGGGCACTCGGAGCAGGGATGTGAACAACTAATAAGGGCTGTGAGCAAATTAGGATGGAGAGCCCACTGGGATAGGGGGACGGAGACAGGCCAATTTTCCAGGAGATAAAGCTGTTGCTATGTATCTGAGACACTAGTATAGGCAAGATTGTTGTGAGTGGATGTACTGAAGAGAAAGCTGATAATGAAGGCACAAATATGGGTAAGAGAGAGAAGATAAAATGGAGAAGATTATCACAGGTGTTCTGGAGAGGAGTAGATAAGTGAATGTAAGAAAAGGGGATCTGCTACATCACCCCACACTGCAGGAAGAGAACAAACCTTAGTAAAGTCCTGTGTAACAGTTTTTTTCTTTCCCTTTAATTCACTCACAGGGACAACTACAGGCTGAATTCTGTAATTTTGTCTTTTCTATATTTTCTTGAGGCAAATTATTCTAAAGTCTTCTTTCTGGTGAGTAACTGAAGAGTTCATAACAAATCATCCCTTCCAGGAGATCATTCATTATTAGACATATTGATGGCATGTTTGAATCTCTAAAGTGGTAATTTATGCTATTAGCTTAGTTGTCTTGATGACCTTCACTACACTAGTATTTTACTCATTCTTTCATATTCTTGTACTTCATACATACCAGAGAATAATTCATATCCTTGGTAACCTTTGCAAATGATTTCCCCAGAGGTTTTTCTTCATCAATACTAGAGAAAACTAACCCATTGTCATCATCCTCTAAAAAGTAATTAGCCATGAATAATTGCTCCTTTCTGACATCTTTCTAACTTTGCACTGAATTGATTTTTTTTTAAAGTAGATCTATTAATTGTGGAAGCATTAGGCTGCCTTCACACTTTTATTCTCCCATCCCTTATTCTATGCTTTTGTTACAAGTGCTCTGGATTACATTTTGTTTGTCTTGTTTAATGTTGCTTGCACAGTTCCGTAGCTTTATGATACTTTGAATTCCAGACTGGTAGAATAGATTTTTCTATGCAGTGTTATTAGATTCGATTTTGGAATACTTTTACTCAGTGAGTTATTTCTGTGGAAGTTTTATGCCACTTTCATGGGACATTTTTTCTCTTATTTACCCAGCACAATTGACAGTTTGTCTCTGCCAAGCAATATCCAGGGAAGAAATATTGATCAGAGCTGTGGTCCCCTATCTGTTTGTAACTGATCCTTGCTTTATGTATCTAGCAGAGTTTGTGCTTCATAGGGTTTCCTGCAGTTAGCTAAGCTACTGCCCAGGGCTCAAGGCTATGGCCTACCTGTGATACACCTATGCCTCACCCTAAAAAATCCTAAAAAAAGATGTCTCAGAAGTATAAGAGAGGAAGAGAAATGCGTTCATATTCCTACACAGATGTTCTTTTCATCAGTGTTGACTAAGTTTCTCCACTTCCCATGGAGGTATTTTTATAAAGACGGGTTATGCTGGAAATGTTTCTTCAATGGACTATGAGGGAGAAATGTGTTTTCTTTTAACGTAAGGGAACTCTTCAACCATACTTGCTACACAGCAAGAAAGACTGTTGTTCTAAACTGCTGCAGCTCCATTGATTTTAGCAGAGCAATAGTTCTTTTTAATAACATGAGAAGATGCAGGCAATACACTGTTTTGTGTTCCACATATCTACTCCTATGCTTGTCCACATGAGTAGAAAATGACCCTATTTTTCCCTACTGGCACGTCTGAATCCTTCCTGATATTGTCTGAGTCCTGCTACACTCCCACCTCTCTTTCATATATAATGCAGTGGTGTTCAGTGTATGCTTCGGAAAGCTTTGAATCCATTTTAACAATTAAAATAGCTTTTTATTTAAATTTCTGAAGAAGTATCTTCTGGTGCATTCCTGCACATTTTTTTTAGACTTCTGGATTTGTGGGCCTTTTTTACCCAATGTATTTTTAAAGGTATTTTTATTTTTTTTTATTCAATCCTGCTCTTTCACCTGTCTGATTTGTTTGTCCTACATAATTATTAAACTAAATGACTGTATTTTTATTGGTTTGCATTCCCATCTTTTATGTAATAGATTTTTTTAAATCTCCTGTAATTGTTTGCTTCATCTAACATTTTATTCTCTGTATTCTTTCTGTTTTTACATGTAAGTTTAGAGACTCTTAATGGAGTTGGAAAATGTGGTGGATTTTAAAGCTTTCTTCCCATTTTTCCTGGTAGCTTCTTGTTTTTTTAAGCCTTATACACATCAGGTTCTCCTTGATTTCCATTAAAGTTCTGCCTTTAGGACTGAACTCTTGTTTACTTAAATCCTCCAAGTGCTCCTTTCTGAGTTGAAAACCTTTACACTGCTTTATTACATGAACTCATTCTTTACTCTGTTGGATACAAGCATCCAGTAGTCACTATTTTCAGGTTTATCTATCTTTCTTTTTTTTCCCCCGGTTTCTTTTCTATCTGTAAACATTACTATAGATGGAGGACATCTTAGCTGCTGACTTTGGTAGTTGTTTCATGAATCCTAAAGTTAACTTCAAAAGGATTCAGGCATTTGTTTTGGTACATATAACAGTATACCCTAGAAATGTAGCAACCTAGTGTGTTAGCCCAGGAATATTTTATACTTTTCCTTTTGAATGTTTTGACTGTGCTTTCCTTTTCTATTCGTATCCCAGCTATAACCTGTTGAGATAGCGAATATTTTCCTGGACTGTAGGACCACACAGCTTCTCCTTGTTTTTCTGTCTCAACCTTGAATGCAGTGCTTAGATGGAAATGATGACTGCTTAGAAGGGAGATTAAAGGACTGCCAGGGAGATACCCATGGACAGGGAACCTGTGTTCTCATGTAGGGAAATTCTAGCTGTAGTTACAGATTCTGGTTACACAGTTGCCATCCCAACAAAGGATTTATATGTATTCACTACTAAAAATCTATCGTATTTATGTATATACCTATGACTGAGTAGGATCAGCTGAAAATGGAAAACATTCAGATTGCATATGTGTGTGTACACTAGGGAATGGAACTTGTCTCAAAGAATTAAAAAAATTAGACATGTTTTTCTTTTTTTTTTTTTTTTAAAAAAAACCCCCTTATTCTGATTAAAACATATTGGACTGTATTAATAATGGACTTAAATACTAAAGCAGCATCTCCACTGATTTATATCTCTCTGGCATAGCTCAATCTACAAAACGTCAGCAAACAGAAGGTACATTTTCTCCCTAATGCACAATCCTTTCATGCCACCACAGATTCTGAGACACTCCTTGTTATTACTTTTGATCTCTTTGGGTCTTGATATTACAAAATCCTTCTGTAAACTGAGCTGCACATATCGTCTGTACAGAAAACACTTAAGTTGACTTATATTTTTTTCCACGTTCAGAATTCTTTGTTCCTGTCCATATGAAGCTAAATTTCTTAGGGAAAGAGGGATTGAGGCCCCACTAGAATGGGAAATGGGGAGGAAAATCCTCTGTTGACTACTGAGTATGAAAAAGATTCATAGGCATTTCATTGGAAGTGTTATCTAACCTCAGATACTTCTGTGCTGCCTTATATTTAATCTGATATTTTCCATTTGGAGTCCAAGTGCATCTAATTATTTTTACAGAAATGTAAAATAAATCTGCATATAAATTATTGATTAGCAATGAGGATACCCTGGTAAGTAATTCCATATAGTTCAGATACTTTTTTTGTTTCTATTACAATATTGGTTTAAGTTTGAAGCAATAAAATCCTTTTTTAAACTTTTAGAATTACTTGCATTATTCCTTATTTGTTCCTTCTGAAGCCTCCCTGTATGAAAGGTTATTTATTATGGCACTAGCACTTGCTAAAGCTTAATAGGAAAAATTCTTGTAACCGTCACCATGGTATCTGTCACAGTTGCAAGTAATAATTTTGTTTCCAAAATCTGTCGTCTTCTTCTTTTTTTTCCAGGAAAGATACCCTGCTGATATGAAAATTGCCTGTGCTCTACTCAAATGGACAGAGAAAAAACACCCAATGCCAACATTTTTCATAGACAAGCCTGGTGAAATTCCTTATCTAGGTGAATTTTCACCTTATTCAGGTGAAATTACTTATGTCAGCAATTAATTTGGTCCCATATTGTTCTGGAAGGCATTTCAAAAGTTAACAATATGAGTCTCACTGTACCTAGAAATAGTGCTGACTTTTCCATGTCACTTCGGGGTCACAGTGTTGTCAGTTTCTGATTTTAATGGAGTCTCATGATATTTGTTGTTTTGTTTTGTTTTGTTTTGTTTTGTTTTTTTCTTTTTTCCTTGAAGTCCCAGATTCTGGGGCCATAGCTCATATTTCCTTTTTAAAAGCACACATTTATAGCACTTGTGGTACCTCAAAAACCCTTGATAACTTGACCCTAGTGCACCTTATGGTCTCAGAAACACAGAGTTAAATAAAAGAAACAAGCATTCATGAGACTACTAAAAATTTCATGGGTTTTTTTTGACAGTATTATTCCTTGGAAACTGTAGCAGAGATAATTTGTGACTTTTGAATGCATGGGGTTAGCTGTGCAGAGTGCAGTAAAGCATGCCTCTGACTGGTGTGTGCTCAAAACTCAGCAAAGACCCACTCACATGCCCTGAGCAGCACCTTTTCTACTGGAGAGAGGGCACTTGGATCATACAGGGCTTGGGCAAAAAACAGACTGAGGTTCAAACCACAGATATCCTCCAGCTTCTCTTGGTGACTGCTGACAACCTATGTGTGACTTCATCTCTGCCATAACAAGATAGGACTGATATTATTTTGCCCTTGGCAAGGCTGTTTTGAATATTGACTTATTATTGTTTGAAGTGTGTTTGATTACCATGAATGGGGTGGAAGGCAAAGGCACATTGAAATTGGTGGGCAAAGTATGTGTTAAGAGAGAGGGAAATACTGTTGCTTACCCTTCATAAAATTTTGGGTATATTTATCTTTTTCTGATACTTCCAGATACACAGGAATATATTTATGCAATATGTGTATTTTACGTATTTATACATATCCATGTATATTTACAATTAATTTCTTTGTAGTTAGCTGAATATCTCATCCCTTTTTCTCTTAGGCATGCCCAGCATATTGAGGGTTGATGCAAACTCTGCTCCTGTCTTGAGGGTGATCAGAGGAGTGTTCTGCAGCACACTGATGGTGAGCACCCAGCTGGTGAGCACCTCTCTGAAGATATAGGTCCCACCTACAGCTCTGGTGCAACTCCTACCATGATGCAGAGGTGTATGATGGGTATCAGGGAACCATAGGTGGGGTAAGGACTGATGGCTAACCCAGCCCCTGCCGGGTATAGGTAAGTCAGCAAAGGCAGAAGGTAAGATTAAAAAAAAAGAGGATGTTAAAACAACGAAGGACCATTTGCATGTCTATCGGGTTGCTGCCAAATGCTGAGAGAGCTACTAAATAGGCTTCCTGTTCACTGTCAGCCCTAATGGCTGTGGTTAGAGCTGTAACCTCTGTCTGTCTCTCTCCCTTACTTGCCTGGGGAAAACCTGTTCCCTTCTGCAGAAGGAGTTGTGTTTTATTGCAGAAATCTTTTATCATCTCCTCTTCCTGCATTTGTAAATCTCCCACATTTGTCAAGAGTTATTGTGTCTGAGGTTGTTTCTTGGCTTCCCTCATTGTTTCCCAGTTTCTGTGTTGATTTCACACACCTTTCTCCAGTAAGCCATACCAAGTTAAAACTTGATATTTGGGAATTAACGCAGACCAGCTCCATTTCTGCCACAGCCAGTTTCAACACTACAAATAGTCTTTGAGTTTTTGGTGAATACTCATTCCATTTTTTGCAAATAAGCAATAAGCAAAATAAGATTTTACAAAGTAAAGGCAAGGTTGTGAAAAGCTTTGAAACAGAATTTTTGAATCCCTCAAAAATGCATGACTTCTTTTCTTACACTGTGAAATATTTGGACAAGGGTTTTACTGCAGCAATTCCTACTTGGTAGTTTTGTGAGACTGTGATAGTGCAGGAATCAGAGGCAGGTATGACGGGAGAAATCCTAGTCTGGTTAGAGAGTTGCCAAGGACTTAAACTAAGCCAGGGCTTTGCCTGAAGTTTCTGCACAGCAGAAAGCCTGCTATAGGAGGAGTGGAGAGCATTCTGATGTAGTCTCCTTTCAACTAGTACTAGAAGTCAGCTCATCTAACTTAAGCTGCCTGGAAGTCCAGTATCTACTCTAAACCAGTTTTCCAGGCTACCCTTATAATTAATAGGAGGAGATAAGCTCCAGAGGGCAATTCATGCTGCTTTTCTGAGACACCTGCTTTAGCACTGGATAAATCAGTCTCCTCAGTGTTTTTCATTCTTTGCTGACTACAGGTGGATGCCAGACAAGTAGCTTAGACTAGAAGTTTCCAGTTAGGGAGGTGAATAGGTTGCTTGTTAGCTGCACAGTTTTGTGCCTGTGGAGTGTGAATACCAGTTCCTGGAGGATTCCTCCTCTCTTCCTCCTTGTGATTAAAAAGGGAATCAATGTTTGGAAGTGAATTTGCCCCTTACTGTTTTCAAAATACAATCCTTAACTGTGTAGCAGGCTTGGTGTGGAATAGAACACAAATTAGACTGCAGATGTAAAACACAGATGCTTGGAACCAGGAGTGTCTCTTGAGGTGGTCACCATGCTCCTCTCAGGCACTGTGACCATTACAGTATTGAATTTCAGCCCACAGGATCAGACTGCTACCTGCTGCTAGCCAAGGAGGAGACATAAACACAGCATCCATATAAAACACAGTCTATATGGCCTGGGTGAAATCAGGGGCGACCAGGAGTGACTGCAGTGTGACTTGCACATGGGATGCATAGACACATAGTAAAGATGAGTTTTTGACGGCTGGATCTATTTTTCTGTAAGCCATGCAGTCCTCATGCATTACTGCATTGTGGTGCAGTGGCATGTGTGGACATTCATTGCTCCACAACTTGTTATTTATAGCAGAAGAACTAAAGGAGAAGAGGACTCGCAGTAGCTGTCTAAACCCTTGTAAATGGCAAAGAGGCAGAGGGGGAGTCTGCAAATGGCAGAGAGAGACAGTTCTTGAGTTTGACAGGCTAAGTTAAAAGTTAGAAAACAGAAAAGTTAAAAACTAACCAAACAACCAAGCCCCTAAGTAATGTTTGTCTAACTATTTTCAAAGGTGGCGTTTTGAGCTTTATGTTGCTTTAGTCAGTGATGTGTTTTAGCAGAGAAACAACAGGAATCACGTTGAGCTCATCTCTAACACACATAAAATATTTTAGTTTCTTTTCTTTTATCTCCTCTTTAAGATACAGCTCAGGAGAACTGTTCCAAGTGACAGCATCTTTGACAACCTGTACTTTTTTGTTCTACCTTTTGTTCTTCTTCCTGTGAAAAGCCATGTGATGAAGATTGCTGGAGAACATTGATACCGTCCCTACTTATGTAAAAAAAACCCCAAGAAGAAGTAACTGTATACTTCCCAGAGGGTCAGACTGAGCCTTTAACTGCAACATCAGTTGAAGGGTTCTGTTTCTCTGAAGCAGCCTGGGGCAGGATGTATCCTTGCCAGTATGTATCAAAACGAAGTAGTAGAGCATTGAACAGAATTCCTTGCTCTCCTGCTAACAAAATTCCTCACAGTAAGATAATAAGCACACAGCACCACAGAAAACCATAGACTGAGTTTTCTGAATGTGCTTCCTCTCTTTGTGTCAGCAAATGCTGCTCTGATGCTCAGAGACAGATTTTGAAAATATAGGCACTGTTTCTTAACCTCGAAGTTATTGATTTCTTGAATTGGAACATCACCTTTTCATTTTAAGAATTTCAAACTTCGGGTTTTTGCCTTAATTCCACCTTTCTTGAACTTGTTCCAAAGACAGCAAGCACTTAAGAATGTATTAAACTTTAGTCATGACTAATGATAAGCCCAAACAAAACTAGTTTTTGAGAGGCTTTTCCACAACCCTTTATCTCTGGTAGTAGAGGCTTTCATAAGAATAATGAATTTTCTTCACAGAATCCCAGTGAGATAAAGCAATGTTATTATCCCACTGTACAGCTGGGAGAAATGATGATACGGAAGTGAAGTGCTTTTCTTAAACTCTTATTTTCAGTTAAAAAAGAGGTTACTGTTCCAAAAAATGTCATTGTATTATTTTAATTTAATTGATCTTTCTGTCCCAAAGACTTTTTCTGTGTATCCATACACAAAGCAAGTGGTGCTCTTAGGTTGCTAGTGATCATTTATGATGACAGACCTCTGCTGGGAAATGAATAAAAACTCTTTTATAATGTGAGCCTTGTGCCTGTACGTGCATGTGTGCTTGTTTGAGAGCACATTTTAGAGTTTAGAGCTACTGAACTAAAGTTTAAATCCTCTAGGTCTCCCAGCAGGGAAGAAGTTTCCAAGAATGCTGGAAATTAGAAATCAGAAATAGAAATCAGAAGAGACTGTAGAGAAGGAGTGAAGAAACACACACTGTGTATTTTCAAAGCAAGGTCATTGTTCATTAATATTGCTATGGAGAGCTCAGCTACACACTGAGTTATTCACAAACTTTACTTATCAAGGTGCTTGGTACTCCAAATCATCCCCTGCCTGTAAAGCAACATGACTAGTTCTGCACTTACACAGGTGGGAGAGTTTGCCGAGATATGAGGACTTGACTTCAGATTCATGTTGTTTTACTGTTTGGAGGTAGCATGACATTCTTTGAGAGCTGTATCCCACTGACTGCAAAAGTTCAGAGGCGAGCTGTCTGGAGTCATTGGAGCAGAATTCAATTGATTTCAATTATAGACAACTGGAAAACACGATGAGGAGCACACCCTCCACCTGGCATCTGCTGTGAAAATCCACCCACTATTATCAAACTTGGTGTTCTCTCCAGATTACAGATCAAGTCTGTGGAAAAGTATCTCCTTACATGAAAGCAAGGTCAGTCCCAACCAAATTTCAAAACTCTTCTAACTTCATAGGCAGAAAAGCGATAATGAGAGATGAAGACCTATGTGGAAATTAGAGGGACATGAGCCCCGTATGGAAAGCAGAAGAGACAATGGCCTCTGATATACTGGAAGCCGAGTAATAAAGAGAGCCATAGAGGCACTGGAATTTGAGAAGATGGAGGAGGTGAATGCAGACATGGGAGGAGAATGGGGTATTCTGGTGCACAGGGTGAGTACAGAAGCAGAAAAAAGCTATTCCTCACCAGAAGGAAAGAATTACAGATCCTTGATATACAGGAAGGAGGACTGCAAGTCCCTAAAACAAAGGAAAATGGTAAATAGCACAGAGAAGGAAGGTGAAGGTGAAAGAAATCTCTCCAGTGCGTCTGCAGTAAATCTAGACTAGTCTTCCAGTAAATCTAGGCTGCAGAAGATACAAAGTGTTTACCAGTTTATGAAGCAGTATATCCTTGGATGTGCCTGTTCTGTTTTGAATCTGTTCAAGTTCCCACGCTGCCTTCAGAGAGGACCAAGGACCGCCACAGTTGAGCCTTCTCTCTTAGATGGCTGTGAACACTGAATAGGTCTGAATCTTGGTTCCGTCACTGGAAGGAGCATTTGGGAAATTTGGTGTTGCAAGCAGCTCTTACTGACAAGAAATTACACTTTTTCTATTTCAGTGCCCAAGAGTGATCACAGTGATCCATAGTTAAGTGGAGAAGGGAGCATGGTAGTTAAAACTGAATAGACAGTCATGATCTGAAGGCAGTAATTTTTTTTTCTGTGAGAAAACTATAGGATCAAATGATATTATATTATACCAATATTACAAAATATTTGTTTATTCATTAGCAAATGCCCCCTTGAAAGAATTTCAGAAGTCCTCTCTCCCTATTCAGTTAAATTTAATACCTGAGGTTTCCCAGTTATAGGGATTTCATTTCGTTACCATCTTCCAGATGCAAAACAGATGACAGCCCATGATAGGTCAATAATTTGCAAGTCTTCAGGTGTATTTTTACCTTTTTACCCTTCCGCTGAAACTTCACATGTGGAAACTGTGTGAAGCTGAGGAAGCAGGTAAAGGCACTGTGGACAACTCAGGAAGAACAAAGAGGATGATTTTTTTTTCCAGTGTTTTGAATGTAATTTAAAACACTGCTTCCAGCTACAAAAGAAAACAAAAATACAGGCTATTAAGGTGTAATGAAGATAAAACTTCAGATCTTCTTGAAGTATAAGGTATATTTAAAAGCAATAGTTAGAGCGTTACAGTGTTTTGTAGCAGAGACTGTCAGACCTTTGAAGAAATAGACCTTCTAGAGCCCCTGCAATGTTTGAGCTGTTGTTTCCATTTTACAGAAGATTAAAATGAGTGTTCGAAAGATTCATAGGACTGAAGTAAAATAAATGAGAAGGCTGTGACAGATTTTAGTATACCACCCCACTCCCAGGCCTATGCTTCAGCTTCATGGCTCTCTTTATGTTTGCCTGCAGCAAAACAGAAGTTTAAAATAATAGGCAAGTTGCTATATATGTATTAAAATTCCTTTCAAAATGCATTAAATTGTATGTTAATAAGAAATTCTATTTTGAATGCTTTCATCTAGTTCCTAGACATGAACAAGAAGGGGAGGATATTTATAGGCATGCTCTTAGCAGACAATATTTTGTAGCGGGAAAGTTTATTTTCTGTGTGTTAGAGCTGCTGCAATCTTCAAAACACTCACTACAGAATTCTGCTTTGGTAGTCCCAAAATTCTCTTTCTTGCAGCTCCTGCACATATCGTGAATTCTATGAGTTGCCTGTCTTTAATAAAACCAGATAGCGTGTGGATTAGGACACTCTGGGCCAAAGAGTTTCACCTACTTACAGCTGGACGGAATTTTGTCCTGAACAACACTTTGACTGCCTTTCAACAGAAGAAATAATCAGAAGGACATGCAGCTGCTGCGTAAAGGCCAGGGGAAATTAAAGTGTTTCCCATAAGGAAACAAATGAACAAAATACATATGCAGCTTGATTAGAATTTGCATTGTAACATCATTAATTACTAAAATGCCACAGGTGGGAATGACACGAGGCATGAAGATATTATTATGAAGGGGGAAATGATTCTGTGTCAATAGCACAGTCCTTGCAAGGGGCAACAAGCTAGTAAATGGCTGTCAGAGCAATATCTTAGTAGACAAAATATTTCATAAGAAATAAGTACAAACCAACAGAATGTTTGCAATGCTTACTTTTTTTCAGTCCTTCACAAATATTTTTTTTCTCCTGACAGAAAACTGTGTAAACATTTAGTAAGCTACTGGCTTTCTAAACACAATAGCTAATCTTGGCAGTTTACAATTTTATAGTTAGGGAAATGAAAGAGAGAGATGCTCAGGGTAAGGCAATGAGTTTGAAGCAGAACTGAGATTGACAAACCCTGCATTTTATTGACAGCACAGGCCCTCTTTGATTGTGATTTACCTTGTGATACCTTACTCTTCTGGTAATTCTGTATAGATGCTTCTGCCTGGGAGCTTTACTCTAGGACTCCATTGCTGGCATATTCCAGACTTTAAAACGTTGTTGCAAAATTTACAGAAATCTCTGTGGGTGTAACATTTTTTTTTAAAAAATTGTAAATTGAAGTTACATAGAAGTACAATGGGAATAGATCCAAATAATTATCTTTACAATTTTTTAACTTATAAAATTTTAAGCCAATTTTACTGGACATCAGGCTATGTAGGTAAAGCTAGTTTAGCTAATTAGCTAAAAGTTGGAGAGAAATGTTGGAGAAGCTGCCAACCAGCAACTAATCTGTTCTTTTGTGCTAATCTTTTCTTGCTACAAATTGCAAAACAAATGCAGCAATACTTGGAAAGATTTTTCTATGCTTCTGAACACAAAGATCTGTCCCCTTTCAAAGAATTCAATAGTGGAATTGATAAATGAACTAAATCTTCCCTCAAATGCTGAGAAACAGATATTGATGCTTGTGATGCTATCAAAATGAGTAATATTCAGAAAAAGAAGTCTTTCACACCTTGAGGATATGTTGAGATTCTCCTCAAAGAACAGGTCTGACAGAGAGAATAATTTTAAATTGGTGACAAAAAGCACAAAAAAAAATTTTAAGATTGGGCTGTGGCCACCAGGCCAGAGCCTCATGATTATACAGTATCCTCTGACTGCTATCCCTCATCCACTTGTGACATATGAAGTGGAAAACCATGTATTTATGAACAGGGGAGTTTGGGCAGGTGACTCCAGCGAACATGCCACTGTGCTTTTTATTCCTGCTTAAATGAATTTCCAGCTATAGATATTTCAGTGCAATTTGAAACACAAATTCTGATACAGGATGAATGAAGAGCAGAAATAGAAAACAAAATGAAACGACTCAGCAGCAGCATGTGACTGTACAGCAATACAAGTCTTTACATGTAAACAGCAGCATGGATGAGAAGACAGCCTCTGAAAGCTGAATAAACAGTCAGTATGAGCCTCAGCCTGTCTGCAGTGCACTGAAGCCTTTTCCCTTCTTTCCCTTCAGAGTATAAATTTTTTCACCCTTTTTCATATTTTCTCTGAAAAAAGGCTATTCCACAGTGCTCAAAACAAACCAGTAAAAAGTAAAGCAAACAATCTGAAGCAAAACCCAACAACTTTTGTTGTTATATGATTGTTTTCTATCTCAAGTAAAGCAATAAAAATATTGATTGCTGGAGGAAAGCCTAAAAATCAAAATGATTTGTCGCAGTAGTAGTCCCTAGAAGAATGAGCTCCTCAGTTGCTGTAAATTGGCCTACTTCTATGGACTTAGATTTTAGTGCAATCGTCGCATGTGTCTAAAATGTCACAAGAGCTATGAAGCATTAGATATTAGATGGTAAAAATAAATAGAAACTAACAAGGTTTGCCTTCCTATTCAAGCCTTTCAGTCATTCTCTGCCTTGCTTTTTCTAACCTAAATAAAACCAAAGGACTTCACTTTATTGCTGCTAGCACAACTCAGTGATCACTTGTAGTCTTGGAATGATTCAGTCCTTGAAACTCCCCTCCATCACCACCTGAATTCAGATCAATCAACCCTGCACAGCATAAGCTTCACCATGTCATTATCAACAGCAGCTGGTTTTCTTCTGACTGTATGAGACTGTGCATTACAAAGGAGTAGGATCCCCAGATACCTTATAAATGAGGCCAGAGGGTGGTCTCGAAGCCCTATCAGCAATGTGCATGCTGCACACAAATTGTCAGCCTATCTGAAGAAAATGCACAGAGTTTCATTTTGCTGGGAAATTTGAGGAACAACAGCACTGCTGCCGTGCTTGTGCTTTGGGGACTAGGGTCAGCAGGGGCTGACTGGGAGGGCTGAGGAGGATCCTGCCTTAGCAAGAGCTACACCGTACTGCAGGAGTGCAGCTATTCACTTCAATTCCTCATCCTCAGGCAAACTTGTCCTTCTTAGACTTTCTGTCTCATAATATTTTTCACTTGCACTGTTTTCCCTTCTGCCTTCATATATATCCTCCAGTTATTTTCTGTGCTCTTTCTGAGTTTCATGTCCTCTGTTTTCCACTGTTGATGCTTAGCATTCTGAATCCAAACTCAGTAAGCTTTGCCTGTGGTCTAATCATTGTGCCAGCTATGTCTTGATATTCGAATTTGCCCTCTATCTTCTCATCTGTTTCAGTAATCGACCACTTTATTTGTTAGTTTAACATTTTCATTCCTTGCTCTAGTTATTGTCATTATTCTACTTATACAGACTCACTAATGTTTAACTCCATAGTCATTATATGGAGAGAAAAGCTGCAAGCAATTTGGAACAGTAACTCCCTCTAAAAAGAGGAAAAGCTTTAGAACAATTTTTCCCCCACTCTCCAAAGAACTGTTTTTCAAAGCTATTCAACTAATACACCAGAATAAACTACTTCATCTAGAGAGTCAACACATGGCCATCTGTCCAGTAAACAGGAATGAAACAGTGCCCCATAAATGCCTCAAGGAGAATGACATTTTCTCCATCTTCCACATTCAGGAGAGAGACAGTGGCCAAAATATTTACTGCTGATAGACATTAATATGCCCCTTGAAGGCTGCACTAGAGAAGTTGTTTTAGCGTAGGCCAAATCTCCAAATCTGTTTCCTGCTCATGCTGCTCCTGCAATTTTAATTAAAGTCCAGTTTTTCTCCTTAACTTTGCAATATGATTTAAAAATAAATATGTTGTATTTCATTTCAGAGACAGCAGCTTGGCTCATAAATCTAGGCTGAAATGGCCTAGGCAGGCCATTTCAGCCATCCTCAGTCTGAAGACAGAATAGTTATGAGTAAACATTTCTGCCTTTCATGTACCTCTTTTAAAAACCTTGGTGGTAAGACTCCCCCATATACATCATCCAATCCTTAACATTAAGAAGGTTTTCGTAATGTCTCATCTAAAGCTTCTTTGAAACAGTTTAAACTTACAACCTTTTGCCCTACCTATAATAAACAGAAAGATCAATTTATCCCTTTCTTTTTTTTTTTTTTTTTTTGCAGCAAAATTTTAAATGTTTGAAAATGGTGGCCTTTTAGTCCTATGAGTAAATGGAACCAATTCTTCCCAATGTTTCCAGCTGGACTGTTTTTTAGACATCCAGTCATTTTTATTTTTGTCTGGAGTCTTTTATGTTAGTCAGCTGTTGTCTTGAATTATGAATGTCTGGTGGTTGACATGACATTACACTGAAACTTTCTTTGCAGGTGCTAAGGTTTACTTTTACATATGACTCTTACATATAGCTTTACATATAACATTAATAGGTTTCATCACAATGCTTGGGGTTTTTTTTATTTTTAAATTGGTTGGACAGAATTTGTTTATAGCAGCTCTAGCAAAAATGTGGGTTGCTAGCTCAGCTACAGAAGAGGCTGCAAAATATAAGAAAACTTGTATTTTAATGCTTGTCCTTCCTTTCCCTTCCCTGACCTCTGTATAGCTGCTGCAAAGCCTCTGACTACTAAAAAGACTTTGAGAGCTAATGTGATGTTTAATACCACTCGGTTTTTGAAAAAGAGTTTCTCTTTCAAGAAGCAAATATCAGTGCTGATCCCTCTAAAACTTGCTTTCCATGTATGAGATTACTACTTCCCTTCTTCTGCCTCTTGCAGAGAACTGGACTGATCTTCCCTAGTAATCCTGAAACCCTTTTGCAAGCACGTGGCTACTTTTGGAGGTTCGTAAAGTCTTATATAATCCTCAAGTTTCATTAAAAATTCACTTTATCTCCAAAGCTTGTGAGCTAATACAGTGTAAAGAAGGACAGTGCAGGGTGATATTGATCAATGGTATTATTCTCTGCATATGTCTTTCTTGTCTTCAAGCCACTTACTGAGTTATCTTGACTCTAATCTTTCTGGCGCCCTGTACACTGAGCTTTAGCTGAAGTTAATGGCAGAGCTGCATGTAAACTTCTAGGTTCAAGCCCTCTCTCAGAAGCAATCTCTCCTACACTTGCAGATTCTGTGATACTATGAAAGCTTTACTGTGCGATTGCTTTCCTCTTGTAAACAGGATCAAAGGCAGCATGTCATTTTTTTATTTCATTTTATTTTGGTCTGCTGTCTGGTTGCTGTCATCTCTTTCTATTCTGGCTCATCGTGTATTGCACCTTGAACATTATATCTCACAGCACTTCACAGTTTGGTTCCACCCTTTTTGTGTGGTACATGACACATTTGAGTATTTTTTTGCTATCAGTATGTCATTTTGTATGATATATGCTACTGTGCTGAACTAATTGAGATAAGTCATGCTGCTAGATCCAGTACAAATGTCCCTTTTCCAAGGTTTCTCTTGTGCTTACATATCCTTCACTTCCTAAGCATTCAAGTTCTGTTTTCCTAATTGATCTATTTGTATGACAATTTGATAATGTAAACCCTGTTGCAATTTTCCTAGGACAGAAAAATACAGGCTTTTCTGGATGATACCTGAGAACAGTCCTGAATATCTATCACAGGGATGGCGTAAAGTACCTAGGTTGCAAGTGCCCTAAATGCCTCTGCATTGCAACTGTGAGTATTCAAACAGTATTTTTTCCCCTTAGCCCTTATTTGTTACCCTTTGGCAAAACTAAGCAGCTGAAGTGAATGCAGACTCTTCTGAGCTGAGGAACCTCTCTCAAATCCCAAATTACACTAAACAAGGCCATTCCTGCAGTTCTCAGCAACCCCAGAAAAGTAATTGCAATCCTTCAGTTAAAGATTCAGTCTCAAAGCCATTGAGGATTTCAGTCCTCAAAGGCATTTTCCTTTCTTCTTTCACATCTGGATTTGGACTGCTGCCTTTCAGAAAGCAGGCAAAACCTATCAGATGAAACACTGACTCCTCAAAAATAAATTACATTGGGGGTACATGAGCCTAAGTCATCAGAGGTGGATGTAAGGGGTTGCTGTGGGATAAAAAAGATGGGTTTCTATATATAAAAGGGATAACTGAGCAAAACTAGTGCAGTAATCATTCCTCTGTACACTGCATTGTTAGGGATACTATGAAAAGGTGCCCTCAGCTCAAGGAGAATGTGGAAAATCTAATGGGGATAACATCAGAACTTCCCCCCTTCTATCTACTGAAGAAGTGGTTGACAGGCAGTCACTGGATTTATTTACTTTTCACTGGATTTTGTTAGTTCTCTACAGAGAGTTCTAGTAGCTGTGTGAGGTACGTAGAGAAGGGCTCTAAACTTACTGACCCACACCAAATGAAGCATTGCCTCTGAATGCCAAAGTTAGACATTATCCACAAATAATAAAATGTATCTTGGTAGCAATGAGTTTTAAATAAGATTCTGGCAATTTCTAATTACACACAGGAAACACTAGTTCCACAGATTGCTAGCACTTGGGGACAACATCAAGCTAGACAAATACCACAAAGGATGCAAAAGTTCCCCATTCAGTCCTCCTCCGCGGAGGCTGTAGGAAGAAGTTGGATGTTCCCACTAAGACAGAGTTGGCAAGCAAATAGGTTTTTGTCTTCATGATAAGAAAACCCTTCCTCAGGGCAGAACTGGATGCTGCTCCTATGTGGTATAGACAACCCTCTGGTTTGGTTCTTGCCCACTGTAACAGGTTCACACATTTAGAGGCGAAGGTGGCTTCTTCCCAATTCAGAGCATCAAGGACTCTGTTTTTTTTCCTGCTGTACAGAAGTACGGCACCTCTTTGTTATCTGGCATTGCAAAGGTCATGGGCATTTGTAGTGGCTCTGTTTCAGCTGATCTCTGTCTGAAGCACTTAACAGTAAGGTCTCAAGGGAGCTGAAATGTTTTAATTTGAGTAAAGTTACTGGATTTCCTTACGGGGAAGAAATGCAATGGCCTGTGATACAGAAGAGGTGACCTTCAGCTCTGATTTTAAATCCTTTTATGAATTCCTATGCACAGTTATTGCTGAGGGAAGGTTTTGGCACAATATGCATTTAATTTAACAATCTTGTTTATTCCAATAGTGCAGAGGTGTTCTAGCCCCTTGTATGAAAAGTTAGATCCAGAGAAAGTAATTTTAACCAAAAAGCGAGACGGAAAGCCAAGTTACATTATAAAGATACTTAAGCAAATGTACTATATTTAATCTACTCTCATCTTAAAACAACTTTCAGTTTTCACTTTCACTTACATTTCTAATGCAGTGGTATTTATTACTTATTATCTACCTTACCAAATGAGCAACAATATCCAGAGATACCTTCTCTTTGATTAGAAAGTTCTCATTGCAAATAATAGATTTATGAAATATACATGAAGAAACTTTTATTAAAATTACATTAATAGCCAAATTCTGCACACAATTACACTTGGTTATTGTGGAAATCAATGAATTGCACCAGGATAATAGAGAGCAGAACTTGTCCTGACTGAATAATTTCAGCTGATTAGAAACAATGAAATGAGATATTAATATTGACACTCCCTCTTTGTAATACTCTTGTTCTATGGACTCGGGACTGATGATTTAGGGGTCTGTTGGAAGAACAAAGTCACTCTGCAAGCAAGCCCTGACAGTAAGACCATATATACTTAGACAGATGGTCTCATATATAATTTCACTTCTGGGAGGCAAAAAGGAGGAAAATCCTATTCTCTTTTGCTTTGCATCAGATCACATTTAATATTCCCCCCAAGTAGCTGGTAATACATACCTGAGTAAGCTTTAAAGGCACTAGCTCAGGTGTTGAAAGCAATGGAGCTCCAGCAGTATAGAGTTCAATAGAGGCTAAACACCCAAATACTTTGTCTGTCTGTTCTGTCACTAGTTAGCTGTGATAGCTCTTTTAGCTTAGCTACAATGTAAGACTGGCTGCAGTTCAACAAGCAAGTTTACTACCTCCAACACAGAACTGGGTGTATTAGCCTGGGTATAGTACTGTGCTAATGTAATATATATGATACTGTATAGATAGGGAAGTGGCTTTAATTCTTCTGGTTTGCAATGTAGCTCATGGCTTGGCATCGTGTTTCCAAATCCCTCCATTGGAATTATATTCCTCACCTGAGGAAATATCAGGCCTTGGGGGAAAAAAGATCTGGGGCTAATGACTGTGCTCAACTGTTTGGATGTTTAGCTAGGGCTTTATTGCTGAGTATTCAGATTTTCAGGCAGAGGAGGAAAATGGGGCCTGTGAGAGATGCAAACTTAGACAAAGACTCAGAAAACAAGGGATGTTTGGGAACTCATTGCTACTAAAAGAGGTGTGCTGACTAACAAATGCTGTGTACCCTCCCTATGTCAGCTGAAGCAAAGGTGAACTCAATCCTTTCTTCCCTTTCTGTTTGGAACTGTAGGGTTCTGCTGCAGGAGCGTTTCTGACCTGTGTGAGAACTTCTTATCTCTTAAAGCTGTGAGACCCCAGTGTCTTTAGAGCTGCTTAGGGGGTTTGCACAGCTGCTTTGAATAGGCTACCTACCAGCCCAAACAACCAGGCCTTGTGCTTGACTTGTCAGCATGGGAGACGTGGTGTCGTACAGAAACCATCATAATTACAAAAAGATGTAAAGACAATGTTTAAAAAGCTGTATTGCTCACTTCAAAGGTGTTAAATGTCTGCTTCCAAATCATAGAGTAATAGAATCACAGAATAGACTCGGTTGGAAAGGACTTCTTTAGAGGTGACCAAGTCCAACTCAGCTGCAATGAGCAGGATCTTCTTTCAACTAGCTCAGATGTCTCAGAGTTCCGTCCAGCTTGACCTTGAACATTTCCAGGAATGGGGCATCCATCACCTCAGTGGGCAACCTGTTCCAGTGTCTCACCACATGCATTATAAAAACTTTCTTCCTTGTATCTAGTCAAATTCTACCCTTTCTTGGTTTAAAATCATTAATCCTTGTCCTATATTACTAAAGGATAAATGCAATAAAGGAGGGCTAATATCTGAAAACTGCTAAAAGAGAAGAGTTTGAGCACACTGACAAGCTGTGAAAAGTCCCACAGAAAGAAATTAATTACACTTCAAATAATGCAGGTTGTTCTTCCTGACTCAGGTGTTGAGGACCCGGAGAAAGGAAGGAACTGTAATGAAATACATCACTACTCCCTTTCTATTCTGTTTTGTGTCCTGTTCCCAGGCATTTCATTTGCTAGGGTAGAAGAAAAAGCTGTATCTTTACTGGAGAAATTGGATATGTCTCTGGTCACAGGTCCCAGGTATGAATATCTGTATAACTGAAATGGGACTTGGGGGACTGCAGTGCTTGGGAAGCAAATGTGCCAAGAAGTTCAGGGGTGCTACTGCAGATGCCCACAAACTGAAAGTTTTCCTCTGTGGTACCCTGGCACAGAGATATATTCTCTAGAGACCACTCCAGGCCCATGACATGGAGTGGCAGGAAGAGGCTGGGGAACAAGACCCCTGCATCCCTCTCATTGTGTATGCTGAAAGGAGCAGCTGGATTAATAGGCCTCCTTCCCTTTGCAACTCTTCTTATCCACACTGAAATCACTGGGGCAATAATATGTTGGATGTCTGAAGACTTCAGAATGGATGCCCTATTATTTCTCTCTTTTGTTTTCTTATAATACGTGTGACCTTCAACTGCTTTTCACACACATTTCACTCTCTGGAGAAAATACCATGCTGAATGGCTTAACTGTGATTTCAGTACAAAACCGACCAACAAAAAGAGCATTTGGGACAAAAGCAACAATGTGGGCAACGACATTCAGAAGTGTTAGAAGTAAATCTAACCGCACACAAAGCAGAGTTCAGCTGAGTGTCACTGCCAAAAACCATCTTCTGTTCTCTATGAAGTAAAGTTGGAAAAGAGCTTAATCGAGTACTGAAACTCACTGGGTGCATACAAAAACATTGGAAGGAAGGGGATATACCTGCTCTGGAGGACTGCAGGCACCTGTTCTGCATCTATGTGTATTTGACAGACAGGATGCAGAAGGCCAGACTTTGAGTTGGTGTAAAAGCATACAGCGATTGCTTATGCAGAGGATCTTCTCCATGGCCTGCACTTAATTCTCCCAGGCAACACTTTAGGAAGTAATCAGATAGTCCTTCATATCTGATTTTGAGTGTACAGCTGGAGGGAAATGCTGTAATTCCTCCTTTTCGAAACGTGTTTCCATAAAAAAGGCATCTATTTTAATTTCCTTCCTTATCTTCACCTGCTCTTCTCTCTCAGTTTTATTGCTGTTTGGAATAGGTTTAGTCCTCCACATAAGGCACAGAAAATGTTGCCTGGCTGGACTGAATGAATAGAGGAATATCCCCCAAATTTCTGAACGGTGCTATGCTGCGACACACAAGTTGCTTTCAGATGCAAGGGGTGATGCACAAGCCAGTGCTTCATTTGCATGCTAAGGAAGGTCTGAAAGCCTGCTCACTCTCCGCTTGGATCACTGTAATATGCATGAGTGAGAAAGGAGGATAATAACCAGTAGAAGCAGTTGCTTTTATTAACATGTAAATGCTTCTGCAGTTTTTCTTTTAGATGAAAAGTTTGGAGGCAAATATTTGCTTCCTTTGCTTATGTGTGAGAAAACATCCTTTTTGTCTGTGTTTCAAATACTAAAAATAGGAGGAAAAGTTTTCAATTTTGATTTTTTAATCAGAGGAAAAATGAAAATACCCAGTGATTTGATAGGAGACATAAAATGCTCCCTCAGAAAACACCATTTTCCACAGAGATGTAGTGAACAGGGACTCTGATATTTACTTCAGATGGATGCCAATACCACAACAACACTTCAGGTGAGAAGTTTGGCAGTCTCACTGCCCTGCCCACCTTGCACAAATAAACCCTTAAAGGAATTTGTCCTTGTCCAATTATGGGGTTTGTTTGTTGGAATTCAGGAAGAATTTCAAGCTGGTAGGGAGAACCACCATTGATATTCTCAGCATCCTTCATATATAGGGCAGAGGAGAACAATGATCGCTGTTCTGGTCAGCTTCACCATTGCATGGGTTTTTTTTTTCCTGAAACCCGGGAAGCCTACAGTGAAGTGTTTTGTACAGAAAACATGGGATCAAGGAGCAACAGATGGGAAAAGTAGCAAACATTCCAAAAATAATTGCTCAAGAATCAGAAGGAATTAGAATACCTTGTTCATCTATAGTTTTCAGCAGGAAATGAATATTTATGTCTCATATGTTATGTTAAAACATTCTTTCTTAATATGTATTTATATACAACCTTCCACAAAAAATCTGCCTTCAAAAGCAGCAGGCAATGACATCCTGTCTTGCCAAAAACACAACATCTCATCAGATGCTCAGAAAGAATTTATATGAGACTTTGTGAAGTGTCTCACAAATAGCAGGCATTCTACTGAAGAAAGCATCAGCATTTCAAGATGAAGAAGTAAATCTGTTCAGTGCTTTAGGAGTTTGAAGCTACTTTAGGAGTTTAAAGTGACTTCCTTAAAAAATGTAGACTCCCAGCCTAATGTTTCCTTTGGACCCCTCTGGCTAACAAATGACTTGTTTATAGCATTTCTAAATATAGATCCAGGTAACTTGGATTAAATTCCATTCAAAACCCACTTTGTTTCTCAGCAAAAAATAATAAAGATCATATTGTTGTCATAGTTCTTTACATATATATGTAAGGAAAGCTTCTGAAAAATACCTTATTAATGTAGTCATCATTTTCATGTAATCCAAATATATAGTCCTTTTTCCAAATAAAACCCAGAATATTTTTGAACACTTCTACATTATTACTGACAGCCTTACTTTACTAATTTAGGATAAAAACAACACTTCTGGCAGAATTCATTACCGTTGGATTTTTTATTACATACAACTGTATCATCTCCTGCTTTTTGTTTTATTCTTTTCTGTTTTCTTAATCAGTTCCCCAAACTTTCTGGCTTCTAAATTTATATACATTTCTGTCACATTGTCCTTGTTTTCATTACCCCCCATCACAACCCTCCCCACTGACACACGCACACACAGATCTCAACTATATTTTAGCATTTGTAGGTGCTTTTATTCTTTCTACTAAAGTCAAGTTGTTTTATAACTAACGTCACCTAATTTTTCAGCGTTGGGATGGTAGCTTTTTGACCATCAAATAAAATATTTAATCAGTTCTCCCAAATTATTCATATCTTTCTCCAGTTCTATCAGCCTATAGTTGTTCTCAGTTTTATGAAACTGTCTCTTTTAAATCACTAACCATATTTATTACTGATTTGAGCTTTTTTCAGTCTGCACATAATGAATGTAATTAAGTCATGATGACTTGCTCCTAAAAAAAATCTTTGTTTTTAGTTCTTAGATCAGTGCCCTTTTATCTGACAAGATGAAATCAAATTTATCTTTCCATGACACTGTTTTTTGAGTTATGAAATTGTCATAATTCTTTTTTTAGAAATTCCAAGGTAGTTTTTGTACTGACAGATCTCTGATATGTATCACTCACATCAAGATGTCAACTTCTCAGCTTTTTTCCCCTAATATAGGACAGACAGGTTTTTAAGGAGCTGTTGATGCTGTTCTGAAATGTGATATGATGGTACAAGCTGCCAGTGGCTTGTGCCCCAGCTTGCACTATATTGGCTAGAAAATTGATCCATAAACCTTCAAGATCACTTGCACAGGGCTGTGTTAGTGGCTCAGACACGAGTATTTTGTGGAATCTGAGCAGGTATATAAAATGGTACCCTTGTCCCTTGTTCTGCAAACCCTGATCTGTCATACAGCTTGTTCCTTAGTGATGGGTCCCTGCTGCCTTGAATCTTCAACAGTGGTGCTTTCCAGATGTGTTTTTTTCAAATATCCCTCCTGTATCTTCTGTGTACTCATTGTCTTTCTTCCCATTCTTCCTTCATCTGCTTGGTTCCAAAGCACACCAGGCAAATGATTTATATATAAATTCTCGCTGCAGAGCCTCATTCCCTCAGTAATCTGGGAGGGATTAGCTCCTTGATGATTTCAAGCACTGATTCTGATCAAAGACCTGCTAGTCACGGCCAGATGGGTCTCACAGAAAAACTGTCAAGTCAATCAGTATGGCCTGATAGGAGATCGAGACACTGTCCCCACAGCCCTCCCAAAGGACAAATCTTGAATAGATAATGCACACACACACACACACACATGCATGCAAATGCTCTCCCAACTCACCTTCTGCAACTGCTTTACCTCTGAGCACAGGGTCTGTAGCTAACCCTTCAGAAACTCCCATGTTAGCTGCTCTGTTTGCTGGGCTCAGCTGTTTCATTCAGCTTTTGATTCTGAGTAAAGTTATTTCAGTGGCTAAACAGCAGGAATGCCTGCATGCAATGCCCTTCTGGATTATCCTAAGTTATGAGCTGTGAGTGATGGTGCAAACAGTAATATACATGTATCATGGTGAAGTGAAGGATGGCCCCAGTGATCACAACAGAGAGGCAGAGGATAAACAATTGCCAGAAGTAGCCTTGCTGGCTGGAAGAAACATCTGATTTCTACTAAAGCCAAAAGAACAAAAAACATTTTCAAGTTTGCTGAAAGACAGATGGAGATGACTTACAGAACTTGACACAAAGCAATTATGGATGCTCAAACACAACAAAGATTTTGAACATGAAAAGAGAATACTAAAAGGATTTTTATACTTGACAGTTGATTTCATTGTATTCTCTTTTTATATTAAATTATTAAAGAGAGCTATATCAATGTGTATATTTTTGGTCTCTTTTTTGCCAGTTTAGCTTATTAGAAAAGTTAACATTTCCCAACAAACTATTTTCATAAAATTTCACAAATGTAACGATTTGCCAAGTTTTGCCCTCAGTAAATTATCATTGGTTCTAGCCTCTGATGGGCTAGTCTTACTCTCTCAAATGAAACTTCCTTCATAATTTAGTAAAGCACTGAGAGAGGGACACAGATAAGAGAAGCTGCTGATCCTCTTTGAAATATCTTTGAACCCTCATCTTTAGTACACCACTGAATTCAACTGCACCATTATTTTCAGAAGGTTTTAACCTCCAAGAGCTTTAATAGTATGTTAGAAGGATATAGACATCTAATTCCTTTACTCATGATTCTTTCATGTAGCTGAAAGTAGTTAGAAATGTGATGGAGCTTTGGTGGTTACAAATCAAAAATCAATTTTTACACTGCTTATGATTGTCTTGTTTTTAAGTTCTTCTGTATCACATTATGTAATATAATATGTAGATTACAGGCATCTGTTCTGAACTGTTCACATGGGCCACTCCTATAATGTACTGGCAAGGATGCCTTGAGAGAAAGCAAGCCATCCCACCTCAAGATAATTGTCTAAGTTAAGAACCCTAACATTCAAGTGGAAATACCCATCTCTACATTGAATGTCGAAGGAGCTTGAAGACCAGCTTAGCCAAAAGCTAAACATTTAAATTGCTAAAATTAGGTGAGATAAATCCCACTGTAGGAGCTCAGGTTTGCTCCACAGTCAATGAAGAGGCAGGAGAAAAGAGCCTGAGTTAGGAGTTTGTGTCTCTCCATCAGCTGTGTAGAGACTTCACAAGTCTCATGTAAGCATCTATATGAGACAGTATAATTTAAATGCCCACATTTAATGTGGACACCTATGTGATCAAAGAATTTATTCACTCTATCAGGACTCACAAGGATCATGCTGTGCTGAACTTATACAATTCTACAGGAATTTGGGTTTGCAGTGTGCTTACAAGCCAGTTTTGCTATAGATATTTACAGAGCGACAGCAAAGTTAAAATTGGCTCATGTTGTCATGTGATACTATTTAGGGAACTATTATCTGCTCTTCTCCACTCTATGAGTTATTACTTTCTGCCTAAATGCAGATTATGTGCAGGAACCAGAACTTTTATATGACTCAGAGGTGCTGTGTACTTTCCTGGCACTATGATAATACACAAGGACTTGCACGCAGCCAAAATACATTGATACTGCTAACAAATATTTTAAATTCTCTGTAAGAAATCTGCATGTAACTTTTTCTCACAGACACTCCCATCCCTGTCACATGCATCTTCTATTATAACATGTCTTTAAGCAAGAACAAAAAAAGCCCTTGTTTCTAATTTATATTTTCTTCTCCTAGCATCCTGGCCAGCTGCTGCTTCTGTTTACTACTTGACAAACCCTTGGAGTACTGGAGGAGCTTCTAGCTCTCAGCAAGAGTTGGAAAAGCTGGACATTATTGCAATTCAGAACTTGATGTGTGCTCCCTGTGGGTGGCTGCTCACCAAATAAATGTTGGGTGACATATGTACTATTTGCAGAAACTGTATCATAAGGGGGGAAAAAAGTTCATAAAATGTGAATTAAAATCTATCTGATTATCTTTACAAAGATATTTTGTTAGCTTCACTAGGAATTGATAACATTACTAAAGTATGCTGTATCTGGAATTCTTTTCCTTGAGTAAACGATTTTCATGCAACTACCAGGTAGAGGTGCTACTTTTGCAGTGAAGAGAAATTCTGAAGCAACATAGATGAACCCATCTCACCCATAAATGAACTTTCTTCCGCATTGAATGGTGGTGTTGGGAGACAATATGTGATGTACATTATTGCTGATCTGGGATTCTGTAACAACTCTTTGCCCAGAACAGTCTGAAGCACTGACAAGAATGAGGAGACACAAGGGAATTTAGAGAGGGTTAGTAAATAACCACGCTTGGAGAGTGAGGTGCAGGTAGATTCACACCTTCTGTGGTTGTCACTTTGGTAATCTTTCACAAAGCATTTCATTTTTCTAAATCTATATGCGTGAATTTTTATACAGTATCACAGCCAACTGCAAAGGGCAGTCTCTTTCCAGCTGTTCCTTTTCCTTTTCTCAGAACGGAGATATCTCTGGACACCATGTGCCAGAATTTGACCATGCTCAGAAAGTAAAATTGTCTTCTTGTGTTCTGATGGACTTTCCTGCATTTCAGTTTGTCCCCATTGCTACTGGTCCTGTCACAGGGAACCACTGAGAACAGCTTGGCTCTGTCTTCTTTACACCTGCCCTTCAGGTATTTGTATGCATTTATAAGATTCTTCCAGAGCCTTCTCTTCTACAGATCAAACAGTCCCATCTCTCTCAGCTTCTCCTTGTATCAGAGATGCTTCAGGCCCTTAGTTATATTTGTGGCTCTTTTCTGGACTCTCTATAGTATGTCCATGTTTCTCTTATACAGGTGAAGCCAGGACTGGACGCAGCAATGCAGATGTATCTCATCCGCTGAGTAGAGCGGAAAGATCAGCCAGTTTTCAGCCTGCTTTCCTCTCTGTTTATCTTGTCTGTGATTTATCAGTTTGCCAATGATGATATTATGAAAGATATGGTTGAATGCCTTGCTAAAGTCTACTTTTCTTGTCTGCTGCCTCCATATGTCTGAATTTTTGTCAGGGGCTCCTTGGTCATTCATGCAGGCCTCCTATTGTTTTTATTTTTTATATATATATTTACATTATTCATTTATTTATATTTATTGTTTTTATTTAATTTTATGCTTATCATATTGACAATCCTTGCATTTGGAAGAGATACTTGAAAATAAGACAGCGTTCTTAAATCCCTCTTCTCTCCAGGATGGTATCCCATGGGATTCTTCTAAGCAGATCTCTGAACAGACTAAAGTGTTCTCACCTATATTCCAGGATTATGGTAATGCTATTTCCCTTGCTCCTTCCTCTGAGAATCATCATTTCCTGGTCACTGAAGCCAAATCTGCTTCCTGACCTTCACACCACCAACGTCTTTCCTGTGCAGTAACAGGTCCAGCAGAACTTACCTCTCTTTTGGCCCATGTCTTGCCTCTGCCTTCCCTTTCCCTGATACAGAGCTCCTATTTAATCCAGTGCAGAATACTCTTTTATTGTTTTGGTTGTATTATTCATTTTGTTTTCAAACTAAATGAACAATGGAGCTATTTGGTCCGAGGACATTTCCAAGTGAGTCTTAAGCAGAATTGAGTACCAGAAGCTACGAACACAGCCTTTTTACAGATTGATTGGTATATTAATCCATATTTACAACTATTATTTTATTAATTTTGAAATCTATATTCGTATCTTATTCAGATAAATCTTCAGCTGAAGTGAATGTAAGTTTAGTCTGTGTAACAAATTGGTAATAAATGAGTAAGACCTTCAGGATCTGGCATGCTAATGATTATAATTTAACACTACTATAGCTCTTTCCATCTTCAAAGTACTTCACGAACATTAACCATTTTAATTAATTTCATTTAGAGGTGTTCCTACTGTATCTTTTCCTCTACTGAACACTGTAGTACACTTACTGCTGTATTGTAATTCAAAGGTTGTTACAGTAAAGATTTTGACAAGAACAGAGAATCTCTTGTGAAAATTCGCAATTGTGCTAATTACATCAGAGATCAGATGTCAAGATTATCCCTGAAAAGGATCTCAGTATGCACCACATATGTACCAATCTCTCAGTAGAAGGGCTAGGTTTGGTCAATCCACCACTTTCTGGCATATACCTGCTGCAGGTGTAAACAGACTTAATAACTTGCAAAATTGATTGAAGACCATGTTAATTTTCAGTCTTGGGCTGAGAAGATGCAGATGAGGAAACAAAGAACCCATGTAGTTATTCCTACAACTACCAGTCAGTTTGTCAAAGGCAGTAGGACAGAAGAATGACATATGACACAGGCATCTGTGTTTCATAATTTTCCTGTCCTGAGATGTGGTATTCAAAGTGTTATCTTATCAGTCTTATGTTACTGGGAGTTACAAAAGACAGTTTAATATCAGTCACTTGACATGTTGGTCCAATTTCCTCACTGTGGGGAACTGCCTGCCAGCTTTGGGATGTGTCTTTGCAGGCCTCTAGAATGTAGTGGGAGTAGACTGTGAGTGTAATTGCTGGGCCACCCAGGGGTACAACAGGAGATGCCCTTCTGCTGAGCCTTGCTGGCTGTCTGAACAGCTTTTTTCCTGCTCTTTCCTCAGGAAAAGCTGTAAGGAATCACCTTTTGCAAGCCTGGCAGTCAGCATGCTGGCATTTTAAGCTCTGTGCTAGAACACTTGAGGAAGTGTCCATGGAGAGGTACCCATCAGCCTTAGGGCAACTGTGTGAGCATCTGGTGTGTGATTTGAGTGTATGACTAGAACATCTAGAGGGGTGGTACAGTTTTTCAGGTACAGCTCATGAAAGAGCTCAACATACATTGCTGTTTATAGGTATTGAGAATATGACAAGAAGGTGAATCTTGTCATAGAATCATTTAGGTTGAAAAAAGACCTCCAAGGTCATTGATGGTGATGATGACTAAACCACTTCCTTGGTGGTTGAGTCAAAGTGAGATATGTTGAAAATTCACCAACAAGTAAGTACTCTTGGCCTATGGCAACATTACTAGTCGAAGGAAGTCCAGGGCCCTGAGGCCAGGTGACACTCCTTCCCAGTCACACTGTTTAGAATTAATGCCCTCTATAGGCTCCTTGGAAAGTCTCAGTGGTAGGGCTACAAAATCAGTTGGAGGGATAATCTAACAATGTGAAAGTGATCACAGAGCCTGTGCTCAGCCTGCATCCCAGATCTCGCTTGTAAAATTTCTGAATCCTACTGAATAGCCCCATCTCTTTCTAGCAAACCCAAATATTTTCCTGTCAGTTGAGAACAATGCTACAAACTGGATGATGGCTTGAACTTTTGAGAGAATTTCATCCTCTATAGGAATCACAGCTCACTGATTTATTTCAATACTGCATCATGCAGACATCTGTTTCTGTGGCAGTGGTATATATACGGAATGATCAAATGCAGAATCATCTGATTAAGTATTTTTCAGTGGATATCTGTTGTTTAGTAGCATACAGCTCTAGTTCACAGAGGCTCCTACAACAGGCTTTCTGATTTCTCTTTGTAAGATGGGTGTTTCTGTAAGGAAAAAAAAACAAATGTAACATTGTTTTGAAATCATACAGTGGCATTTAACAGATGATTGTATTCCTGAAATGGCCATTTCAAAATAAAGAATAATTAAATTAATTATTGATTATCATTGCTAAATGATAGATGTTTCCGGGACAGCTCCTATAGCATCTTATTACATTTCTAGAGAATCTTATTATTTTAATTGCTGCTCCTTTTCTCTTTTTTTTTTTTTTCTTCCTTCACTGTTATACTGCTCTACTAATGGCCACTACGGTCAAGGATCTTAGTCTCCTGCATTTGAGACTTGAATTTTTCATAATGTGACAGGACAGTAGATTTCTCCTTTTTCATGTATTGGTACTTCTCAGTTTGCAGAATATGACTAAATACTAGTCGTTAATGTAATATAAATTTCTAATTATATCTACTGTTTTTTGTGAGTTCCTGGATGTTTCTGCAGTGGGATTTTATAGAAATGTGTGGTTTTAACCAGTAGTTTGTAGCCCTTTTGCACTGCTATACATATTTTTCCAATGAGCCTTGGCATAGTTATACAACAAATGACATTATAGAAGCTGTTAAATCACAGATCTATGAATTTTTATGACTTGCATGACTTCCCTGCTTCATGACAGCAATGAAGTTGGCTGGGACAAATGCCAGGTGGGTCAGTGCAATGGTGCAGCTGTATATGGTACATAGTCCTGAGACTGGGTTGTGGTATTCCCAGGGTTTTCCAGAAGTCACTGAGGTTCTTCTTTTTCCTGGGTTTCTTTTGGGGTGTGTGTCCCTGGAGTCTCTTTTTAAATTCTTTATTTTCCAAAGTTATATGAATGGCAGAAAATACGTGCCTAGTGACTCATTCCTACTTATCCCACTGTCTTTTTCTGACTTACTGTTGGTGCTCACAATGAGCTGCTGTGGTTGGTTCTATTTGGGACAGTTCTGGAAAAGTTTGAATCTTCTCAATTTTCAGCAAGTTGAAGCTTGGCTGTTTATTCTCCTCGAGCACAAAAAAATTGTTCAAAATACTAGTTTTTTTTTGAACAAAGGGTTCATCTACTTCTGAAACAGTCAATTAAAGCTTGTGGACCTATGCTAACAGCTCTGCTAACTAGCCCCAACCCATGATAGCTCCAGCTAGCCCTCAGAACCAGAGTTGCTGAGGCCAACAAGTTGCTGACAAGTTGCATGGCTTGCCTGATACCTCAGAACAAAAAGTTTATAGAAATCTGGATTGATGTTCTCCAGTTCAGAAGATACAGCACAGATAGAGGAAAAGGTCCAAAAGGCTAAAATCTACCTGCATGCTCTGAGGATCGTCCCATGATACTAGGGGAATTGTTGCTGTGGTATAAAATAGTGAGATCACTCTACTACTGTTGTGTTGAGTGACTTTAAAGCAATGAATTTGATTTAGGTTAGTATTTTCCACAGCCTGCTCTATTTGCTTGCACCAAGAATTTATCCTCAGAACTTTAATGGTTGTTTCAAGCCCTACAGAGCATCTTGAGTAGAGGAAGCACCATCCCCAGAGATCGATCAGTCCAGCTTTACTCACACTAAGTACACTTCCCACCTTTGCCCCTTCAGGATCCTGAGGTGATTGGCATTTTAGTGTTTCACCTTGATTCCTCTGAAGCTATGATTTAGCGTGCAGAAAATATAGTGCAAAATTATGTTAAAACTGTAATAAAGGGTGTTACTGTGCTTAATTGTCATAAGTCATTCTACTAAACTGCTGAGGAATATTAACAAAGGATATGATAATATCACCATCTAAAATTCACATACATTTTTTAGCAGTTGTTAAATGTGTTACAATTATTTAATAGCTTTGCAACCGGTTTTGTTTGATACTTAATTGCCATGGATAAGGAACTGTGCTGTTGTTTTAACTATGGAAAAGACAGCCCTAGTTTAACCTGACAATTACCCACAAAAATGATGAAGTGGCAGAAAAGTATTTTTATTATTTCTCCCCACAAAGGCAAACATAAGGTAGAGGTAGCCTACGTCTTCCAAGTGTGCTTGTTTATTTTGTCTGCACCAACATATGGATTAGATTACTGAAATTCTCTCTACTGAGGACTGCATCTAAAAAAATCCTTCAGAAATAGCAGAAAGAGGTTTTATAATACTCATTACCTGCTCCTTAATTGCAAGCTTTGTGTAAGAGAGAAGAAATGTGTGGAATAGTATTGTCATGACCTATAAATCACATTTTCTAAAGTATTTAGGCAGGTGTTTAGGTGTGAAGTCCCACCATGGGCAGTGAAGCTCCCTGCTTTTACATCCTGCAAATCAAAAAGATGCTGCTACCTCCAAGGAGAACTGGGAAGAATTCAGACATCAAAATGTGCAACCTGAAAATCCCTGCTCAGCTCTCATCCAAACCTTGAAAAGCCTCACAAGCTGCCTCTGGAGATGCCTCAATTTTTAACCTTTAAAATCCCTGAGAACCTCCTGTTCTGCTTCTGTGCCTGCCCAGAAGTGCTCAGCCTGAGGAGGACAGATGAAAAGTGCTTCATTCTAATCGAAGTCCACATAGACAGTCCCTCCCGCCAAGAGGCTCAGCCTGATCAGGCATTCTGAGAAACTGCTTATGGCATGCCTGAGAGACATCTGTGACAAATGTACAGCAGTGGCTGCTGCTTTCCTTGAAAATGTGCACGGAATGGCTTTAAGTCTGAGTACTCATACAGCTATGGGAGACACAGATTCAACTCACTTCCCCAGCTAAAGCCGTTCAAGCACACCTTCCCCCACCCCTGAAAGAAGGACAGAAGTTCTCAGTATCATCTTATCTGTAGCACTCAGATATGTCTGAAATCCTATTTAAGAACTTCTCTTTTAGAGTGTATGGCTGAAAGTTGAAATCAATCATAAATGAAGAGAGGGGGATGCCTGATAATGTTTACTTGCATTGGGTGCCTAGTTCATTTTGACAAGCCGTTTAAAATGGTTGAAGAACCGCCTGTATGGAATATCCTTCCTCTTGCAGTGTTCCATCTTACTGCAGGTGCCTTTGACTTCAAGTCCTATCTGTTAAGCGAATGCAGATTTTTTGGAGTGGTATCTTGGTACCACTCATGGCTCCATCTGTATGTGTTAGGAAAACTGACACTCATAACTAAAACAAAAAACCACTTTTGGGTGGACTACTACAGGCATGTGTTTCAGGGAGGAAAGGGCTATTTAGAGCTAATGGGCTTCCTGCTTCCTTTTCCTGTGAGACCTAATGCAAAATGTCTGCAAAATACGGAAGCCATGTTTCCCCTTGCCTCTCTGCATGGTTTTTCATCGTTTTGAGTAATTTAA
This sequence comes from Lophotriccus pileatus, assembly GCA_035583135.1. Taxonomy (NCBI): domain Eukaryota; kingdom Metazoa; phylum Chordata; class Aves; order Passeriformes; family Tyrannidae; genus Lophotriccus; species Lophotriccus pileatus. The sequence goes on from JAWWES010000001.1 coordinate 56,781,868, forward strand.
AGGTCACGTAGTACGCAAAGGTACCTATTTTAGCTTACTATTTGGTATCAATAATTAATTGAAATAATCAATAGCAGATTATTGAATAAGAATTTGTGAGTAAACAATCTAAACTCCTACTCAAGCTCTTTACATCTGGCACTCCCACCAGCTAATCTTGCAATGGATGAAATTTCCAATAATAGGAGTTGTTCATTCTTGCTTACAGGGAATTTCCTGAAAAGACTAAATTTTGCCTTGCACTTGCTACCTGATCAAAGTCAGTGGAGAACCTCAGGACAGAATTTGACCAAAGAAATAAGAGATGAAGGCAAGTAAAAACAGACAGATAAAGTCATCCTTCAGCCACCACAGAGACATTCCTCTGCCTGACATGTTTCTGAGAGATCATTTCTGCAGCTGATCCTAGCAGTATCCTTTTGTCTGCCTGCCTTCTCCTTCTCTGACAGCTCAGCTGTGATTCAGTCCTTTAAGCCAGAATTGAGACTTTAAATCAGCTGATAAAGCCACTTTTAACAGGAGATGGAGCTCTCATAACATTTATGGAGAATTTTTGAGGGTGTTGTTTACCTAAGGCAGGCAGACGACAGAAACCTGTCCTCATTTTTATCAAGGAGGAAGAGGTGCATGCTCATGGGAGGCATTCAGAGTTTAGGTTGCCTACTGCACAAAGGATTTGAACATATTTAGGAATAGGGGTATCCACAACCTGCAGATTATTTGGCCCCTGTCTGTGTTCTAACTCATGAGAAGGTGTCCACACATGAAAGAAGAAATGCCATGACTTTCCTCCTGCAGTCAGCTGGCCTGCTCCAGCACTGGTGGTCACTTGCAGAATGTGACACGAGTTTTCCAGGTGAAGTCCAAGAGGGCAATGAAACACAAATGAACCTCTTGGCTCACTGGGCTTGTTTGGGGAAAACTTACTGAGGGGATACTAGAAGAACTGGCACTTGCTTTCCTTCATTCCCTTGTTTCCTCCAAAGCCCCCACCAAAAGGCTCATTTTGCCTTTCCAGAATTATTCCCTTTGTGCTTACAGAGACAGTTGACCTAAATTGTTAATGTTTCCAACAAATTAATATATTAAAATATCCTCTTTTTAAAAGAAAAATAGAGGAATATGTTCCTTTCTTCAGCAACAAGGATAACATATATTAATCTTATCATAGATTTTTGGTAACCTGCAAGAGAACAGATGTGTACCTCTTCCCTTTTCTTTGCCTACGTCCCTTCTACAGAAATTTTTTTGTCCAGTAGAGACATTATTCCTTTTTGCTTTTTACGTGTGTGCTCAAATGAACAAGACAATAGTGACAGCACAGCTATGGAGAAGTGAGAACATAAAAATTTGTAAGAACAAATCCTGCTCTCGATGTGATGATATAAATCCCAAGCTTCTCCTTTGGCTGCAGTGAACATACTGCTGACTTAGGCCTTAAGCTTGCACCAAAATCAAGTGCATGTGTAAGATTGTGCTATAGGAAGGACATCATTATTAATGTCAGTGAGACTCTCCCTGTATGCCAAGGCTTTTTCATGGGGAATCTCAGTGTAATTTCCAGAGAACAAGGAATGTGTCACCAGAAATAAAGTGAAGCTGAAAGACTTCGCATACTAATTTGAAACTAACCCTTTTCACTTGTTTTCTCTAGATGACAGAAAGAGTAGTGAGTCATAATCTGTCATGAATCTGAGGAACCTTGAAGAAAGAGGGATTCTTCAAAGGGAGATCAAGAACAGAGACTTGTTATAGATTTACAATGTACACAGATATGTAATGAAAATGGTATGCAATCTAATGAGACAAAACCCCACATTTAACCAAAAACCCAGTACAACAGAACATCATTGTCCTAATGACATAGCCAACTTGTGAAACTGTTTTGACTTAATGTTTCAAAATTATAAATGAGTTATTCCTATTTACTAGTAGTGTAGGAGTCAAAGCAGTTAGCTGAAATGTTGAAGAAAATGCTATCTCTTCCCTCCTCTATCTGAAAGGTTCAAATCCTTATCAGGAGTTTCTAAATGCCACTCCACTAGGGATTTCCTGATACTGTGTCATCCTCTGAAAATCATTAAATACAAGCTGGAGTGAAGATCAGAATCTGTCCAGCTCTCTGGCTAGAGATCCAGACTCACTGCTTTGCTATTATTCTCAGGTAAGTGTTTATACGTGGTATATGAAACAGAAAAACACCAGTAAGAGGGTAAACTGAAACCTTTTTTTCAGTCAATAGCTTGTTTTAGCAGTTGAGGACTTCCCTGTGAAAAAGCCTGATTCAGATCTTCTCCATTCAGGAAGAGATTCTGAATCAAAGAGAGGTCTTCACTGCTGGATACTGAAGATATAACTCTATAAAATACATCAGCACTTATTTGGTACAACCGTCTAGCCAGGAGATGAAGGCTCATCTGAAGGAAGTGGGGCTATAGTCCCTATTCTAGCATGTGCTTACTTGGCTCTGCAAGGATACTGAGGCAGCCCAATATTTGTCCAGTCTCACGGATGGTGGATTATGGTGTTTCCAATCCACCTAGAAGGGAGCTAAATCTTAATCCCCTACACTCTTGACCTATTCTCACAGAACTTAAGTTTTGGATGAAACAGAGAGGATGACCTTTTCTGATAATTTTCTAAATCTAGGTCATCATCACATTAGTTTTTTACGAGCTCTGGGAATGACATGCATGGTGTCAATGAAACCACAATTTGGCAAGAAAAACCAAAGCGTTTTAAGTCTCTTTCTTCTGGACTGTTCTTTCTAACTCTTCAATTTGCCACTCAAAGCTAAAAAATAGTGATTTCTATGGCTTTAGTTTTGATTAGGTGTTGCAATTCTTCCACACAGACTCTCTTTGAAAAGGGAGTTTAGCCTGCTATCCTGTTGTAAAACTGATGTCTTATCTTAATTTAGAGAACAGAGCAACAAAAGTGATTGAGGAACTGTGATAGTGAAATGTAGAGCAGGAGAAAGTTTAGAATTTATGTAGGCTTAACACTGATTGTTAGGAGGGAATTTATTGAACCTTATAAAATCCTCAACTGCATGCATAATATCCCTGTAGTTTACTGTTTTCTTTAATATAAACTAAAGAATTATAAATATGGAACAGATGGTATAAAACACGTTTTCCATACTGAGAATCATAAGTACATCTTACTGCAGAAAGGTTGTCAGAACAGTCTCTATGGGGAATAAAAAAATTCTAACCTGTATTTTATCTGAGTGGAAAATGCAAATGAGAAGTTTTGATCACTTAGGTTTATATTAATTTTTGAGCTTCAAAAGCCATCTCTGCTTACTAGATAACTTGGTGAGATAGAATCATAGAATGATTTGGGTTGGAAGGCACTTTAAAGATCATCTGGTTCCAACTCCCCTGACATGGGCAGGGTCACCTTCCACTAGACCCCATTGCTCAAAGCCTCATCCAACCTGGCCTTTAACACTTCCAGGGATGGGGCATCCATAGCTTCTCTAGGCAGCCTGTTCCAGTGCTCCACCACCCTCACAGTAAAGAATTTCTTCCTGCTCTCTTTCAATTTAAAACCATCTCCCCTTGTCCTGTCACCCAAAGAGTTGTTGGATGCTTGTTCCCCAGGGAAGTGGTCTCAGCACCAAGCCTGACAGAGTTCAAGAAGTGTTTGGATGATACTCTCAGGTACATGGTGTGACTCTTGGGGATGATCCTGTGCAGGGCCAGGAGCTGGACTTGATGATGCTTGGGGGTCCCTTCTGACTTGGGATGTTCTGTGATAATGTGATTTTCCAGTTTGTCTGAAATCCCTTTTTAGCTGTTCCCTACAGTCTGTACATTTGGAGATCCTATTAGTATTCCCTGAAATGGCATTGAAGATTATCTCTAAACTGCCTATCTCAACCTCTCATTCAAAAATATTGTTCAGACCTATTTGTGGGGAGATTCACTGATGAATTCTGCTGACATGTAAGTTCCATTGTGTCATCACAGCCTATGGTAAAAGGAAGGACTTTTGAAGAAGAACCTAAAGGTCTGCAAGACGGACATGAAGTTACTCCCAAACAACTGCATAATCTGTGAAGGTAGACAAATATACTTTCAGATTAATTCAGTTCATTTCAAGAGTTAAATTCTTCTCTGGAGTTATCTTCCTCCCTTCATCACATTATTGTAAAAAAATCTGTCAAAAAGCCTAATCCTGAATTCATTCACACTGAAATTAATTCAGAGTTATCTTATTGTAACTGAAAAATGAAATGGTAATAATCAATCACAGTATTTCCACATGAAATTACAATCTACTGCTTCCTGTTTTGTCAGGGTAAATCAGGAGGGTTTTGATAGTGATATTTCTGGCATTACAATTTAGTTGAGACTAATATGAGCTTGTACTTCAGGAACTGATATTGTATGTGTATTTTAAATAAGGAGGGATGAAGAAATGTGTCCCAAAGTCATATCCACATTGGGGATTGAATGACTATGTAATTAGACTTCAGTATTATAATCCCTTTACTTAAAATATTCTTTACTGGCTAATTTCTTCTTTATTGTTATTAGCATTGGATTATTTTCCAGAAGATTGCTTTATAAGCTACTGTGTCCAGTGCTAGATACTCTACAAGCACAGAACAGATCTGCTGCTGTGAAAAAGATATTGCTTGAGACCAAAAATTGGTGAAATCTATATGTCTGTAGATGTTAATCGTAGGCAGACAGGAATTTCTCTTTTTATCCTTTGAGCTGGTTTAAGGTAACATTGCCTTAATCCAGAAATATATAACAATGCTAAAGTGACACTGTGCATGTGGATGTACTGATGGAGCATAGTCCTTCGGACACTGTGCTGTGGCATCCCGCCAGTTTGGAGCATGGAAAAAGGACACTGGATCTACGTACCCATCAATAAGAGTCATGCACAATAACGCAAAAAGCATGTGTAAGACCCTGAGTGCAACCTGTGTGCTTGCCCCAGTGTTTTACTTATGTCTAAGACTCCCCTTGTTGGCTTCCTGAACTTTTGCAGAGCCTTTGGTTCTTCCTACCTCGAGACAGTGTAAAGAGAAAACTCTATATACTTTTCCCAAGAGATTTCTTTTAATTTAGTGAGAAAACAGGCACTTTGGCAAAATTTAAAAGGGGTAACATACAACCAAGAAAAGCATTTCACCAAAGTACCCAGCACACACGAACCCACACTATTTAGTAAAATACAACTCATCGTATTTAAGTTATCCGAATGAGATTAAGGAAAGAGTAAAGAAAGAAAAGAGATTAAGAAAAGATACTAAGAGAAAAATAGCTACCGCTGAAGAATCGTATTGAAGTCCAGTTCCATATGGCAATGGTGGTCCTGAGAGAAAAGGCAAGATTGAGCCCATGTGCTCCTGCATTTATGTGGTTTGGCTACTGTGGCCACCCCTCCCAGATGGGATGTCCATCTCTCTGACCACTCAGTGTTCTCCTACCCGGAGTGAGGGGTGGTGTAGACAATCAGAGTCTGGGTTGGGGTTCCAGGGGGTGGTTTCCAGGCAGGCCTTTTGATTGACAGCTTCTCCATGTGGGCTCCATGCACCCTGCCATGTGGCTCTCCTGGCTGCCATGAGGCTGCAGGCCTGACCATGTGGACTCCAACCTAGCCCCTCCCCCAACACACACCCGAGTGGATTCCAACACAATAATAAAATCCAGTGAGATTTGATTCAAATCCAGTGTCTCACAGCACGGAAGCCAGGAGATGCTCTCAACCTCGGTGAGACTATGGGAGAAAAGAATCATGCTGCCTGAGAAGAAAGACTGAGTGGTGTCATTATGAATGATCCATAAAGTATCATTGAAATGCAAAATTTCTTATTTTTATCTATTTCCATCTACAACTGTTTTCTACTGTTCTCCCTTAATGCAAGTGCCTTTTGCTTTCATGATATATTCCTCTTTTTAGTCCCGCTCCCTCTATTTATTAACCAGATAATCCATCTTTACTATACAGCCAGTGCCATGATTGCAAATCCTACAGGTTTTCAAAATGGCTATAAAGTAAAACTTTTTTAAGAGCCTCAGGATGGTGACTGGTTGCATAAAGCAGATTATTCCTGTCTGGGGTTTCCAGAAAATTGTTGTATTCCACTTATTACCTGTCTTTGAAATGAAAACATCAAGATAGTTTATCTTTGAAATGCTACACTCCACAGTATACGAGACCAAAAACTTAATAGCATCATGAATTTCATATAAAATAACAATACATTTTTCTAAGATAACATTCTCCCTATCCTACATCATGAAATCACAGTCAATAAACTTATACACTGTTGTGTCATATAAATGTATTAAAATCCTTGATTGACTGAACTAATCTGCTTTCAAAATAGGCTGTAAATAAATAAGTACGGTGCAGGATACAAACCTTGGCTATATGCCTCTCATGAAGAGGAAACTCCAGTCAGGTTCTGACATTTAAGAGCAGTATAAGTGAAATGTTAACAGGCACAAAGCGCTCTTGAAGCGCCCTGCAAATTACAAGCAATCCAAACAGCCCTTAATGGTCTTCCTATCTATTGACTATCTTTTGCTGTCACTTGCATCTCAGCAATTACTTAGTCTGCAGCAGAGTTACAAGGAGGTATAGATTTAAATTATGCATAGACATAGGGGCGTGGATTCATTCTACTCAATTTAGACATCTCACTGAGATGCTGGAGTTAGGAATCTGGTCACCTTACATTCCAGAGTCAGTGGATAAAGACAGAAACCTCCAGAGGGCAATGCAGGTCTTAAATGGGCAGAATTGTCCTCTGGATATCATTGTCCCTCTATATTTACTGCAGAGAGAGCTTTGGACAAAGATGTTCTTCACTTAGGGACCTCAGTTACATTGGATTAAACCAGAGGCAGCATTTTCTCATGTAGTGAAATAAGTAAATTCTCTGAAGTCATTAAGTTTGCACTGAGTTAAAATATATGTAAGTGAGAGAAAAAGAGCTTCATCTATTTTAGGAAGTGGATATAACTATGAATAAGTTGTTTCTTGTAGCTACTGGAGGCTGGACAGGGGGAAAAATGACACATTCACCAGGCATATTAATTTGTGCTTTCCACTAAATAACTGCCAACTACTTCTTAATGCTCATCCTCTGGTCCTTCAAATAGTTTGTTTCTTCAGCACTTTATGCTTAGGACCCAGATACATTTAATCTAATTTCTCTGACCTGTAACTGAGCTGATGCTGCAGTAGCATCTGAAGATAGACTTGAAAGCCCCAACTCTCCCCCTGAATCAGGAACAAGAGAAGCAAAACTAAGCAACAAACTCCTGCACCTGTGGGCTCAACAGCAAAATTCCCATGGACTCCCCTGAGCCCAGGTTTTGCTCAGTGACCCTGCAACAAACATAATAATTTCTGTCATTTCGTCTCTCTCCCACTCTCAGTTGTCTGCAATGCTGTTTGTAATTTTCATGTTTTAGATTTTAAACATTTTATGTAGGGACTCTGCCTGAATATGTCTGTAAATCACCTATCACACAGCTGTGCAGTAATATAATAATAATAATTAATTAATAATGGGCCTCTTCCTTAGAAGTGTCAAGAACTGGCAACTGACATTGATGTCGACCCCTCTCAGAGGAATCTAGTCATTAATAATAAATAATAGCAGCAAAATAATAATATCACATTCTGTTTTTTCTTGGCGCTGTGATGATCAAGTCTTTCTTTCCATTTGCTAACTACACGTGTATAGATCAAGTTACATATAGGACACACACCTGCAGTCATACTAGCTGTGTGCCCTACACAAGCTCTGACCTGTCTTCAGCTATTTGGCAAGTTAGTGAAATTTGCAGTCTCCACAGCTGGAAAGCAATATATCTGAGGGACCAGAACTCCAAGTGTCCTGCTAAACAGTGATATGAAGGTTAATTATGCACATAGCCAGTTATATAGAAACATAGGAACATAGAATCATTTAGGTTGGAAGAGACCCTTAAAATCACTGGGTCCAACCAGAAACCTAAGACTGTGAAGTCCACCATTAAACCATGTCCCTAAGCACCACATCAACACATAGATGCTGAGCAAATGCCCCAGGTATGATTTTGTAGAGGGGTCCTCCACTTTCTGCAGTGCTTACGTGTGCAAGGTGTCAAAACAATGCTACATGTGAAACGTTAATTCTTCAGCTGCCATGTCTTTAACCTTGACTAGTAAGAGTGATTGTGCTGTGCTATTCATTCACATCAAATTAAGGACATCAGTAATTTCAGTATCCAGCCATTCCAGTCTCTCTTCATGCAAACCAAAAAAAAAATCCCCAAATATTCCTACAGCAAAGATTTCCAAGTTCAGGCTGGTATTTATACTACAGAGTTGCAAAACTCCATGGACAAGACGGAAACTTAGTCGGTGACGTCCCAGTTCTTCCTTGCTAAGTCTGTAAAGCAAGTGTCTTATGATGGGCCAAACTAAACCTCTCCTGCTGTCTTAGCATGTGCTGATGTAACGACATATTGCTTTACTGGGCTTGCAGATAAAGATGATTGTTAGCTTTGGGACAAGCTGAGGATTTTCTAGGATTTTTCTGCCCTTTTCAGCATTCATGTTCTATATCCCATTTGGTATAGTTGATATAGCTGAATAAATATTATTGTAAAGGTGGATAATAATCCTTATAATGGTGACAATTTTTACTATAATTAAGATCATATTACTATAAATAACTCAGATTTTAAAGTAATTTTAAACTCATTTTATTTAAATCCCAAATAGACTAATATCCCTACCACCCCTTTCTTCTCTCTCTTGTTGGAATTTGCTTACTTTCACGTGCCATGGAACTTCCCTCTGTAACCCTGTGCATCCAGCCTGCCTACAGATAACCTTGCAGGCTAATGTAAGGCATTAGTGTCGCAGGGAGAGTATTGGTTTCAGTGCTGGCTGCAATGAACTGTCTCTGCTGCTACACAGAGGACTTCATCTGAGGTTGTCAATCAATCATCTTTCAAACATAAAAATCACTTGAGTAACAAAAGGGTTATTATTCACATAATTCTCTGCTTTTTTTAACTACTGTTTGTCCGAGTTCCTCATGCTACGTTATTACATCAAAGTTGATTGAAAAGAGTTAAGTGGTAATCACTTGATTTTTAACATTGCTGGAATCTCAGAGGACTGTGTTACTTGTAATTACAGCATTTTTCTTCACTTTGAATCTTAGTAGACAATGCTTTCTCCAGTATTCCTGGTTAGTCTGCCTTTAGAATAGCTTCGTTTCTTCAGCTCATCCGTTCTTGTAATGCTAGCCGAAATACGAAGCTGCACAGTACTTACTTTGCTGCCTAGCTTAGTGTATAGATATGTGTATGTATATATGCATGTATTTTGCCGAGTCTGTCCAAAATCTTAGGGGATTTCTGTATCTTTGCTTAAAAACCTGTGTGAATGAGGTCTCTATTGCCTGAATTTTCAGAAGAATTGACATTGTTATACCATGAAGTTAAAAAGCAAAATTATGAGTAGAAAAAAGAAAGGGAGAACAAGAGAAAGCCATACATATTAGAAAGAATAGTTTACAATTATTGATATGGCATTAAGTTTTGGTTTCTCTTGTGCTTTACACTGCTTTTGTTGCATTCTATTTTGTAGGAAGGCCACTAAATTAACAACCTTGCATCCAGAGGAGAAGCAAGGCTGAGACAGCAGCACCAATTCTCACAGAGAAGGGAGACTATGATGGAAGCCATGCTTGTTCTTGGTAGCAATACAGAATTCAATCCAAATTCATATACTTCGGAGTTGGATTGCTGCATCTTTGAAAGACGAAGGAGAAAAATTAGAATTTTTTAAGCAGCATGCTGTTTTGTAGCTAGGGATGCAGGCTCAATTGAAATGCCTAAACACAGACAGTTATTGCCACTTTAGGTACTTCCTGGTCATTTGCTGCATTCCCTGTGGCCGTGGACTTCTGGTAAGTCCTATGTTACCTCTGCTCTCTCCTTATTGACTTCTTGGTTACAGCAGACATTTCAAGAGGCATGGTAGCCTATTTTATCTAGAGCAGAGCCTTAAGCTTTCATGTTACTTCAATTAAGAAATAAGTCACTTTCAATTTCATGATAAATTTTCACATCTCAGATCAGGGGTATGACTTATAATTTTTGGGATGTGTGTGAGTTCCAGATAGATGAGTGACTCTATGAGTGCTATTAGATGTTTCAGAATGGCTAATGTGTTTTGTGATCATTATTATATCCTTACATTTGCAGATGTAGCATGTACTAAGCTGGAAACTCCATTTCACAAGTGGACCTGAGGGTACACGTACAGAGTTCCAATTTAAACCACAAGTTATATTTTTTTGGATTCGATGTTCTTCAAGAAGATGCAGAAACATCAAGCAACCATGTTAGTACCTGAAATAATAATTTTCTTGTGGAACAGAAATGTTGGTTTAAATTTTTAATTTTAATTACTTTCTAATGGCATGAAAACTCATAGTTATTGACAGCAGTTTTGGCCTGAAATTGGTTAATTTAAGACATATTGAGAAAACTTGTGAACCTTATATGGGTCTCACATAGTCACAAATTTTAACCCAGCAAAAAATTAAACTCTCACAGAAATTTAAGTCTCTGCCAGCTCAATCTTTCATAATTATGTTGTGCTTATATTTTTTTCCCCACTTAATCAAGGTTCTATTTGAGAGTTCCAAAAAGGTACTTGACTATTGCAGTTCTCAGAGCAGTTTTTCACATAATAAAAGTTTGAATTTGTACATTTTATATTAAGCAGGTATTTGATTGGAGGTGTAGACATCTTTTGGAGTGGGAGACAGAATTCCGTCTACCCGTCCCCCATACAATTCACTTTCTGACCCAGTGTGGCTTAGATCCTTTATATAGTCATATAAATACTTTTTATAGGGCTTAGATAAACCCTATCTTACTTTTGAGAAAGAGTTTTAAACTCTTTCCTTTGGAGTATTGCTTTTTATAATTCGGAGAAAAATGTGTATTTTGAATTTCTTCAAGAGAATTTCAGTATTGTAGAATACATTAAAAAATATATATCCCCACATGCTAAGTTACACTAGTAAACAGAAAACCAAGTTAATTTCAAAATTATGTCTTTTTAATTAATTTTAGTACATTTCAGAGGGTTTTCAAAGGGTGATAGCATTCACTGTGTGAGAACTGTTTTTTTACCCTCTGGTAGATACTTTCAGTAGATACTAGATGAAAATGTGTAATCAATGTCACTGTAACGTCCCTGACAGTAACACTTCCAGGGATGTCTATCCAGACATGATTTATCAGTACAGGGCTATTTTAGGGTGCTATTGAATGATGTATCTTTGAACCCCACAAATAGATCCATTCCCAACAGTTATCTACTTGTATACACTATTGGTTGTGTAGATTTTTAGGGAGGGACAGGACTGAAATAACTTAATATAAAAAAAGGGAGAAATTATAATTATTAATTTTTTTTTAGTGGACCTTTTGTAAAAATTTGGGTATTATGATTTCCCATGTTGTCATTTTCTTCAGCTGTAAATCTGGTTCCCTGAGTGAGACTGTACCTGATTCATTTCTACCAAGACAGGCAGACAGCAAAAAGCTTCACACCTCTCTGAGAGTACGTAATGACGATGACAGTTGTGCCAATCAGTGCAATGCAGAAGTGCAAAAAGGTGTATGGTGCTTGTTGCGCTTGCAGAAATAGTCCTTGGTGTGCTACAGCCAGTATCACTGCTGGAAGAAGAGGAAAACTGTCACTGTGTTAAGCTGTTCCTTGACTACCTCATGGTATCTCACCTCAAAGGTGAGCTGTGAAACTTGCATTGCCTTCCTGATTATACTGGATATTGGGTACAAGTGCAGACCAGTTCTATTAAGGGCAAACCCAGAATTTGTGATTGTTTCCAAAGCCTTTGCTATAGAATACATCCATTCCCATGGCAAAGGTGCGATGTCCCACCTTTAAGGTGAAGGGACCACTCAAGATTCACAAATGTATATGTTTTTATGGATAGGTTTCCCTGCCCTGGAGACAGGTTCCTTGCTTTCTGTGGGAATTAGTTATCATGTGCAGCCTGTTCTTTCAGTTCTTTATGGAAATGAGTCAGGGGTCTTCAGGGCTCCTGGCTGGTCTTGATCCCCCCCTACAGTCCATGCCCATTTCTTGTCCTCATTCCTGTTCTTGTGCTGTGTTTATCTCCAGGAACTAAACCAAGGATTTTTGTCCCATGAAAGTGCTGCCCTATCTCCTCATGTCCCCCTTCTGCAGCCACATCTTGTTCTTTCCCACAGCATTTTATTACCAGCAATCCTTTGCTATTACCATCAATCTTTGTCTGTCACTACCAACAATCCTTGGATGGCTCCACAGACATCTGGCTATAGGTGTTGGAGACATACACATTGGCCCCTTATCTTCTGGGATTCTACAAAAGACTGTCCTCTAAACTCCTGGCTCTAAAACTGAACATGAAGTATTTGCTCATGAAATATTGCTGAATTATATTTTGTGTTTCTGAATTGTTTTATTATGTTCCCAAAATGCAGTTGTCCTTGAAAGAAAGTAGATCTGACTGTGGTATGCTACGTTCTCTTGTGTTTCAGACATTTATACACAAAATGCTATCTAATTTTTCTTATCCAGTGCTTCAGTGAGACTTGTGGTGTGACTGAGGATAACTTGCATGGGTAAGAGCTCTTAGGATCAAAGGCTTTAAAATATTCTGTGCTTGTTAAATCGCTGATGGAAGTAGAGTAGCACACACACACACACACAAATGACACAAAGAACTGATTATGAGCAAGCCTCATTTGAAAGCAGGTGCTGTTGTAGTTACCCAGCAGAAGACTCGGTTCACAAGTTGTCCGTAGACTACAGAAGAAAGAAGGTTTAATACAAAAAGATTGTCTCATTGACCCAGCTTGATCTGTTTCAAAGCCAAAGTTGTAATAGTACTGCAATGGGCTTCACATATTGATCCATACAAGGAAAGAATGACATAGCTCAACCCACATCATTTTCCTTTTTTTTTTACCTTTTGTCCCCTGTCCTTACTTCTTTTCAAGGTAAAAGAAAAGTTGCAATTAGTTCACCTTAAACAGATTAGATTTCCTTCTCAAAATCTGGAAAAGATGCTGAGAAATCATAGGTACCCTGGAAGGGTTTATTTTTGCTTTATGCGTTTTTGACTTCACACAACTAATAAATATTTCTAAATTAAAAACAAGCAAGTAAGAGAAGAATTGGAAACACTTTTTTCTCTCTCTCATACACACATAAATGCACACACACAAACACACACACACACAGAGACACAGTAGTTTTGCAGACTGAAATGAACATGGACATCACTGCAAATAATCTCTCAGCTCCTCATTTCCCATTTTTGTGAGGATAATGAAATTTTATTAAAAAGACTAACAACAAAATGTCTCCCCATGAATCAAAACTAATTTTCTCATATGAATGGAGTTCTATACAGTGAATAGTGTGGTGTATTGGAAAAATTTTTATGACCTAGATTTGGATGTTTGTATGTGGCAATTATATAGGTCAGCCTCAGCCAGAACAGATGTCTTAGCTACCAAAGGTCCTCTTTGCAGAAATCAGAAAGAGGAAATATAACTTGTAATTATTTTGTTAAAAAATCTCCAATGGACCTGTTGCCTTACTATTAAAATGGCTGAATGTTGACTCACTGAACCTGTACTTATTCATCCACCCAATAAAATTTGTATCACCTGCATTAGGTCTCTTATATAGTGAAAGAGGAATGATCAGTTAAGCACGAGTTGCACCAAAGCTAGCATGCTGATTGCTTACTCAAAGGTAGTTACTAGAAAATTCAGGTAGTTATTGCAGTTACATGGGCTACATCCAGAAAAAAATGTTTTAAAGCCTTACTTGCATTTAACAAGCTGCTCTGAGCTCCCTGAGCTACTTCCAGTTGTATAGGGTACCCATGTCTTTATCCTATTTGTGAGTTCAATAGCATATCTTTGAAGGATCAAGAGTAGTTCAGGCCTTTACAACTGCAGTGCAGGAAATGAAAGAGAAGCCATTTCACTTCCATGTTCCAAAAAGGATAGTATGAACTGACCATCCTAGTCAGTTTTTGTAATAGATTCAGGTTTTCTTAGGTGGGGGCAGAAATTGAATTAAAATCTCCTATGCTTGAAGAAGTGCTCCTGGTAAAACTGGTAAATCCTTACAAGGCTGGGAAGGGAGCTAGGCAGAAAATTTGTCAGTGTGATCAAGGCCAAGGCGTGCTGGGATTGCTCAAAAACAGAACTGTGTGTGTCAAAAGAACTTTGTGTGTGAAAACATGGATGGTTCAAAAGCCTGAAGACTGTGTGTACACCCCTGTCAAGGCAGCAACTAGGTCAAGGATGGAGGACTTGTATTTGGACAGGAGACATGGCAGTGACCATGAGATATCTTTCATAAATTTCTTTGTGGAGCTATTGCCTGGTAAAAAGTGACCCCAAGACTCTATAGAAACACATCCTCATATGTAAAAATACTGTCCTTTCCCTCTGTATTTTCATGTGAGGTGAATATAGCCATCTGTGGCAAATAGCTCCTTTCCATACAGAAGTCTTTCCTGTGGAACCCAGGACATGCATTAAATAATTTTTCATTTGGGACCTTAGGATTCCACCTCTCTTTTTTATTTTTTTTTTTTTCCCCTCCAGTGGCATATAAATTGGTTTCTAGGTCTGCAGGTCCATCAGCCTTTTGACATCAAAGTTGTTATGTTTCCATTTCTAATAGTTTTATTTGGCTTATTGTTTGTGAGAAAAACAAAGCTGTGCAATTCAGTCATTATAAAAGGTCATTATTAATTTATTCCTGTTGCGCTAGAACTTGTTAGTCTGTCTGTGTGCTTAAAATGCCTTTGTATCTTGTACTTTGTTATTTCCTAGGCATGTAATTTAATTAACACATGTACGCTGCTTTGAAGATTCAAAGAGATATATAAATGCTTAAAGCACCAAATTAAGGCTTTTACGGGTGAAACAGTAGGGCAGCAGGTGGGAAGTATGACATATAAACAGAAGTGCTTGAAGGTAATTTTGCAAGGGGTGACAGCAAGTATAATCCCCCTAAATTGCTATGGGGAGCAAAAAAACCCAGTGTCAACCACTGAAAAAGCACCTGGTTCTTGCTACCATTCAGTGATGAAGAATCAGGTGCTTGCTCCTATTCAACTCTCTAGTTCCTCTTAAATACGATGGATGATTTTTTACGGTGACTTCACCATGTAATCCTGGGAAAGAGGAAAGAAAGTACCACAGGGGAGTATAATACCTAGCCATTTAAGTCTGTATTCTGCCAACTGTTAAATAGGAAAAAATGGATTCATTAAGGTCATGTGAATAAAGTTAAACAGATTCATGCCTGTCAATTATAGACAGTATCGAGTAATGGATAGGCGACATCTTTTGTAGTGAGCTGTACATCTTGTGAAAGCTATTTTACAAGGAAGGGTCATAAATAGCAAAACTACTTCAGGACTTCAGCTGCATCACTGGCATTAGCCCCATAATACCAATGTCTTACATGTGGTATGCAAAGAGCTCAAATGATAGGAATGAATTGCTGTTAAGAGAAATGCATTGGCTTGGGACTTAGAAGCTTTCTGATAGTTTACAGTTAAGAGACAATTTTAATCAGCAAGGGTGGAGTCAGATGCCTAAACACAGACATCTACTGCCATTTGAAATTCTGTATCTGAGACTGGGCTAGCAGATACAGTCCAAGCCCCATGAGAGACATATGCCTTCCAGAGCAGCAGTTGAAGCTCAGGAGAGCATTGATCTGCCAGTCTTGCTTGCCAGCCCTGCATGGATATTAGAAGATGTTAGGATGTTTCAGATGGCATTGGCTGCCTATGTTTATGCAACTGAATCCCATCCATGCAGTCAAGTGCCACTGTTTGGCATCAGAAAGAGCGATAGTGTCATGGCTTCTATTCAATTTACAGGCCATTAATCTCTCTTCTGGACCATTTGCATGCAGCACACATCAATGAAGTAGCACAAATGTTAGTCACAGACTGCATTAATAAAGTTAGATTTCAATGAAAGAAAATAAAATTGCTCCGATGCATATTTCAGGTGTAATTCCCTATGGATGAGTAGGTTCATTCCATTTAGGATTTGACAAACACTTTGAAGTTGTCATGAATGATTATGACATCCCAACCCAAAGATCAGCCAATCAGCACTGATACCACATTGTAGATACAATATAAGGGAAGCATTTATTTTGTCTCAGGTGGGAATTGTTTTTGTGCATTTTATTGTGATCTTAAAATTTATTACCTTATGTGGGAACATTTTCATTTTCCTATATGTGCTTTGTCATGTTTTAGCTGGAGGTGGGGAGGAATCAACAAATCAGCATATTTATCACTCTGACTGACACATTCACTTTTGATGGGTTTTATCTTGCACATGCTTATTATATTATTCACAACAGGATCCTTATTATGAAGTGGATGAATGCTACTGTTCATTCAAAACAGATGCACATTAAGTGACAGACACTGAGTCATTGCCTTTTATATGACAAGGAGATCAGTACAAAGTTGGCTTTCATTTGACACAGTTACATCAGTTTGCAGAGGATAGGTATCCTTTAGTAACAACAGTACCATCCTAATTTCTACTGTACAGCTTGCTGTTGCCATGATGTCCTACCATGGTTTTGTCATTGCTGTTGTTATTTTCACAAGAGCCACCAAATATTGTGAAGCAAAACTCATTATCAGCTTTCTTAGGCTGCAGTACTGTATTCCTGTGTTTCCTTTTCTGATAAACAGTGAACAGACAGAAGGGTTCATCTTTTATACAAATATGTGAAGCTCTGTTGCCACTAGTCTTCCAGGTTTGACTTTCATTCTAATTGCCATGGGAAAACAATTTACAAATTTTAGCTTTTCTTCTCCCTAGAGATGTGTAAATTTTCAAACTCAATCATTATAATGATGAACATGTGTTGAAGAAACATACTATAAGTGACATATACCTGTCAGGGATTTTTTTTTATTCAGTATATCCAAGTAAAATCTATCGTAATCACTGTATCTATTTTTCAAAGGCAACAGAACAACAAGACATTTCTAGAATTGCAGTTAATGATGACAGCTGAAAGATATAATAGTGTGTGAAAAAGCCTATATGTAGAGTTACATTTTTCTGTTTATTGCTAGTGCAGTGTATCTTGCATATTCTCTTGATGAGCCTGTGCAGTCTTAGTTTTTGTAGAGGCTTGAGTGAAATTAAGGAGGCACTGTTATGTTGTTATGAGCCCAAAGTTGAGATTTTTCTAGAAGAAAGTCACTTCATGCCAACATATCAGCTTTTACAAAGCTCTGCTTTGCTGTCATGTACACGAGTGAAACTCAACTCTAGCAGTTCATAGAACTGACTTTCTTTTTTGTTTCTGTAGAAATAAAAAGATCAAATGCATGTACGTGATCTAAAAGTAATCCTTCTATATTGCTTACTGCCTGAATAGGTCGACTAATGATAACTGATGATTATCTGCTTGGAAAATAATGGGCAAATTTCCCTTGCTGTAACTTCACTGACTTCAGGCTGCACTGTTTTAATTACAACTTGTTTAGACCAGACTCAAAAAAGAACTAGTAGATGTGCTAAAGGGAGAAATTTTCCTGTGGTCAGATGTCAGACTATTACTATTTATTTAAGTGGTCTAATGTGACAGTCTTGACTTACTTGGTCTTTTCTTCTGCTAATGGATGTGAAATTGAAACAATTCACTTGGCATTTTAGACTGTCATTTAAAAAAATGCACAAGCATGCCAGAATGGAGACATTTCTTGCCCATTTATGCCGCTGCAAGCTGCTTAAGAGTTGTTTTGCTGCACTATTCACAGTGAAGAGGACATAAAACCCTCTTGCGACAAATTATTGTACTCAGAGTACAAAACCAAGGTAAATTCATTTCAGCCACTCCATGGCTAGGTGATTTTGAGGATATCAGACAAAATCTTTAACCTTAACATCAGTGAAAGTTTCTTGTTCAGTTTGATTATACTTGAACTCATAGTACTCCTGTCACATTTCTTTAAAAGTCATGGACTGACAGTTCCCAGTGAGAAATTCATCTGATGCAATATGAACACTGAATAGCACTGGGGTGTCTTCTCATTGTGAAAGTATTCTTGGGGGGCTGAATAGAGAAGTAGGAAAAGGAGCTGAAGGTCCTGACTCTGACAGGAGTTTAATTTGTGAGCCTTTGAAGGTAATTTCTTCTGCATACCTTTCCTTTCTTTTTTCTCCTTTTTTAAAAAAAAAAAGTAATTAATTTACACTTGTAAATTTTTTCGTTTCAATGAAAGTGATGCTATTTTGGGGCTTAATCAAGCATTTGTCAAGTGCTTTATTGATGAAAGACACAATATCAATGCTCTCTGAAGCATGTGCAGATTCACATTTAACAGGAAAACAGTCTTTAAGGATAATACTGTAAAATAGGAACAAGACCATATGTACTGAAATCTGCTCAGCAGTGCAAGGAGGAATTGGGAAGAATCTGGGAGGAATCTGTACACAAAGAAACTAAGGACAGACCCCTTATGCAGCTACTTCAATTCCTCCTTTAGTCTCAGCATCTCATCAGACTTCCCCACCTTCCTCCTACCCCTTTCTTCTTACCTCATCCTTTTTGTTAACCAGAGTCCAATTACAACTCCAGCCTTTCTCAGAGTGCAGACTTGTAGCTGCATTTGCTCCTCCATAATTCCATACCTCCCTTTACAGCCTGTTTGGGAAAGCATTCTGAAAAAGATTTATGCTTTTGTCAAAAGAGCAGTGAGAACAGCGAGAGAGGTGCTATGCTATTGGAAAATGAACCAAGAGGCCTCTCTCAGTGGCAACCCTTCCTCTCTTGTCCCTCCAGCAGTGGTGACAACTTTCCTTTCCTTCCTCAGTCCACAAATCCCAATTTCTTGCTTTCCAGCTCTCCAGGAACCCATGAGTAAGTGGGGGAGGATGAGGCCAGTTTCATGCTTACACAGCTTCTCCCCATTTGATTCCTGGTTCTATGAGCTACCAAATGGACTATAGTGGCTCACATCCTCATATATTCACATGTCCAGCAGGGTTGAAGAACTTAGCAGAAGGTGTAGAGGACCAAGAATTATTCCTTTTAAGAACCTGGAATAATTTTTCAATTTATTCAAGCTGTCCTCTCTCCAAGTAAACTGAACAATTAAAGGGCACTCACTTATTTTTCATGCGCTGAAAGTATGAATTTTTCATTACATTCCAATTCACTTTTTTTTTTTCCCCAGCTTCATTAACTGTCTAGTGTGAACTTTACTGTCTACACATTCATACGCTTTAACTAGCTGGTGTGTTTGGGGGAATATATTTTGCAGACTCTTCCTCTGCACAAATCTTGTTATTCTCTGAAAGGGAAAAGAGAAAGAAAGGGGAGAATAAATAATGATCAAAAAGCATGTTTCTTTTCAGGCATCGGCACTCAGCACTCCACTGCAAACCATGCTGTGTAGGATCTTGTAAAGCTTGATTGGAAATATGTTATTATTTAAAAAATGTGCATATTTCTTCCATCTCCCACTCCTCCTTGCTCTTGCAATTAACCCAAACATGGGTTTCAAGGGGATTTTCCACTGGCAAACAGCTGTGTTTTCTGCTAAGGTTACTCTTTCTGTAGAGCCTCAAAGACACCAGTTTTTAAGACTTTATTAAAGACAAAGTCAGAGCAAATAGACTGGCAGCGTTATGGCCATTTCAGGTGAAAACGACAGCTCTTTTCAGAGACTCCTCTGGGGGCATGTAATGAAAACTATTTGGGAGATATCCACGTCGTGAATGCCCAGCTGCCTAACTCAGATCTATTGCAGCAGTTCAGGGATGAAATAGAGAGTGACCTGACCAGATTAAACCTTGACAGCACCCTGCTACCAACAATACACGCGCCCTAAGCACTGCCCCCATGCACAGGCATGTGTGCACATTGTTAATGTTGTGGGCTGTGTTTACAAAGTCATTGAAGTCAGCATGATGTTGGACAGTGGCAGAAGCAGTCCATTCCAATCTAATGCACAAAAAGGCTGTCACACAGGAGGAGAAAGATTACATTCACTTGCAGTGTAGCTGTGAAACTGGGCTATTAACTTCTAATACAGCCTTCTTTTTTTCTTCAGGAAAGCTACAGAGACATGACATTAAACCTGTGACTGTCAGAGAAAGCAAGAGCAAACAGGGGTGTGTTGGTGAGGTCTCAGGTCAGGATGTTGTGCTGTGAGTGCAGCCCTCCCTCTGGAGTTGGCAGCTGCTGCCCTCCATTCTTCTCCACCTTTTAGTGCTAATGCTATAGGGGCTCCTCTCACTCAGACATGTATGTAGCCGGTTGAAAGTCTAGTCCTGTGTGCTAGCAAGTGGGGAGGGAGAAAAGAGAAGATTTCTGAAATAAATCCAGGTGACAGTGCTGAGACTTTGGCATGAAATATTTTTTCTTTTGGCTCTTTATAATGATGGCATCTGGCTAATTAGGAAGTATCAATGCTACAAGGACTTGAACTGTATAGGTTTATCATGCTCAGTGTGGGGCTGCTTGAATCTTGATCGGGGGCTGCTTTCTCTTCTAGTAAGTTCCTGTCACCGACTGCAAAAACCTGAAGAATTCATGGGATTTGTTCCTCAAATGATTCCTTCCTTTACCATTTCTTCACCATTTTAATTTCTACACTGCGGAACAGTAATTTTGAACCACACGCCAAATGCTGAGGTCAGCTCTGCTCACCTGGGACATATATTTTGAAACACAAAGTTTCCTAGCATCTGAAACATAATCTGAATATAATTGTTCTGAATGCTATCTAAAAGAGTATAGAATTTTGAAGAAAAATTGTGATTAATTTTCCTGTCATAGAAATGTTCTCATAGGTCTCTAACTCAAACCCTCCTCTTAATCTAAGGTCCACCGAGTAAAAGATGGCAGAAAGTAACAGTCACATCGCAAAGTGCCTCTGTTTTCAGACATTTATACTGGAATTAATTTTCTTTCTTGCTTAAATATCACTTGCTGTTTTAGATGGGGTCCCTGGAATTTAAAAGGGTCTCTCATTTGCCAGGGTTTAATCACATTTTATGAGGGTCATGTTTCCAATTGTATGTTTTGGAGTAGTTCAGTGGAGCTTTGGAGTTAGGTCTATAACAAAGTATTCACTTGTTACCTTTAATATTTATATTACCTCTAGAAACACACACTGAATTGACCATTCACAGTGGCAGCTCATCTGCCTATCTCTTGGAAGAGACAAGTTTTAAACATTAAAGTTTTTTGATGAAAATGAAGTGTTATTGTTACCATTTTATAGCAAAATACTAAGCCCATGGAAGTTAGAACTAGGCACTGAATTCAGATCTTCAGAGTTGTGCTTTTCAGTTCAGTACATTCCTGTTCAGATGTATAAATAGACCCTTTACACTCGATGTGTAAATTCCCTGAGAACCTTAAAAGAGCTGATATTTCAAAGTCAGATTCCACATTTCAGCATAAACGTGTGATAAAGAAGTGGGAAGAACAAGAAAAAAATATGTTACATTAACTTGAAGAGTTTACCTTTGACATTTGTGGAACCTGTCTCTGACTCAAATGCTGTAATGAATGAATGGATTATTTTGCATTTTAGGCAAACGTTGGGAAGCCTATTTGTATCACAGCATATGGTGAAATGAGCAGTTTCCTACATGTGCTCTGGATGAGGAAGAAGATGTTTGTGAGAGCTTCATTCCATCCAGCACCAATCAGTTAGGGCCTCTGCCTGCTCCAGGGCTCAACACTTGCTGTCCATTGGGATTTACCTGTGCAACCATCACAGGGTAATACCTTTTTTGGTTTTATTTCAGCTGGGTTACTCAGATGCAACTAAGGGCAAAAATGAGGCTGCAGTATTTTTATTACTGGAAGATACGCATGTTGTGGAAAGAAGACAGAGGTTTTTCCTAGCTCAGGTTGAATCTGCATACTGGCAGTTGGAAAAAACCCCATCTTTGTGTGAAAAAATAGGGAATCTCCCTTGCGTGTCTGAGGAAAAATAAACATGGAGCCCCCTGAATCCTGAAGGTTTTTTTACAAAGTCAGTTTTAGAGCAGAAACACACTTTAACCCCAAATTGGTATAAACGACTGTGCCAAATTGCATATACACAATCTGAATAATTATATATACATTATCTGAATAGGGAAGCTGTACTCTAATTGTTGGATATAAGCTTGACTGCCTTTGAATTAACAGTTAAGGCTGTATTCATTAATCTGAACAGGGAAGAGTGGGCAGACTGTCACAACATACCTCAGTTCAGTAGTCATGCAGAGCAGGTGAGAGAATGCTAACTTACAAAGTGAAGCAGCTGATCTCTATCAGGCCTAGCACTTAGTGATGAAGAGAAAAAGTCAACCAACTGCAATATCCAGAGAAAGATTTATGATATATCTGAAAGTCCAGAATCCCAACAGGCAATGTACAACCTACAATTACCCAGAATGATTAGTCTTAATGTTTTTAAATGCTTTACTAACTCAAGATCTACTGAGGACACAATTTGTAAATGTATTATCGTCCATTTGCTGTACCCACAGCTTCTGGGGAAAAAGAAATACCTTTGGGAAACAAGCATGGAATTCACTACTTTTGAAGGAAGCAATGGAAATGAGAATGCTAATTCAGAAAGAAAAGGACATGACCCAAAATTAGGGACGAGATAAGGTGAGACACAAATTTTCCCAAAAAGTATTGATTAAGGGAACAACCTGGGTTCATAAAACTGGATCAAATCCAATTTCAGTGTCTACTGAAATTTTCCCTTCTTCTTAATCTTTTTTTTTCTTTTTTTTTTTTTTTTCACTTTAGACACAGGTTAAGGGCTAACAGATTCACCACTGAGAATTGGAATATTTAACTTTTAAATGGCATTGCTGTTGAATGGAAACTGCTGTAGTGGGTCAACTGTGACATAAGAACTCTGGCAAGTCTTGCTGGGATAACTTAAGATGTTACAGTCCTCAGTTGTCTGTCCTACTTCTTGCCAGAAGATACCACTAATCTTATGGAAGCTGGTGTAAAGGAATTGCAGGCACTCTACCCACTCTGCTTTACATTCTGGTGTGTTAGTTAAATCCACCTTCATCAGCAATGAGATCTAAAACCAGTCAGGCTAAAATATTCAAGCTGTACCTTATTTTTTTTCTGCAGGCTTTATTACTGAGGTGATATCTGCCAGCAGAGAGGTAGGTGCTGGAGTTATTTGAGTCAACATTTTAAACACAGCCAGACTTATAAGAGTCTTATAAGAGCTAGCACATAAAACCCTTGAGTTCTTTTTTTGTTTGTTTTTTGGTTTTGCCTTAGTCTTGCCTACTGACAATATTATGGAGTGGGATGCAGCAGAGGCAGCAATTCCATAGATAATAGTTGTGAGAAGGAGCATTCATCTGAAAGAAATTAAATGGTTTCTGCAAATGTATCTCAACTGGAAGTGTAGTCACAACTAGAAACAGCTTGGAAATTGCTGATCATAACAGTCTTGTAAACAGTACTTCTGAGAGATCTGTGCTACTGTGAGTTGCTTGTCCAAATCACCTGGGACAGGTCTTCAAGTGACCACTTCCTTGTGCTATCCCTCATTCTCTGAGCTGAAGCAACACCTTTCCAGACTGATAGGTACAATGAGCCCTAACAAAAAGCTTAATTGTTTTCAGGTTTCCTACCTGAATGATCCTAGTTACCTAACCAGTGACTCAGCAGTACCAGCTGCACCAT
Source organism: Lophotriccus pileatus (assembly GCA_035583135.1). NCBI lineage: Eukaryota > Metazoa > Chordata > Aves > Passeriformes > Tyrannidae > Lophotriccus > Lophotriccus pileatus. The sequence goes on from JAWWES010000001.1 coordinate 56,805,694, forward strand.
GCCTCTCATATTTTTTTGTGAAGCTCACCTGGGAAGAATCCAGAATACAGGGGGAAATTAAGTGTGCTAAAAGACAGCTCTTGGTAATGAGATGAGAAATGAGAGATCTCACACAGGGCAAAGTCAGTCGGATCAGCTATGTGGAATCACCTTCTTTTCAGTACAAATTGAATATTTTCTCTCTTCATTTTCCTTTACAAGAGAGGCTTTGTAAAATTTGCTCTCACTGACAGAACTTGGTTTATAGTTTCTCACTGTAGCTGGATCTGGATAGCCTGGAGACAAACATTATATGAAAGAAGGGAGGTTTTCCAATCCATCTGAATAAAGAACTGGTAAAACTTTCATGAGAAAACCTGTGCTCCTTTACAAGAAATTTGTATATATCTCAGAAAGACTGCCTGCTTCTGAATGTGGAAATGACACAAGTAATATATACTATGCCATTTTCTGGCTTGAGATTAATAGCCCATAGTCAACATGTAGTCTAAGATCTATTTTTGCACACAGAAAATGATGCTCTCTTGCATGAAGCATGAGGGATGAATACTCTTGCTTCTTACTGAGATTTTTTTTCCCCATGGCATAGAATTCCCTTGCCTAGCTGTAAAAAAAAACAAAACAAAAAAACCCACAAAAAAAACCAAAACAAAAAGTTCTGTGAAGTAAATTTGTTATTAATGCTGTGCCATAGTAAGTCTGGAATACCAAGACTCCAATATCAGATTTTGCGGACATTGAATCTACCTAATCACAGCCGTGTTGGTGTTTTCTCTATTATTTTCCATAAATATCCACTAAAACTAGACTTATTTTCACTTGTGATGGAACACAATTCTGTGGTGTGCAGAAGACTTTGCTGCCTGAATGGCATTTCCCTAAGGCAGATACCTGGACCTTACATACTGCTGCCAAAAATTACTGCTTATTGTGATACTCAGCCAAGCTGAGTGTTGTATATTTTGAGATGCCTGTGAGAAAGGTAAGTTCACCTTTTAAATATCTGTTAGGTAGTTCAGGATATCAGTACTTATGTAATATGAATTCTTTGAATTAAAATGAGTAATTTAACTTGTAAACATTCATACAAAATAAAGTGAAGGATGAAGAAAGTGTTAAACTTGAGTATATATCTGTTAAACTGGAGTATAATGTTTCTATTTGTTCATATTTGTTTAAATTTCTTGTTTATTTCTTGTTCCAGAGCCAACCTGGCATTTATAAATCCTTGTGCATTTTCTGACTTTTTCTTGACCAGTAACAACCATTTTTACTTCAGGCCTATAAGGTGCCATTCTGTCCAAAGTGTGCTGACTAAGCAGCGTCCACACTATGAAAATAAGAATAGTGAGCATGTTAGTATTGAGATAAAAATAGACTGATGTATTTGCTAGTCTTTTGAAATACTTTTTTTTTTCTGTGTGTATGTGCCTTGGCCTCCATTATACTTCTAATACCAAAGTTGTGGGTTCAATCCCTGTAGGGGCCCTTCACTTAAACAGTTAGACTTGATGATCCTTGGGGATCCTTTTTAACTCAGAGTATTCCGCTGTTCTGTGATTCTGCAATTCTGTGATTCCTCTACATAGAATCATAGAATGGTTTTGTTTGGAGGGACCTTAAAACACAGATCATCTACTTCCAACACCTTCCACTAGACCAGGTTACTCAGAGCCCCATCAATAGATAGATAACCCCAACAAATATCTCATCTATGAATTGACAACATGAAATAAAAAAGAGAAAGCAGCACATGCACTTATTAATTTTGAAAGTAAAAGGGATGAGTTAATTTTTTAAGTCAAAGCCTAGACACTCAGCTGTACATTGTGTATTATCTTCATTAATCTACTGTAACAGATCAGGAGCAAAGTGGTGAAGCATACTTATTCAAAACTCAGATACACTTCTTGAGCATAATGAGGAAACACAGAATTTAGTATTCCCCTTTGTATTCCTGCCTGCTACTTGGAAAGTAGGAAAAAGGAATGGGCGTGCTTACATGAAGACAGATGTGTAAGTATCTGTATTGGGCACTGAATGATTTAGAAAAATGACAGAATATGCCAGTGGTCTTAGTCAAGTCTTTACATGTACTCCTATGTAATTTTTAGAGATCTAGAAGCAACACGTTGATACAGCTTTTGGTTTGCAAACTGAATGGTGAGTAGATGATGGACTCCATGCTGTGCTTGGACACAGTTCTCAGCTCCCTCCTACTCTGTGAGAAATGACTGCAATCATAAACCCATCACATAATGAAGACTTCAGTAGGAGCAGGAAACACTACCACACCAGGAATTTGCAGGACATCTGGTAAATCAACAACATTATCACAAACATCATGGCCAACAGTCTGAGCTGTAGCAACAGTATATTCATTTTCCAAATGTTCCAACTGAGAAAGATGCTCAGACCATTCCCGCTATACACCAGATGGTTGATTGGGAAGCCAATATTTTCTCTATACACAGAAGCTTACTTTTTCATCATTAGGAAACATTTTGCATAGGGACTAGATATTTTATTAGAGACAGGATTTTCTCTGGCCCATCCTCTGCTGAAGAAACATATATACTGTACAACATGCACACCACAATATGGGCAACCTCAAGATATTGGAAGAAGTGTCCCGACAAGCCACAGACATATGAGAAACCTGTATGACAAAATGCTCCCACCTTTCATTTTTTATGGTAGTTAACATATTTTAAGTGAACTACAATGTACTAAATTGTATTAAATATAACACAATATCAAATCAATATGAAAATGACTTAGAATGTACTACAGCAACACCAGAGGGCCACAAAAATAGTCTAGTGATATAGTAGCTCAGCCTAGTGCTCAGTGGTATGATAATTTAGGCTTTGAGTAATTAGCATAAAACAATTTCTAGTGCCTTAGTCAAGAAAAACTCTGCAAAAATCAGTAGAAGTTTTGCCTTATTGAATATGTACTTAGAATAGAAAACTGAATTGACTTTGTGTGTTGACTACGCCAAGTGCTCTCATAATAGTGAATTTGACTACAGAGAGAGAGAAAAATCCTTGTATTACTAAAACTTTCCAGTCTTGCTTTCAGTTGGATAACAAAGGTTTTGATGTAAACCTTTTGTCTTTCTTCCATTTATCTGTGTTTTAGCTGTAGTTGTAAATCACTGGATGGGTGCCTAGCTCCATTAATCCAAGTTTTAACAAATGTCCTATAAAAGACAGGAATTTCCTTAATGCTGTTCCAGTCTGATATTTGATTCTTCTATGAAACCAAAGAGAAATACAGTATTTTTGTATGAAGGGCGTATGGCCTACACATTTTAAAACACTAAATTATTTTTTTCTTGCAACTTCACCGAAGTCTTACTACCTGACCCCAATATTTTCATTATTAGTGTGTATGTCAGACTTCTGGTTTTGAGGAATCAGCAGCAGCAATAGTAAAACTTCTGCAAAGGCCTAGGAAAATACGTTGTCCTATTATTTTTAGATTCTCCTAGACTTTATCAGGGGAATTTTAGTGCTATATTTGAACAATTATTTGAAATTAAGCAGTGGGATTAGCCTGGGTGTTGGGAACACGTCATCTGCTTAATTCTACATCCCTTAGAAAACTCATGAGAGACTTGGTAGAGTTTGAAAGCTACATCCTCTGAAGTGTCCACACTTCGTGAGCATTATTGATCAAGATATGCAGAGGATGAGCTGGATTTTTCCTGAAACTGCTCTTCCTAGCAGTTAGAAGATTCAGGCTGGCTACTGGGGCTGGATAATGTAGCAACGTATTTCAGTCAGCACTCGCACACTTGTGCATGCTTACTCAAAAAAGTACCTAAATGGACACACATTTTACTCAGAACCTATGCTTCCTTTCATCTTCCGAATTTTTAAAATTTCACTTCATTTCTTTAAAATCTGATTTCTCAAAGCCATATTCATATGCTTAACTTAAGAACAGTAAAACTACTGAAGCCAACAGAACTGATATATGTAAAATTCTAAGTATGTTCACAGGATTTAGCATTTAACTTTAAGTCTGAGATCTCTGAATTTGGAAGTCTAAAAGCTTTATGACCTTTTAAGAATGGATTATCCTTATTTTCTAGAAGTGGTGCTAAACATACTGCTTGTATTTAGGAATAACAGAAACTCTCTAGGAGTGTGCTGGCCTCCTTTGGGTAGAATTGTGGTATTACTTCGGTTGTGAAGGATGAATAACAGAGAGAACACAGAGGTCTCCAGACTGGATCAGTCCAGACAAAGTAGTTCAAATCCTGGTCTCAGTAAAGTAAATGGCAGCTATGCCTTGTGACCTTAACTGTCAGTGAAGAGAAATGACCATGTAATTGCTAAAATCTGATACTAAGCTGGTGGCAAAGAGACCACATTTCATGGGTACAGATATGTTTGGTTTTTTTAATTTTTAAAAACCCAACCTAAGAACAGAAAAAGGCAGGCAAATGCATTAAAACAGGACTTAACAGAAAGAGTTAATTCTGGGCATACTTTGCTTTAAAAAAAAAAAAAAAAGAAAAAGGAGAGATTTAATATACTTTTCAATCATGTCAACTGAAATGCAACTTTCCCCAATGATAGACTTGCCTACATCTATCACAAGGTAAACAATCTGTGCTAAAAGCATAAAGACTTATTTTTCCTTTATTCTTATCTCAGTGAAACAGTCCACTGACAGAAGCACCTTTTGTTTGGAAGAGATTTGGTCGTGTTTCACCTTAAACTAATGCAGAAATAGAGGTGTATTAGAGAAGTTTTGACTGCCGGCGGCAGTGGAATTCGTTGCACATTATTTTAGTCTCTAACAAATAAACACAGCTTACTGTTGCCAAATAAGTACATGCAGATTTGCGGTTCCTTAATAGTAACTTATTAGCTTTCTCAAGAGTTAAAAAGTCAGTAATAACAGGCGCTTGCTGAAAGAAAAGGGAAAAGGACAAAAAGGTATTAACCCGGGAGACTCCATTTTGACAAAACTGAGTGATAGGAAGCAATATTCCTGAAGGGACAATCCTCCAGCTATTGATAGTCTAAGACAAGAAGTTATGTGGAAGCTGTTAAGGTGTAACATCAGTCTGAAATTTGTGAGGATTTTTTTTTTAAGTTGGAGAGTGGGGTGGTTTTGTTTTGCTTTAGTGTCTTGCAGAATTTGGCCTCTCTGTACCAGATTTCCAATAGTTCTGGCAGATAATGTGTGGATATTCCAGGCACATCTTAATGCCTGTCAGTTGGAATCTGTTTCCAATGACTGATGTTTGGAAGAATCAGGATGGAGCTGAACAACCGAATTCCTCTGGCAACCCCTTGCATGAGTGTGATTTGCTCATAATAGCACATCCAGGGGCATGCTTAACTTATGGGACACAATTTTTTGGCTTATGTCAGTCATCTGCAAAATGAAAATACATTTTCAATATTCTTCAGGCCTTTTTCATCCTCTTAAGAAACATAACTCTTCTGTCTTTTGAAATCTCCTTTTGGTACAAATGGCATGAGTCCCTTCTGTCTTTCATACAATATGGTAACTTGCAATTGTACATGGACACTTAGTGAAGTAAAAAGAGTAAAAATTCCAGTTTGATAGTTCTTATACTCCATTTTATCATTATTAAATGATTAGTCAACTGTAGGCATGTAAGCTATAGCATCATAATGATACAAAGTTTTAAAAGACTGAAGTATTAGCATATCATCTGCATGACAGATTTGGCTAAATCATCTGAATATATTTATGTAAATATATGTGCTCTGCACTGGAAAGAGTTGAATAAATTTATTGGAGCTCCTACTACTTCTTAAATTTATAAAGTAAATCTGTTTCTGTAGTATAGTAATAAAAAAAATTCAATTGCCTTGCCTCTCCCTGTACCCAGAATATCATGAAATCAAGTTATATGCCTACCTTTGTCCTTTGCTTAATTACAGCCTCTGACACCTTCTTAAAACACTCCTGTTTTCTAGCCTTTCACCTTTCCTATGCAATCTCTTAATTACTCTTTCAAAAAAGAAGATTAAGCATGACAGTCTTGACCTCCCTTTTTTCTCCCTATTCCTCACACTCTCTAAAGCTTCATTACATTTCAGATCACATTTTCCTTTGTGGTATTCTATCCTTTAGTTGGGTATGTTGATATTCACTGTTGGTTTCCCAGTTGCTTTCTCTTGCTGCTCTTCCACTACCTTAGTGAAAAAACCCCACCATTCTTTCCTTTGTTAGATGCAGGATTTTGTTAGGGATTAATATCTCTTTAAGAGACTAAGTGAAGACAAAATTTCATTTATTATTTTTACATCAGTCATTCTCATATCAACATCTTCATTGTCATCTCTCCCTTCATCAAATTTGCCTTCGTTGCCACTCTTAAGATGTTCTGTATGTTCCACCTCTCCTGAAGTACAGTAGAAATAAAAGCAAGTTCCTTACCCTTTTTCTGAAACCGTATCAGCTGCTAATTCCCTGCTGGTGCTGTTAACAAAACTCATTGACAGATTCTGTAACTGTGGAGGTCGTTTCTCTGTTGCTTTGCAAATGAGAAAGCATTTCTGTGTATCAATACCACTGTTTTACTGCTTCTGCAAAATGTCTAAGAACCCTCTCTATCTCAACAGATGTTGGAAACCCTCCTATATACATACAATTTAAACAGTTTGGGATCTTGTTAAATCTTCCTTGTCATACATGCTTAGGAAGCATATATTTTTTTTTTCTGTAAAACATGTAATTACAATATTTTCCCCAACAATTTTCTTTTTTTTGGGTGCTGTTGACTCTCATCACTGGTTCTCTGTTTCTATGTCTGCTTCGGACATTTGTTCTCCTAATCCTTCCTGAATGTTATCTCATCCCAACTTTTAGGTGAATGGTGAAGGATCAGTAAAGTCACTGTTTTTCTACAGGAGTAGAAAAAGTAATTGTTTTCCTACAGGTTTGCATGTGTAGTTGAGATCCTAGCACCCAAGTCTTGCAGTTTAAGGATGGGTGGTGTAAACATCTGATGAAAGCAAACAAATACTTGCAGAATAAGATACATTTTGAATATTATTTTTGCAGAGGTGTTATTTTTAAAATCAGATAGTTAACTAAAGGAGCAAATATATTGTCAACATCAGTTTTCTCAGTGTTGTAATTCCCAACTGGATAAGTAGATTTCCTCCATTTTATGTATTTGATCCCCAGGCATCTAATTTGGCTTTATGTGTTACACTGCCAGAACAAGATGTCTAAACCATTCTGCTTGAATGTTTGAGTTAATCACGCTAGATGTGCATTCTTAACATCTTTAGAAAGAAACCTTTGTACACTTAAAGGCCTTTCTTGGAAACCAGCCTAACAGTCCAGCTTTTGGAGCTGTGCAATCAGACTGATTCCATTCTCCCCCTCTCATCTTTTCAGAACTATTTCTTTCCCCATATTTCTTCCCATTTCAGCTACTTTAAATTGCTTTAAAAGGGGTGTCTAAAGGCCAGAGGTGGACACAGACATTCAGAGATTTTTTACAGACTAAAAAGGGGTAGTTAAGTTGGGAAGAAAGATTTGACAGAGAGGGAAAGTAAACTCAACAATTAGTTTAGACTAGACCCCTGCCTTCTGGACAGTTAGCTGTCTAGTTAGGTGAGTTAGATGAACATCACTCTGAGGCATTACAATTATTTCAACAGGATATTACCTAAAAAAATACTAACCAGGAAGAAATACAACTACATTATTATGGTAATAGTACTATGGTAATGGTACCAACTCTGCTAATGTTCTTTGTGTCTCCATGGGGCTAATGAGCTTAAGGGTAATGCCATTATGCCTTCTGCCATACCTACAATAACTTTCTGACTCTGACAGCAGACTAGACTGGACCACTGCACAAGGCACGAGTAATGGTAGATGATTCTCTGTACTGTTTAGCAGGAAGCATTTTAGCTTGGGGCAGTTAGCATTTTCTAGACAACACCCGAAGAGGGTTTTTCCTTTCAGGCACTGCTGCGTCTTGTCTTCAGGACCAGAGAACATAGCTGAATATAATTTCTTTAATGATATACCTTTAACTCTGCAACTAGCCTAGCTAGCCCTTCATAACACAACAGTCAATAGTCACACCCTTAGTAACCTTGTAAAATTTTACCGCTGGACGCTCCTGAACACGTTACTGACTTTGATAATAGATAGATCCCTTTACACTGAGATTGACAGCCAAAACCAGACTGTGGTATTCCTGCACTGGTCTCAAAAGTCACATACTATAACAGCAAATAGGATCATAGATTCATGGAATTGTTTAGGTTGCAAAAGACTCTAAGATCATTCAGTCCAATCCAGCAAACTGCCAAATCTACTGCAAAACCATGTCCCTGAGTGTCACATTAACACATCTTTTAAATACCTCCAGGGTTGGTGACTCAACCACTTTCCTGGGCAGTATGTTCCAGAGCTTGACAACCCTTTCAGTGCTGAAATGTTTCCTAATATGGAAATGAAATATCAACTCTTTAACAGCTGCAGCCACACTATCAGCTCATAGGTTTAGGATGGAGATCCTGGAAATGGTATAAGCAGTTTCCCCGAGACTCTGAGGTTCCTACTGAAAACTTTCATGGCGATTGGGTCTGAAAATTTTCACAGGCCAAGATATAAATCCTGTCATGGCTCACTGGGAAAGTACATGCAGAAGTTTGATTGAATCATCATTATGTGATCTCACATTGCGGCCCTTGCTGTCATTAGAAGATAAGGAATTCTGTATCTAATTATCATTTTGTTTATTTGTTTGTGAGGGAATATATTTTGGGAAGATGATTTTGTTATGAGGCTGCACAGCAGAGGAGGGAGTAGTGATAAAAAGGAATTATATTCCTAGGTAACCAAGGGAGGACAACAGGTTTCTCTTGCTTAGGACTGAGGCAAAAAGGCAAAATTGATCCCCAGTCTCTCTCCAAGTGTCACAGTCTAACCTGTTAAGGAGTTTTAGGAAGTCTCATTAACTCAGTGTTCCTGTAACTAATAAATTTTCTTGAAAATAGCTTAGCTTGTTTTGCTAAACCAAACATGAATAACCTTAAATTGAGTCGTTTGGAAGGTAATTCTAACTGTCTTTATTTATATTTGTATAGATTGGCTTCATGGCAGGATCTCTTACAATAAAATGCAGCATAATAACTATCTACTAATGATACTTTGACTTGAAATATCGCCAGGAAGTTTAAATTGGTATCCACCTATTTTTAGCAGAAATAGCTGCAAACAGTTCACAAAATAAGCCCCAGCTGTAATAACAAGAAAAAATTGACATAAACCAAATGCTCACCATGGGTGAATTTCCACCTACTCTTCACAAATAGAATGAGATCATAAACAGTGGGAGGCTGTCCTGTCTCTAATTTTAATTGTTTTATTTTTCAGTTCACAGCCTGATTAGATTGAGAATGGTAGGCAGGTATAATTTAATTTTAGCACTGACCCCCTACAGGATGGATTACAAAAGTGATGAGCCCTAGTATGAATAGACTGTTTACTAGTTCATGTGCATGCAAAGATCTTGTTATACAATTTATCTTTGGCAAATTCATTTTGCAGTTTGAAGTGAAGTTCACTCTATACTCTAACAGAAACCGAGCACTATTATGGGCATACACATATCCTTCATGGATTTAACAAAGTGATCCAATGAAATTTTCTCTTACCTACTCTGTGATATGTTTATATAATTGACATCATTTTATGAGCAGATCATTGACATATTTTATGGATTGGTAGGGGAAATAAAATATGGAGAACTATAACCATTCCATAGTCAAAACTGAAATGTGGCTTCCGTTTTAAATCTCATACAGAAAGTCCATTCAATTTTGTAATCAAAGGCCTACCTATCTGAAAATGAAGGTCGCCTGGGCTTTTTTCTACTAAAATTCAAATTATTTACTTAAATATTTGTAAAGCTGATGCAATTAAACCAGTTCCTTGTTTTAACTTACAAGTAGGAAGGAAAACAAGCACCTTCTGTTTGAGATACAGTTTAACACAGTTTCAAGCCTTCAGATAGTTTTTTCTTTGACAGTTCAACAGTGTCATGTTAATGCTTTTACTGAATTCTCATCAACCATAATACAATATTAGCTGTTCTGTTCCATTCAATACCATCACCACCTGGTACCCTCCAAGGGACACTTCTGAAACAGGAAATTTATTGATAGGTAAGGGATCAGTGAAGAACATGAACCCTACAGAGGTAATAAAAGAAGAAATTTGGAACATCATTAGACTAACACCACTTTACCGGTCCTTAACAGTTTACGCTCCTGCTATGTGTGTAAATGATTTTCACATTTAAAAACAGGATAAAACTGTACTGAGTATAATAACTAATGTGACATTTTTTGATTTCCCTTCACTTTTGACCTGCTGAGATCTGGACTTGAGCACATGAATGATCTCACATCTGCCATCCATACAGAATCTGTCTGTAGAGAATGACTGAAATATTGCTTAGAATTGCTTTAGAATTAGAATTATTTGAATTAGAATTAATTACAAATCCTCAAGACACCTTAGTAGAATTCAAAAAGGTAATTAATTATGTAATATTTTCATAACAGAACAACTTATCTGCATGTGCTCAAGAGTGAAGATTTAAGGAAGTGAAGACCCCAAAATATGCCCAAAACTCTCCATGTGCATGCAGCACAGCATGACATATTGTGCATGTGAACTGGAAATAATTTCAGATGGTGCCAGGGATCTGCAGCGCTAACATACACTACAGTTTTACTAATCTGCCAGTGTCTCAAAGCTTTGGCAGAGCTGTTGCACAGCACACAGATATACAGAGAAAAACTAGTCTGGAATAAGCATAGGCTGTTTTATTTTCTACATTTACAAATTACTAAAAAGAGTTTTCATTCCTTTAGACCACAAATTTTATTAACTTGCTTACATACCACTGTGTGACTTCAAGCAGTGCTCAGGTCTGAATTTTCTTCCACTATTGTTTGCTCTTGTATGTCTTGGTTTTGCATTTGTACAATAAACAACCCTGTTCTCACCTCACATATTATTTGGCAGAGAGAAATGAGAGTGATTTTATGCAGTAGCAAAGTGAACTTCTGTAAACATTTGGTTTCCTCTGAGATATTTCCATATCCCAAATACACAGCTATCAGAGCTGTGTTAAAGATGGAATGCATGGCGTAAGAGGTGAAATGTAAAGATGAGGTTGACAGTATGTTTGAACTGGTACCTTTGGGGAAATAAGGTTCAACACCATAAATTAAAGATAGATTCAGGCTATGTTTTGAAACTCCTTGGAGACATGCCTTCAACAAAGAAAAGGAGAAAGGGCTGCATGAAAGCCTTGGAGGGAACAAGGCTGTGAAAAACTGAAAGTTATAAAAAAAACAAACTGAGGGCTAAAATATGCATATTAGATAAAGTAGTTTAGATTCCTTTATACCCAATTCCTTACAATTTCTCCCATATTAGGTACATGTGTCCCTAATGGTTTTCCTGAGACTTTGAAGAACTGGTGGCTGCATCAGGTTTGTACCTTATGGTACTTTGGATTTGGCTTATATTGGTAGTGATTTCAACTCATCCCTCCTCTCACTGTGTGTTTTATTAGCACTAAGGTCTTGGTCTCCCGTGATCTGGAAAGCCTTTGAAGAGCATGGGCACCCCTATCCAGGATGGATGACTGGCTTTCCTCTGGGTGGTGAGAGGAAGGATGGACATAATAATATTGCTGTGATTCTCATGGGACTCTTCCCCTGCAGTCTGGGCTCAGCTGCTGCCCAGTCCTGGCTGCTCAGTCGTGCTCAGACAGTATGGACACAGCCAGCAAGAGGAGAGCAACAGCAGACAGATGGAGGATTTCAGCACAGCAGAAAGGGACTTAACTGAGAATCTCAGAAGCTGTGACAGCTCTGGAGAAGACTGAGCTTTGCTGTATTGTCTGTGTGCTGCTAGAGGATGGTTACACTCGCATGTGTCATTAAGATTGCACAGCCCGACTGGGGCAACAACATGCTGGGGTCTTTTGGGGTGAGTCTTACACACACATGTCAAGCCAGGACTAGTTCTGGGGTTCAAGGAGAAGACTTAGTTACCAAGCCGGATGGCAGGCTTTCTGGGGCTCAGCTGACCTACGAAGGAAAGGACCTGGCAGCACTGTTAGTGGTACCAGTGTTCAAAGTGGCTTACATCTTGTTGCAAAAATGTTCCTTCTGTCCTAGGAAAGAGGAGAAACTCTACTGTAGAGGGGAAAACTACTAAAATAGGAGATTATAGCAGCCTCTGCTCCAGTCATCAGCCTTCGCACAAAACCAGCCTTTTGTTTTTGAGAGTCTATAAACACATAAAAAATAGTCTTTGAACCTGAGGAAACAGCATCCTGCCTGTTTTGTGGGGCAAAATTTTAATCAAAATGATTAAGAATCTCAGGTAGTGAAGAACGCTTTGTGGTCTTGTTGCCTAAATGCAAGATCTTAACTCCTTGTTTGCCGTAGTACTGCTAAAGTATACCTCCTTCAGGATTGTATTTATCCTGTTCATCAGGGACTATTTTCCTAATGGGTTTTACAAAACTATTTGAAAACACTAATTTCCTCTTGTTTAGACACTGCTACTAGAGTTCTTCTTTCCCTGTCATAACAAAGCTGCCAGTGAATCTGCCAGACCATGCCCCTGCTTTTCCTTCTAAAGACTTGCTTTGTTCAAACTGAATTGCATGACCGACAATCTCAGCACATCTGTGCTCTTTAAATGCTGCAATATGCTGTTAAAGAGATATATTCTTTGTGCTGCCACAGCCACATTTAACAAGGCCATGGGAGGCATTTGAAAATAGGCAGTAATGTTTATTCCTTGGCTTTTTTGAGGAGGAAGCAAAGTGCACCTAAAGCATTGCTGATTAATTCCAACAGATACCATTTTCCATGAAGGTACCCTGCACCCAGTGGGCATCCTAATAATAGCCGCAAGAGATTCAGCCAAAGGGAAAGAGAAAAATTCAATCCATACAGCAGTAGGACAGGCTTCCACATTTGATTTACATGTCTCCTTTGTAATTGTTCAGAAATAATATTTTACAGAGTACAGCAGTGCACGCTCTATGTGTTGCATTATATCAGGTTTTTGAGTGTAAATTGCCTATGCCTGTTTCATCCCAGATGCAAAGCATTAGATTTTCAAAAGAGGAGTTGATTTTAAGTGTGTTCATTCTGGTGGGGAAGGCTTTATAAAGCCATGCTGAACTACTTGCAAACGTGAACTAAGTTTCCTGTCTTTGGAACACAGCAGGCAAAGTCTGAAACACATTTTTCTGCAAGTGATAGCTTTGAAAGAAAAGCGTACGGGCTTTCTGTTTTGCTGTCCCTTTGTCCCACTGCTAAAGAGATCTTCAACCTCTGTGACACACTGGCTAGAGGGAGGTGAGGTGCACTGGTGTTGGCATGAGGCAGGGGACCTTGAGCACCAGATTTCTAATCCTCTGTCTGAGAGAAGACAAACGAAATTAAAAACATCTCTGGGCTAGACAGTGCATAGCGTCACTGTTTTGGCTGAGAAGTAGTGCTGAGGTGTGCAACCCAGCAGGAGCTCCTGGAGGCAATGTGCTGTCATTCAAACCAGCACTGATGCTTTTGAGCTCCGGTGAGCAGCCTGACCATGGGGCTCTGAGGACAGTATGTGTCCCTCTGTCTCCAGCAACAGCACTGCAGCTTTGGAGAGGGAGCAGCATGTGTTTGTCCCCAAAACAATGCCTTATACACAGTCCTTTCAGTACTTTTTCTGTTCCCTTTTCCTTTTCTCATCTCCTGCCTTTGTCTCACACTGACCCACAGTCGCCTATGCCCACACACGGGCATACAACAGTGCTTGCATTGCCCTGGAGTTTCAGCTTCTGGATCAGAGCTTCTGCCATGGTTGAAAAGTACAAAGTGCATCTGAGGATTTGGACTGAATAGGAGGAATCAAGCCAGTCTCTCCCTTGATCTATGGTTGGTTGAGTGCCTAGCTGGTACCCCTGGGTATATGAGAGTGGTCTGCAGGCAAACAGCCTTAACTAGCTTGCAGCAGATGCTAACAGCAGCAAGGGCAGCTGGACATTGCCAGTGCATGATGAGACCTTGCATGCCACTCAACAAGAACTTTACCTCCCAGTTGTATGCCACTGGAGGAGCTCCATCAGCTTGGGTGATTCTTCTGCGTGATGGCTGCAGTACTGGCAGGCACTGAAACAGTGCGTTAGCTGTCCTTTTCATAATTATAATGCATTAGACTGAGCAGCTCTAGGACCCAGTTCTAAGATGCAAGAACATTATGCTTAGGTGATATGTTTAATTCATGTGCGCTTGCAAATATGACAGGCAGGTTTCATTGTCAAAAGGACAATGGAGTTGTGCTCTGGGTTCTAATTGGAAAGCAATAACCTGAAATGCTCATATATGTTGCATATTTACCTTCAAATTTAAAAGGCTATGGGTGCTTCCTTCTACTTACAAAGTTTTAATTGGCCACTACTTAAATAGAAATCAGGGTATGTAAACAGATATTTGCAAGAATGGGTTCAGCTCTTTACTCATTTGAGTTGAGTTGCTATGCAAAGTAAATAAATCTAATCACTTCTAAATATAGAAAAGTGCTATGTGCTAAAGTGCAGGAGGGAATAAAAAATATTTAGGAATATATTTCCTCTATCAGCTTAGAGAGTAATGAACACATGCCCCGACTTGAAACTCTACTCTAAACAAAAAGCTCAAAACAAAACCAAAAACCAAAACAAAACCCAGACAAAAGACCCCAACTCTCATGGATTAAAACCATTCAGTTTGGGATAAAACTTAAATACGAGCATTTTCATATTTTTAATGCTGACTGTAGGAACAAAGGTAAAACCAAACATTTTTCTACCTTTATTTTCCTTGTATCTGAATGCAAGTTTTGGCAAGATTTATTGCTGAGCATTTCTCATAGTGAGCAAAATTATCACAATTTGACCTACCAGAACTAATTGTAATCTAAATGGAGTTAGAAGGTCTTCACAACATTTCTAGAACAAATTTACAAAACTTAAGAGAGCTTGTTTGTTCATGAGATGGAGACAGGAATCTAGCACTGAGTGTTAGATCAAAATTTTGAAAACTGCCTGTTAATCACTAATGTTGATATAGAATCAATGAGCCGGAAAGCGATTGTTCATAGTCCTTTTTGTTTACTTCTGTATTTTCCACATACAGTTATTTACATGAATCTGTCCTAGAAAGCTGATGTGTTTCCTTGGCTTCTACTTTGCTTGAAAGCTTGAAGTGGCCTGGTATATGTATTCTTTACATTTGGAGCCTGACATGTATGTGGAGATTGAATTAAAAACAATGTGATAGAATGAAGGTTAACCAAAATTATTTGAAAAAAACCCAAAATGGTACAACTTCAAAGTCTACAGTCCTGGGCCATTTTTTTTCAGCAGCATTTTCATTGTTCCAAGACTTGTCCTGGGATTTAGCTGTTGTGACTGAAGCTGGATGCTGAACAGTGACAACTCTGTGAGAATTTTCTGGTAAATGCAAGTATACAACAGCTTTCCTTTCACCTTCCAGACTTAGTGGCCACACTGAGTGGAAGGAAATTAGGAACTTGCTTTCTACTGCTATATTTATTTATATCCAGAGACACAAATTTTTCACTTTTTTTTTTTTTTTTTTTTTTTGGTGTTTAGAGAATTCTGTTTAAAACTCAGGTGTTTCTAAGGAATCAGTCTGATGTCTTTAAGGTCAGAACTAATTTGGTATCAGTTATTTCTACTGGGGGAGAAATTTGTGCTTGAATGAAGCAGGCATAAGGCACTGTTTCTGTGCTTACTGAAATGATTCCCATTTTGTGAAGGGAATCTTTATCCCCTTCCTCTGCTTCATTTTCATAAAGATTTTAAGTAATTCACGTATGGGCTCAAGTGAGTTCCATTCCTACCACAGATCTAAGAAACATTATTTTCTCGAGCAGACTCTGTGAAAAGAAACACGTTTCATCATGCATCTCTGACTCTATTTTCAAGGCAGACTTTCAGGGAGAAGTTGGTATTTCAAAACCTGCTTTGTTAAAAAGACTTGCTAATAAGGTGAGGGTATGTTCTGCCTGACTGAAAAGCAAAGCTCTTCATTTTTAGTAATGGACAAACTGCAACATAAGTCCGTGAAGATAGATTTAACCATTAGAATAACAATATGGAGGTTACAGAAGCAAATGACTTTTAAAAAATTCAAACTTAGTTGAATTTGTTTGGCTATTCTATATACAAATGAAGGCTTCCACTTTAGAAAGATAAGTTAATGTCTTCTGTGGCACTACCCAGACGTTTAGAATGAGGCCAATACTTGTGGAGTTTGATGAATCATAATAAGACATAGAAAGTGTTGCATTAAGTATCTTTAGAGTCTGCAGCACCACTGAGAATGTTTCCTGAAGACTGAAAGACATAAGACTGAACCCCCTTCTCCCCTTCATTCACCTATCAAATACTGAAGAAATGTTAACATCCTGACATAATTTTCCAGTACCCTTCAAAAAGCATTTATGTGATGTGTTCTTTACCATTTTAACCTCTCTGAGCACAGTGGGTACCACAGCTGTTCTTCTTTAAACAAAGTCTTGTAGCATTAAACACACAAAAGAAGACAAATTCATGTGACTTCTCAAGAGACAAGCATGGGAGCCTACTAAAATGCATTTATACACTCTCAATTAGCACACTTATTAAAAAGTGTTTTGAGCAAACTAATGAACTTTTTGTTTCTTGCACAAGATAAAATTTACAATGGAAAATGAGTAAGTAGAGATGGTGTATGTCACTGAATTATAGAGCGGTGTGAATGGCTCTAATAAAAATAATTTTCCCCCTTCTCAGAAATGATGGATTTTATTCTTCTGAATTTGAATAATAGTGTTCGTTGTAATGCAATCCTTAGACCTCTAAGTGGCTAGTAAAAATTAATCTTTAACAGCAAAGAGAAGTACTGGGGTGACTCTTCTGCTCTGAGATTAAATTACTCAGACTTTAAGCCTTTAGAAAAAATAATGGAGTATGCTACATCCTGTTTACCAGGTGTTTTAGGAGCAATCAGCATGAAAGTATGGAAATTTAGTCATCAAAAAAAAATGAAGGCATGCTGTGAAAAACCATGGGGACTTTTAATTCATAGCATTAATTTACAAAGGTTTGGTGTTTGCTTTTTGTTCTTTTTTTTTTTTTTTTAAATTATTATCCTTTTGTTTTATTTCAGTAATAAACTTGAATATGAAATAATCGCTCTCAGGCATTTCCCTACTGCAATTGTTAATATAACCTAATATTTGGGGAATCTTCTCTTAAAGGATTTGAAGGCTACTTTAATCTCTATGACCTATACTGTAATGATAGTTCAGAATTGCTTATGTCTTCTTAGTAAATGGAATTTAAGACAATTATGCTCCTGTTGTAGGCACCTTTGTTGAGTTTAGATGAGATAAGTCTGACTTCATAAACACGGGAGAGGATAAACCTTTGTTTTGGGTGACATCCTGGCATGACACACCAAAATAATGGTGGCTAAACACTACCCGGTGAATACCACAAAAAAACTGAGACCAATTAATCCTGGAGCTAATGGGATAATGAAATTATTTGCATGGCATTTTTACTGCACGGTATTACTGTCAGGGCTGTCTTACATGGTACTCACATGTCAGAAAGAAAAAGGAACCAGTTATATGAGTTATATATTTCTTTAATTCAACACTATCTTCAGATTCATAACCTGGTTGCACCATGATTGGCTGTTAAGAATTTCCTGTCTCACACCACACCACTGAATCTGAATGAGCAAATCTTAGCTGATCAGTATGGTAAGGCAGAAAGGAAGTCCAGAAGTGACAGAAGGGAAGAAAAAAGGCTGCAATGGAGCTATGCAACTGACAAAATTTTGTTTTTGTTTTTGTTTTTGTTTTTTTTTTAACAGCTGCTTGTATGGGAGGACAGAGGACAAAAATAACCATTACTTAAGTCCCTCTGGAATCTGTATATGAGAGAGAAAGAATTCAGCTAGAAATCACCATTACTGTTTTCAGCTGATTTTTTTAGCTCTATTCTACTTAAGTAACAATACCCTTTGCAATGCCAAGCTTGAAGAAAGGGGATACATGGATTTCTTACTGATAGAATGTTTTTTAAGAATGAAGAAAATAAACCAGCTTTAGAGGTACATAAAATGACACACATACTGCCAAAATATCCTGCCCTGCTTGCTGTAGTGTGACCACTGAGTTGTTAGCTGTGCTCTGTATTTTATGTATAAACACCAATCTACCAGTCTGATTTCTCATTAATAGTATATGACTAAGAATTTCCAGTTATTCTATTTTCAACAATCATTTTCTCAGTTCCATAAAACCTCTCTCCTTCTTATTTCTTTTGGAAAAATAAGGGGAGAAACTCTGTATGAATTTTCTCAATTTTGCTAAAAAACTCTGTCTTTTCTGCGATCACTGATACAGTTATTGTGAAGTGTTTTGTAGTTATAATGGATTTATTCCAGAAGCCTTGCTGTGGTGGTCCAATCCCTCTAAATTGTTTCTTTTGGTGCCACATCACAAAATTAATCTTTCCATTTACTTTGCACAGAATCATTTAACAGTGTGTGAATCCATATAAAGAGCCATGAGGCAAAGTTTTTGATAAAAGTTAGCTGGAACTAAACCAGCGTGCATATCTTATTTGGGAATAAGAAAATAAAATTTTCAGTAATGGCAGGTTTGACTGCAACTTTTAGTTTTTCTCCTGCCTTACTGCTAAAATATGTAGTTCATTCAATAGTTTCCTTTTATTTTGAATATATTTTGCTGTGTAATCAGGTGGTTGTGAGATACGACCCAAATACTGGTCATTCTGGTCACTTATTTATTCCAGTGATTTGAAATAACATTATGTAGCAATGCCTCACATGCAGAAAAGAAATGCCAGCAGCAAGATTTGTGCTGAGGATCTGAGGGTGGATTTAAATGGCATGTGCCAGTGGTCATAAAAGTACTCTGGATGGTAGACCAGACTTTGAGAAAAGGTTCATATGACAAGTAGAGAACACCTTACTAGCCCTTTGAGTCTGATCCCATTCTAATGGTAATATTAATGATGAAATTTGTTGGTTTTACTAGCCACTCAATGGACTGTATGAAATTAGTAGAGATGGTATTTGTTGAATTCTTGCTCTGTAGGAGCCTGTCTTCAAACTAATACTGCAGTAAGGCAGAGTGACTGAAAATACTGTCAGTAGGAGAATGTGAGGTGGTGCTGGAAGTGCACTATTCTGAGAAAGTTAGACTAAAAGAGATGGACAAGACTGTGATTTGAATAAGATGCAGTAAAAAGTCTTAAATGCTGGAAAGTTTCCGATCAGATTGTCCCAGCAGTTTCTTTATATTAACTAATCTAATATTTGCTAGCTTGGCTTGAAAGAAAAAAAGGAGAAAATAAATTGTAGTTAAATTTAATATTTGAAGTGGGAGTCACCTTGTCTAGATTTCAGGGTGTGATTCACTCCAGAGCTGGTCACCTGGACTCAGTTACCCATTTTGTATCTGTGTATCAGTTAGATGCTTAAAATCCCACTGCAGTCAGCACTGGACATATGCCACTAACAGAACTTCATTTTTGGGCTTATCCCAAGCCCAAAAATCTCCTCACTCTCATGTCTAATCCTGATCCTTCTTTTCCTCCCTAGGAATTATAGATGGAAAACATTGTTGGTTCTAAATCCAGAGCACACCAAATTTTTGAAATATTGGATTCTGCTTAGCTCTGGCAAAGTGCAAATACAAGATTATTGCAATCAAGATACATTTTTTTTCTCAGTTAGCCCAGTTCAGGGAGTCTTTATTTAACTCTCTATGGAAGAAAGGACAACATAACATGAAGAATGAAATACTTATTGAAAATATTTAAAAATTATGATGATGTTTGCAAAATTGAGTGTTCCTGTAACAAAACTAAAGGACACAATGTTTTATAGTTTGTATAATGCTAACCAAATGTCAACATTTCCCTGCTTGTGGGGGACCATGCTGAGGGAAATCGTATAGATGTGGCGTAGATTCACACTTAAGCTGACACTCTTGGTTACCTGCAGCCAGTTATCCTCACGGTTGAGTTATTACAATGCTGGAGTACATCATGTTAGTTTACAAGCCTCTCACTGCACTAAATGGAGCTAGCCACTGATCACAAGATGCAATTGTCCTCCCGTGACAGAATAACTCAGGATGAATTTAATCATCATTGCGGTCAGATGGGTGCACATGTTGTAACGACAAGAAAATACTTAAACATCTGCTTTATGTAAAGCAACAGGGTTTGTCTCATTGCCTGCATTTATTAATTTCTTCAGCAGCAGTCCCGGGAGCATGGGAATGCAGTGTGGATCTAACCTTTTCTTCTCTTTTTCCCTTTTTTTTCTATCCTGTCTTTATGAAACTCCAGATGATTGGGTTTTTTTTTTTTTGTCTTCTGGTGTACCTCAAGATATAGCCACCTAATTTGGTAATTACAGTAGAAGAGGTAAGCAGTAATCCTGAAACAACTTGGACCAGCTCTTCTCCTGGGGCTGCTCTTACAAGTTCAGTTTCTGGAAGAAAAGTAAATCTGGTTTTAAGAGCATGACTTGGGGAGTATGGAGGTGGAGAGTGTTTATGAAAACACATATGGATTATTTTTAATGACTTGATTTTTGTAACATGGTTGGGTTATGTTTCTAAATTGTTCTCTACAAATATGGTAGCAATACGTTTTAAAATTCTGAAGTTTTCCTATTCAATTCCAAAACTAGGACCCCTAGATCTTATGATGAAATCTACTGTTATGAGGATAACTAGAATTTGAAGCAATACTACAACATGGAGATTAGAAAGACCTGAAGTAAGTTGGAGAAGAACTTGATATGCATTTCTTGATTCATGATAAAACCTGTTTGATCTATTTAGCATTAAGCATCCTTCACTAGTAGAATTCTTAAGCTGGGGGGAAATTTCTGCCCCACAGATAATCTGCGTGGAAAAGAGCATATCAATTCTTAGAGCCTTTTTAGTTCTTTCCCTTATAGATGCTAAAGCACCTGTGAGATATTGTCTGAAAAGTGTTATATTATTTTCTATTTAGAAATGAATTTACTTTAATCCTTGTCTGTTGAGATGAAAACGAACTCCTTGGGGCATACATCTGATGCCAGCAGGAATGAGTAATTTAGAACTTGAAGGCTGTACTTCCTCCCCAGAGGACGTGGGAGATATATAAAAGTGCTTTAAAAATTATCCTTCACATTTGCATCCAGAGGATAAAGCAGCAGCTCCAATTTATGTGATTTGTTCATTAATTGCTCAGCTAATGCTTGGAAAAAAGCACAACAAGAACAAAATGTAACCAGGCAACTTACCAGGTGGCATTGTGAAAAATTTTGAGCTACTAGAAGAGGAAATGTAACATAGAAATTGTATTGCGTATTAATCCAAAATAAACATGAAAGCAAAATCAATTCATATTTAGCTCTGTAATCTTTAGTGATGTTAACCCATAGCATATGGGAAAGAATATGAAAATGTGTGCCTGTGTGAAACTGGAATGGACAAATAATTTTATGGAAGTATCACCTGTGTCATAAGATGCACTTAATCTAATAGGGGTTTATAGCTAACAAATTTCAGACAAATATTTTGTACAGTCTTGCTGCTCAGACCCAGGTGTGAGTTCAGAAGTGTGGCAACCCTACCCAGACCTGTAGGGTGGATTACTAATTGGTGATCACTAGAGAATCTATTTAATTTAAAACAGGAAGTTTTCTTCCAGAAACCTAGTGTTTAAGTTTTCAAGTCCTACCATTTGTTACTTGACTTGTTTCTGCAATAGCATTTCTGTTTAACTTGCAACTGCATGTATAAATCTAAAAGCCTGACTTGGGATCACAGCTAGTTGGTTCAAAGATCACTTATGTAAAGCTACATCACAAAAGTTTGTGAATTGTTACCTGAATGAAAAAAAAACAAATAAACAACAAAACAACAAAACAAAAAAATCCAACCTTTTCTGGTTACCTTTTTTGTTGTTGAAGAAGAGAACTATCAGATTGCTCATACTGTCAAAATCCATTGGCATTCCTGGATCCACTGGCATTGATTTACATTAACTTGAATCCACCTACCTCTGTATTACTTAGAAAGGGATTGCTTCACTGGTAAACAGTATAGAAAATTGTAAGAATGGCACATATAAAGCTTCTCATTTAGAATATCTCTACACACTGGTAGATGTGTCAAAGTAAGTTGTGACTCCACGTACTTGCTATATGCAACAACCTAACTGTTTCCCAGCTTTCTAGGCATTGGTAATGGCATGTGGGCTATACCTGATGAGCTAATTGCTAGTCTCCATATTTTCTTAAGTTTTTTTGCTTTACCCCAGTTGTGAAACCAGTCTGCACTGTCCTGGACCTATAAAAAACCAAATTCTAATTTAATTCCTTTTTATTTTTTTAATTAAGGGTGGGGGTGGGTTTTTTTGCTTTGGTTAGTTGGTTTTTTACTACTACAATGCACGTCTTTCAGTTCAGAGAAGTATCCACAACATGTATAGTTATCCAACTCTGTCAGGGAGACAAGGGAGACTGAAAATAAAAATAACCCATGTAGAGGAAAAAATAGTTTCAATACCAGAAATGTGTTGTAACTGATTTGTATAGTATGGAATAACACAAATACATCAGGCCTTCAGCTGTCTGTCTGCAGTGGTTGGTAAGATTTTATTATTGTCTTATGATGAATAGCTCTTCTCTCACTGTCCTTCTCAGGAAGAGCAGAAACTGGACATTTCTACAGAGAGACAGTGAACATCTCTATTACAAGAGAGCAGGAGACATCTTTCAGTTTAAAAATTTGATTACCAGTTTCACATCAAATATTTTGTCAAATTTCTATTTAAGAAGAAAATTTATCCTAGTTCCAGGTAGAGCTTAGGACATTTTTACTCTCTTTTTTAGGGTGGACTGTGGTCTACATCCATCGTCTGGATATTGTGATCTATCACATTCTCTGTTACAGGAAGGGCCTATGACATTAGTGGCACATATAATGTTCATTTTTTCTCTCTGTAGCATTCACTAGATTTAAAGCCTTTGATCCCTTGTACTCAAAGTCCTTAGCGGTAGTCGTTTGGGTGTTTAGTGGATTATGTTACAAAAACAGACTGGAGCTGTGATGTTTGCCATCCTCTGTTTCTACTTTCTGAAAAGTCAGAAGAACTTGATATGTTATACTGAGGATTAGAGTTGTCTGACTAAATGACTGTATCTACAGTGAAGATACTTAAAAGAGAAATACTGAACCTCTTTTATAGTCAGGGAAGAAAACTAGGAACTCCTTGTTGCTTACTGTATGAAGCAACTCATTCCACACTAGACACCTGAAACTGCTCAAATCAATTACCCTCTATGACTGCCTCCTACTTGTAGAGGAAACACAGGATGACAAGCTGAGATGTAGACATACAAAATGGGATTCAGTTCCTCAGATGGAGCCTCTTAGTACCACTGACAGTTTTTATTATCCAGAATTTCCACATTGGCTATAAATTTGTCACAGATGGCAGATCCATATCTTTCTGATGGAAGCTAAAGGGCAGAAAGGATATTTTTTTGAAACAGAAAGCATCACAAAACAGCCCCATTTAGATGATGAAATTATACATTTAGTGTGCTCCTTCTGAATTTTGCTTTTACTTTCTCCTTCCCTTTCAGCTGCAGCTGCCTGGTTAAAAAAATAAAGCTATCGTGTCTGTTCTTCTGGAGTGTCAGTGTTACTATTTCCTAGGAAAGAACTGGTCTTACTACCTAGAATCCAACTTTTTGTTTCATTTAAGTTATTGATGTGTTAGAAGCCATGGTCACATAGGAATTAAGGCTTCTCCCCCCAAAATTGTGGCAGGATCAACAACTCTACTGAAATACATCTACACCAAAGTACACAGCATGGGAAACAAACAGGACAAAACGGAAGCCACTGTGCAGCAGGAAAATGACATAATTGCAGTCACAGAAAACTGGTGGGATGATTCACACAATTGGACTGCTATAACAGATGGGTGTAAATTCTTCAGAAGGGATAGGCAAGGAATGAGAGTCAATGGGAAAGCCCTACATGTTAGTGAGTGTTTTGGCTGTCTAGAGCTGGATGGTGGTGATGATAATAGGGTTAAGTTTTATGTGTCGGAATCAGGGGTAATGCCAACAAGGCAGATATCCTGGTGAGAGTCTGTTAGAGACTGCCCAAAGAGGATGAAGAGGCAGATAAAATATTCTACAATTTGGGGGCTTCAACTTACCAGGCATCTTCTGGACATACTATACATCATTGAGGAAACAATCTAAGAGGTTTCTGGAGTGAGTGGGGGAAACTTCCTGAAACAGCTGGTGAAGAAGCCAACTAGGGGTGGTGTCTCACTGTACCTGTTGTTTGTGAGAAGGATGGGTGGGTGATGTGATTGTTGGAACCTGTATTGGGCCTCTGGGTGAGACGGAATTCATTTCCCCCCAGCAGCCTTCACAGGGCTGTGCTTTGCATTGGTAGCTAGAAGGTCATTGGTAACACACCATTTTTTTGGCTACTGCTGAGCAGTGCTGGCTCTCAGCTTTCCCCCTGCCCCATCAAGGGGCTGAAGGTGGGCAAGATTCTGGGAGGGGACACAACTAGGTCAGCTGAACCAAACTAACCGAAGGGATATTCCATACCATATGATGTCAGCTCAGATACAGGAGCTAAGGAAAGGAGGAGGAAGGGGGGCATTCGTTCTTTACGTTTGTCTTCCAGAGCAAGTGTCTTGTGTGCTGAAGCCCTGCTTCCTGGGAAGTGGCCAGATATCACTTGCTCACGGGAAGTAGAGAATAAGCCTATTTTTTTTTATCTTTTTGCTTGTGCATGTGCAAACTTTTGCTTTTGCTTCAGTAAACTGCTGTTCAGTATCTGAACCTAAAAGTTGTTTTCCATCTTATTTTCTCTTCCCTGTCAAGCTGGGAAGGGGAGTGATAGAGCAGAATGCTGGTCACCTGCTGTCCAGCCAAAGTCAACCCACCACAGAAGTCATCTTGGGTGCAGCAATCATGAAATTATGGAGCGTTTGGTTCTTGAAGAAGTAAGGAGGGGGCCAGCAGAATGGCCACCTTGGAGTTCTGGAGGGCAGATTTTGGCATGTTTAGGATACTGGTTGAGAAAGTCCCTTGTGAGGCAATCTTGAAGGGTTAAGGAGTCCATGAAGGCTGGACATTCTTCAAGAGGGAAGTCTTAAAAGGGGCAGGATCAGGCTGTCCCCAGGTGCTGAAAAATGAGTTGTCAGGAAATAAGACCAGCTTGATTGAAGAGAGAGCATTGTCTGGAACTAAGAAGAGAAAGGAGAATATATGGCCTGTGAAAGAAGGTGCAGGCCTCTCAGGAGGACTAAAAGGATGCTGTGAGGTTATGCAGAGAGTACCCAAAGGTACTGAGGGAGCTGGCGGCAGAGCTTGCCAAGACACTGTCCATCATTTGCCAGCAGTCCTGGTTAACCAGAGTGGTCCCAGTTGACTGGAGGCTGGTGAATCCAGAAAGGGTTGCAAAGAGGATCCAAGGAACTACAGGGCTGTCAGCCTGACCTCAGTGCTGGGAAAGGTTATGGAGCAGATAATCTTGAATGTCTTACTGCAGCATGTATAGGACAATCAGGGGATCAGGCCCAGCCAGCACGGGCTTGTGAAAGGCAGGTCCTGTGTGACCAACCTAACCTATGAAAAAGTGACCCACTTACTGGGGGAAACCTTGTGAATCTTGTTTACCCAGACTTCAGTAGAGACTTTGTTTCCTGTTCGTTCTCCTAGAGAAACTGGCTGCTCGTGGTTTGGCCAGATGCACTTTTTGCTGGCTAAAAAACTGGATGGATGGCTGGGCCCAGAGACTGGTAGTGAATAGAGTTACATCCTCCCGGTGCCCTGGTACAAGCGGTGCTCCCTGGGTCTAAGTATTGGCACCAGTCCTGTTTAATATCTATATTGATGATCTGGATGAGTATTTCAAGTGTATCCTCAGAAATTTTGCAGAGAACACTGAGTTGGATGGGAATTTTGATCTGCTGGAGGGCAGAAATGCTCTGCAGAGCAATCTGGACAGGCTGGGTCCATGGGCTGAGACCACTGGTATGAGGTTCAACAAGTTGAAGTGTTGGCTCCTGTTCTTGGGTCACAACAACCCTGTGCAATGATACAGGCTGGAGGCAGAGGGCCTGGAAAGCTGCCTGCAGAAAAGGAGATGGGGGTGCTGGTTAACAGCTGGCTGAACATGAGACAGCAGTGTGTCCTGGTGGCATCCTGGCCTATATCAGAAATAGTATAGTTAGCAGGACCAGGGAAGTGATTTTCCCTCTGTACTCAGCACTTGTGAGGCTGTATCTCAAGTCCTGTGTCCAGTTGTGGGCCCCTCACTACAAGATATTGAGGTGCTGGAGCATGTCCAGAGAAGGGCAATGAAGCTGGTGAAGAGCACAAATCCTATGAAGGAGCTGGGGTTGTTTAGCCTGGAGAAAAGGAGTCTCAGAGGGGACCTTATTTCTCTCTGTAATTACCTGAAAGCAGGCTGTAGCGAGGTGGGCATCAGTCTCTTTCCCCATTAACAAATGATAGTAAAAAAAAGGAAATGACCCCAAGTTACACCAGAGGAACTTTAGATTGGATATCAGGAAAATTTTCTTCACTGAAAGGGTTGTCAAGTATTGGAACAGGCTGCTCAGGGAAATGGTGGACTCATCATCCCTGGAGGTATTTAAAAGACATGTAAAAGACATTTAAAAGACACTTAGGGATATGGCTTTGTTCTATACTTCTATACATCTATGATTCTTCTCTTCTTTTTTATTTTTTTATTTTTGCTACTTAAAGATGTAGCTGCCCTACATACATCAGTCTGGTGTACTACACAGTAGCTCAGATTCAAAACATCATAGGCAAAACAAAATTTTACTACTTCAGTCTGAAGATGCTTCAGTCTAGCAGTTAAAAACCCAGATCTGGCATACTGTATGCCCAGGAATTACATGGCTGAGTTTTCAGAAAGAAATCTTGCTGTCTGCTATCCTCTTTATCTGAAACTTAAGCATCCAGAGTAAATTTTTGATATTCAAAGGAGAGACACAGGTTTCTCTGGAAGTTCATTCTGTTTGTGAGGATTTTGAGAGTTGAAGTGTAAGGAAACACCTATGCTAACCTATATAACTTGAATCTGGACCTACAAGTCTGATCAAATTACTAATATTTCCCTTATTAGAGAGCAATAAATACTCCTAGACAGCGATTAATTTTATCCTAAATAACGTGTTTAAGATAAATCAGATGAGTGACCTTCTAAAAATGCTTATTTCTATCTGTTGACTAAGAAGGATGCTTAAAGGTATTCCTAGAACTTCAGTACGTAACTGTTAGAAGCATAAAGCTGGTTGGGATGAATCCCTAAAATACATTGACTGAGTTATTCTTGGAGTTATTGCTTTTCGGTTGACTCTTCAAAGGATTTAGACAATTAGCTTTACAGAGATACTTAACGTCTGGGTAACCAAATTTAGTGAACTGAATAATATTCAAAAAGAAGCTGAGATTTTAAATACATGTCTGACCATCACTACATGTAGAAAAAGAAAGGACAAAAAAAGTAAATGAAACATGTTCCATAATGTTCCATACCGTCCAATCAGAATCATGTCATTATATGTTCCTGTAATAAAAATATAAATCCCCAAAACATAATAATATAATCAACATACATTTTACTTGAAGTGGGAAGTTTCCCCTGCCCAGTATCCTGCGTAGAACACTGATCAAAAATAGATCATCATTAAAAGTACTGAAATAATTCATCCCTTGTATTCAGGGTTTACATGCCTATGACACCCTTAATAGTGGGTGCTTGGCATCAAGACAAAAGACATGAGTATTACTTACGTTTGACAGGAACTGTGTAATATATGTTAACTTCAGCAATTCAGCAAAAGAGGTCTGAACATTTTTTTTTTTCATTACAAAGGAATTAAAACTTCATTCATGAATTAATGAATTATAGCTTGTCATGATGCATATAATGTATTTTAACTTGTGCTCAGTGAGTAACTTAAAAAGATAGAGCCTACATATTTAAATGACAACCTGCTGCTGAATCTGCCATCTTTCCAGCTGCCACCAGGGTCTCAATAAAATGTTGCTGGCTTTCTTTTACTCTTTCTTACTTTCTTTTTCTCTGTCTCTCTTTTTCTTTCTTTCCTTCTTTTCTTCCCTTTGGAGGTTGAGGGAGGGGAATCTGCCACAATAAACTAGAAAAATCCATTCTGTCAAATTGCATGCCCTGCTGCTTCATCACCATTATTATACTGAGGTTTTACATTAAAGTACCCTGGATTTTAAATTGAAAGTCAAATATAATTTGCCACTAGAAGCATGAAGTGAGTGACTAGAAAAGCTGATAGGTAGGCGCAGCATGACAAATTGGTATCTATCTAATAATGAGCCTTACAAGGTCATGGATCACTACGAAACTCTAAATTTTATGTAAGTAGAACTGGACTACATTGTGTCAATTGTTGTTTCGGGGGAAAGGGCAATATATTTTAGATTGGCCCATACATTCTCAGAGCTAAAGCTAGACAGCTACAATAAGTCCCTTTTTGATAGAAAAGAAAACCAGGGAAAGCAACAGAGAAAGGAAAGGAGAGAAATTTTGTAGTTCCATGCACCCATTTTCAGGATAAATTATGGACAAATAAACTGTTTCAGTATGTGGGTTTAGGGTCTAGAGAGGAAAAAGCCCACAGATTTATGAAGTATTTGAAAAAATCTTTAAGCAAGTGGTCATTTACTGGGATTTTTAGGGTAAATAGTGAAATTGATTTTATGTCAACAAAAAGAGGAGAGGACCACCCTTGTTTCTACACAAGAAGTAATTTTATTATTAGACCATTACAACATTCGAAACATTCAAATCAGTTCTCAACAAATATTAAACAATAGGCCCCTAGTGAAATTGATAAATGTATGACTATTTATAGCACAAAATAGATGATTTGATAACATCATCCCTTAGTGATATATCCACAGAATTTTTGCAGCTGGCAAATGTTGTCATTTGAGACTTACACTCAGCTGAGATCATTTACTAGGAGTTGCTCTTCTGAGACACAAAGACCTTTATCAGTTTGTCTTATGACATTATTTTTATGTGCCTTTGTGAGACACTGTGTAGGATTCATGTACCATAACTTTGACATCTAAAATGTAGTTAATCTTCCAAGTTTCTTTGCATCACTGTATGAAATAGATGAATATCATCTTTTGGAGATGTTGAATTCTAGGCAGAGATTATTTTAGTACAAAATAAGCCTCTGGGACAGATCACATTGTCTGCTAGAATCTAGAAGGGCTTCTGGCAATAAGGGGAGCTTAGAGTGGAAATTTGGGCTTCATCACCTGTCTTTTAGATGTCTGAAGCTGGATTAGATGATTCCCAGAATATCTGCCTCTCTTCTCATCTGTCTCACCTAACAGGAGAAGTGAAAACAGTGAGAACTGGAAACTCATTGTCATCATCATGGCAAGGCTTCGCGAACGAAGATTTGGGAAGGGATCTAACCACGCTTGCTACAAGCGCGCTGGTGGC
>JAWWES010000001.1:56835514-56868731 GCA_035583135.1 Lophotriccus pileatus
GAGTCGGTGGTCCTTCATCCTGGAGACGTGCCCTGCCCAACGCAGCTGTGCTCTCAGCAGCATGGCCTCGATACTCATTGTAGATATACATATATATCTGTGAAGGACAATGGCTCTAAGGT
This sequence comes from Lophotriccus pileatus, assembly GCA_035583135.1. Taxonomy (NCBI): domain Eukaryota; kingdom Metazoa; phylum Chordata; class Aves; order Passeriformes; family Tyrannidae; genus Lophotriccus; species Lophotriccus pileatus. Next base: position 56,835,637 of record JAWWES010000001.1, read on the forward strand.
GCGCAGTGGGGGCAAGAAGTGTAACACTGGGAAGAGATACATTTTAAGAACCCGTGGAGCTGATGGGTAGCTGGAGGGCCCTGATGGGTAACTGCTGTTCTAACACAAAGTGGAGAATGAAATTCAGCAGAAATAACCCAAAATACCCACATGCATCATTCAGCCAGACTGGAAACCACACTACTTTTGTACAGAGAACATTAAATTTCACTGGGAGATTATTATGATTTGATGTTCCTCTGTTGTCTTAGAAATAGGATGGTAGCAGCACTACCAAAGTAACAAATAGTGAAGTTGTCTCCCTGTAAAGGTGCTCTGTATTGAAAATCAAAATGCAAGAGTTGTGATCATGTTAACAGTTCTAACTATAGAGTTTGGCTTTATAAAGTACCTTGTTTAATCTATTTCCATGTTGGAGGTCTTTTTTAATCTCTGCTATGTCAGGTAAAAGAGAGGCAACTGCAACAGCAGTGGCTGTGAACAAACAGCCCATAGTATTCAAAATCATTACAATTTTATTTCCTGGGCAATGACCCTTTCAAAATGCTATGAGTCTGTTAGCTGGAAATGGCTGATGTTTTTTCTGTAATTCACATAAGGGACACATTGTGGTTTGTTTCCTGATTCTTCTAGTTTCGCTGGTTTTCTTTAACCCACAATAAAACTCACATAATATATGGGAGAAACAACCCAACCATTGGTGTTATGATTTAACCTATAATGCACTGAAATAAATATAAAAGACTGTTGCTGATGAGTGCTGAAACAGGTCCCTAACCTAGTGTTGGGTCCCAAAAATAATATGCTGATCAATGAGTTTGCTTTTCGGGGGACAAATAGTCAAATCAGAGTCAGTGTGCGGAAGAAACACCCCTTAAAAGCACAGAACAGCCCCTGGAGCATAAGAAAACCCTGAGAAATAAGCAGCATGATTTATGTAAAGAAATCGTATCAGACAAATTTGATTGCTTCTTCTGATAGCATTACCAAATAAGCAAATGAAAGGAAAATGGCAGACCTAATATAGTTTGACTTCAGTAAAGCATTTGCTATAGCATCCATGAAATCTCGGGCAATTAATTCAAATTGACAAATACGTGGACTGTCGCATGGATTGAAGATTAGCTCAAAGGCCATAAACAAAGAATATTGATAGATCAAGTTGAAGGAAGATACATAGTCATTTCTTGCAATGCTGGTACTAAATCAAGACTGGTTTAACATCTTCATTCCTGATTTGGAAAAAAGAATCCATCACCTCACTAACAACATTTAGTCATGGCATAAACAGGGTGGAGCTTTGAATGCCTTTAAGGGGAAAGAAAAACACAGTGTGTCAGAAATTGATGTGATAAAATAATAAATAAATTATAAAAGTGCAAGGCACCACTACTGGTAAAATTTGAATTAAATATTTAACAGGTATTTAACAATCTGGAAAAGATGAGAGAATAAAATATAACTGTGGCAGATAATGGGAACAACTTCAAAGGACAACAAAAAGGGCAAGTGAAATTATAGGTGCATATGTATTATTGCCTCATGGAATAAGGCGATACAGTAATACGTGAGAATAGTAGTTTAATTTTGATCACAGAAACAGATCGAGTCTATACAGCTCTGGCACTCAAAGCACAAAATTGGATTCTCGGAATGATTGATGAAACAAACTATAAGAAACTGAAGTGATATCCAAATGGCCAGGTGCAGTGAAGAAAGATTAAAATGGATAAACTGTACTGGGCTAGATTACAAATATTGGATCATACAAGTATTGAAATAATTTTCTACCATGAATTTAGTAATCACTATGAAAAAGCTTAAACTACCTGAAAATATAGCTGTCCATGTATGATTAATTAACAAATAGAAGGGTGCCTGGTAGTCTCCAAACATCAAAGAAGTACAAATCTCAAGAATGTGGAGTTTTGTGTGATGCAGAAAAGTATAAACAAGAACAACGTGAGAAAGTTGAGAAAAATACTATTAAGGTGATTACAAGCAACACTTACTTGTCACATTGGAGGTGTATTGTGAGGGAACATTGCTCCATGACTAGAAATGCACTATATGTATTTGTTTGGGTTTCATGTTCATGGCAGCATACTACACTTGCAATGAATTTCGCTTCTTTGAGAGAAAGTTTCCTTTAGTGAGAAGGTTGTTAGAGAGATAAAATATTTGGGACCATACCATATTCCATATGCAGAGTCTTTACCACCCCAGATGGCACACCAAATGCCAAGTCCTAGAAATACTACTGAGTTATTACCTTCCAAACATGAAGCAGACTAAACCAACACAGTGTATATAATAGATTCTGCTTCAAATGCTTCCAAAACTAAGGCTAGGTGCCTCTTTTTATATACAAAACCCAGATGGTACATACAAACCAACTGTGAACTACATTGCTGGTGTGATGTTTAAACCTTACGAAAATGTATGCTGATATAACAAATGGCCTCTATTTACAAATGGAAGACTGAATAATAAAGAGATGCAGTTTTGCAGCTTGAATTGAAGATCTGCAGTTAGATAGGCTTTGACTACCACTCTGTATGGCCATTCTTATATTAAAATCAGATGCAGAACAAGTTTTACCCAAGAAGGAATATTTAAAATGAAAATATGGAATCTACTGTCTGAGCTTGTGAAAGTCTAACAAATTCTTGCGGCAAGACCCCAATCATGCAGTAACCACTCAATAAACTTGAAATCAATGCCTTTGTTGACTAAGTAGAGTTAAAAAAGAATAGAAGCTGATGATTATCAGCTTAACATTTGAAGAAAATCAGGGCTTTATGTTTGCAGTAGTTTGTCAGACTTTCTTCTCTTCAATATCTATTAGATCCATTAGCTAGTTTCAAGCAATAAGGTGAGGAGGTTTAAAGACTAATACTAAATAAAAGAGGAATTAGTCCGATCCATGGCTTCACCACAAGTAGCACCACCTGGTTTCATGGTGATGGAACTGGGCAGAGGAGGAAACTTTTGCAGAAGGAAAGTCTGTATAGGAAAGTCCTATACAGTGCCTTCCTGCACTGAGAATGCAGGAAAGCAATATCAGTTGAAAAAAAGTTTTGTGAACTAATCATGAGTTTAGCTGGATACTAACATACCTTAGACTGAGGTGTTTTTTGGTGCAAATACTTTGTAGCTGTCCATGCACAAGCTAAAAGTGAAGCTTTTCATGTGGCATTCTTAAGGAGTTTCTCAGCCTCTCTCTTTCTTGCTTTCTTTTATTTTTCTGTTTTCTTCTTTCATTTCCCCTCACAGCTGTTCTTGTGGATATTCTGATGCCTATTAGTGCGTTCAGTCAGGCTGTGTCCGTAATGCAATTAATTAAAAAAGTCAGTTAGGGATAAGGCAGGGATTCAAAGACAGCACAATAGTCAGGAGTGGTTCTTTTCTGGACTTAGGGGAAAACCATGAAGAAAAAAAAAGTCTTATCTGAACTATAGCATAATTCAGTGAAAAGTCAGCATTTAACACCACCTTACTGCTCTGCCTCTGATATTAGATATGTGAATATATCAAAGGACAGCCTTACCTGTAGTGAGTGGTGAATCAATAACATTTGATCTTTGCTAGCTAGCAACCTGATGGAAACAAAGACATACATGTTGCTGATACTGTATCAATAAAGCATGACAAGTTCTGATGATCAAATTAGTATTTTTTTTCTCGTTTAGGCATATTTTCAACAGAAGGCAAATGTAACAACATGGTAAGATCATCAGTCTGTCACTATATGAGAGTCTGTTAAGGGTGGCTGTAGAAAAGAGGACTAGATTTGTTCCCTGAGCCAGCATTTTAAAAATTAGATATATTCAGACATGTGACAGCATATAGCTGACTCATACTTCTGCAACAGGTCTAAATAGGTATGAAAAGTACCCCACATATGATATAAATTTAATCAAAAAGTTCTGTATTTTTAAGTATATCAATTTAAACAACTTCAGCTTCTCTGAACAAATTTGAGCCATGTGTCATAACATCCAGTGTTACCAGAACACTGTCTGCTTACCTAACTGCTGAATGTTTTGGGTCTTTTAAGTGTGAAGGTCATATCTTCATGCAGTGACTTCAGTGGATGTACACCAATTTAAACCAATTGGAAAAATGGTCTGTAAGAGTTTGTGGCCAGGATTTCTCACAATAAAAGTCTTGGCAAATATGAAAGTCATTATTTTAATGGTACTGCAGACAGCTATTGTTAAACGTGGGGCACAGTTCTAGAGTAATTATGGGATTATAACATTACTTTATAATTCAGCTTTTCTCGGCCTAAATTACCATCATTGAATTGTGTTTGTCTGCCTCCCATCCAGCCAAATATCCTGCACAGAGAGTGCAGAATAGGGAGAGAAGCTCTGCTAGTCCAGACATCAAGAGTTTGTACCTTTTCTTTTTAAAAGTCTCATCTAGGAATAAAGCAGTGGGCAATTCTGTGTGAATTCATGGTGATAAAATTTTGCAGCTTTCTGCACTTTGGCAGCATCTGGCTTTACTTACGTGTCTATGTGTAAAAATGCCCACTGGCTGTAGCTGAGGTTTAAATTGGTAGATAGAGTGAAGGAAAACTTGGAAAACTGGGATCCCTAAATTATTTCTGGTACCTATTCCAATAGGGAGTGACATAGCACATATGTAGAATTCTTAAAACTCATGATCTGAATATGAGTTGTGTCAGCTGGCACGATGTCTCATGGCTTGTAGACTGCACTTCACAAGACACGACTACCCAGCTCACACAAGGGGTGTGTCTAGCACTGAGGTCTAGGTATGATTCTCCCCATTACAGGCCCTGGCCACATCTCCTCTGTTGCCAGATGACCCAGTCAGGGAAGAGGACTTTTCGGGACACGACCCTCCCCCTTTTAATGGTTTTCAGAGGTATACAAGAAAGCAGAGCTCCTCTCTGGGTTCTGTAGTACTTGTGTGCGGAGCAGAAGAGTAAAATCATGGATTGCCATGTAATCCCTTGTGATAGGACTGGCTAGAATTGCCTCTGTCACTTTTGTCACCTGTTTAGGTGTGATTTTTTAAGGATTATCTAGAGCAGCAACTAAAGCCATAACCACCATAATAATAAAATGCTCAGAAGGTGAAATGCATTACTTGGAAAATGTGAGAATGCGAGATTTTCAGTTTTACAGGAAAGCTCTCAGGTGTGGTTTCTCTAAACCTATGGACTCAAAATGGGTCAGGTTTGTTTTTTTGTTTTTTTGTTTTTTGTTTTTTTTTTTCCTTTGGTTTGGTTTTGGGGGTTTTTGTTTGTTTATTTGTTTTGGTGTTGTTTTTGTTTGTTTCTTTGTTGGTTTTTTTGGGGTTTTTTTTTGAGAAGATTTATTTGGCCCAACACAGTTCTGCAAGAGTAAACTGAATTGATGCTTGTTCATGCATCCTGATTAAGGGCCTTACTGTCAGTTCTGCTTCTCTCTGCTGAGGCTTGAAATGTTGGTATTGAGTACTTGCTATATCATCATGGTACTGTTTGTCTGAAATTGAGCTTGGAAAATGCGGAAGAAACTATCAGGCATTCTGGCAAGTTCTGAATTGCTTTTCAATTCAGCTGTGTTCACGGTCAAAGGGAGTAATCCTTGGGGGGAGACATGATTAGCAGCAAAATATCCTGGCTTGTCTTTGACATAGAAAGAAGGGTTGTAGGTCTTTGGCAATGTGGGATTCAGGTGCCTCACTGGACTAAAGGGACTCACGTAAAACATGCTAAAATGACACGTTAAACCCACACTGAACATTTGGCCAGTGTTCCTGCTTGAAGGATAATTAATTTGGGAGTGAATCTTCCCATTCATTAACCAATAAGCTTGAAAGCCCAAACCCATTTGCTTAGGAATGCAGATATCTTTTTACTGCAGCTATTCTCCTACTCCATTTATGGACATTTAGAATTTCAGGCAAGTAGTGACAGAAACTGCTATGAAACTGAGGTTGCCAATCACACCCTTTGAATAAAAAGTAGTGCACTCTGAATACTCAAGAACATAATTAAGTGAAAAGTTTACAACAGGCAAGTTGACTGAAAAATGTTTGTACAAAGCACTACAAAAATTTAATGAAAATGATCACTTTTAGAGGGATGATAATACTTTTACTAATAATCTGCTAACAAGAAAAGGGTCTAATTTATTAGCTAAAATGTTTCCCAAGAATAGTTTGCCCAGGTCTAGTGTGAAATGACATACAATTCCATGCTGAATCATTCCTTTGAAATAAAATGGTTTGCAGCTAGTAAAATATCCCTGGATAATCACAGAGGTCAGAATCTGTGACCTTGTTGTATTGCACGCCTATTTACAGCTCACTCTCACTGCAGGTAGTCAGTGCTTCAAGTACTTGCTCTCTTGAACTACAAATAAAAAAAGCCTCCATATTCGGCATTGGGAAAAACCCAGCCATCTCCCTTTCCTCCTAATTCAGTAAAATTTTCTTCTTAGCATATAGGAATATCATTGCCCATTCAACGACTCATACACCTACTACAGTGCTAAACTCTTAATGATACTGAAGAGTTTCACTTGCCACATGGTTTCATCAAACTTTTTTCATATTCTATATATTTGTTCCTATTTACAGTATTTGTCGAAGTTCCAGTACAGAAGTACTGAATCTAAGCATATAAAAATGCTTAAGTTACTTTGGGAGAATGCATTCTGGTCATTTCTCTCTTCTAGTCCTCACAAATTTCCTCAGGGTTGGTAAATCTTTTATTTTTTATTGAATGTGTTTTTCTTTCCTGCTCCTCCATTTAATTTGAGCAAATTTGATAGCCATGGGCATTTTATTTTATTTTTGCCATCTGTTTTCCATTTTTATTAAATAGTTATAGTTTATTGTTAATTGAAATTGCAAATTGGCCATATTATGTTTATGCTATAATAATAGCATCTGAATTTAAAACTGTGGGAAAGATTGCTTCCCAACTGTTCTTATGATGTATGGGCCTAGAGCCTCAAAATTACACCTATCCTGTGGGGGATTTCCTGCCCTTGGAGTTGACCTCTTGGATAGGCAAGGTTCTTCTTGAGAAATAAAAGCTCTCCCTTTCTGTTCAAGAAGAGAAAGGTCAAGCTTCCAACATAGTAGCCTTGAATATTTTTAAATAAAATCACTTGCAGTAAGGTGAGTTCTTTAAGGGCCTGATCCAAAACTCCTCCTTATTTCTGGAAAACAACAGCTGTACGAGAAACATATGCTGAATTGCGAATATCTTCAACCAGATTGAGAGAGGTTTTATTCTGTACTCTTTGACAGTCCAGCGTACTATTACTAGAGCTATTAGACAGGTATTGTGGGGCTATTGAACACTGCAAACTTACCCAATATATCACAATTACAGAAACACCTGTTCTAAGTAACATTTTGCTGAGCCACCATGAGAATTCAGTGCTCAATAGCCCTCAAAATTTCTCATTTCTTTCCTGTGGTGAGGTACTTTAGCAACTTCTCTCTGGACCATAACAGAAAATGCTTAAGGTCAATGGTTCAATATCTCTTAAAGAACAAGGCCTTATTTCCCTTCCCCTCTCCTCCCATTTCTTACTAATAGTGCCTTCTCAACACAACTGTGATTCTTTGCTTACCAGTGTCTATTTCTTCATCTCTCTATTTTTGTTGTTTAGAGCTGAGGAAGAAATTAAATAAATGGTAGATTAGTTGCTGGTGTAGTCTACATTAACATACAAAAGTGTTATTCAGAAGGAAGAAGACTCTATAGGACAGAACAAATGCATGACGATTATTGTTTAAAAAAAAATAGTACAAAATAGGAGCTCAGTCCAGACAACCTTGAAGTTCTATGCTGTGGATGAAAGACCTGATTCTGCATGGAGCTGGTGGGAGACACCAATTCTCTGCACATTAACGGCCAAGATTAAATGCTCTGTTCTAGACATATTTCATGGTGCTCCACGTCTCATTTGAGTACAAAACAAAAGGTCAAGATTTTAGAGAGCAGGATGTTAATTGCTAAGTGATATTGAAAATTTCACTCTCTTTCATTCCAACTCCTGTGTTGAAGTATTCTGGTTTTTTTTTGGTATGGAGCAAAAAGAGAAAACTGACAACAAATATATTAATCAAAGGCACTAGTAAAAGAGTCACCATAAAACTGTGTATAAAGAGCATATGGGATGAAGGAGACTGGTCTCTGCTCTTATGCTGTTTTGGATGAGACACTCTGCTGATTTTTTTCCCATCCTTTGTCTTGAGGTTGTCTATTTGAGCTAAAATATTTGAGGATAAAGACTGACCTTCTGTGTGCTTGTACACTATTATACATAAATCTTACAGGTCTCATGATGCACTTTTGCAGTTAGTATCTTATATTACTAGATGAAGACATGAGAATGGATAATGGGAGAAAATAGAACCAAACACTGAAAGATCCATTAAAAGCAATAAACAGGCACCCTTGGTGAGCACAAGCACCTGCTTCTTCTCCAGTGCATGACAAAAGCACCTTATTCTGCCAGCTGTAACTCTAAACATAAAGTAAATGGACCCCAAACTGGAGCTGGATGAGGTAAAAGCAGCACTTTATCCAATAGATGTCACCTTTTTTTGCTTTTTTTTTTTTTTCCTCTTCCCAGATGATCTGTGGACAGCTCTGGATTTGAGTTAAAGTATCCAGCTTTTCTAATTGTGTGAGGAAAGCTTTTCCTGTGTGGGACCCTTTGAACCTACTAGGTTTGAGTAAATCACCTCGCCTTATTCTGTTGAGGAGGAGGAAGCATTTCAGGTAAGAATATTGATGTGTAAACATGTAAGTTCATGTTCAAAAGCAAAATAGATATTTTCTTGAACATACCTGTCCTCAAAATCACAAGGGTGAAGATTATAAAGATATGATCCTTCTAGACTGGAGCAGGGATAAAGCCAAGAATGTTAAGCCTTAATCCCTTGTCTTGATAGCAGTAATCCCCAAAATATAAGTTTTTAAAAGATAATATGAAAAGATTAAATGCTGCTACCCATATTTACTTTGATTTTATAAAGTAATTTAAATAATATTAATGAAAAAAGTTCTTTTCTGACTAAGAGAGAAAACAATAGGTATTGCTAAGTTAATGTGCTTTTTTTTTCAATGTTCAGTTGTGCAATGTGCCACTTGAACCATCTTCTGTTACAAAACTGTAGTCATTAAATTGTAGCATGTCTAAAACTACTATCTGCTGCAATCCATTGATCCATACAATTTCTGTCACACTGGAGAAGACAGTCTTCGACTTGACATTAGTTTCTTGTCCTTCCAAATTGTATATGACATACTGTCTTTGCCTTTGCATGTTACTTGCAGGATCATGGCATTTTAAGAGAAACAGAAAAAAATCTTGTTGGGCTGTCAGTTATTGACCAGTCTTGGAAGACTTTTCTTATGTTCAGAGAAACATAACAACCACCATTTCAGACATCAGCTTTTCAAGCACCTCAGCTTATTATGTGGAGTTTTGTTTGACTTCTCACCATGGAGCAATAGGGGAATGCAGTGGAAGTTCTGCATGTGTAATTCCTTGAAGGGAGCAGTTCAGCTAGTAGTTGAGATCTTAGTTAGACTTTTTACTTTCTACCTCATACATAACTTTTCTGTGATGCTATCATCTCCTGCTTTTCAATATTTCTGGGAGAGATTAAAAATCCTGTAATTCACACAGGAAAAAATTACTCTCACAATTCCACTCTCTAAAGAATAAAGCAGATATCTCATGAGTATTAGTCATTATGAGGCTGAATAAGGAATGCATGATGAAGAAGCTCTTCCTCCCTAGCCTCTGTAACCTGGGAACAAGTTTCCTATGTTAGAAAACACTATGACGATAAAAGCTGGGATCTTTATAGAGCTTATGTTGCATTTCTTGTTAGTTTCTGAACTCTCATATGGTTCTGTAAAAATCCCAGCCAAATTCATTACTGTTCAGGTCTGCTCAGAAACAAGTGTGATGGGAAGTATGGTTGTAATTCAACATGTCTGGGGTGGGGTAGGGAACAGTTTTAATTTCCCTTTACTGCTGGTGATGGATTTTTGCAGCTTCACCTTTCTGTGCTACTGATCCCAGCAGTCCCAGGCTCTAAACAACAAACAGCTTGACTTGCAGAAACTTTCCACTCCCTCTGGGGAAGACCACAAACTTAGAGCATATTTTAAGCTGTTGTTCGATTTTCTGAGGGGAGAGAATTGTCTCTAGGCACAAATTAGTGCTACCAGTGGAAGACGGAGTTCAGCTGTTTATATACTAATATGCAGCAATTATGATAAAACAAAACTCATTCTGAAATTCTGCTGTAACTATGGTAACCTACATTCAATGTATTCCATTAAAAATATAAAAAAGGCTCCCCAGCAGGAGAGAGTAAATATTATCTATTATTGATTGATGAAGGTTTCAGACTGTGAAAAGTGGTTAATATATTTTTTGCGATGAAACAGAGTTCTTAAACCTTTCTTTTTATTAATGCTTATTGTCTGTTTAAGTAGCATCAGGTAGTTATCATTAATTTTTACATCTATTTTGAATAATTTCCTCCCTTCTTTAGAAGGTGTCCATTTTACAGAAGGTCTCTGAGAAATTCCTTTATTAACTTTCTTTTATCTGATTTCTAGTCTGGGATATTTCCATTAGTATTTGACTAAAACTTGACAAAGAGGTTACAACACCAAATTCAGTTGGTATATTTGGATAATTTTATATTTCATATTAATAATAATAAATCCTCAAGGATTCTGCTGTTTAATGAGGAACAAACAAGTTATGCCGATATTATTTTGCTTTACTTACTAGTTGTTATGGTTTCCAAGTTATTTTACTTAAATGTTGCAAATTACCAATAACATGTTTCAAATATATAAAAAGATGTTTAAGTTCAGTCAGCAACAATAATGTCAAAGTATAATGATGTGTGTGTGTCTGGGAATGAGAGAGAAAAGACTGGCAGCATCATGAAGGCACATTAGCAAAATGCTTGCTATGCCTGTATCTCTGCAGAAATCCACAGACAGAAGTGCTGAAGGGGAAAGAAGGATGGCCATGTTGCAGGGCAGTCCCCTAGGCTGAAATAACCACCCAAAAACCTGTTTTCTATACAGTTACAGTACAGTTTAGTATACTAGTAGTTCAACTATCTCATCCTTTGGCTGCTGATCTAGCAAAGGGTTTCTCTCCTGTGTATGTTCTGGCATATTTACCAAGTTTTGAAGATATCACAAATACCCTAAATGATTTAAAAAGGATACCTGTATGAACTGTGATACTGACTGGAGCCCTTGGTCTCTGCTCAGCATAATGGGAGCTTATAGATATGAGTGACAGATGACACACAGCTAAAGACACTTTCATTTGAAGCCAAATCCTACTCATGCTGTATGTTCTGTATTTTTGTGGGCATGACAAAAGACAACAAAGGAGATGTGATCCATACCGCTGCAATTTCCTGATAGAGACAATATTCTGGTTTCTCTTGTCGCCATTTCAAACAGACTTTGCCTTCACCCAAAATGTCTGTGAGAACAAAGGTTAGTCAGGTGCTTCAGAATAAGAGCATTACATGAATGATAACATATTACTCTATTAGCTGATATATCTTTCAGAAGAGATACAAAACGGAGATCTTAAAGCAATATTGAAAATGTGTAATGGAGAATTATTTTCTTATTTTTAGATGAAGACTGAAATCACTGTCAGGACTCTGTAAAAAACACATATTTATATCACTTCTGTAGAAGAAAAGCTTAGGTCTTCATCAATATATCCCTCAACTACTCACTGCTGACAGAAAAGGGAGAGAAAAATGGAAAATAATGATGATAGAATGTAGGGGAAGGAAAGAAAGAAAAAATATTTTCTTTTTATTCACAGCCTAAACAAACTGTCAATCTTCTTTTTTTGGTTTTGTTGTAGGAACTCACTCTGGAGTGATTGTATGGATTACTAGGTTGTTATCCTGAATAAAAGGTGCTGTTATTAATTCTCTTTTGCTTCAGCTATGGACCATTATTTCCAATAGCTGTAGGTGTCACTTCCAGTACTGTGACCCATCAGGAAATCTCTCAGGAAACTGAAAGAGTTTACACAATGGCCTGGCAAGAATATAATTTACAGGGCAGCAGAAGGGGCGATTGCCTACTGGTCTCAGATTATTCCTACTGCAGAGCTTAAATAAGTACAAGAAGATGTACATTTCCTGTGGTTGGGCTGTCCTCCTGCCACTTCACAGTGAGTTTTGAGCACCCCAAGATGCTACATCCTCCATTCATTAACCTGTCAGTGTTAGAGCTTGTTTCAGGATTGCAGCCTTCTACAGGGTGCTGGCAACAAAGGGGGCAGGAAATGTCCATTGTTGTGTGGGTTCCAGGAAGCAAAACAAAGCTGGAAAGCATAAGAATGAAGGAGGAATTTATTGAGGTTAGTAGCAGGTACAAAGAGGAAGGAGAAAAGAGGGAAAAGAAGAGGTATCTGGTGGGGAACATCTGGGACTACATATTCCATAAATTGACTGAATTTTTAATTAATTTTATTTTTCCTTGTGTACTTTTATTTAAAAGAAAATCCTTTTAGTCTCTGACTTTTTGTATACACAATAATAATTTCAAACAAAATACGTACCATTCAGAGCTATTAATTTGTTTACATCAATAGGAAATATTGAGCTACTATGTAAGAATTTTGCTGCTTATACTCAGATAATACAAGTTAATGGGAAGAGTACTGCTTCTTATACTTGCCCTTCAAATACTGGGAAATGATCATCTAAAGCTGAAAACCAAGATTATTACTATTGGGATTCCTCGATAACTTGTGATTGGTATCTTTCTTGGGAAGCATTGACTTTCTTTCTATTTGAAAATAATCTTTAAAAAGGCTATGTCTTTACCCTTGCCTTCTTCAAAATATACTGGATTTCTTTACTAGATCTGCTTAGTTCAGAAATCAAAACGTACTGCTACTGGAAACTGCTAATTACTAACCTAATTCTACCAGACTAATTTGTTTCTCTCTTTCTAAATTATCCGGTATATTTTATTCTGTCTCTACAGTGTTTCTGCTACAGCTGGAGGACAATCAGCAGCTACACTATGTTATTGCACTATGTCTTATACAAAATTAAGACATTATTAAGCAATTTGACAACATATTCAGAAAGAAAAAAGAAAAGAAGGAACAGAATTAATCACTTTACAATGAATTTCCAGAACTCTTGTAGTAAATACAACATACTGATCTTGATAGAATACATAGTAGATCATTACTAAGACAGAACACAGGCAAAATAATTTTTAACATACTTGTTACAATATTTTATATAAATTGTAAATTCATTGAATCAGGGACTCTCTTCATTCTTTCTGAGTAATGCTTGACACCTCATGATACTTGCAAATCTTAAAAAATAGTGTACAATACCAGAGAATGAAAACAATCTATAACACAACCAAAATGATAGGAGAAAAAGATTATTAATTTTCATTTCTATAAAGAGCATAAACTGGTAGAAAGCTAAGTGTTTCTGGCCACCTAAGCACCTCTAAGGTGCTGCAAGGAAGTGAAATTAACACTTCATAGGTTATGTCAGAATTTTAAATTTTTAAAGTCACACATAAAGCAGCTTCAAATGTATTTTGCTCTGCAGTCCAGTTTAGTTTTTATGTATTGCCTAGCATCTAAAATTAAGATTGTATGAGACAAATTTTGAAACACAAATAAGTATTATATTTGAAAAAGTAAACTATTTCCATTTTGGACTTATTTGAAAGCTTTCCATACGCCAATTTATAAGGAAAGGTAATGAAAATTTCTGTGTTTTCACAAAACTTTTCCCTGTTTTCCAACAGGTGTTTTGTGATGAAAAAAAGTTATACTGATAGATTGCCAGAAGCCTTTTACTGCAGCTTTCACCTGTATAGGGGTTTAAGGAGGGAGGGAGTGAGCACAAATCCCCAGAAAAATTTTTGCCTTATTTCTACTGAATCGAAAATAAGATGGTCTTAGCTATTGTATTTCTACTTCTTCAAATATAAAAGTCAAACTTCATCTGTACTGGGCCATATTTCACAAGCAAACAAAATTTAACCTGGAGAAACAACATTGTTGTGGAATATCATGGGAATGTTCAAAATTTCAGGAAGGAAAGCCAAGCTATGAGAGGATCCCTCTATTTTTTTAGCACTCTATAGTTATCCAGGTGCATCTTGCCACTGAAAATATTACACCTGAAGCACTGTTATTATGTTTTTGTCATAAGAGTGAGAGAGGTATAACTCAGAGAGCCTCAGGCAACAGTGAATTACCATGGACTTTCCTATAATTGAGTGAAATATATTTATACTTTTCAAGAGGTGAAATAAAATATATTTTGGGTAAAGAAAGGAAGGTAAAAAGTATATGAGACAAATTGTGCTATATATTTATCATTAGGAAGATAAATGAATGCATATGGAACTAGGAACCTAGCCAAGCTTTTACAGTAGTAAAAGAAGTACAGAAGTAAAAGGAAAAGCCTAGTTTGACATAAAAAAAAATAATTAACTTCTGCTGGTGTTGTTATATTAGCATTTACTAAATCATCAGGCAGCTTGTTGGTGAGAAATACTCTGGCCATTCAGGGATGTGGGTGAGGGCACATGCATGCACACATATACATACCCTTAAGATGCGCCTCCAAACCTAATTTTTGTATGCAGGAGCCACTCTCTGAGGCTGAGATATAAATCAGGTATGCAGCTGAATTTGTTTCACCTAAGAAATGGTACCTGACTCTTACTCTTTGCATGTCTCTGAGGTAAAACACAGAAAAATAAGCTCTTTCACTTAAAGATGCATTTACTTCCCATGGTTTAGCTCACTGTGGTATTCCATTGTAATTTAACCATGTCTGTACTACTTTACTAAGCCTTTTGGTGCTGAAACATTTTGATTCTGGAATTTAGACTGATACCTTTTTCCCGTTTAAACTATGACTGAAGTTAGTGAAGTTTTCACACCTTACTGCTTAGCCCAGGCAACCTCATTACTCTGCTTTGAGACACAAAGTGAAAGAGTAACTCCCACAGACATTAACTGAGGCTACTGGGCTGAAATCATATCTATTTCAATATCCCAGAGTAGAAGAAATAATTCGTAGATTAGTAACATGCTGGCGTTGCTTTCTACTACAGATATGATCACCTTTGATAGCTTTTTGTCCTTTCAAAGACAAACAATTGAGCAGTTAATGTAATGATGGTATGGTTCAGCACAACCATGATAAGAAGGAAAAATAAAAAATTCTTCCTAAGGCTGACTACATTTTTAAGATTTGTCATTTTGAAGTAAAATTACATCAGAAAGTAGTCTCTAAGTAAAAAATTTAAAAATGAAAATTAAAAGACGACTTAAACCCACTTGTTAAAACTAATAAAATTTTAGAACTGTGATTTTCCAAACACATATTTTTCTCAAATACATTTTCAGAGCCAGTAGAAACAGTGAAGGCTCCCTACTGAATATAATTTGAATCCTAGAATCCCAGCTGAGGGGAAGAAAATCATCTTTCTGACACACAGACCATATAATTACAGAGATAATTTTCTTCAAACCAATTTTTTTTATCTTCTACCTCTTTCCCAAATAATGACACCACACCTAAAAGCTGTGGTGAATGAGTGCATACATTCTACTCCTGAGCACTTTTTTCTTCGCTCATGCATGAAAACCGTTCACAAACTATTTGTTCAAAGGGGTACACCAAAACCAAAATATTTGAAGACGTTGCAGATATTGCTTGTATCAGTAGGGAAAAGAAAAGGTCAGCGTGTCATCTGGTCCAAACGCCCTGCTTGAGTAGGACCACCTAAAGACAGCTGCCCTGGACAATGTCCAGGTGGCTTTTCAGTATCTCCAAGGATGGAGACTCCATAACCTTCCTGGGCAACTTGTGCCAGTGCGTAGAAGTGCTTCCTGATCCTCAGGAGGAACTTCCTATGTTTGTTTCACTTTTTGCCCTTTTCCTCTGGTCCTGTTATAGGGCATCACTGAAAAAAATCTGACTCTGTCTTCCTCATTCCCTTCCATCAGATATTTGTACACATGGATAAGATCCACCCTGAGCCATCCTGAGCCATCTCATCTGCAGGCTGAATAGTCTCAGTTCTCTCAGCCTCTCCTTATAGCAGAGATGCTTTAGTCCTTTCATTGCCTTTGTGGCTTTTTGTTGGACTCTCCTCACCAGTATGCCCATGCCTCTCTTATGCAGAGGAGCTCAGAGCTGGACACAGCACTCCAGGTGTGGCCTCACCAGTGCTGGATAAATGGAAAGTAACACCGCTCTCAACTTGATGGCAGCACTTTGACTTAATGCAGCCCAGTATACCACTGACCCTTGTGGCAAGGGCACATTGCTGACTCATATTCAACCTAGTGTCCACAAAGGTCCCCATGTTTCTATCTGCCAAGCTGGTTTCCATTTAAGTGGCCTCCAGCAAGTAATGATGCCTGGGATTGTTCCTCCTCAGGTGCAATACCTGGGAGGTCTCCTTGTTGAATTTCATGAGGTTTTGTCAGCCCATTTCTCCAGTTTGTTGAGGTCCCTCTGAATGGCATCACCACACTGGTGTATCAGCCACTCCTCCTGCTTTTTGTACCCTTGCCGAAGTGCACTCTGGCCATCATCTCAAACAGTGAGGAAGATGTTGAACAGTATTGGAACCAATACTGACCCTTGGGCGCTCCACTAATTAATGGCTAGACCAGCTAGACTTCGTGGCACTGATCATCATCCTCTGGGTCTGGCGAGTCAGCCATTTTTTCAATCCACCTCACTGTCTGCTCATCCAGCCCACACTTTACCAGTTTCACTATGAGTGTCTTAAGAGAGACAGTGTAGAAGACCTGGTAGACAGTGAAGAAACTGAAGTGGTAGAGTCCAAGTGGGCAGTATGCACTGCTCTCCCCTGCTCTACCAGGCCAGTCATTTCATCATAGAATGTTATTAGGTTGGTCAAGCATGTTTTCCCTTTGATGAATCCATGCTGACTATTCCTGATGATTTTCTTATCCTTACTATGACTGGATATGATTTCCAGGATTAGCTGCTCCATCACCTTCCCATGAATTCTGGGGAGGGAGACTGGCTGTAGTTCCATGGGTATCTCTTCTTGCCCTTCATGAAGGGCATTTTCTTGGGTGATATCTTTATGCTTATTTATTTGTATATTACAATCAAGACAGCTAAATTCCTGTTCTTGTTTCCAATACCTTTATGGTTTTATATTGTCATGTTACTATAGATAACAACAATGGCTACATACTTATTTTCCTTTGCAACAGAATTGTTCTAAAATAAACCATACATATATAGATATATATAACTATAATAATATATATGTATATATCTGTAAACACTGATCATCTAGTATTGATTAACTTTAGTTCACTCCAAGGCATTTATTAATAAAACAAAAGTTACTCCTGCTTAGCAGGCTCATGGACTTGTTCAGTTAGCTTAATTATTCCTTGACCTGACTGTCTTCTGCTAAAGGTACCTCTTTCTTTTTCCAGCCTTTCCCCAGGTCTCTGGGATTCCTTACATCTAGTTTTGCTAGTAAAGATTGAGAAAATGATAACTTTCAGTACCTTGGCCTATTCTGTGTCCTGTACAACCAGGTCCCCTTCTTGTTAAACAAAGGTCCCACACTTTACTTGGTGTTCCTTTTGTCACCTTAGAGTGCTTAAAGAAGTCTTTCTTCTTGTCTTTGACACCCATGGACAAATTCAGTTTTACTTGATCTTTAGCTTTCCTAAATTTGTCCCTGGATGCTCAGACAATGTTTCTGTATTCCTCCATCTTTTCTTCCACCCACTGTATGCTTCCTTTTTTGCTTTTGAAGAGGCCAAAGTCTGCTCTGCTGAAGTCCAGAGTTGTGAGCTTGCTTTTTACCCTCCTCCCTGCCTTAAACTCTATGGTTGCTACTGCCATGGCTGCCTTGAACTTTGTATCCCCAACAAGCCACTCGTTATAAACATTAAGTCCAGCACAGCACCTCTTCTCATTGACTCCTCTATCACTCAAAAGACCACCATCAGTGCACTCCACGAACCTCCTGAATTGCTTATATTCCTGTGTTGTTCCTCCAGAAGCTATTAGGGTGGCTGAGGCCATGGCAACCAGGGCTTGTGAATGTGAGGCTGATCCTATCTGCTTATAGAGGACTCAGTAAAGGAAAACTGAATGAGTCCTCTGAGTAGTAAACAGACTCGAGTAGTCAACAGACCAGTTCAGTGCTCCCCATTAACGAGTTTGGAGAAAGGGCACAGTGACACAAAGTTGCTGACCAGGAGTGAGAGACAAAATGTTCTCTGAAAAACACCATTCTCTGTAAGTCCCTTCAGTAATTTCATTTTGTAAGATTCAATGCCATGAAGACACATGGTCTACTCATACTACAAATAGGTTTCACACTTTGATGAAGAAAACATTACTTTTGTGATTTAACCCCCCCCCCCCCAACCCCCATATTGTACATGTAATTTATTCGTTCTAGCAAGGCAAATAAGAAATAAGTCTTTAAACTTCAGTATAATAAGAGTGGAATCCAGTGTAAAAATAAATTAGAGACAGAATTTAATTATTGCTTTTCTCTGCATGATTTGCTCCCTAGCCCCTTTGCAAACTTTCTAACACTTATTTAAAATTCTTCTTTTATCCTTCATCTGTTGACATTATTTACATACAGAACTCTGATGTGTTTACCATACAATTAGAATAGATCTTCATTTTAATTAAATATCAATTCAGGATCACAGCTTCAAGCTATTTGTAAGCACTGATAGTGATCAATAGAAGGACACGCTGAACAAAGAAGACAAATAGATTTTCTGAGTAGTCAAATATTTTTCATTTCTTCACATATCCAATTTTTTTTTTAATAGAGGATGAAGAGATTAAATTTCTTGCACCCTTTCAATTATTCCGTGACACATATTTAGAAAGTTAAAATGAAAAGCTAATTGCCACATCATTATGCTTAATTGACATGCTACCTTTTTCTCTGTAACTCACCATGACAGCTTCGTTTAACTGACTGCCAGTCCCAGAAGTAAAACTTTTGGTAGCTGTGGGCAAATTCCTAAAAGTAAAACTCAGTTAGGAACATGGAGTTCACACCAGGCCCCTTGGGGTCATGAATCCGCTGTCTTGCTAATGCAAAATCCACGTCACACAACCTTGTAACTTACAGCTTAAGTATGTGTAACACTCAGTTTACACTTATTTTTGTGCTGACATAATTTTTGAGCTTTTTCTGGTATTTTACTCACTGACATCTGCCCCTTCATGATATGTTTATAGTCATATCCCCTCTTAGTCTTCTTTTACCATACTGAAAAAGCAAAGCTCTGTTATTCTTCTCTCTTAAGAGTGTGTCCAGTTTCAGATCAACATCCTAGTAGTTCTCTGCACCTCTTGAATTTACCTGCTTTGAAAAAGTGTGAACAGTGTTCAGTAGAGGTGAGCCCAGTGAAGCACAGGGCTGCATCCTCATCAACAGTAAACACATTTTAGCTGATATGTTTGCATCACAGTTGCCTTTTCACGTTTGAATTTGAGACAAAGTGGATATGGTGTTACCTCCCATATTGTAAGATTTTATCCATTTCTTAGTCATTCCTCTCACTCTCTCTCTCTCCCTTCTCCTCTCCTTCCCACATTCCTCAGTTTTCCCTTCACTCCTTCATTCCTGCTATTGCTTCCTTCCTTGTTCCCTTTGTTATCCACTCCTTTTCCTGTCCATACTAACACTGACATCAGTACAGAAAATAGCAGTACAAAACTTACCTTACAATGAAAATTTAGTGCAAAAAGATTACAAGTGAGGAGAATCTTAGTG
The DNA here is from genome assembly GCA_035583135.1 of Lophotriccus pileatus. Lineage (NCBI taxonomy): Eukaryota > Metazoa > Chordata > Aves > Passeriformes > Tyrannidae > Lophotriccus > Lophotriccus pileatus. Next base: position 56,855,519 of record JAWWES010000001.1, read on the forward strand.
CTGAACAGCTGCTTCATGGCTTTTTTCATTCGATGTATTGTAAACACAGACTGGAGAAGAGAAAGCTCTGGAGAGACCTTATGGCAGCCTTACAGCACCGAAAAGGGGCTACAAGAGAGCTAGAGAGGGACTTTTCACAAAGGGCATGTAGTGACAGGACAAGGGCGAATGCCCTTAAACTGAGAGAGGGTAGATTTAGATTAGGTATTAGGAAGAAATTCTTCATTGTGAGGGTGGTGAGGCACTGGAACAGGTTGCCCAGAGAAGTCGTGGAAGTGTTCAAGGGCGGGTCAAATGGGGCTTTGAGCAACATGGTCTAGTGGAACTCATTCCTGCTGTGGCAGGGCATGTGGAAATAGGTGATCTTTAGGGTTTCTTCCAACCCAGGTCATTCTATGATTCTCTAAAATACCGATTACAGACATTTGTATACATGAAAGATAATTCTTTCACACTTTGTAAGAAATAATTCCTTGGCAATTAACATACATATACTTTGAGTACTAAATTTTAAGTCTCAATGTCTCCTCAGTTTGAAATCCTAAATTTCAAGATATGAAATTTAAATAATAAATTTCAATTTTAAAATGCCTTTATTTTGCAAGAGAAATATGTTGAGGAACAGAAGAAAGGGAAAGTGAGCAGAGGTGTTTAAATAGCAACCTATTGACCTGTCACACTGGGGTAACAGATGAAAGGAGTCTACAGTTTGTAGAGAGATTGGGAGATCAAAGAAAGTTCACTAATGGAAAGGTATCTTTTCCCGGTAGTAAATTCAAATATGTATTAAATTTCTAGGCTGAAATATTTAAATACTATTCTTGCCTTTAACGGGCAAAAAATTTAACAGCACGTTTCTAATAATTAGTTTATATTTTACTTATGTGTCTACTGGGCATCAATTTTTGTCTCGTGTGCTATTCTAATAACAATACAATATTTGTAGGTACTATGAACGTATGTACAAATGTATGTACAATTTGTGTGTGTATAAGTGGATGTATAAGCATGGATGTGTTAAGTGATGGTTATTGAGAAAATTCCACAAGGGCTTCATGCAGTGAAAAATGAAATGGATATGAAAGAGGGATTGAGAACCAGTGAATGAAGGGACAGAAATGGAGTGTCAGCTGGTAAATATCCAGCCAAATTTTCATTTAGCAAAGCTCTGGTTGAGTAGCTCAATATCTTATCCTGCTATGCCAAAGAGGTATTCCTTAAAAAGGTATATTGGATGTAGCATATGCAGTGATGCTGTGATTGTAACGCAGTAATATGTGTACGGTTCACTCTAGCTGCAAATAGTGTGATTGAAATTTTTTTTATGACTCATTAAATAGCTCTTTTATCTGGGTCAAATGGTATTCCCCTTCACATATAAATGCCATATTCTTATGTGAATATTTGCATGTCCATATTTATCATTTACATTTGCATTATTAGCCAAGCATGTGAACTAACAATTTTCCAGTACAGTTTCTTAGAAAAAACAGATGTCAAAAGTCTGACAGAATCCAGATAAGTAAGACCATAAGAAGTTAATTTTTAATTTTACAATATTTGCCCAGCTTCAGAAACAATAACAATCACAACCCCCTTTGATTCCTATACAGTAATCATATCTTAAGATGTGCTAAATAGACCTGTTAAAAATAAAGTTGACTCAAAATCTGTTTCTACATACAAAAAAAATTACTGCAAAGTCACACCTTATTATAAGACTGTAAAGATCAAAGATGTTGTATTGTTACTGAGTACCGCTAAATGTATTTTTACGCATGACATGGTAGGGCATGAGTGATTAGGAATTCTCAGTGTTTAAAAGTTGTGACTGGAAATCCAAATGATATACAAGTTGTCTTTATAGATTCACATGAATTAATTAAAACAGAATTTTATCTAGTCACAAATACTCTGGGGACTTGATTGTTAATTAAATGTTCACAGTAGAATTTTTATATATGTTAACTTTGCAATTTTGAAATGTGCTGGACCAATAAAAATATCCACGTAGATTTTAAAATAGATAAACTTATTTAAATAAACAGAACCATATTCCCATTGCTAACGAACTGAAAAATAGCATCAAGTTAACACAAAGTGGGACTTAAACACCATAGAAGTTCTACAATAAAGGCCATTACTCTAGGTTTCTAGGTATTGCAGTTTTGAAAACACTTTGCCTTCTGTCTTGGCAAGCTTATTTTTGGTTTGGGTTTTTTGTTTGTTTGTTTGTTTGTTTTTCCCTTCTCTTCCCTTACTTTAATATGTTTTGGCAGTTTCAAACCTGTTTTGAAAAGGATTTTCAGGGTTGCCAGATTTGAGACTCATCAGTATCTCTTGCTTCTCTCTCATGCCCCTCAGCTTTTCTACCTTTTGCTCATTGCCTGTGATTCAAGTAACATATCACAAATAAAATTTAAACACGATTTGAAAAATTACTTGTTGATCTATCTAATATCATATGAGGACAAGGTCACCAGTCCAACAAAGTATTTAGACTCCTCACTATTATGTAGGCTTTGAATGTTCTTCCGAAATCTTTCACTGACATTTATTACCTCATAATTGAGGTGGACTAAAAGCATGCCCACAGGCAATTAAGTAAATTCAGCTAATGGCTGATAATTTATTCAGCCACTGTAATTCAATTCCACCCTGTTATGTGCCTTAGCTCTTACCAAGCTCTTTCAAATTAAGTTAACACAAAGGCTTTACCTAGTACGTTTATGGTGGTATAGACAGGCCCTACCAAATTTCTCAAGGATATGTTATTATATGATGCTTTTAACAAAATTACAACCTTCCTGCCTATTTATGCAGACCAGAAGTATTATGTAAAGCTATTTTACAAAATAAATGGAAAAAATCAGATTTTCTCCATTGTAAGGGCAAACATATGGGGAGGGTAACATTTGAAATGCAATCTTCCCCATGTATGGTGATCCTAGGTGTGCTAACTAAGCAGTTCAGTGTTTACCAGAGTTTCTTGTGTGTGGCTGTGTGTACACCACTGGGTCAGCTGGCAGATACCAACTGCCAGGTAGTGATGTACTTTGGGTCCAACCTGGTTAACTCCTGTTCCCATGAGTCACCCTTATGTGTGCAACTGTTCCCATGACTGCTGAAAATTCCTGCACACAAAAATCATACTGTTTGGTCCCTACCAGTTTTTGCTTTGGGTAACAGCTGAAGCAGAAAATCTGTCCCTAAGTGGATTTCTCTTGAAAAAGATGAACTTGATGGAACATTCAAAATGCCAGGTTTGGCAAGGAAAAAGATATCTCTGTAGGTGAGTGTGACTCAAATCCTAAATTACTCATAGTGAAGCAGGCTGGCAGTGTCATCTACAGAAAAGCAAGTGTAGTGTTTCAACTAAAATAGTTCACTTCCTAGTCCCACCCACCACCTCTCTGTGAGAAAACCACCACCTCACATCTCAAGCAGGGTTGATGCTTATGAAATTATTAAAAAAAAAATACAGTAAGGAAATGAGAAACTGAGTTTGTATCAGACATATTTACCATAAAAAGCAGGAAAAGATTAAGGCAGGGAAGGACCCTAGGTTGTTAGTGTAACTGTAGTACTTTCTAGAGTCATCCAAAGGATGGCACACTGATGTGCCCAGAGTTGCTGGGCAGGTGATGGAGAAGAATGAATTATTTTTTCTTCGGAGTAAAGAAAATGTCTGCTCACAATTGTAAACAGTTTCAAAGTATAGAAAAAAAGAATGTAAGGAAAGTCAAAGCATCCATATGCATCAGCAATAAACTAGGACAGTAAATTTTCTGCAGTTTGCGCTCCTCTCTTATTTGTGTGAAAAGATATTTTGCACAAAGATTGTTCCTTACTTTCTGTGAAAGTCAGGAAATACAGCTTGTTTCATGAAAGAAAACACCCGCTCTATACTGAGCTCTGAATATGCTGTATGCAGTTTCCTCATAGGGAATCATGACATTAAATAATCATGGAGTGAGGAATGATAGATGAGTGAAGAGGGCTATCTGTGTACCCGTGACAGAGATTGTATTTCATCACTTGTAAGCCAGACCAAATAGATCTCATTAAAAGACATGGTAGCTGAGAACACTATAGCTGTATGAAGACCATACTGAAAACTGTAATTCTGGTGCTTGTGGGGCTGTGTTTTAGAGCTGATTTTTTTGTGCTGTGCTGCTGTGTGACTACTTGTGTGTGAGAGAAAGAAAAATTTAAATGGACAAAAGAAAGAAGGGATGTCAGAGTGACTCAGTCATCTAATATTTGGAAACAGAGTTTTTTCAACAATTTGTTTCCAAACAATATATTATTTGAAATATTTTTCCATTATATGTCCAACTGAAACTGAGAGTCAAGGGATATATTGATCTCTTGAAAGAGCTCAAGATTTGAAAGATAAATAGGACTGTGGTGGCACAAAAGCATATAAAAACATATACATTATACAGTGAGGGAAAATAGAAGGATGATAACTTAATATTGAAATTGTTTTAGAATAGAAAGCCAGATTTTCAAGAAAATCTAACCCCTCAAAGGTGATTGAAAAGGAGATGGACCCCTGAAAAGGCAGTTTTAATGAAGTTAGTAATTTATTAGCTTAGGTATGTGACGGAAGTGCCTCAGGAAACTACAGTACCTGGGATAGGACTTAAACCTTCCATTAAGACCTCTACATGCAGACATTGACATAAGCTTGACGCAAGTCCCTACATATAAACATCTCATGCCGCACCCTGTCCTCCATCTGCCAGTCCAGACGCATTTAGAGCATTTCAAATTCAGGTGTCTATTTATGCAAGTGTTGCCCAGCCTGGGTGACTAAAGCTTCATTATAGATATGGAAGATTTAGTCAATAAGGTCAGTCAAACCTGGAGGTTTGGCTCAGCAGATGCCGCTAACCATATCAACCAAGATCATGGTTATGTTCAGCTTCCTGAACACAAGTGTCTTGTGGCACTTTCAGATGCCATAAAATACCCAGAGTATCTGTATACAATACAGCAGATACAAAAAAGGGGTGGGGAGTGGAGGTCAGACATGATTGTCACAAGTGCTTCAAATACCAGTCGACGTTCATGCTAAATAGATACCTGCAAGTCTTCTGATTAAAATAGGAGCTCAGACACCTGCAGATGGTCCACACTTACATGTAGGCACCTACAGTCCAGGACTGAATCCTGTGTTTTGGGATATTTTTGGCTCTGTTTCCAACACAGACCATATCTTCCATGATTTATTTCCTTTGTCAGTGTGAAAAGAGCATTTTAAAAGATGGGGATTTGGGGACTGAGTTCACAAAGGATACCTCTGGCTCAGCAGTTTGAATGAGGTTGCTATTTATACAGCACTCAGGAGTATTGTTTACTTGAGTATTGAGTATTGATTTTTCTGTTAATAGCTATCTTTAAATAAATTGATTTCTTGCAATGTTAAGATAACAGAGGCATGAACAGCTAGAATTGAACCTTGGTTACAGTACATGGGCTATGCTTTTCACCATACTACTAACCACTACTGAGGTTTTTCTCTATATTAGCGTGTCCTGCAATGTCAATCAGGAACTCTAGCTTAAAGTTCATTGAAAAGGAAGGACAGAACCAAACTGGAGTTGTTGTCTTAATTAGGAATAAAGAGGAACATCCAGAAGATCTGTAAATGACAAAAAAAAAAAAAAAAAAAATTTATGGGGGGTGGCCTTTGTTAGCAGGATTCCTGAGGAACCTCTGGAAGAAATAAACGCTGTCTAGGTCTACTGCAGATCCTGAGGCAAGGCATTTAGTCTTTCCATGACATACCTTCTGCCAGAATTAATCTTCTCAGAAGGATTAGGTGGTGCAGAGAGATATAAATTATATATAACTATACCACTTTGTGGAAATTTGGTCTCTGCTGTCAACTCAGATCACTCTGGAAATTTCCTGCTCACTTTTATTACCTACTAAACTGCTTTACTGTAAGGCTGGAAGCGATAAGTTTTTTGATGTCAGAACTCACAGGATAATGCCTTCTTGAATGGCTCACAGCTGTGTGAATGATGATATTGTCTGCTACTAAAGAAAAATCAGAGATATGGTCAGTGTTTGTTATCATGTCATTTTATACATCATTTTATCACTTGCAATATCTCCAACACCTAGAATTGTCTGCTCAAAGCTTTTACCCCTTTACTATAAGTTGCTGAGTTACTGCTAGCAAAAATTGCATTTCCTCTTGAAAATGTGTAGTGATGTAGTTAATCAAAGCAAACAGTGAAGGGGTGCTGAACTCCACATAAGCTGAGGGTCTGATTCTGCCACCCCTACTTCCATCAAACAGCTGCTACTGAAGTACCCTCACAGAGGATAATTGAACTATTCAGATGAAATAATGCTACCCACTGTATACAGACATTGGGGAGTTCAATTCTATATGCTAGGTGCTGTAAGAGAACTCACAAAGAATTATGAATTACAGCAAAAAAAATGTTGAGATTATTTTTAATTTCAAAGAATGACAGTAAAACTCTTCATCTGTTAGTTTTCTTAGGCGTTTTATGTCCACCATGTAATGGATGGCAAGCAACAATTGTACTTGCCTAGTGATGCTGAACCGTCAGTCCTGCTCATCTCCTTAATAGTAAGGATGCACTTTTTAATAACCAGTAACACCTGATGCTGGACTTGGTCTGTCCTGTAGAGCGGCTGAAGAGATGGCTCTATGAGAGGCATTGACACTGTGCAGAGTCTGTTCTTGTGATAGCTTCTTCTAGTCAGTATTGACAAATTTGCTGCCTGCATACATTTGCTAGGCAAACCAGATTTCTAGCACATATAAGTATACATTTTAACATTTGAAATCTAGCAGCTGAAGTCCCTTGATTGTTAAAAGAAAATTTGGATTTCAGCTATATTATAGCTTCTAGAGACTTGCTCTTAAATTAACGAGTCACTGAGTTCTTCAAAACTTTTTCAAGTGCTGATTAACAAGGCAATGCAAACCCTTTAAAACTTTTTGCCCTTTCCCTTTATTAAATGCCTGACATTTAGCAAAACTGGTTGATGGAATATGATGAATCTTACTACGTGTGCTGTGTGATGGAACATGATGCAAAACCTAACAGAAAATCTGAACTGAAATATTGCCATTAGTTTGGACACCTACTGTTAAATGTGATTTTTTTTTTTTTTTTAAAGAGAATTACTCACAGGAGCAAAGTGTTCCAAGACAGTGTAGTATTGCAGGAGGATGGCACAGCTCCACATTAATCTTTTTCCAATTAGAACTTGGGAACATTTCTGGTGCCTGGAGGACTCCAAGATCTTCTTAAATGTTACCTCTCCGTTAGAAACTTCAAGATATTTACTCACAAAAATAAAAAAAATTTTCTCGAAAGGAGTTAAAGTGCAGGTGGAAACAAGAAACAATGCAAATGTTTGAAGTATAATGCAAAGAGTTAAGGCCAAAGACCAAAGCAGACAGAATTATTGGCATGCTGGGTAGGTAATAAGCAATAACAGTGGTTAGAAATACAGTGAAATAATTATGCCGAATAAAATTATGGTATGTGTTTTAGGGGAAAAACAGAAGTAAGGAGTGAAATCATGTAATAATATTGAGTAGTGATGATATGTAAAGACAGAAAAGTAGAAATAGTTGAGAAAACATAAACTGCTAAGGTATCAAAATGTGACTTGGTTGAATTTCAAAACAAGTGCTATTGAGGAGGTGTTAGAAATAAAACATGGATGTCTATGCTCAGATTCAAAAAGCAGACAAATTAAAATTCTTATAATGTTATAAAGTAATCATAAGCAACTTTATTCACTGAAAATAAATTTGGATCTAGAACAGACCTAGTTCACATCAAATGGACAGAAAACAAAATTGGGCCATTTCTGTTCCAAACAACCAACCTTGGCAAACTGAGGAAAATGTTTAGTGAAGTCAGCTAGATTAAACACACCTGACCTTAGAAAAGACTTGACTTTTTTATAAATACCACTGGTTTAAAAATTATTTCAAATTGTAATGGCTCTTCATCTATTCTATCAGTATACACTTTGGGCATGATTTCCAGGTGCAAGTAGATAAACTAGCACTACAGACAGGACCTTGGTGACGAGTTAAGAGTTAAGAAAGAATGAACAAAATAATATAATCAGTAAAGAAAACTACAGTTTACAAATCCTGAAATGTAATTTGTGCCAAAACTCAAGTTTGTTTAGTGGTCATGAAGGAAATTAAAAGAAACATTAACTAGCTGTTTAAAATGAAGAGGGGGTGGGGCAAGAAGTGCAATGTTTATACTGGGTGGACACTGTCTAGCTAGCATTAAAACCATCAGTGACCTAGTTTGCCTGAATATTAACACATGATAAATTACAAGGGTCAAGCTAGGATGGTCTGTGAGAATGAGGTATGGAAATAGGAATGGCAACATTTAATTCAAATAAATTACTACAATTAATTGGATGATCTCAATAGCAGATTAACTGTAAAAACTAGCACATGAAATCAGATAATAAGGATTCAGATAATGACTCTATTCAGTGAGCAATGGCACTGTTCTCCACGATATGCCAAAACAAGTTGTGAAGAATATGGAAATTGAGAAAATGAGAATGCCAAGCAAACTTAAAACACTTTTGATAAGGTAGTATATGTTCCCAGAAGGGGAAAAAAAACAAAAGAATTTCTTTGATCTTATAAAAGAAACAGATATGCCACATGGGAAACTATTAATTCATGTGGAGAAGATGGCTGTAATTATGTGAAAATTAACAAATTAGCAAAAAGTTAAACAACAAAGGATTATGTTAGGAAGTGAAACTTCTGGTTTGAAAAGAAATTGTCAATAGAGATCCTCAAAGGAATTTAAGAAGCGATATAAATGTTAATATTTTACTTAAAAATTGTGAGAAGGAATGAGAGGATGCAAAGGTGGGAGACACCGTAATTCAAAAGTTTGGTCTATTAACACAGGAAAAACCAGTTGTCTTAGAGGATAGATTTATAAAGTGGAATGAAATCTAATTGGATCTCATGTAAGGTCATGCATGTAAATACTATTAGGTGTAAATTTACCACCTGGAAATGGTAGTTTAGGTGATTTAATACTATAACGGTGCCTCAGAGCTGTGAATGAGATGAAAACGTAAGTATGTAGTAGAATGTTAAAAATTATGGAGAAAGCAGAATAATATTAATTATGCAATGTAACAGCAAAATACCCCATGTTTCCAAATTGTGCGGAGGGTATTCAGAACAGGATTGTCTGTAAAGAAGGCTACCAAAATAATGAAGTTAACTTTATCAGTTAATGTTTAGCATCTAGTTTGCAAAAGGAGAAGCCATCAGGACCAAATAAAATCATACAGCTAACCACCACTCCACCATTTCAAAAGTGAAAAGACAGTGGGAAGGCAAAGATGTGTTCAGCTGGTGTTACCTCTCTTGAAGACCTGTGTCTCACATCCGATAGGACCCTTCAAAAATTCCACAGATTCCTTTTTCTTTACTGGATGAGAAATTTCATTTTCACAGAGGTCCATACCCAGCTGTGAGGTTGACCAAGATGTATGTATAGCAACTGACTGAGACTATGTTTTAATTATAGAGCAAGGGCTCATATAATTGAAATCTCAGTGGTTCAAGTCACTATAAGAAGGAAACTGTCCTCAACTATTCTATTGCTTAGAATTTTTTTCTAGAGTGATCCATATCAGTTGAATTAAACAGCTGCAGGCTTTTTCATGTGTAAGGGCTCTGTAGCATGGAGCTTACATGAGTCCAGAGACAGCAGAGATTTTATGAGATCTGTGATGTCTTTAAGACAAGGAGTCTTGCCAATACTGATGGGTAAAAGCACAACAATCATTTAATTCAAAGTATGCATTTGTGTATAATACAAGAACTTAGGCTCTGTTCTGGGAACAGCATTAATCCTTTGAAACTCCTTCCAGCAACTCCTTCTTAGGCAAAAACAAGAAAGGAGTAGGACGCCGGAGAGCTCCACTGCCTGATGAAAAGGCAGGCCTTTTAAGTTGAAAAGATTCTTAATCTCCTTTGACTTCCTAGTAAATCTAGTGTGCAGGATGTCAATGATTTTGTTCAACCGTAAGCACAGTGAATCATTTCTGGATATCATGGTTGAATATAATTTTCTGACCTAGGACATATCAGATGGATTAAGGCAAAGTCACTAAAGATAAACTTTGAAACAGGATTTGGCCAGGTCCTCAAAGTATTAGAATATAGATTGCAGATGAACATTTCTCAGGTTTCTAAACTTGAAAAGAAGATCTCCAAACAGAATATCTATTAGGTGTTGTTCTCCAGGATGTGCTCATACACAGAAACGTTTGTTCTATAGCCAAGTATTTTTGTCTCTGACCTAGACAGCAGGCAGGTCACCAGTTGTGAACTGTTGTGCGCAGATTGGTTGCATGGTCTGAGAAGCGCAGAGAACCATCATAAATTGTAAAGCTTTTATGATTTCATGGCTGAATTGTTTGCTTGATTTGCTTTTATTGAAGATCAAGAATTTTAACAGTAGCATAGACAAGATTGGAATATTAGACAATTCACTGATGGCATTTTCCCAATTAGATGATGTACAAGAAGTGTGATTGATTTAATCTGTTTTTAGTTGTTAGGAAATGTTCTTCTATCATAGTTCTGTTTATCTTAGGATTTCTCAATAGATGGTAAAAAATGCAGTTGCTTTCAGGGGTGTAATTGAACTGGAAGTTTTGAGAAAAAGCATACTTCAATTTTCAGTTTTGAGTTAGACTTATTATTCTGTCGTATTTTCATTTAATTTGCTTGACATTCTACTCTGTATTCAGCAGAACAGCTATTTGCTTGAGATGAATTTCAATTACCTTCTCATCAGTTGTTTCTTAAATATTATATTTCCTCCCCTTCTTCAGGAGATTTCTCATACATTATAGAATTCCAATCAACATTCCTCAGAGCATCCAGCTTTCTTTCACCGTCCTCTTTCTCAAAGTCAAAACACTTCTAGTACACAGCATTCTCTCATGAGTATTTTAGACTCGATGATAAGATGATAAGTAGATCCAGGATGCTCTGTGTCTTAAACGTGATTCTTACATTTAGCTCATTTCTTAGTATTAAACATAGAATAGCCTTGAACTATAAAACCTGCTCAAGGAATTACTGGAAACAAAACATCTGCACTAAGAATATAACAATTAGGAATATGTTCTTCTTTATAATTGCATTCCTGTTATCCTAATCAATATCAGAGTAATTAAAATGCCTCATGATCAATGTTTCTTCCTTGTTCGGGAGGTGTCTCTTATCTCTAAAAGGTTGCCATGATCTACTTTTTCTAACCTCACTAAATTTCACTTTGTCGAAATTCATTTGACTCCCTATTTGGCTATAAACTACATGTAAACTGCCCCTATTGTCAGACAGAATTACACAGTTTTTTCTTTCATGCTACATATAATTGCTATGTAACTTAATTTTTCTATGCACTGAATGGTATTTTCACTGCAAGAAAATTTAAACTTTTTATCAGATAATTTTATTATCCTGAATCTAATATCCATCCTTCAAACTCAGGTAGGCTTTTATTTTTCCATATGTATTTAACCACCTGCTTTGTATTTACCATCCCTACCAGCAAGCATTTGGCTTGTTTCATGCTATGAGTTCTGACAGGAGATAAAGGGCAGTCTTTCAGCCACTATAAAAACTGAATAATGCTGGCTTGATTTGAGTGTCTTTACCAAGTTGTGCACTTGGGCCAGAGGCCTGCATGGAACTTACGAGACTTAATTTAGGAACCTAAAAGTTGGACATGAAAGGGTCTCCTTGTAAATGCAAGGAGACACCCACTTCCAGAGACCTTAGTGACTGCATCCTCATAGCAGGACATGGAAGATTCATCCTCTGGAAACACCTGACATCAACAAGATTTGACTGTGTGAGATGGATCCCACCTATGGACTCTGCAGCCTGAGAACTCTCACATAATCAGCTTGATGACATGCTGCCAAACTATTGTCTTTGAGGTCCTGGTCTTACTCCTTTCACCTGCATGCTCATCTAAATCCCTCTCTGCATCCTGGCAACTACAATGAATGAAAATTGACATCTGGGGTCCAGCCACTAAGACATTTCAGTGCTCTAACTGCAGTTGCAAACATTATGGTCTTCTTTGGCCACATTCTGTCATGTAAAAACTATAACAATATTTCTAGGTAACACTTCTAATCTTTCTTGGCTGTGGTACCTTTTTGCCTTATATCACCAGCAGAACATTCAGAATAGACATATCAGATCATTTCCAATTTTCTGACTTTTTATAAAGCTTTAAGTAATATTTTCAGCTTTTGCAGACTAATTCTCCTCCCTTATCTCAGCTCATCTGATAGAAATGGCTATCTATAAAGTGCTCCATTGATCCTTCTATCATCAATATATCTCTGTTTTTATGCTCAGTAGCTTCTTCACATGTTAAGTCACAATCTCCTCCCTCTCCTCAGTCTTTCTCAGGCTTACTGATATTGAGTGCTCAGTTCTTGGAGACTATTATTCCACTCTGTGGTGGGTTGACCTTGGCTGGATGCCAGGTGCCCACCCAGCCATTCAATCACTCTCCTTCCCAACTGGACAGGGGAGAGAGTAAGACAGGAAACAACCCCTGGGTTAGGATAAGGCAGTTTATTAAAGCAAAAGCAAAGCAAAGGCTTGCACGTGCAAAAGCGGAGCGAAAGATAACATGGTTTATTCTCTACTTCCCATCAGTAGTGATGGCCGGCCACCTCTGAGCAGCAGTTTCAGCAGGCACAATGGTTCCTCAGCAGGCAGCCATTGGAGACAATGAATGCCTACCTTCCTGCTCCTTGCCTTAGCTTTTGTATCTGAGCTGATGTCACACGGTATGAAATATCCCTTTGGTTGGTTTGGCTCAGCTGGCCTACTTGGGTCCCCTCATAGGATCTTGCGCTTGATTGAGGAAGGAATGTTACAGTGCTGATGCTGTGCTCAGCAGTAGCCAAAACACCGGTGTGCTACCAACACCCTTCCAGCTACCAGTGCAAAGCACAGCACTGTGAGGGTTACTGTGGTGAAATTAACATCACCTCAGCCATACCCAATACACCCTTGCTCTTCCAAGTACTTACCTTGCCTTTGTTTCTTTTCCAGACATTTACATAGTGCCTTTTCTTTTGGCTTCCTTTTTTTTTTTTTTTC
>JAWWES010000001.1:56868741-56951094 GCA_035583135.1 Lophotriccus pileatus
GGGGGGGGGTGGTGGTGGTTTGGTTTGATTTTTGTTTTGTTTTGTTTTGTTTTGTTTTTGTTTGTGTGTTTGTTTTTTTTTTTTATGCTATGCTTCAGAGGTAAAGTTTTTCTGTGAATTCACAGCTTGTACACCTTTCCTGATGTCGTGACTCCCTTTGCATCTGATACTAACTGCATGTCATCTGTCATTCTGTCATACACGTCAATCTTTGCAAGAAAATCAACCAGTTGCTCTAATTTGGCTGTCTGATCTTCTAGTACCCCAACTAACTGACAACACTCACACACCAAAAAGTATTTTTAAATGTCCTCAGCTTGATAGCTATGAGCATTTCACAGTCAATATGTACCATATGTACTTCACAGATACCTCCAAATGAAATAATTCACAAATAAACTTGTCTCGACCTTTGAAGGGATAAAATAAAGGCAACCAAATGCTGAGGATTAAGACACTTTCCAGGCAGGTTTCAACTTTTTTATTTAAATATACATCTTCAATTCAGAATGAAACATAAAAGAGCATTCTTTAAACTTTAAAATGACTGAGCATAAAATGTTTGCCTGTCTCTTGTTCTCAAAGAACAATGAAGGACCTGGTTCTGTGCATTCAAAATCTGCAGATTATCTTGTTTAAAAAAACAGGCAGCAGAGGTACTTGTCTGCTGCATCAAGTAAGCATAAACTGAGTGCCCTGGAATTGAAACCCATGCGAACATGCTGATACATTGCTGGACCCCAGCTAAATCTCCTGCCTTGATTTTGTGCCCGAATGTGACTACTGCTTCTAGTTGTAGGACTTTATCATTCTGTGTCCGCCATATCATGCTATGTTAGGCTGTTTTGACAGGCCCTAAAATATTTACTGAAGACCTTTTGTTTTTGTCAGGCAGGTTTAGAACAGGATAACAGTTCCAGCACCATGCCTCCTGCATAAACTGGGGATAATAGATTAACTCTAAAGAGTAGAACCAGGTAAAATGAAGAATTGGAGTTTACAGTCATTGCACATTAGAATTATTTATGCTTAAGTGACTTGTCTGTCTGTTACTCATATTAAAATAACAGTCTGTGTTTTATATTTTATATTGTTGTAAGCTTTAAATTCTTAAAAAAATTATAAAACTTAATTTCCAATTCTTGGTGCTTCAAAGAGATCATATATATAACTTAGGAAATGTGTAGCAAATAATAATTAAAAAAACCTGGACAAGAGTTTTGCCTTGTTTTTCATTCAGTTCATCTACCTTTGCAATAATGTCTAAATAAAACTAATGTTTTGAAAGAACAATTTTTTCCATGTATAAAAATAAGACATATGTGTGACATCTAATTTAAAATCCTTACAAGATATTTAGACCAAAGTAATTCACCAACAAGTTTTTAATTTCAAGAATTAGATTTCCTTTCTGACATTTAAGGGAAAATCACTTCGAAATAAAGAAGTGAACTTCCTGTGGTTCTGAAATTATAATAATAACAATATTGTTTAATTTTCATTGTCTTTGTTAAAGCAACCTTCAGGAATCTGTGGACTAAATCTAAAAGGTAAACAAAAGCATATATCAATGAGTCATATTTTTGGATAGACAACCTATCAGAGTTTAAGTCACTATCAGATGCAGGGCTCTTGGAAAGGTAGGCATAACTCTTCCGTTCAGATCTAAACCAAACTCTTTCTACCTACCTTCATTTCTGAAAGTCTTTTAAACTTTTTGGCAGATTAAACTGAAAAGTTTTTGTCATCGTGTACAAAACATATCTTCCTTGTATTTCTCGACAAGCACTCTCTGACTTCCTAGGTGTGGAAATCTAATTTCCATAGCAGCTAGTTTAATGTTGAATCCTTTATATGTTATTTTTATTAATTAAAACCCCCCATATTTTTATGGTGCCTGCGTGATGCATTATAAAACCACGCCTTTTTTGGGGGGCAGATTTGTAGATTTCAAAGGAAATGAAATATGCAGGTTTGAGGAGATGAATTTGAAAAAGCTGAGAAATGGACAGACTGTAGAGATTGTATAAATAAAATAAATTATTGTTATTATGATAATACCCGGAGGCGTACTTTAGCAGATAGAGCTTCTGAGAATGAACTTCTTAGCCAGAAATTACTGGTTTCAGGTAGTATGTGCTACCTCTGGTGTGATAAAGTCCTTTGTTGCTTTGTCAGGAGCAAAAGCTTTTCTGCTAAACCCAAATAGCAGACAAAATATAGTTTTAACAGCATTCTGTACTTACACTGAATTACATATATGTTGTATTTATCATATACTTCATGTGTTAAGAATAACATAGAAATTCTAATTCTGGGAAAAAATATTCTCTGTGGAATGTCCATTGCTGGAAGTCTAAAGAGAGATTAGATAAATATCTGTCTGATATAGACTTAATTGATCCAGCCTCGGATAACAGAGATGAACTTGATGACCTCTGGAAATCCCATTCATCTTTAATTTTCTGATTCTATGGCAAGAAGCATTTCAGAAGAGGGCTAGAAATTTAATCTTTGAAACTTACAAAACACCTGAAAACACTCTGAGATAGATTCATGTCTGATTCTTTTTAGATGCTAGATTTTCTTGAGTGCTTTTTGAAACTGCTTGGTCCTCCTTTGTTTTATGAAGTACCCAAATATAAACAAGACTTAGTAGGGAAGCTAAAGTTTTTGGTACTAAGGTTTTCCCTTGCTGAACTTTATTTGCAAGTTTATTTTATGGAATGGTGTACACTGATGAAAATATTCTTCCTGACCTATATGGCAATCAGCCTACACTCTGAAGCGTGACATTTGATTACCTTGTCTTAACATGCAGAACTGCAAATGTTATTAATGGTCATAAAATTATCCAACCCTTTTAAAAATCAGACACAGTATTTGACTTGACGACCTTCTGCAGTCATGAAATTCACGTTCTGATTGAAGTGATATCAGTCTAGAGGATCTGATAGAGCTCTGGTGCGAGTGTCACAGCTCTGTCACTGAGGTGGAAAAGAATCTTAATGAGCTGTTATTTAAGCAATGTAAGTATCTTTGGGATTTACTGTTTTTTGATTTATTCACAAAATACAGACCACAAAATCAAGGTTTGTGATACCTTGCATTTTTACTAGCTTTCTTGCCCTTTAGCAGCATAGTGCATCCACTGGAGCAGATGGCACTTGGAAACCAATGTGGTGAGCAGTATAGATGTAGCAATGGGTAGCATATTTATGCACATGTTGTATTCACAGTCACCTGGGGCATTACGAGTTTCTTTACTAATTTTTCTTTTTTTTATGTGTGTGAAGGGCAGAAGAGCACATAATTTTGTATTAAATGTTCAAAAACAGGAGTAGCCAGAGTGGCTAGTATTGGTTGAGTAGGAAAAAGGACTATTCTTAATTTGGAAATGTAATGGCAACATGTCAACATTGTGAATAATTTAAATTGCCAATTATCTGAAACATCTGTTTACCCATCAGATTTAAACCATTTTTCATATGGCCAACCCCAAATCTTGCCCTCATGCTAGGAAAATGAAAAGCCATTCATAATGCAATGAAATTATTTCCTTGTAGCATCAGTTGACAGCAATGTATCATCTTAAGTATTTGTGATGGAAAATGGTTCCCAGCATGGTTATTATGCAGAGGGGTGGTCAGGGTGTTTAGGCTGAAGCAGCCACATAATCTTCTAATTTCACAAGTTTTCAAGCTTCTTTGTGGCTAGAGACTGTTTCACTTTCTACAGTGCAGCCCTGTTCAGAGTAGGCTCTGGCTTTATGTATTCAGTGAACACAGGATGATGGATGAAACCTGATGCTTAATGTTTTCTCCTGGTTGTCTCTAGGTTAGTCCTGCATTTGGTATTGGGAAGTCGTTATTCTGCAGAGACAACACAGAGTCAGTGGGGAGTGATGAACCTCTGTCATCTATGCAGGAACACACATTAAACCCACAAAATTGCTCAGTTCTGTATCATATTACCTTTCCCCAGGGTTCCAGCCCCAGCTACGAAGGGGCTCCATGTCCAGGGCTGCTGATCTGGGTATGCAATGCCAGATTCCAATCTCAGCTGTCTTCAAGTTTTGAGACTGAGATGTGTTTGCCCTTGTGTGGACTGTCAGGGAGACTTTATGTTGGATGTGTGGTGAGTTTGGTCTCACACGAAATATGAGCTGATAGACTGGAGGCAAGTGTGCAGATGTGTACGCACACAAAAACTACATCCAAGATGCCTGTGGGAACTCTTTGGGGTACAGGGACCTTCTTTTAAACTTTAGATTACTTGAATTAGGTGTTTGAGGTGGACAGTTGATATAAAGTCTCAGATGAACAACAGAAAGAATGTTAGAGTATTTTTACTTCTCAGTTCCATTTTCTAGTTTATTTCAAAAAGTTGCTACTTACTCCCCTCGGCATCAAGTGTTTTCTGCAGAGCTTGAGAGTAGCTTAAGGCAGAGTTCGCAAAAGGCAGGGGCTGCATGCACTTCCCCTTCCTTGCATCCTGCCTCCTTTTGCTCCTTACAAAGGCTGAGAAGCTGGTCTAGCTACTCATTTTATACTCTGGGCAACTTCAGCTCACATGACAGAGTCTGTACTTTGTGTCAGTTTGACATTTTCATCTCAGTGGTTTGCTTTTTATATTGAATCAGTATGGAAGATCGAGTATAAATTGCAAGAGAACCATTCTCACAGGGCTACTGCTCATAGTAGGGTGTAATGGCAAACACTTCTAGGTTGGATGTTTGAGAAATTAGTTAATGAAATGGAGAACTGAGCTGAAGAAGGATTAGGTTTTTAGCAAATACAACTGTAAGGTCCCTGCCTCAGAAAAAAAGAAATCCATAACAACAACTAGGTACAGCAGCCCTGGGTGCACAGATCCCTCCCTGCAGGCCAGGCTAGTGGTGACACTTTAATTACATATTATGTATGAAAAGACCCCATATACACATTCTTTTGATAATCATATCTGCTAGAAATTTCCAATTTAGCAAGGATTAAACACTGTGCATTATTTCAATGTGAACTGAATCTCTCAGACAACAACTAACATTTCGTTGCTAAGACTAGTCAATTTGTTATTTGTAGCTGTGGCCAAATTTCTGCTTTTGAACTTGAAACACTTCGTTTGTATGGTCTGTAGCACACCAGAAAATGACAAAATCAGCTAAACCCTTTGCAAATAACATAAGCTAGAAAGGACCATCCTATTGCTAAACTAATACGATCCTCTTTATTTACTATTATAAGATTTACTTATTTGCTGTTGTTTATAAATATCTACAAAGTATAGTCATGTGAAAACCACTTGGAAACATTGAAAAAGCCCAGAGAAATTAATGGGTTTGATCCCATTGTCAACAAATAGGTGGTGAGTGCTATTTAAGTTTGCAAAGTGTCCCAGAGAGCACTTAGGGGTTGCTCCAGGAGGGAATAGATTTCCCTCAAGTCCCAGGTTACATCAGCCAGTTCCATGTCTCTGGTGTCCTAAGCCACCCCAAAAGGCACATAGCAGGTACAATTCATGTTGAATCTGTAGGTTCTTAAATTTAGATGTCCAGTTGTGGGACAGAGGTGCAGAATGGGATTTTGTTGGCTAATGTGGATACTTAGGATTACCGTGTACCTGCTAGAGTATCATGTCAGACATGTCAGCCTGGAGCAGTTAGATGTGGCACAGAAATTACAGGAGATCATACGCTTCTTGAAGGGCAGATTAACGTGAGGTCGGATGGTCTAGGATGGCACTAAGCACCTCAGTTTTGACAGCTGTATAATGTCCAAGCTGATTAATGGCAAGCTTATTCAATTAGTAAAATAGCTAAACTGCTAAATATGTTATGGATTAAAATTTTGGCAATGAAAAAAAAAATAGTTCTATTTCTGTTCTTTGAATTTTTTCATGTCTGCTTTTTAGTTGTTTATTTTACCTGTGTGTATATCATTTCCCACTAAAATATAAACGAGATTACCCTTTTTATTTGAAACATATATTCTCTTTAAGCATGAAGTTTCTTCAGGCATATTGTTATATTTGTGCCACATCAAATGTTGATATGACACAGGAGAAAATTTGTTTCCTCTGCTTATTTATTTGAGGGTTAGTACAGCATGTCAAGGCACACCAAAATGTTCTATTCACATTTGTATCAGTGAAAAGCACTTGTGGTCTTTGGAAACGGGAAAAGTAACATATCTATGTTCATGCTGGATGGCAAGAGGTGCTTTTGGAAAGGTTCTCATGCAAGAAAAGAATAATCAGCTTTTTGATGCACTATTTCAAAATGCTTAGCTGCATTCCAGAAGGGTGTGTTCTTATTCACAAAAGCATTATATCAAATGTGGCCAGTGTAACCCTCTTCACATACCTCATGCTGTGCATCTTTGTGGAAATTTTTGTGTAGTTTTTTGTATAACTACTGAACATGTATGGATAACTTGGCACCTGTCTATCAGCTGTGCATTGTCCTCTTTATCAGTCAGCCAAGAAAGCCTTGCCAAACAAAAAAAAACCCTGAATTTTTAACAGTTAAAATTATTTTTACTCCCTTTGACACAATACATAATCTGCGAGTTTGCCCCTAGATGTGGCCAGCTGTTCCATGCTGTGGATAGTCTAACAACATTTAAAAGGTGTACAAAATTTAGAACACATAGTAAGTTAAAGAAAAGAAATAGAGAAAAAATATAATCTTTCAAAGATTATATACTGTCCCCCCTCAGTACTTTCAGGGGACAGTAAATACTCAAATCTCATGGGATTCCTAGCAATACCTTGACAATCATAAGCAATGCTGTTAGTTTCAGTGTTTCCTGTGCTATATAACATGTGTGATAGTTTCATCCTGAGAGATATTTAGTTCCATAGTACAGTGCCATCACACTTTCCTGGGATGAAGTCTTTGAATAGATCCTCTTCAGAAAAGGAACACTTTCTAAAAAAGAGAGATTTTTCCTTGGTTATGCTAAGACAATCTTGAAGTGTGGCAAAACCACACAAAAATTGTACTACATGACTCAGATATGTAAATATATGCATATGAAGTCCCACATCAGTGACTGTCAGTTACAACATATGCCCACAAAGACTGCAATGCTAAATGTATTCTGCTATCATAAGCATAATTGCTTTCTGAAACACATGATTGACAGGAATAGACAAAAGAAAGAGGAACAGAAGATCGATTTTCCACATCTTAGTGTAGTCCATCTCTCTTCAGAAGCATTTTGTCACAGCAGGTGTTTTTAAAACACTGTGACCGAGGGCTGTAAATACCTTTTAGCATGTCCATGACATACTTTAATAAAAAAGCAGTGTGTTTTGCCTTCAGGGGGATGGACTTTTCTGCTGTCAGCCCCCCAGTTCTCTTGGTTCATTGTCTGTTCTCTTTTAAACTAGGACACCTATTGTATAGCTGGGTATAAAGACGAGGATGTATTTAATCTTTTATAAGGAAGTCCAAGAGGTAGAGTCAAAGACAAGAATATCTGAAAGATGCTTTGTCTTATGATGAATAAGAATTAGATCCTGGTATCATACTGTCAAGCTGCACCACAACTATCCCTTTATTTAGGTTTAGTTCTATAGCACAAGGACTTAAAATCCTATTCATCCTTAACTTCAAGGGTAAGTGCTTTCTTTATCAGCAGAAAGAACAAACTCAAACCAAATGTCACATGCATTTGGAAATTCACAACAAATTTAATAATGAGTATTAACCCTCAAGAGGGATATGTTTCAGTTCACGAGAAAAGAAACAGGCAACTTGGATGTAACAACCAGGCGGAACTACTATCCCCTTATTCCCCATCTTTCCTTTACTTGCACCGTCCAAAATATAAGCAAACTGATACAGAATTTGCAATTTCAGTTCCTGAACACATTAGGTGGGTTAATTTCCTGGAGCAGTCAGCATTCTTTAGTGATAAAAGATATTGAAAAGGTTATTTTTTGCTTCAATGCATGGGTAGGGTGAAAAGAATCAAATGTTTAAATTTTTTAACATTGTAAGCTTATTTTTTGTCCTGAAACTGAAGTGGAACAAGGCAATATTATGTTTTACACTTGCAGTAATATGCTAGTGCAAGGTTAAGTTGTGATCATGCACTGAAACTTGGAATTTCGCCCAGATATAAGTCATTAAGAACCTGGATTTTTGATTGGTGTGATTTTTCTTACAGAAAGGCATGACTGCTGTAGTTCAGCACACAGCAACAGTAGCTGTAAAGAAAGTAGAACACTAATTATTGTGGAAGAGTGGGTGCCACATAAAGTTACAGTTTGCTAACATGATTTAATGATAACTCAAAGTTGGGAGGCATTTTCAGCACAGCAGAGGACTAGGATTTTATGTAACGAAAAATTGCAATGTCTTGAGAACAGAAACAATAGAAATCAGATTAATTTTAGTAAAATGAAGTGGGAATTCCTAATTTTAGGGAATAATAATAACAGGGGTGCTGTCATAAGCCAGAAGTAGAAGCGGATAAGAAAAACTTTTGTGTACTAGCGAAACAGTGTAAGTATGAGCTGCTGGTTTGATATTTGTTAAAGAAGTTAAATCAGTTCTGGGATATGTAAGTGAAGCAGATATCAGGGATATCTAAGGCCATGATGCTGTGCACTCTTTGGAAAACAATGTTCAATTCTGGACACCTGCATAAAAGAAAGGTGCATTTAATTTAGTGTGGGGGCACAGAAGTCCTAGAAATATATTAAAGTAAGTAGAGATTTTGTTTTAAGAGAGAAGATGAATAGAGCTATGTTGATTTAGACTGCTGTTCCTACTGCACTGAAAGAGAAGCAAGGACATGTTGCTGTCTGTAAAATTATTACAGGATAAAACTGGCACTATTTAACTCAGGAGATGGCATCAGCAGAAAAACAGATGGATATAAACTAATCATGAATACATTTAGCCTGACAAATAGAGAATATTAACACGTGGCATTTAAGAACAGGTTTTCAATAACAGTTATAACAAAAAAAAGAAAAAAGAAGTATTTTAATTTTAATTGTAATAGTATTATCAGCACATGATCTAATGTCTTGTTTTCAGTAGTAGAAAATTGGATGCACAGACCCAGCATGTCCTTCTCAGTCCAGTGTATTTGCAAGGTGGTGGGTATCTATGTCCAAGATCAGCACACATGAAGAGCTTCCAGCCACAGAGAAGTGGAGGCAGATGAGAAACATGGAGAGGCAATACACTGTTGCAGTTGTTTTTGTTTGTTGGGGTTTTTTTGTTTATTTGGTTTTTCTCCTTTTTTTCTTTTCTTTTATGCAGGAGAGAGGTACTATAGAAAAGAGTTGTCTGAGTTCTCTGTAATTCAACATGATGTAGTGTATCACTAATTGTTGGTTAATGGGAATAATTGCTAATTCATAGCATCAAACACTGAGATGGTCCTGAGGACAGTTCCATTAATGATCCACAATCCAGCTGCATTTCTCATGCTCAGTGACATAATTCTGCTAAGAAAATCTGTCTTTTTGAAGAATTAAAAAAGTGTAAATACACACACAGTGAAGAACAAGAAGGAGAATTCTGACATGCTGAAGCTCCAACTTTACACAGGGTAGAGAACAGCAAAACCCCAGATTATAAACTTACCTTCTGTTATTCAACCATTGAGTGAAATATTATGCAATTTTCCTGGGTCAGTTTTTCCTCATGCAACTCTCTTTCTTGAACCAATCAAATTGCCAACATAAATAACAACAAAACAGTATGGATACAGAATCCCTGGAGGTATGGGAAATTGAGGCTTAAATATTTCCACTAAATTTTGCAATTAATAAATAAATAATCTGGTAAGGCAAACTTGAAATACCTTTGGGACATATTCTCTTCTCTAGAGGCGAAGATCTTGACCATTGACTCATGGCTGTGCTGGAAAAGCTGGGTTGCTGTACAGCTGTGCAGCACTGAGTCTCCCCTTCCCATTTGTCTTCTTTTCCCTGTATCTTTCTCCTCCCTGACTTTTATTGAGCTTCCATAAGGGGAACATTTATATGCAAAAAATCCAAAGGAAAGCCAGTGTGTGTTCTAACTTGTGCCTAGTTTGGATGATAATGGGCCAAGAACTGAAAGACGCTGACCATTTAATAGTAGGTGCAGCATTTTTCTCTCTTCCCATCTTCCTCTCCCTTCCCCAAGAACCATAATCAAAGGTTTGGGCTGCATGTGAAGCATAAGATCAAGGATTCATATTTATATGTACCTGGTTTGTGAATTGGAATTTCAGCTTTTTAATATCCTAAATGCAATCCACCTCCAATAGCTTTCTTTTCATACAAAAAAAATAAATGCACTTTTAGCCATTACTCTACAGATATTCCAAAGTCACCTGACTGCAAACCTAGTCTCGTGCACAGAAACTCCTTTCAGGAATAATCTCATGCACAGAAACTCATGTGCCTTCAGGGGAGCCTGCCTTGTTCATTGCCAGATAAAAATATCCTTGCCAAGTTTACCAAGCAGTACAGAATAGATTTGCTTTAATGATCATTGCCTTTAGTATTTATTAGTTTCTTACCATTTTTAAGATGCACAATTAATCAGTTTTGTTTTAATTTTTTTATTGGTCATTGTAAAAAAACATTAGCTGGCATGGAATCCAGAACCTTGGAAAAACATCAGTTAAAATACACATGCTCTTAATGGCTCACCGTTTAAAATTACATATCAGCCTTGTCTTTTAACTATTTTTAAAATTCATTTAATGTTTGGCATCCTGATTTTTTGTTGTGTAATTTCTTAATTGTAATGATACATAGAATGAAAACAAATTTTCTACTGAAATATAGCAGCTTATCACTAAGCTTGTACCTCTCTTATAAAAAATGAGTATCTCAGTAATTTGACAGATTCTTTTGTCATAAACTATGTTGCATGACATTAAACATGCTACCCTCTATTCTTTATTAATCAGTTTCTCTATCTGATGTTCCATTACTTTTCTCAAGATTTATGTCAGGCAGACAGGTATATATTTACCTAGACTACCTCATTTATCATAGAATTCATAGAATAATACCAGGTTGGAAGAGACCTCAAGGATCATATGGTCCAACCATTTGTACAAAAGCATGATATGGACAAGATGGCCCATCACCCTGTCCAGCTAAATTGTAAAAGTGTCCAGTTTTGGGGAATCCACCAGTTCCTGGGAAGGATATTCCAATGGATGACTGTTCTCATAGTGACAAATGTTCCTCTTGTGTCCAATTGTAATCTCCCCAGTAGTAACTTGTTTTCATTACCCCTCATCCTTACCCTATGACCCCTCATAAAAAGAGAGCCTTCATTTTTGCTGTAGCCACCCTTTAAATGCTGGAAGGTGATAAGTGTTCCCTCAGCCTTCTTTTCTTGAGGCTGAACAAACTGAGTTCTCTTAGTCTTTCCTCACGTGTCAGGCTTCCCAGTCCTTTCATCATCTTTGGACACTCTCTCTGGACCTTCCTGAGCCTGTCCATGTCTTTTTCTGTATAGCAGGGACCACAACTGAACACAATATATCAGGTGTGGCCTGACAAGTGTTGGGCAGAGATAATGACTTCTTTATCTCTGCTGGTGATACCCTTCTTGATGAAACCCGGCATCCTTCATTCATATTGAGCTGCTTGTCCACCAGGACACCCAGGTCCCTTTCCATAGAGCTGTTCCTCAGCTGAGTGAATCTCAATCTCTGCTGGACTCCTGGATTATGTTTTCCCAGGTGCAAGAGTTTACACTTGTCCTTGTTGAATTTCATAAGGTTCTTGTTAGCCCACTCTTCCAGCCCTACCTGCAGGATGGCTCTCTCCCTTCCAAAGTGCTTGTTTCCCTGCTCATTATGGTATTGTTGGCACACTTCATCAGGGTGCACCTGATCCCATCATTCAGATCACTTATGAGGATATTAAACAGTGTTAGGACCAGTATCAGTCCCTCAGAGACCCCACTTGTGACAGGTTGCCACATTGGAAAGGAGCTATTTACCATAATGCTCTGTGTGCTGCCTGTCAGCCGGTTGCCCAGCCACTACATGGACCACTGGTTTAGACTGCCACGCGTAAGTTTTGTGAGGAGGAGGCTGTAGGAAACTGTATGAAAAGCCTTGGAGAAATCCAGGTAAATGAAATTCATGATTTGAAAGCAAAATACGGACATGACTTTTGCTTTCATCCAATGCTCAGGGTCTACCTCAACAATGTCAAATTTATTACAAATAATAATAAGTTTTCTAATAAAGCTTATTAGGCTTTTCTTCAAATATACACACATGCATTTTTAAATAAAAGACACTCAGCCTAAATAGCTGCTACTTAGAATACATTTCCTTAGTTGTTTTAAGTGTAACATTTCATCACTGTCTTCCTATTATATGACTACATCTGTTTTTTCCTGGTCTCAGAGTTGAAATATGTATTCAGCATTTCAGACTCTTCTGTGTTATTTTTGACAACTGTATCCTTTTTATTTAGCAATGGACAGACACTACTGTCAGGTTGTTTTTACTCCAAATATAGTTAATGTTCCTTTCAGTGTACTAAACTCAGATAGCCATAGAATTCCACCTATGTTCCTCTGTTTTTAGTAGCCATCTGTTATTTCCACTTGTATTCTAAATTCAAACGATCTAATTTATTCACTTTCTGTCTTGTCTCCTTGTCAAACATGTTTATATCTAAAATTTCACATTGTCTTTATCTTTTCATCTAGGCTGGAATAGAATAGACTTTGTTTTGATAGCAATTCTTAGATCATGCTTTCAAATATCTTTATTATTGTTTACATATTTTTCCTTTTGAATAATTCCTCTTATTTATTAGGCATAAACTTTACTTGTTTCAAAGTGGTCATTTTAAAGTAGTGGATATAGGAATTACTACCTGTGTTACGTTCTATTTGCATGTAACAAAGGTAATCAAGTTCTCACTTTCATTTAAGGAATCACTAACTTTTAGTCATGGAATCAATTTTGATTTAGCTGTCAGGATGATGTCTAGTAGAGAATTCTCTAAGGAGAAACACAAAACTTTTTGATTTAGGAAATTTTTATCAATCATTTTTCAGAATTTCAAAGGTATTTTATATATGGAAATGTCAAGCCTGTAGAGCTACTTCTTTCAATTGGATATTCACCTGTAGAAACCTTTTTTTTAAAGCTCATACAGTACAAAAAGTCTTTTCTTTTTTTCCTCTCTCCATAGACATTGTAAGTAGGGTTTTAAGGGAGTAATCATCCTGCTCCGTAGGGTAGTTTCATGGTAAGTAACTGCCTGCATCTAATTGTCCTTGTCGCAGTCTCTGTGACAAGGGAGATTGATCTGTAACACCAAAAACATTTACTGCAGAGTTGTCAGTGGGCTGAAATCAGTTATTGCCACGTACTGCCTCGTCTCTTGCCACTGTTTTTCCTAAATTGTTTATACTGAGTGAGTTTAACATTCCTATCACAGAAATCTTTCTTCAAGTTCCAGTAATATCGAGCAGGTCAAATTCATTCTCATAGTACAAATAGTTCCTACTCTTTCTGTTTACCACACAAGCTCCTGTCATTCATGAATAGGCAATTAAAGAATTTATTTTCTTTCTGTCATTCAGTGTCTTGATTAATTTTGTTCTTGACAACTTGGCTGTGCTAAATGAGTGTTTATTTGGTGCCCCTTTTTAATCTCCCCTTTTGTTGTAAGTTTAATGTCATTATTACTAGTCTAGTCAGCTTGTCCCCTGTAAAATTGATTTCCCCTTTAATGAGCTGGAAGCAGTGCAAACCACATAACTCCTTAGTCAGAAAATGGCTCTATAGTCCACTGAACTAAAATCCCCTCTCCCTTTTACACCTCTCTAATTGGCAGTTTATTCATAAAAATTCCTGATTCATGTTTTCATTTCTGGGACAGGAACAGTCTCCAAAAAGATCATTTGTGTATTTTCATACTTTATCAGCTTTCTGAACTCTCTGAAATAATTCATAATTGGTAAGGAGACACATGAAGCGCCAGTAGTACCAACACATTCCACTACTACATTAAATCTTCCCCACTCAGTTGGGTAAGGTTGGCTTTTTCCCCTAAATGAAGAAGATTTGAGACTCTGTAAGAAAATATCATAAAAGCCTTATCCTATAGGAAGATCTGGTAGCTTTGACAGTAGTTTATCTGTGTATTGCATTCAATTGCAAAATTCCTTGAGAAGTTTCTTTTGTTTGCAGCTAACTTTTGATCTTTTGCAGGAGGAATACTTTAGGGCAGCAGAAATATATTTTGTCTGTTGTGTGAAATTCCTTTCAGCTTTTGCTCCTTGCAGGTAGTTTTTGGGCCACGTACATGAACTTAAGAAGAGTACTTCTGTTGCTGAGGAGAGGTAAAGCTCACTGTTCCCATAATAGCCAAGCTCTCTAGATCTGTGGAATACAAAAGGAGAGTGAAAGAGCTGGACTGAGTTCTTCCTCATGACTACTTCTTTCATTCAGTGCATGAACCATCTCTATGTCACCCCTTTGGGCTAATACTACTCTGTACGTGCCCTCTAGTAGGTTATGATGAAAACTGTCTGTGCTGCTGTGCTGCAGGGCCAGAGGTAAAACCATGCTATATATGTATGTGGGAGGTTGAAGTTGTGCATTATCAAGTTTACTTTTTATCTTTGTCTTTAAAGAATGCCTGAAAAAACATGTTCATTGGTTGGTTGATATTTTAAGGTAGATTTTGCATAAGATTTTAGAGCAATGTTAAATTCTTGGAAGCTAGAATATACTCTTAGGTTGCCTATGTAAACGCATTTAAGAACTCTTGCTACAAAATACTAACAAAAGAGGTTGTTTACTACATTTAAAATGCTGCATACTAATTACAGCAGAGAAGTGAATCCCATTAAATCTTCCTGAGAGAATAATTCTCTGTAATACCATCTCAGTAACACTATTTGTCCTAGTCTTACCATGACATAGGTATATGTTTGAGTGTAAAGATACGGTGCCCCTGATCATAAAATCACTTGTCATTATAGCTATATGTCCTGTTGAGGCTAGTTGTTTCCTCTGTTAGACTAACGCAAAGGATGGGTGGTCATTGTACAGGATAAAGTGGAGAGGTGAGACCTAGAAAATTCACTCTACAGAGAAACTGTGTTACTGCATTCAAGTTTTAGTGTTAGATTTTTCAAACCATGGCCTTCTGAACAAATCCTAGCTTGCTACTGCCAGCCAGTGCCTGGGCTATCTAGCTTGGCAGCAAAGCTAGAGTGCCCTGAAGGTGACACTTGCATCATTTTGTATCCTTTCCTTTCATGCAATTTTAGGACATCCATCTATCTAGACTGTAATAAGCAATGCACATAGACAGTAGAGGAAAGAAAAGCTGTAGGGAAGCCTATTTTTTGCTCAGCTGAGAATAGGGAAACTGGACAAGTGACAATTTAATATTTAGTAAGCCATTTACCCACCACAATTGTGTATGATTGTATTCAGTTTAGCACTGAGGAGCTCCTTTCAAAACATAATTCCATGTGCCTCAGTTTCCTTATGTCTAAACCATGGGTAACTCTCACTTTAACAAAATATTGACAGTAATGTTTGTGAAGTTGTGAAGTGTTCTCTAATCTTCACATGCCAGCTGCTCTATCATCATTAGTTTACTTCTTTTGAATTGCCTTATTTTGTTTTCCATAGGCTAGCAGGCTTAGAAGTTATTGTAAAAATTATGCCAGTGAAGTTTCAAGTTATACTTATTTGTTTTCAAATAGAATTGTGATTAAGGCTCGTCAAATCCCCTCTATTGCTTTTCCTGCTATTGTTGATTAGTTAAGAAGCAGAAGGGAGCATTGCACTGTAAAACATCCATTTATCTGTCAGTGTCAGGTTTTCCTGACACGAGGTGCTAATGCAGAGCACATTAAGCATTAGCAGTAGGTGCTCTAGACCTAGCAGTTCCTAGATAGGCATTAAGAGACCTCAAATGAGTCAGTGTCACTCTATGGTTTAACCTAATACCAACCCCTTAGGGCACCCCTATCAAATGTAAGAGAAATGGAAGGTTTTAAAGGCTGTTAATCTCAATGACTCCACATTAGAAGAGCACAAAGTTATTTGTCACAGGTTTTTTTGTCATCATGATATTGTGGTAAAATGTGAAGTATTCAGTATTCCTGAAATTTCTTCTTTCACCTACTTCAGCATGGAGGTTTTTTGTTGATACATTTACAGTGCTAAACTGTGATGCTTACCAGCTACTGGCTCTTACTGATCCTTTCTGATCGCTGAGTTTTTCTCATACCTACAGTTCATGAGAAGTAGCAAAAACATCTTTAGAAAACAAGCTTTGAACTGAAAGGAATCCTAAGTAAACAAGCAAGCAAACTCTCTGCTCCTAGACAGGCACCACTACAGCATGCAGCAGAGGCACTGAATCAGAGTTAAATCTAATGCAAGGTCTTAACTTCTTTTACCATACTTGTTACCTCGAGCTGCTTTATTTCTAATGCAATATATGTTTTGTTCCATGTTTCCTACCTTGAAGTTGCCGAGTCTCAGTTATAATCATGTTGCCTTAGAAATCTCTGATCCAGTGTTTGTGTGGAAAGGTGTCTCAGATAGCTGGTTGTCTGGCAGCAGCTGCTTCAAAGGGTCTGGCAGCTGAACGTGAGAAGCTCAGGTTTTACTGGTAGTGGTGACAGTTACATGACTTCAAACCCTTGCCAGGGTCTGAATTTGTACATTTCAAATTCACTTCTCACACATTTATTTGACAAAAATTGTCCAACCATCAGATTGCCACACTGTCAGATGTTCTGGCTTCAAGTCCTATCTCTGATAAAAACCCAGTTGCTTTAGGTAAACATTCCTGCAAAATATTTGCTAGCAGGCTCACAGGACACATAAACTTGTAAAATGTTTTTAAACCTATTGATGGAATATTTCAGTCTGAGGGTTTTTTTTATTAGCTTACCTGCAATGTAGCAAAAATACATGGAATTACAGTGTGTTCATTTGAGCATGCATATGTATATATCCGTGAGTATGTGTAAAGCGAAAACAATTGTTTGGCTTCAGGGAGTTAGTCAATACTTTAACCTTTGTCAGAATGCTCTGAAATCAAGTATCAGCCTTTTGAGTATAGACAAAAAGAAATCTTATTTATTTGAAAAGAGTCTGGGGAAAATCCTGTACCTCTGAACATAGTAGTAAAAACTAATTAGAGCACAAGTATGTAGTAATGCTTGTTCCAAGATGCACCAGAGGTCCATCTGCCATAGTCTCTGATGGTGGCCAAAACTGAAGGTCTGCAAAAGAGATTAAGAGCAGAACAAGTGTATTTGATACTTCCCTATGTACTCTCCTACCGACCAATATTTTGGGGCTCAGAGACAAGATTTACTTTAGAGATTTCTGCAAAATTTTCCAGCTGCTCCCTGAACCCATCTTCAGTGGGAGCTGTGGAGCAAGGTTTTGGCATTTAAAACCCACAGATTGTGTAGTACCACTCTATTTCATTTGTTTTAGAGGTACCAATTGCTAGTTTTATTTGATGAACCATAGATTTGGTACCAGAAGGGCTAGCTGTACCTATCCTAGACATCTTCCTGTACGTGTGGTTTTAGAGGCTTATGTCACGCCGTAGTCTCTTTTCCAGCGCTGTACAGAAGTTGTTCCATATTTCTGAAAGTGTTTTTCAGACTGCCATGAACCTTTCCAATAATTCCTAATTTTCGCTTATTTTTCTTTCTCCCCAGACACTACTGAACACAAAGGTGAGTTTGTCCTGGATCTGTAAGACCAGGATCTCATACCTCTGTAATTATTAGTCATCTCTGAGAGCTCATTCTTCAGTACATGAAGTTAGGACCTTTTCTTCTTGCATGATACTCCCTTTAAATTCACCTATACTGAATTTTATTATTTCCTTGCCTTGCCACATAGTCCTTCTGGATTTATTCTAGTAAATGAATCAGGGCAACAAAAAGCTTTCAAGCACTGTGCTCCATAGATTAACATCTATGCTGGAAACTTTAATACATTAAATATGATGTCCCTAAGGGTAGGTGGCATTGCTTGCAAATATCGGACAAAGCTCTTTTTCTAAAAAAAAAAAAAAAAGAGAGTGGCCTTCACATACGTCTTCATACCATATGTTTTCTGGTTTATACTAGAAAGCATCCCTGTTCTATTGTTTTTCCTCCCAAATGGTCTTTATGCCTCAGAACTTTTTTGGTTTTGTTTTTTTTTTTTTTTTTAATTTTTATAGATTTTAGAAGTAGTTGTGTAGTGAATGTAGATTTTAATGTAGCTGTATTATATCTCTTACCCTTAACATGGTAGTTACACATACCCAACTCTGTTCCCCCATTCCATATCAATCCCTCTAAATTCCATTAGCGTGTTCAGTCTTCTTTTCAAGGTAGAATTGTAGAAAAACACCCTAAGGTCTGGACCAGAAGATATCACACAGACGCAGTGACTTCAAGCCCAGAACTTTGGAGAATTGTGCATGCTGCAAAGAAGATGAAGATGAGGAAGAAGGTGTCCCAAAGACCCCAAACCCAATTCCCAAAGGGGAGCATCAGGGAGTAGAACCAGGAGTGAACAAATCTGGAATTGGATGGACCTCATTATAAAATCATAGAACCACTGGCTAGGGGGACTTGCATCCTGTATTCCCTGGGCCTCAGGCCTGAGATTAAAGGACCTACTCTCTTTATCTTACCTTATCTACTAAATTGGCCTGAAGTCTTTTTTCTCTGTGGTCTCTTAAGGCAACAGTAGCCAGTCTTTATCTGGAAGAGAGTCAGGTAGCACCATGATGACAAATGACAAAGTGGGAAACCATGGGCCAGAGTCTGAGGCCACGAGAACCCTAAGTTAAGGCACTGCTTAACTTCTAGCATGTCAGAAGACGATCCCTAAAAGATGGTTTTGCCAACTAGTATAACTAATACTCTCCAAACCAACATGCATTCAAGGTTGGAGACAGAACGTGCTGCATGAGAATGCCCTAGTTTTGGCTCACTCCATCCCACATAGTTTTCTAGCAGCACATAATGCAGGCTTTTTACTCTGCAACATCCATATCTACCTTCAAGTCAGATGCAGGGTGTACAATCAGTCTCTGATTTCTTGCTAGAGAAATACCACTCTGACAGAGTAGCACTGCCCTCACATTTTTCTATTTACTTTGAACATAAATGTAAAAAAGAAACATAGTTTTCTGAAGATCAGATAAGAGCCAGCTAAAAGTACTGTATAATGAATAACTACTAGCCTGTATTACTTGGGCTGGGGCTGGAAAAATAATCTGACTCTTTTATTTAAGATTAAAAATATGCCCATGGAGAACTTCTGCAATTCTCCACAGTCACTCTAGAATAACCGATATGGTGAGTGATCTTGGTTCTTTCATACCTTTTTCCCACTGTTTATGAATATTTTAAACAGTCCAGGCACCTGTGAAAATTCCTGTGGGAAATAACTCATGGCTTCTCCTTACCGGGAAAGCCGACATCTTGTTTAGCATTCATTCACTCAATACATATGATAGACCTTTTATTGGCCTGTAGTTTCTCAGTTTTCCCTGTAACTTCCTAAGACTGATGCCACATGAGCCATTTTCCAAGACTTCTGATAATAAGGCAGCTTTAAATGAGAATTGACATGGAGTGGTGAGTTGTTCAGCTATTTCAACCTTAAATTCCTTTAGAACCAATGATATATGACTATTAAATTAATTCATTTGCTTCATAACCTCTTTTGCTAATACAATCAGCAAATTGCCTAATCTAAGACAGAACCTCTGAAGAGGTTTGAAATGAAAACTTCCTCAGATTCCTTTACACCGCAATGCATATACAGAAAATTCCTTAACTGTTTTCTGCTCTGGACTTTTCTTTATTGTGCACTTCTGGATTCTGTTGACACTCTGGCCTCTGCCCTTTATTAAGGAAAGGAAGCTGAGCAGATTGTTCCAATGCCAAGTGGTACCAACTCCCTTACAGCCAACTTGCTTGGGGTCCTAAGGAAAACTGTTCCCAGAGATGAGAGTTTGGGGTAAATCAAAACAGACTCAAAGAACATTGCTCTCTCTCATTGATCAGAATAGATGTAGACACATGCTCTCCAGCAAGCTTCCTGTTCTGATATGCCAGAAAAGGGATTTCTTGGAAGACTCCATGCCTTTTTCCAAGTTCAACCTCCAACTCTTTTAAAGGTGATGGAAAAGGCATTTTTTTGCCCACATTTCATGAAAGTTCTGTTCTCCCAGAATTTCATCTTCTGCCTCCTTTAGTGGCTGTGCTTTGAGATGTTTATCTCCATGTCTCCTGACATTACTCTTCTTATTCTTCTGCCGAAAACTTGAGGGAAGCAATTGACCACCCTTTGGATTTACAATTAAGGGAAAAAGGAATTTGTTTCATTTTCCCTGAGTTGGTTCGCTCACAGGTTTCTGTCTGGCCCTGGACAGTCACTTCTTCTTTTCAGTACTTTTAGTTCATGAGGATTTCAGTGGTTTCTTCCACTTAGCCTAAAAGCTTAACATTCTTAACAGCTTTAATGATGTCTGTGATTGTCTGCAATTCAAAGGCAGGCTTGTTAGCAGCCATTAACACCTTACAGTGCCAAGAACGATAGCTCAGTAAGAATTATAAAAACTTGGAAATCGAAAAGTGCTACAGAAACAGTTGTACTTATTTGTCAGCTGTACCTGTTTACTCTTTATTCTGGCACAGTGGACTTTCTTCTGTGGCACTACAGACCTAGTGTCTTGGCATGTGTTTATCTGTGTTCTAGTTTCAATTTCATATAGCTTTAGCATTATTTTATTACAAAATAAGTTCTAAAATGTTCTACAGGGAAAAAGAAAACTTATCATTCTCAATGCCTAAATTTCCCAAGGTTTCTTCCCTGTGACAACATTATCATGAGAGTGTCTGTGAAATCCAAATCTGAGCAGCAATGTGCTTGTTGCCTTTATCACGAAGAAAACAACAGCGTAGGACCTATTGTATTTGTACATAATCAAGTGAGATTCAAGAGGCAGTTAATTGACAGCCATCATAATTCTACATGGGGCTTCAGGGCACCAAAATTTAACAGACATGATAATGACTTGTATCATTGGTCACATCATCAGTTTTCAACCTCATCTTAATCTGCATTGGTTCAAACAATGTATGAGTCAAAGCGCACATTTATTTTGCATGCAAACTAAACATTTCTGTAAAAGCATCTTCTCTAGGAAAGAAACCACTGACTACATCTTATATTGAACTTAATGGAGGCAACGCAGACCACAGAGGTGTTTAGGTATATAATTAGCTGAATAAATTTTGGTACGTAGAGTTGAACACATACAGAGTAAGGTCTTGAACTAAAAAGGCCACCCCGCTGGTGATCACAGACTTATATTCATATGTCACAGTTGCTGGTTTGTTGTTTGTTTTGGTTTTTTGCAGACACCTACTTCAAAGCCAACCAAAGTGAATAGAAAGAAATTTTCCCACTGGCATAATTGATTGGGCCATAGGACAGTGCTGGACCTTTAGACATCATTAAATCCCTTTTCATACTGAGCTGGAAATACACAATAAGGTTTTAAATCCTGATTGAAAAATTTCTATCAAAAAAGGTATCATAATATTTCCCATGAAAAACTTTATAAAACACAAATTAAGCAAAAATACTAACAGTTCCTGAATTTATATATGCATTTAGATGTATTTATGTAGTTAAAATTTTAAGATGCAAAAGAATAGAGAAAGAGCATAAGAATTTGATAAACATCAAAAAGAAAATCTAAGAGAGGTATTCACATAGGAACTAAGCATTTCCTTTGTGAAGGAGACTTACCTGATTTCCTGTATGGTGAGGTATTTTTAGATAGTTATCTTGTTAAGGAATGAGGAGTCAGGAAGAATAATGCACTTTTTCACTGAATGGTACACATACTTATACAGAATTCCTTAAAACAAACAGTTAACAATGGCATGAACATGCCTTTGGTGATGGAAAAAAGAAAAGTGGTAACTGAAAATCAAGCAGTGAAACAAACATCCACCAATATCAGCTGAAACTGTTCACTGAAAACCATTCCAGGAGACTTCCCTTACCACATTAGACCCATTAAATTGATTCTTTATTTTACTTGTGGATGGATATAGGAAGAGAAATCCCTCAGGATTCTGCAATTAAGTCTGCTTTTCCACATCTGAATATGTTACTAGCATTATGTTTTCTAGCCTTTCCTATTCACAGCTGACTTCTTCCTCATGCCAGATCCTGCCACTAACTCACACTGAGTTGTACATATTCTCAGACAAATGTTTGTATTCATTAGTCCCAAGGAATCAATGGAGTAACTACTCTACTCACTGGGACTAAGGAAGGTAGACTAGGATTTCATATAAATGAGCTTGTCACATGAAGCAGCAGTAAACAATGAGAGAATGTGCATCTGGCACCTCATCATCATGAATGTTGCATCCAGTTTTTGTGATCTTGCCATTAAAAGGCTATGCAGATGGATAGTAAAACTGATTGGAGCAACATGCACTGTGGCAGAGTATAGGTGCCCATGTGAGACAACATATTAAAACACAGAATTATTTGCAGATATATTCGCAGGAAGCTGGTAAGACATATACTTAAAACACCAATCAGAGGTAAATGAAATCATGGAAAGATTGTCTTGTGAGACATGTTTCACTCATAGATCCAGAGTTTACTCCTTTCCCACTTTGAATCTTAAAACTTCCCATTGCAATTACTTCTTTTGCAGGTGTAAATGGAATTTTAGGAAGGCACGCTTTACGTTGAATGCTAGAAGGTTTATTTTTAGCTGTTTCATAAAGAGCTTGAGAGGCTGGAAAAATAAGACAGAAGGACCAAAGCCATGAGGCCTTTTGTATGTAGCGCACAGTTTGAGAACCTCTGATATTGTAAATGCCAGGCTGCTGCACCTATTTACCTTATCCTTAACTACAAAATCAACAGTAATCTCTTTAGGGTAGGGATTGTGTCATCTGGGAACAAAGTCAGCAAAATGAATTATGTTTGTTTGTTAACTTTCTTTCAGCTTAGGTCACTTCTGGATGCAGGATATTTGACAGGATGGAGTATTGACAGTGCAGTATGAAATGCCCTATGAAATTTGTCAACAAGCTGCCGATTTCTGTCCTGCAAGATGATGCCAGGATACATTTGAGAGGCACGTGTTTCCATCCTGGCATTTACTTTAGGCTGCCAAAGATAAAAGGTTTCAGACAACAGAAGATTTTAGCAGTGTCAAGAATAATTCATTACCCAGCACTATGACATTCTCTAATGAATATGAGAAATTTAGCATCGCATCTTGCTAACATCTCAGTTGCAGACATTGTTTTGGACTTTTGAAAACATTGTTCACATGCATAAAGCAATTACTGAGTCATACCATTGATTGTGTATCTGTCTCTATTTTTTATGAGCTTTCCAGTATAACTCTGTGATGCCTATTAGGCTAAATTTGCTGAACGGTGCCCTTATTTCCTTGTTTTGCTTTTTTGATTTGCTTGTTTTCTTCTTTGGATAATCAGCTCCTGGTCTGTGTGGAGGCTGTGTTGATGTCTGTATGGAACAAATAATCTTCTGCTTCCTCTTACTATGCATTTGGTTCAGTAAGCAAGCAAGTAACAGGATAAGCCTGTAACCCTGTGCTGTAGCCTACAGGTTCATCTGTTAGTGCTCCAGGGCTTGGGTTTGTAAAGCACAGCTGTGTGACCTTGGCTCACATTTACAGAGAAAAAATGTAGTTGAGCTGGGAAAAAAATATGTTCACTAAACCACTCATAATAGGAAAAATAAAAACAGAGAGAAGTGAAATTGTTATGCTAGTAATCATAAGCCAAGGACTCAGCAGAAGAAGACTGACATGAAAAGGTCTAAAACCGTTAGGTGAAATGTAGAGAGGTGGAAGATTATAGCAACAGAGTTGAGGATCTGCCTGTTCTGCAGGGCA
This sequence comes from Lophotriccus pileatus, assembly GCA_035583135.1. NCBI lineage: Eukaryota > Metazoa > Chordata > Aves > Passeriformes > Tyrannidae > Lophotriccus > Lophotriccus pileatus. The sequence continues at coordinate 56,892,709 of JAWWES010000001.1, forward strand.
ATAGGGGCTTATGCTTCCCTATGCTACCAATTGGCTTGCAGAGACACCTGATTCATGTGGCAGGGGTGCAAATATATGACTGATTTCTCCTGGCTGGATTCTATTAGCAAATAATTATTGTTAACTCATTTCTGCTTTCAAAGTTCTACTCATGGCAAAAGATGCCCAAAGAAGAGCAGCGTAGCAAAGAGAAGGTTGCAATGGACAGCCGGCAAAGGTACAAAAGGGGCATGCTGGGGTATAATAAGGTCAAATAAGGTAACATGAGGATGGAGAAGGTGTGGTGAGGCATTCCTACACCAATGAGCCTTCCTGGTTTTACCTAAAAATCGTTGAAAGTAAAATATATGATCAGCTGAGAGAGTTAAACTTTGAATTATGCTACTTACTCTTCTGTGTGTTTTAACTGAAATTTCTCTAATGCTCTCTCCTAAGCTAAATACACACATGGTGTTGATATGGAGACTGTGCTTTGCAGTTACTCTACCTGGAGTGGTACTGCAGAACCAAAGAGAGAAATAGGGGCTGTATTCAGCTGGAAGCATAACATTTGGGTATCCTGACACTTTATGCACTGGCTGTGTCAGGATCCAAGGTCTGGCAGCCATGGATGTCAGCCATTCTGAATCACTCATTGCTTGTTTGAACTTAGATGCCAGAGCAGCCTCCTAAACAATTTTTACACCTATCTGTGTCGTTCAGATAAATTCACTCCTGTTCCGGTACAATAGAGGAAACATAGAAGCTTTCCAAGAATAATCACAGTTCAATAGTACCTTCAAAGCACATTTATTTTTCATTTTGTTGAGGACTTCCAACTTGGAAATGGCATTATAAAGCCTGTCATTTTCTAAATATGGATATGCTGTGTGGAGTGGAAAGAATCAGTTTGTTCCGTTTCTTTTCCAAAATGACTCCTGTTGTATATCATAGAGACTCTTTTAAAAATAAAGAGATTCCTTAAATCAATAAATACAAATGACTTGTTAAGTAAGTATATGATTCTCGTTGACAGCAAAGACTTATGGCTTCTTACTGGAGAATAGATGTGGTTTGTGTTTGAAATCACTCAGCTAATGGGTATGTGTAGAAAAGGTTTTCAAAAGAAAGAAATGATCTTCAGAGAGGCTTTTTTAGGGGATACTTATGATTATAGCAGAAGCCTCTGAAATTACATTTGTGTCATCTGAGGGAGAAAAAATGCAGCATGTTTGTGATAATTTAAAGCATGTATCACTAATGAAGATAAAGAGAGCAAAGTATTTAAAGCTTAATGATACGGCAACAGCAATTGCCCTGTGATAATGAACAGTGGAGATTATCAGGCAAAGCTTAATGAATGCTGTGCTTATAACAAGCTTTTTATAAACAAATACTGGTTGAGCCCTCTTTCAGAATTAGTACTGACATTAAAGTGAAAGGATTTCATTAAAATATGCAAGGTAAATAAGGACTTGGGCAAGAACGTTGCATAAAATAGTCTGGCAAGTGTTTGCTGAAATAGGCCTTCCAAAATGCTAGGCAGGGTACACTATGTATATGGTTTGACACATAAAATAGTGTTAGCACTCAGAGGACAGACTGTGGCTTTATCTACAGCTCAGCCTATCCCCTATGTGAAAGGAGATGCTTTCACTTTCTTCTTCCAGATTCCCGCAGTTTGGAGATACACACTTCCAGAGAAAACCATTGATTGTTTTCCCCCTTGATTATTGAGGGAACAGATGGGAAATCACAGCAGACATTAGCACTCATTGTGGAGATCTGGTACAGCCAAGGTAGCACTGGGCAGAATGAATTTTTTTTTTGTTAATACACTGTATTCAGTCTCTGAAACCAGGGACCTGTAGGGCGGAGGGGAAATTTCATGGCAAGGCTTGTCTGCTGTTCACAGGGACTTCTTGGGCCACTCATTGGATTACGGACTGACCAGGTCAAGAATGACATCTGAATTAAATATTTAGCTCCGAGTATTCTTTTATTAATGCCTTATCGCCATGTTATCAAAAGTGCTCAAATGTTTCACCAAGATGTGTGGGACGTTATGAAAATGTTCATAAAGAGTCCCAGCTTTTCTGCAATATCTCTTTCCTTTGAAAACCAGCATTACTGAATCATAGAGTCATACAAGTTAGGTTGGCAGGTACCTCTGGAGATAATCTAGTCCAACCCACCAGGACAAGTCAGGTTTTGACTGTCTCAATAGATGGAGACTTCACAACCTCACTATGAAATCTGTTACAGTGCTTGGTCATGTTCACAGTAAAAAAGTGTTTCCTGATATTCAGATGGAACGTCCTGTGTTTCAGTTTGTCCCCATTGCCTCTTGACCTGTCACTGGGCACCACTGAGCAGAGCCTTGTTTTCTCCTCCCAGTTATCTCAGTCACTCCTTTTGTCAGAGGTACTCTGTCCAGTCCCTTAGACACCTTCTGGCACTTTGTTGGACTCTTTTGAGTGTGTCCATGTCTCTTTTGTACTGGGGAGCCCAGAAATAGACCCAGCATTTCAAGTGTGGCCTCAGTAGAACTGAGTGGAAGAGAAGGATCACTTCCCCTGACCTGTTGACAGTGTTCTTCCTCACAGCTCAGTATCCTATTGTCTGCCTTTGCTGCAAGCAGATATTGATAACCCACGCAAACAGATATTGATGACTCTGTGTCCACCAGGATGCCCAGTCCTTGTCTGGAGAGCTGCTTTCCAGTCTGTTGTTCACCAGCATATACTGGTGCTTGGGTTTATTCCTCTAGGATTTGGCATTTTCCTTTGTTGAACCCTCTGAGGTTCCTGTTTGCCCATTCCTCAGCCTGGAGAGGTCTTTTCAAATGGCAACACAACCAAGCCTGACGTATCAACCACTCCTCTCAGTACTGTGTTGTCTGCAGACTTACTGAGTGCACACTTGATTCCATCACTGATGCCATTAATGAAAAGTTAAACAGTATTTGACCCACAACTGTCCTGCAGAGTACACCATTAGCAACTGGCCCCCAAATGGACTTTGTGCCACTACTCACAACCTGCTTAACCTGGCTGTTAAATCAATTTTTGGTCCACATCCCCATCTGGTTACCTAATCTGAATTGCATCAGCCTGTCTACAAGTATGTTATGGGAGACAGTATCAAAAGTCTTACTGAAGTCAAGATAAATAACTTCCATTGCTCTTCTCTAATCAACCAAGCCAGGAATATTGCTGGGGAAAGCTTTCAGGTTGGACATGTTCATAAATCCATGTTGTCTGTTCCTGACCACCTTTTTGTCCTTCGCATGTCTAGAAATGGCTACCAGAATTAGTAGTTGCATCACCTGTTTGTATATTAATATGAATCGACATCTGCTGACTTTGGGTGGAGCTGCATGCAGAACTTTGTTTTGAAGGCTGATGTCATCTGGGCAACTATAAGATAAGGTAATGATTGGTTAGAACTCAAATTATTTTACACAGAGCTAATGGCTAGTTTTGGCCATCAGAGCAAGACTACAGAGAAGATTCCTACAAGATGCCTTCTTGCACATGTGAGAAATATGGTTCCAAACATCAATTGATATCCTATTGCCTAAAAATGTTGAAGATATTTTTTATTACTATTTTTTTTTTTCCTGAGAATATATGTAACTTCATTAATGTGAAAAAAACACTAGTCAGGAACATGTGGAATTTGTGGTCAGATAGAAAAATCAATCTCCTACATATCTGGGCTTATTAGATAGATACAAAATAATTTCATAGGCTTTGAGAGAAAGACAATCTTGTATTTGGTGCAAATCCTGTTTAGATTTATGTTAAAATTGGGGCTAGATTGTGGTACACTGGGGTCAGATACTGGTATATATAGCAAGACTATGCATAAGATAGAGCCTATGGACTGTGCCCATGGTGAAATGCACATGCCTGTTTCTGTCGCTGTCATTTTGAGAAGAGACACGAAATGTCATATTAGTCGTACAGAATTTAGGGGGAGTGGGTGTTAGTTAGCAGGTGATTTAATGAAATGGAAAGGACGGGAGCACTGGAGGTCAACACAGCTAATATGCAGCTCGTTGTTTGCTCCCTTCCCTGTAGTTCCAGAGCTCTGACTGTATTTTCTAGTGTTTTCGACTGTTTAAGCAACTAAAAAAATTAATTTCTTTTGACATCTGTCTTAAACAAAGGATTGTTAGCATGTCCGCTGATCTTAGGATGACCTGTGATAGCCTAGAGATCTAGGTCTATCCTGGCCACTTGCCAACAGCAGCCTCTAGCATGAGAACACACCAAAACACTGGAGAGCTTCAGTGAAAAAATGAACAGCAGTGAAATAGAGAGACTTCTAGGAAGGAAAGACTTCCAAACTGGAGGTGCAGTGTCTTCAGGAAGAAGGAAAAAAGTTCACTTTTATTAAAAAAATCCTTTGTGTGTTTCTTTAGTGCTCTCAGGGGCATGTGCATATATGCTGTGAGTCCAGGGTACATTCTGAACAGGAGTGCTAAAAAAGAGAGAAAAGCTTTTTTAAAATAAGCCCAAGCATAGTTGCACACACACACACACACACACACATATATATATATATATAAGGCAAATCCTAAAATGTTTACTGAGCTATAAGCTTGTTGGGTTAAGTCCACCAATTATGCTACATATTCATTAATATGTTAGAGGAAGATCTAGGAATGGGGAAGAAAAAACTAACAGCACTTTGTAGCTCTGAGGGAGTGCTGTTGTTCTGACACATTACAAGAGCCATTACTGCTAGCTGCACATGGATAAGAGAAGTACTTTTACCACTGTAAAGTAAGCCCTTCGTGAAGAAGATGACAGCTACTTGCAGTGGCCCCCTCCCCTCCTCTCCCACAAGGCACTGTGCTGGGATCTTTAAGGCCAAAGAAGGGGGTTACTTTTTCCTCTTTCTGAAATGGATTCCTACTCAATAAAGTTATGTCAGAAGTCCTCTGACAATCATTTCAGTATTGCTGGAGCAAATATCCTTAGAAGCTTTGTGTGGGTTTTCTGTGGTGGCTTTTGTTAGTTTGTCTGTCTGGGTGGTTTTCAATGTGTTTTTTCAAAGTCTAGCATCTCTCATTTCTTTACACAGAAGTGGGTCAGTCTTCTAAGGTAATTTGCTAATAATAAAGAAGGGAATAGTAGGCTCAGCAGCAGCGTTCTGCAAATGGCACTTTTTGTGCATGAATTCCCTCTAGTCATGCCCACCCTGAAACTCAGACCAGATTTAAGATACTAATGGTACCAGAAAAGGAGGAGTTGTGCTGCAAAGGCAAGGCAAACAGGCAAAATTGATAGTTTCCCGAAGAGGCTGCTCTTTTGAAAGCCACAGAGCCCTTTCAGAACAGTAAATTGAGTCAAGTGAATATATACTGTGCGTATTAGCCATTCTTTCAAATGGTGTGATGTGCTACTCTTTTTTTTATTTCTTGTACTAATCAAGGTACACTGTAGAGCTCCTAGCATAAACCGACTGATGGCAAAACCAGTTTGGATGCAGGGAGATTTTTGAAGGGAGAGAATAAAGGTTGAAAGAGTTTAAGCACGTGTAGAAAAATTATGACAAAAACAAATTTTCACACCTGTCAATCCTAGCATCCAAACCCAGGCACTCAGTCCTAAAGTTAACCTAAGGAATAAGTAACAATGGACTATTTGAACAGAATGCTTATCTAACAGCTCCAATTTGGCAAAGCAAAGGGTGTCAGTGACTTGTTTACAATCCAGTTGTTTTTTCCCCCTGAATTTATTCAGTTAAATTCAAATGATGGCTAGATTCAAGATCAGTTCCTGGGCAGTCAATGAAAATGAATAGAAAAAAAATGAAATTCATAAAATAAATTGCTTTTTACAAGTTTCTTCTTTAGCTTCAATTACAATAAACACAAAGGAAAAACAAGGCCTATGAGCCATCTGTGTGTGCATAACCTAAAGGCTGGCAATGACAAGCTAAGTTAACAAACAGAAATCTGCCCAGGGTGGTTAACAACTGCTGACAGTGTGGTGAATGCTAAGGCAGGTGATACTCATCAGATATGGCAACAGCAGAAAGTATTGAGAATTTAAGTTTCCAGGCTCAGAGTGGAAAAAAAAAAAAGCCAATGGAAGCTTCTTATGGCAAAAATTGTGCTAACAGTACATGAAATCAAATTGCTTTCAGAGATTTTCTGTGACTGGACCAGATATGTTCTCCCTTCATGTTTCGGGATTTACAAGGCACTGTGGTTGCAGGCTTAAAGCATTGAGTTCCAGTCTTAAGATCTGGATTTTAGCTTCCCCAGGGTGTCACAGTGTCAGGGGCACAGATTTCAGTTGCAAACTCCCAACACCTCCAAAGTCACCTCTAGCTCAGCACCACCTCACTGGTGATGAGCCCCTTCTTTCTAGGCAAAGAAAAGTGGATTGCTCTGACACCACAAAGCTCACCAGTGAGTTCTTTAGACATATATTGAAAAAAAGTGTTTAAAGTGGAAAAATGTGAAGATAGCACATGATTTTTTCCAGACTTAATTTTCCACGCTTGTCTTTTTAAATTTTTCTTTATTTTTCTCTTCTATTGAAAATTACTCACACAGAAGAGTCCCTGCTAGTATGTTTGTATGCAGTACATTCTTATTCATTAAGAGCTCTTTGTAGTGCTGTTGCACAAACAATAAAATACAAAAAGTTGATGATGTGAAAAAAAAGTAGTGCAGTCCTGTTGGGTTGCAGAGCAAAAGATAACTTGATTCACAGCAAGCTTTTATCACTGTATTCTCCATTTTTTCTGTTTTGCACGAGTCTCCATAGTTTACATTAAGTATGTGGGTTTTAGGTGTTATACGTGGACATTTTGATATTTCATCTTCATCAAACACTATAAGTGACAAAAGAGCACAGAAATAATAATGAGGAAAAAAAAATGCCCCCTTTAAATTCACAGGAAATACAGATTACAATAGGAAAACCTGGAAACAATATTCTCAAATCTGTCAGAGTGGGAATATCCCAAAGTTAAAAAAAAGTTGACCAAGCACTTTCTCCCTAAAAAAACCCCACTCATGAGTATACTAGATCTTGTGAAACTGCTGTGTCATATAGCTACAGTTTAAGACAATTCTGAGGGGGTAAATGTGTAATTAAATGAGTGATCTATCTTTCCTGTGAGGGTAATAATAATTTTGCAGTGAGATTGCTCTAAAGGTTACACGTGCATTGACAATATCGATGCAGCAAGTATAGAGCCTTTATCCATATAAAGATGTGTTTGAAGAGTTGGGCTATACAAAAGGCATCAAATTAAAGTTCCTCAGCTTGTGAAGTGCTCACCTCTCAGAGCACCATTAGTATTAAGGGAGCAGATTAAACACAATTTAGATCACATTGGAAGACTAAAGTCAATTTAGCAGGTATATAACCATGCATGATAATGGTCTCTAAATCTACAGCAACAAGGTGAGGATATGCTTGGATATGCAGGATAAAGATGTGAAAGTAAAATAATTTCCTTTGAGGACTATAAAAGAAGCAATGATGAGGAGACCAATTTTAGATGCTAGTTTGTTTAAGTATGTAAATTCAGTGGACTGATCTGAAAGGGAAATAAATATGATAGCAGTTTTATATATATTATGTTCTGCAGGTTATTGTGAGCTTGACCTTTGTGGGAGTAAATGGGTTCTTAGCTGAATGGTGTAGTATTTCATATTATTTGCATGCTGATAGCAGTATTCAAATGCAGTATGGGGGTCACGTGAAAATCTTTTTCAGAAGAGCACATGATCGTCCAGCCTCTTGCCTGCTCAAAATTTTAAGTTAAGGGATTTTTTGTTTTTGTTTGGTTTTTGTTTGTTTGTTTTGTTTTGTTGTTGTTACCCACTTTTTTTTCTGGGGTTAGCTTCTTATCTGTTGCCCATTATGTTTAGAGTGCAGAGGCTCACAGGGGAGAGGAAGCTTTAAACTGCAGGAAAGTCACTTCTACATTAGAAGGTGAAGTTATCTTGGCAACACATGGTTCCAAACAACATAGAAAACCTGAGGAATCAAATTCATAAAGACTAAATTTACACAGTACCGGGATAGCAGGTGGGCTTAGAAGAATAAACAAGCAATGCAGCTGCCTATGGAAGTCTCATTTGAGTAAGTTGAAAAGTATCCAAATTCATGGCATAGCCCGAGAGTTTGCTATTATAGGCATAAGTAAACATGTGATTAAGCACTTAATGTTCAACCTGATCTGTCTAATGAGGATGCTTAACTTTTGCCTGAACCTTAGGTAAGGAATCAGGGCAGAACCCTAAGAAGACAAAAGAAGGATACATTCAAGAAAAAATGAATCTATGACTGCACAGCTTTTCTTTCCAAAAAATGTAAAACACAGAAAAAAAGTTAACTCCTTGCACGTAGTTATTGACAGTACTGCTTTTGCCTGCAGACTAACTTTGCTGACCTGCTTGCTGGGAACTCCTGTCCTGAAGTGACTGGAGCTCTATTAGCACCTTCTATAGGCCTTTTATCATCCCTAATGGATCAGCCACTAGTGAATATTTCTCAAGACAACCCCACAGTCAAACTGCTTACTTTCTCTGTGGTCCATGCTGCTGCTGCCTGCCTGCCTGCCTACCTCCATATAAAGTTTGGACCAGCAAGTCCCTGAGGTTCTGCCCAGCCCCCTGATGTCATGGCTTGTGACCCTGTTGCATTCTCCTCACCAGGTGTTATGTGTTTAGCAGGATGTGTTAGTAACCAGCTCCAAGGATTGCAAGAGCCTCGTGTGTGTCGGCTTTCTGAGCCCACAAAAATGCACTGTTTTCAGAGACTCTGCACTGGTATAATAAGATATGTCAAGATTACATGCTATTGAAGCATTAATGGAAGTCTTTCCTTTGTTAATTTCTGAAAGAGTGCACTTTGAAAATAGAAACATGAAAACTGAAGAGTGTTCTTTCATAGGCTAAAAAAGCAAAAGCCATAGTCAGAAACACTAATTATGGTCCTCTTTTGGGAGAGCCTATAAAATTATAAGGTTGGGCTAATTATCTGGCTTAAGTCTCTTGTTGGTAGCTTCACTGAAAGAGTCAAAACACAGCTCTAAGACCATACAAGCATTCCAATATAGCTGTATTGCTATAGTTTTTATGCTGTGCCAGTATCCATCCTTTAATGTGTGTTTTAACCTCCTGTGTTGCTGATATAAATCTTAACTCTTCTACAAAAAGGATGGAAAAGCTCCAATATTGTGAATTAACATCCTGATTCAGTTAGGTAGTAAACTGTGTGCTTAATTGGAAGCAGTAGTTATGTTGTAGCAAATGGGATTTCTTGCAAGCACTAAATTAGAAACGTACTTAAATACCTTGCTGAATTTCAGCTTGAGTTTGCATATTGCACTCTTCCTAATAAACAGCGTTGTATTCTATGTCAGGATGTCGCACACCATGAGTAACTCAGTGTCTCATGCAGTAAACTGAGCAGAATTGCAAATGAAAAAAACTCTGTACAGAAGACAGGGGGTTAATTAAGGGCTGCATCAGGTTTTTTATTTTGATCGGAACACAAAATTAAATATAGGTTGCATGGTACATTAGTGTGTCTGTCAAAGACGATGGCTTTGGCCAGGCAATTAAAGGAAGCAAAATAATCTAAATGAATTTTTAAATAGCTTCTTCCAGTCATTAAGCACAGTTATCACATCCATATTTTGTAAATGTAAAACACTGAAGTTCTCAAAAGTCTGTTCTCTGCAGTAGCTTTTATTGATGATCTCCATCTGAGCTTCATTTCCTAACTGAAAACCCTTGTCGGTCAATTTATTCCAACATAACACTATTTGGTTGGGTAGTTATTAATCCTGTAATTGTTCATGGCATGCCAGGAATAATTCAGCTAATTATTACAATATGTCTTACTTTGCCATGCTTCTATATGTCAAAATGACTTCTACACATATTGGAAAAAATCATTTTTCTAATTGACTTGAATATATAAAAATCGATTATTAATTCACTAAAAAATGGAAAACTAGATTTTTTTCCTCTGCCCCACACATAATTTCTACTGGTCTGGATACATTTTTGACAAATATTCTACTGCTAGCTTTAATTGATCCATGAATAGCACTATGCAGCAAAACCAAGGAGTGCCTCCCTCACTGAACATTAGTTTCAATTATAGGAAAACTGTGATAGAGCATGTTGGATCCTAATAGCAAAGGACTTAATTTTTTCCAGTTCCTCATAGATGAAAAAAAATACTACTTGAAATGGTGAGATTAAGAGGTCGGTTATCCTTGCAAAAGGAAAAATGGGTCTATACATATGTACTCCATTAATTACACTGTACACACTCTAATGCATTTAAAATGCATATTTATGCATAAAACACACTATATTTATTTCTCTACTGGTGAATTCCCATCAATAAAGTTCATTTTGATAATTTTTGGGTTTTTTTCACATTTGACAATGTATCTCACTGCACTGAAGTCAATCTCCAATCTCTCTTTGGACTAATAAAAATAAAACCAGGCTTTTATAGACTAAAACATCTTTTAAATTGCAAGAAAATTTTAAATGTAAGAAAACTGAAAGTACAATGGATATCAGTGTACTTGCTGGTTTATAGTTTTCATTAGCACATTTCCCTAGTAAAAAATTCTCCAACTGTATTCTGTTGGGGTAAAAAGATCCCTAGCTCCTAATTAATGAATGGCTGTGTGTACACTGACTAGAACAATATTTTACACAGTGGAGCTCCATGCTGTGATGTATTGAAGCAAGACAGGATATTTGAAAATGAAAACCATGTAAGAAGTCAGTAACTTTTATTCTTGTGAGAATTGTTCCAGAACATTGTTCTCACTGTGAATTTCCTCCAAAAAAGATGGCTCACTCAAGGCTTCATATGTTGTTTTTGTTCCATGTAGGGATTTATCCAGAGATGCTCAAAATAATTTTGAGAAGTTTCTGAATGGAGGTAGATTACTTTTTTAATATGTAACTCTATTGCCAAAGAAAGAAGAAAAGGAAAAAATGGTCTGAAAGAACAAATCAGCTCAAAATTAAGGGTTGAAACCTGTGGAAATAATCCTTCTATTGTGACAACTGCTACTTTGACTGATAATGGAGGTTTAATTGCAGGAACTCCAGAACTCTGGTAATAAATCTGAATTGCCCAGATTCAGTATTGCTATTTAGAGTAAACTACTCTGCTCTAAGGAACACATGACTTGCAGAAGTAGGTCAGTTTCAGTGACCAGATATAGTTAACACATTTTGGGGGAGAAACCTGACAATTTTCCAAACCATTTGAACTTCTTGGTTGAGTAATTTTTTTGGAAAAAGCTTTGAAAATCCGTTCGTTTTTGACACACATACAGAGACTTGAGACATCTGTGTGATTTATCTGAATTGTGCAGATCCTTTGAGTTTCAAAAATTGGATGGGAAGAGATTTTAGTGTAAGATTTTGTTACATTTTTAACTGGTAAGTCCAAGCAGTGTCACACTGGGAACACTATCATGATATTTTGTTGTTTATTGTTGTGAACAGGAACAAATACAGCAAAAAGGCCCCAACTCTGCATCAAAACAAAACAGAAAAGCCTAATGCTAGAAACTGCAAAAACCATTAGGAAACAAAGCTCAAGAAACAGAGAGCCAGGAGAGCAGTCTGCTACTAACTGAGCATAATTCTGAATTGGACGTTTTAAATGCTTCAGTGTCTAGACACTGTGAATGCAGTGGTTAAGTTACTTGTGTCTATTTTCCCTTTCCTACTGTAATGGGACTACCATTCAACACTTACTTTTCCATTTAGATAATTCTATTTTTATCTTTGGTTTTTTTTTTTAATTTTATTTTTTTCATAATAAAGATTATTGTGTACTAGCATAATGTTCAGGGATGAGGAGATGCAGATCTGCCAAGGCATATCATCCTCGGCGTCATGTACCACAGATGCTCTTGCTCAGTTGAGCTTGTAAAGTGAAAAAAGGCATTCTTACAAGCATTTTAAAAGAGAACTAGCTAGAGTAGAAAGCTATTTCATTTTTCTAGCCATAATGATACTTTCATATAGTATTCACCTCTAAACTAAAAAAAAAAGAAGGCTTTTACTATACATTTCTCATAAAACAATGACAAAATCAGGTATTCTTCTGAACTGTTGAACATTACATCATTACATCATTTTTTGTTGGATATGAAAACATGTATCTTCAAGTAACGTTAGAAAGCAATACTCTTAGTAAGCATAGAGAAATGTAACACAGAAGAAAATATATTATGTACAATCATATAAAGAAAAAACTTATGACTTGCCTTAATAACAGTATAATTCTCAGTATTTCAAATTATATTATAGAAAATTAAGTGAAGGCAAAGGTAATGCCTAAATAAAATGGTTAGTTAAGTTATCTGTTGTTTAGATACAGTAGAAATTAACTAAGAAAGCCAGAAAATGCTCTGTAAGTTTTCCTATGTATTTCTTTGTAAACTGTGCTCCCATAAAGAGTTCAGTTTAAACAAAACCCACGTTTTCAAAGTTCAAAGAAAACAGCAGTCGGGTCCAATACAGTACTTGTTAGAAGTACCTAAAGTTATCTGCTTCAAATTGATCATGTTTCTTCCATGAAAAATGCTCTATTATGAAAGCAAATTGGAAAGTAGGAGACAGTCCATCTCACACTGTGTTTGACTAGGATTCAGCATTCATTGGCTTAATCATGCTAAACCAGGGTCTTAAGTCTGTGACTGAGTGGACATGGAAAATGTTCACAACTATAATTTCCACTGCCAACTTCATGCTACTACCTAATGCAGCCAGTTCAAATCATTGCTTATGCGGTTACAGATAAATAAGCGCATATCTATTTGCATATAGATTGTATATCTGCCAAAATGAAAAACTTAAAAGAATAAGACTAGCAATTTCTTGTATGCATATTGAGGGAGAGCCTTTCATTTAAAATACAGGCCTAAAAATTAGGTGGAGTGCTGGACTATTCTTTGTTTTGCTTTAAACTTTCTTTGTGACCTTGAATAAACAATTTGGAACTCTTTTTCCGTCGAGAAAACAATCATAAATGTGCTGCAGTTCTAATTGTGCCAAGTTTAAAACATAAGGTACTTCCTTTTCTATTCTTCATATGTAAAATAAGGTTAACATCACCTAATTTGCTTTGTAATAACTAAGATGGTGTTGTGTTGATTCATTAGTTTAACTTTTTGTACAGTGCTTTGAAAACTGCACAGTTTTTTGACAGTTATATGTAATTATCATCAAAGGAAAGTAATTTTTCTTTCTTGATCTACCCTGCTGCATATTTATGCCATTGTTTTTATTATGATATTGGGAAAGCAAAAGGAATTTTTTTGTGTGTGTGGAGTTGATGAGTAACTTTTAAGGTGTTCAGGGGGAGGGAGGATTACACTGGTCCTGGACCAGGGTTCACACCATGGCCTGATTACACATCTAAGCAAGACCTGAGCAGGCATTGTCTTCTGTCTTCTCCCTGCCAAGTTTCTGTCCTATTTTATGAAGAAATATGACTGTATGGCAAGAAGTGAACCATGGCAAACTTTAGCAGATGCATTTATTTCAACAATCAGGAAACCAAACCTTTGAAACACATCATGGTATGCAACAGCCCCACGGCTTAGGATGAATCTCTGGATAAAGTAGTCATACCTACTTGTAGAGGATCCTGGTGGAGGGTGGTGGACTGAGACTTTGGAGATGTGGATTGTGTCTGGCTGAATTACTCTGAGCAGTATATTTTCAATCCCTGCTTTTGACATCTGTAAAATGGACAAATACTAATGCAGTTGGAGAACTGAATAATGAAAACCTCTATTGATTATTATTAATGTCACTGTTATTGCTGTTATTATTAGCTGAATTCTGGAAGAAGAGCTAGAAATTCTCTGAGCTAGTGGGTCTGCTGAGGTTCCTGTGCTCATCCTGAAGTCATTAGGTGGGTCTCTGTACTGCAGAAGAGAAGTAAAATGCACCAGAACCATACTCTGCCCCATAAACACTGAGTGTTGTGGGATATATTCTTCTGTTGTTCATACTTAGAAGATTGCACTGGAAACAGTGATATTGCTTGGAAAGGAAGTTCAGAGTTAATATGAATAAGTGTGAAAGATTCTGGCCTTTCACTGTTAGTACAGTTATTAAACCATATTTTTCTAATATAAAAGAATCAGTTTTTCAGTTAGTGTGCTAGAAGTACCTAAACTGCAGTTATCTGTAGCACTTGTGTTGACTTTATCTATCTTACATTATGAATGTTCTCGTATTTTTTGTCCCTGAAAAGCTTCAGGCATCAACTGTGTTTGTGACCTAAGTGTAATCTCAAACCTGCTTTCAATTATTTCTAGCCCAAGAGGCCCTGACTGTACAAACCCAGTTTGAAAAACTGAAAAAACCCCATGTTTTTATTTTTCCTGTTTCATACAAGTTATACATAAGAGCCATTTGAGGGCAAAGCATTTGTCTCTAATATCTGGCAGTCTAGTATTTCAGTTTTTATGTACTAGCCCAGAAGCTTTGTTGAACTTGGAGATTACTGTTGTAATTATTATTTATAACTTCTATTGCCACAATACCTTGGACAATCCAGCTCCATTTCTGTTATGTGTTCTACAAGAAAAGCACAAAACAATCTCCCAACAAATATTCCAAACTCTAGTGTAGTGTGGCCTTGTTATTTTAATTTTCTTCCCTATTCTACATGTTAAACAGACATTGAAGATCCTTTGGAACACAGAGAAGATGTACAGTCATGATAGAGCACAAGCTTTTAAATAGGTGTAAATTGGCATTTTTGGTCTTTACAGCGTCTGTGAAACTTCACTTTATTTCAGTTTGATTGGCCTCCTTTTTCAAATGAAATGTTGAGGTTTCAGTTTTGTTTTTTTTTTTTTTTACTGACTGATGTATAAAATAGGATATATTGTATTTCATAACAGGTTTTTATGCTTGCCAAAATAGATTGTACAAAACCTAACAGTAAATAAAGATAGTTTAGTTTTGTCTTGAAGATAGAATACTAAGAAATTGGGTCCATCACTGTCATTTTTCTCAGAAATTCCTCTCATCTGTCACAACACAGTAGTTATGAAAAATGAAACCATAAATTCAATTTGCAGCTAATCTTTGAAGTAATTCCAGTGTGAATAATGCAGCAATTTGGATGCATGGTCAGTCAATTCTGTCTCTGATTTATTAGAATTTAACAATTTTTTTTCTTTCATTAATGATAATTACCCAAGAAGAGAAAATAATTTCTCAAAAATTATCTATCTTCACATCTGTGGCCTCAGTTTTGAGAAAGACTGCAATGTTTTTTAAACTTACTATTGCAGGGAGGGCGAAGCTTTTTACAAAAGATATATGAGGTATTTAAATTCTGAACTGTATCTCTTAACAGCACATGTGTGAACTGTTCAGCACCGGTTTATGGCTGCTTTTATATGACTCCCATTAGAGCTAACATTTTGAATATCTCAGCATAAGGACACTGGGATTTGCTATTGATTTGCCACACTTCTTACACCTTGAAGATTGCATTAAAATCCAGCTCAAGTAAGAGTGACATTTTTTGTTCCTGTTTAAAAGTCAAATTTATTATCTGAGACTTTTTCTACTTATTAAATCCCCACTTTCTCTGATACATTATTTATGTATATTTTTTTCTATAGCTTTCTTCAGTTTTCAAGGTCTTCTCTTGTTTTTAACTGACATTATCTACAAGAGATACATACAATAGATACTATCCATATGTCTGTTGCTAATGAGGGGGGCTGGGATGGGGCCAGAGGACAAAACAGCTCATTTAACATTGGCTTTAAGCTTTAGGCAACACTTTTAGCCACCTAGAGAAAGACTTCTCATGAATAAGTGCCATTAAAAACCTCTAGAGGAAGATTCCAAGCTAGGTGTCTCGACTTGCTGTGCCTTCAAAGCTTCCTGCACTGCTGAAGGAATGCGGTACTTCAGAGGTGCTGGCTCCCAAGGCACCTAAAGAGTAGTCAGATAGTCAGTAAAATCGAACCCTATCCTTTCTCCTCTCACCTGAGGCCACACATGACCTTCTTCATTAGTTTTATGCCAGGTATCTCTACTGTCACACCGTTGTTCTTCTTAGGGAAAGTGTTTCATAACCAGGAGACTCAATAGGGACTGACACCGCTCTCCCACCAGAACAAGGTGCTGAAAACGGCTTAGCCATGAACAGAGGTTTTAATTATCTATACTTGTTCCTTCAGAGAATCAGATAATCATGGAAAGGCTTGCGTTGGAAGGGACCTTAAAAATCATCCAGTCCCCAAGTCCCTGCCATGGGCAGAGATGCCACCCACTAGATCAGGTTCTCCATGGCCCCATCTAAGCTGATCTGGGACACCTTCTGTGTGTCAGCTTCTCTGGGCAGTTGTCATCCAACCATGGATTTCTATGTTTACCAAAGTAGCACTCTTAGGGTTTTTGTTTATTTGCTTTGTTTGCTTGTTAGTTTTCTTTATTTGCTTGTTCATTACAATGCTGCAGAGTTAATTTGCCTGCTTTGGTGTTAGAGCACCAGACTGATCTACAATGCCAGTCTAAGCCGGAGGAGCAATCCGCAAATCTGTGTGTCCTGATTTTCCAAAGTTAGGGGTGATGTTTCCATCTGAAAAGACGAAATATTTTCTTCCCTGAAAATACTACAGTTAGATATTTAAACAAGAGATCAGGTATGCTTGGCAACTTTGTTTCATTGGAGCAGTAACACTGCATATGAATTGGCAGCATCTGCCAAGTGAGACATACTCCCCACGTTATTAAGTGTTTTGAGTATTTAAAATATGCTATTAAATTTCTGGCAGCTTTCTTTTATCTACAATTATGTTTAGAAAAGTTTTATTTGAATCTTGCACCCAACAGAATATATTTCATATAAATATGGGAAAGAGGAAAAAAGACAATAACCTATTTTCACACAATTCTTTACACTAGACTGTGAGCCTTTTAAAATAGGTCTGTAAAACTGTGAACCTGGAAATGGTTTTTGATTGCTTAAGAAAGTGTATATTTGCCTACTTTGAGCACATAATGTTTTTATACCTGTGAGGAGATTTTAAACTGGCTTCACAGGAAATTCACACACTGATAACAGTTTTCAAATTTTCATGCCACAAGACTACTGTCATTTTAAAAATAAAATACTTGGTTTACATTTTGCTTGAATAAACTCTATTTTTTTAGTTTTTATTCGATAGATAGGTTTCCAAGTATATTCTTTTCTTACTTTTTTTTTTTTTTTTTTTTACAGATTTATTCATACATGCTTTTCAGTCTTGTAATCTACTGGTCTTTTTCACTTCCCCTCAGCTAAAGGTCAGTCCTGTTAACAGTTATCTGTGTGAAGATGTTAGAGGAAAGTATTTTGCTCAAGTCACACAACACTGTAGCTTCAAACCTTCACAACTGATTGATTCTGTGTAATCTTCCTAATGTTGAAATTATGTTTGATAATAACTTCAAATTGCATCACAAATTCCACACTTTTTACAAAAAAACATCTTGGTGAAGCAGTATTTAACTTATTATTAGTCTATCTAAGTAGTTTCTCTAAGCATGTCTAATTAAGATACCAAAAAAACCCATCATATTTTTTTAGTTCCAGTTCTCTTAACACTTCAAATCTTTTCCCAGCTGCAGAGAAACTGATAATTGGTCTGCAAAGTGGGACGGACCATTTCTGAGGTGGAACCACCTCACCTCTAAACTACCAGAAACTGCAAACTGGTTTTTTTCTGCCTCTTGTTCCTGTGCCGAGGACTTCTGATGACTTGTTTTGTGTGCATGCCTTGACAAATATGTGTGACTGCAAAGCAACTGTGCATGTGCAATAAGTGAAATATAGCCTAAATATATAAGGTTTGCTGGAACTGTGCGGTAAGCATTCATCTAGTAACTCAGTAGATTTCCTTATAGATTCCAAAGCTGCATATGATATGTGGAGTATGGGCAGGTGTGATGCCTGTGTAAGGATCTGGTCCGGATCTGCTGGGCCACTCCAATGGATCTGCACAGACTGACCAGCAGTTCCGTTCTACAACATTTCTAAATTCCATCGAAGCAAAGAGTGGGAGCTGGAAGCAGAGTAACCTTGCATTGGAATCTCAAGGCAGGTAATATATTACACAGCTAATCTACCAAAAAATCTGGGCCTTGTATTAGAGCTGTAAAGTGAAAATAAATGGAAGGGAAAGTGGGATACAGCATAGTGTTTTTCAGTACTTCCTTTCCCCAATATATGTCACCAGCTAGGTTAGCTTTTTTCTAGTTTAAAACATTTTAAGAAAAATCCAGCAAGCTCTATGGCAAACTATCTCATAAGAAATCACCGAAGCAGGGGATGAACTGCTCTTTCAGTTCCCTGTCAGTTCCGTAAAGTCTGAACTGAATGCAGCATGCGATTGGATTTATGGTGACTTTGTGCATTGTGCCGGTTGCTGAATAACCTCAAATTACTTTAGGCAAATGCTTCTGGGAACATTACTTCTTTGTTCATTTATTTAGAGGTTTAAAGTCTTCATTAGTCAAGGGATAAATACATATGTGGAAGTAATTTATCAAATTAGTAGATGTGTTGTTGGGCAGCATTCTTTTGCTTGGTTATCTTAACAATTACTTGAGGTGTGTAGCCTAAGTGATATTTGCTTACAAAATATAAGATTTTTGTAGACACAGTAGGTTTGAGATGAATTCACAGTGTGCATGAAATTACATGCAAAATTAAATTATGGATGGTAATGTGTGCATGTCATTCTCAGCTGAGTGCTTTAAGTGTAAAAAATAAAATTACACGGGCTCTTTTATTCCAAACCACACATAAAGACTATGTTTTGTACTTAGACATCATCAACTGATTGATTTTAAGGACCCGGACAAAGTATTTCTCTCACTCCCTAGTACAATCTGTGCAAATACTTGTATGTTAACTGAATAGAGTTGTTCAAAACTGAGCATTTCTACTGCACGTGAGATGACCAGATTTTCAATTTCCTCTGAGCCTGATTTTTCAAAAATTACATTTTCCCAGAGCCATTTGTAAAGCAAGTTATAATATTTTACAAAATTTCTGTTTGAAATTAAAGTTATCATCAGAAATATGCTTTTTTAAAAAAATCTTTTTATTATTTCACAACACACAAACAGAATTGCATGATATGCTATAGTATACAAAATAGAAATGGGAAGAGGATAATTTCTCCTACACTTGAGTTGCAGACATCCAAATCAGAGCTAGCCATTTAGAATCCCTTTCAGACTGGCAGAGGAGATAGGCACTTCTAGCATGTAATGCCTCTCAACAGAATCTAGATATCTTCAGTATGCCAGATGAATCATGAAGCACCAACTCATTCTATTGACTCTAAAGGGAATCTACATAGTATGTAAATATTGTATTTATTGTAGGTGTCAAGGTGAGGTCAGAGAAACTGCCCCTTACATGTCCTACTATGACATCATATAATGACCAAAGTATTTAAATATAAACATGAAGTGTCATTGATACTTTATATATGTGGTGGTATTTGATATATGTGATATATATAAAGCATAATTTCTTATTTTGAGCATCCTCTTCCAAGACTTGGAGCATAAAAATAATGGAAGCAATCATGTTTATGTGCATCTTATCTAACTTAAAGCATCTAACTAGCTTACCTTAATAATTAACTTAAAGGCTTAATTGCCTCTGTAATCAATGGTGACAAGCATCTCCAGAGTCACATCTTAGGTTGGCTGAATAATCCTCTGGAGGTACCTCTTTTTCTAGTGATTTTAAGGTAGCACAAAATAATAAGGAACATCAGCTGAAATCCCTGCGTAAGAAGATCTAGTTTCTTGAAACTTGTTTGAGTTCCAGGCACCAATTTAATTGACCAAATTTTCAGGATTGTCTAAGCCATCTAAATTTATTAGCTAGCTCTGTACTGAGCTTGAACCTCTATGAACTCTAGGGACCTACACATATTCATACTTGGGTGTTCAGCACTAATTTCCCACTCAAGCTCTTCCTCAAGCCATATTAAGACACCAAAGTGCAATCCACATTGCCGAAGTAACTTGCTAGAGAGATCTGGAGTGTTAGATGTGGTTCCCATCATCATGGAAATAAGAGAGTCAGAAAGTAGGCTCTCTTTAAGCTATCAGTCCTATTATAGGAAGATGTGTAATCACCTTGGAAGTAGCCTTCGCAATATAAACATACACATTATTTGAAACAGAGTCCTTGTGCTGCCAGTGAAGCAAGAGTCAGAGAAAGCTGGAAAAAGGGACTCTTGCTGCTATCTGTTAGTGACTAAGGTGAAAGAGAAGAGATACAATCATATTGGAATAGTTAATATTTTCTATCAGTTCCTTATATTCATAGTAAAGATACTGACAACTTTTATAAGCTGAACTAAAGGAAACTCCAGATTCATACCAGGAAAAACCTGTTATATTTAGGGGATCTTTCTCTGCATGTATTCAGACATATCAATTGTTTTCCTGTTGTCTTCAAGGAGAATATAGCATTAAAGAATGATGTTTTCCTCCTGCAATCCTCTCTGCCTATCACCCTAGCCAGTTAAAAGTTCTGTGAAAGAAATTACAAATCAAATTCCCTTGGATCCCAATTTAGGACTTTCAGTTTGGTGCCTAATGCAGAGCAGGATGATTCTGGGCCACTCACCAGTGCAGACCGTCTTCCCAAAATGCTGATGTTTGCTGAGAACCACTTTTCCAGGATACTGCAAAAAGCTGTTCCTTAGATTAATAAACAGATATCTAACTTTATAGATCAAAAATGTGAAATTCCTTGATTACGACATAGATTAATCTATAAGAATGTTTCCAGCAGCCCTGGGAAATAATGGTTCATAATAATGTTTCAAAAATTAGAACATTTTATTTATCATATTATAAGGCACACTAATAACAATGTAGATTGCCATGTCATTACTAATATGACTAAAAATATGTTCTGTATTTCATGTTGCTCTTTGTATCACAAAATATATGAATAAATGAAAAAAACTCAACTTGCCATTAAACTACATTTTATTTCAAAATAAACTTGGAAAAATATTTTAAAGAAATATCTCTAGAAACTTCACCAGAAGTCAAAACTGCACTTTTGACACATCTGTTTGGATACTGGATTGTTGAGTTCATCTTACCAAAGGGAGGTTTACATATGACCTAGTGTGACTGGTTCAGATGAGGATGCCTACAATAGAGGTATCTAGGATTTGGTTCAGCTGCTTAAACATAAATTTCTAGTACCATGTGACATGCTCCAAGATAGCAGTGGGTTGACCCTGGCAGCAAGCCAGGTGCCCACCAAACTTGCTATATCAATCCCCTCCTCAACTGGATGGGAGAGAGAAAATGTAATGAAAGGCTCGTGAGTTGAAATAAGGGCAGGGAAAAATGACTCACCAATTACCATCATGAACAAAACAGATTTGACTTGGGGAAATTAGTTTAATTTAATACCAATCAAATCAGAGTAGAATAATGAGAAAATAAAAGCAAATTTTGAAACACCAGGCATATGGTCACTCATGATTTCTCCATCTCTCTCCTGCAAGTGGCACAGGGGGATGGGGAATGAGGGCTGTGGTCAGCTTGTCACATGTTGCCTCTGACGCTCCTTCCTCTTCAGGTGGAGGACTTCTCACACTCTTCCCCTGCTCCAGTGTGGGGTTCCTCACATGGGAGACAGTTCTTCATGAATTTCTCCAACATGAGTCCTTCCCGAGGCTGCAGTTCTTCACAAATTTCTCCAGCATGGGTCCCTCCACAGAGGGCAATCCTTTAGGAACAGACAGCTCTAACCTAGATCCCCCACAGCACTTCAAGTCCTGCCAGCCAACCTGCTCCAGTGTGGGCTTCTCTCTCTATGGGGATGTGGGTCCTCCCAGGATCCTGCTTCAGTGCAGGCTTCCCACAAAGTCACAGCCTCCTTCAGGCACCCACCTGCTCCATCACGAGGCCCTTCATGGGGTGCAGGTGTATATCTGCGCCCCCATGGACCTTCATAGGTTGCAGGGGCACAGCTGCCTCACCATTGTCTGCAGATTTTAAAGACATCTGTCATGTCTGAATTCTTCATTGGATCAGTGAAGGAAGCATGCTCACTGTAAGAGCTGGAAATCAAGCTTCTGCTGTGCCATTAATATAATTGCAGCACATGGAAGGGTCTAGGACATGTTTTGCATTAAAAAAACAGCCACTTTTTAAATTGTAAATAGAAGGTAAAATAGGCTTGGAGAAGGGCTACTAAGATGACCAAGGAGACAAAGCACTGATATCCTGCAAGAGGAAGTTTTAACTTGTTCAGCTCAGGCAAATGCATCAAAGAGGAGTAAGCAGTAGGGCAAAAAAGAAGAGCTACTTAACCTAAGGAAAAATTTTGGCCTAAGTACAAGTGTGTGTAACTTGGCTAGGAATAACTGAGCTCTAATCTGGATGAGTGTTTTTTGATCAGAGTAATGATTTTTCAGAACATCCTTCCAAGTGACTGTCAAGTGGACTAGTGATGTCAAAACTCCATCCTGTCCTTGCCCAGAATTTTAAAAACAGAAGATGATGAATTTATGAATCAGATTATCTGCTGCGATTGGCTGTGGTAGCAGGCAGTGAAATCCCCCAGCTGCCTTATTGCTGCTAAGTGAAAGAGGATCAGAGCTAGACTGGTGTGACCTGGCTATTCCCTATTGGTGAAGTTCCATCTCCTCTATGTAGACTGTCCACATGGCGTAAAGCTTGTTTTGGTCTCATCTGTAGCCCATGTGATGCTCTTAGGAAATAAAAGCTATGTTGTGTGAGTTTGGGCACTTGTTCAGTTCAAAGTAACTCAATTGATATGAAGACTGTGCTGTCATCCACCAGAGTGATGTTTTATTATAGCATGAAATAGATACTTGCTGCACACTAAGGTTTCACTGTACAGCACACTGTACCTGAGAAAGCAAAGCCTGCTGAACTATTTTGGTTAGTGCTGCTTTTTGTTGAGTCGCACCTAATTTGCAAACCACATTTCAAGGCTTAGTACCTCAGTGGCCAACAAGTCAGTGACAGAAAACTTGGAAACTCCCTGTTTTGGTTGATGACAGTCCATAAAGCACTTATATGCTGGAATCGGCAGGTCTGTGGACTGGCCCTTTTTCTCGTGTTCAGCTCTGTTCACACAGCTGACATGTAACGTACCATAATTAACAAGGTACAGTGCTAAACTCTGTTAACTGGGTTTCCATTTTGTCTTTCTCATCCAGTTTCTTTATTTGAACAATTACCAATTATATACATTAATAAGTTCTATTTGCATATATGTCATATATACGTATCACTCAATAATAATCAGTGAATTAAAAGAATTAGTTACACTTGCAACAAGTGGTGTACTATATATAAGCATAAAGGGCAGTAGAGGTTAGAAGAATGACTTCAGTTTTAACAGGAGAGGTAAGGGTTGTGTGCAGTGTTGTGCATGCAAACCTAGGTCTGAATAGAGTTTTAATAAATGTGTCAGGACCAGAGATGGAGGAGAGACATTCCATATCACTTTTTTTCTGATAGAAGGTCTCCAATATTTTTAGGGTTGGGAGAGGGTAAGAAAAGGAATTAAAAATGTAATGTTTGTGTGAATTGAATCAACGAATGTATGAAAGTGAAAAAGAAACTTACACTTTTTTGACAGTATTATCAAATTATTCCAAAAAAGAATTGAAAATTATTGCATTAATTACAATGGCATACAGACATGAATGAATGCTGCAATGATTTGTGGAGTTGCCTGGATTATGTATGCTGCCACATACAGACTCAGCATACTGAGGTGTATTAAAACTGCTGGTAATGTTGATGGTGTAACATAAAATTTACCTTAAAACTTATATATTTATCAAAAGGTTTGCTAAGGTCCATGGGCCTTTTGAATGAACTTGAATAGAATTATGGCTTTGCAATGACATGCTGAAAAATGTGCAGTACAATGTGAAACACGGTAAAACTTCTTACTTACAGAGGTAATTTTCAGCCAGGCAGAACCTAATACCTGCTGCATGTTACTGAGATAAACATTTTAGAGCCCTTTTGCCTTTGAGAATCTCATCTTCAAATAAAATAAATGTTGCAATATAGTGTTTCTTTGCATCTCAACTTTAAATGGCAGATTGTAATTAGTGCTTAGAGCATGTGAAATGTGACTTGGGGAATCTGCTGTGTATAGATTACAAATTCTGATTGATTTTATTAAAGAACTGTTTCATTTGGTGCCACCATATGTGATGAGTCACCTAGAGTTGGAGAGATTCCTGACACATATTGCCTGTCCTGTCTGAAAGATATTACAGATCTTCCACGGGAAGGTTTTTAGCATTAGGGAATGAGAAGTGACAAAACAATGCATACACTAAGGAAAAGAGTAAGAAAAATCTAATTTGACAATGCAGTCTGAGAGAATGAGAGTGGAAATATACACTAAAACTCTACACAATAACAAAGACTAAAGTTGTAAAAGGAGGTTTTTAAAGATAAAGGCAAAAAATCATGGGATTTTTTTGCAGTCTGCTTCAAACTAATGCACAGAGACTTCCAGCTACCTTGAAGAGGATGTTCTACAATACACATGGTGTGGCTTATTGCTCTATAATTTATTGAAGAGAAGAAAAACACTTGGATGATATAAATTATTTATACTAAAATAAAATATGAGTGGTTTTGGGGGGGGTGTTTTGTTTTGTTTTTCCCCCAGCAGTTAAAACCAAACCTTGTTTCAGTGTTTCTTACTTGGACACAGGTCTGATCATACAGACAAGGCCAGATTCAATATACTGACCGTGATAGGGAATTTGTGTAAATGAATTAGTACTTCAGAGAAGTTATGAGGAGAAAGAATCAGGAAATCCAAATTAGTTGGACTTCTGAACTTGAAAACATATTGATGTAAATCTGACATTTACTCAGGATTTTTCAGGAAGCGGATGTACAGACCGAGGAATAAGACTTTTACTGCTCTGTAAATATTTCCTAAACATGCATATTTCCTAAACTGTCTGTGATTTGAAGTGATCAATTTACAGACTTTGGAAAAGTTTGTATGGTATGTGTTCAGCTGCAGAATATGCCAGAGTGGAAGGGATCCACAAGGATCATCAAGTCCAACTCCTGGCCCTGCACAGGACCACACCCAAGAGTCACACCATGTGCCTGAGAGTATCATCCAAATACTTTTTGGACTCTTTCAGGCTTGGTGCTGTGACCACTTCTCTGGGGAGTGGTATCAGTACTCAAGAACCCTCTGAGAACCTTTTTCTAATATCTAATGTTGCAATGCAGAGATTCTTTGCATTTCAGTTTTAAATGACAGATTGTAATTAGTTTTTAGAGGAAGCAAAATGTGACTTATGGAACTGATATGAACATATTACAAATTCTGAGTAATTTTATAAAAAACTCATGGTAGAAACATTTTGTATACTTTATAAAATAAAAAGAAAGAAGTTTCTGCATTATTTTGTTACAACAATAATCTTTTCCTGGTCATGCCTTTTTATTTCATTTACATTAGCAACATGTTTCTTTAGTTCAGGGCTTAAATTGCTTCACTGACTGAGTAGTCTTCAAACTATTCTCAAGTAAATTCTCTCTTTCATTGAAATATTTTTCCTTTTCTTATCTCAACATTATATAGCTTTGCATCACTCAGTCTACAGGGGTTACTAAGACCACTTTCCAGAATTTAGAATCTTGTATGTTTATTTCCATATTCTTTTCTTCATATGAAACCAAACAATACTTGCTTGGCATGCCATGGCTCTCTTTAAAAAGAACTGAACCTTGTTTATAGTTTTCAATCTGGATTTTCCCCAAAGTGACTGATGGAAATGTGGAGACCTTGTTTTGAAAAGTCCATGGGGAAGGCAAAAAGAAATGAGATTGAAACGTAAAGAAACTTGTGATCTCTTAGGAGAACCTATAAAAGGCTACTTTATCCTCAGAATGGAGTGGTAGTAACAAAGACAGGATGCAGAAATGCCATGTGTGCTATTTAATACATCCTTACAGCAAACATTGTTAGAGCACAAGTAACCCTTATATTAAACCAGGATGCTTGTCTTTGGACTGTATAGCCTGATTCTGACCACTGGATCATCTTCAATCTCAAATGTGAATCACATTCCTAAACTTGATTTGCAATGTTGGATCCTATGGTGTCCAGGAGGTGTCAGATTGACACCACTGTTTTTTTTTTTAAACTGGTTGCATTCTCTATGAGAAGTTAACATGATTCTACATAAAACAAGGCAGGAAATTATAATAGAACACTGGCAGAATCTGGGACTTTCAGTCCTGTTTTAGCACTTCAAAAATCAGTTCCTAAAACTACTCACTGGACCTGCACTATCTTGAATGGCAGGTGACAGCACCCATACTGTCCTCCAGAGGAAACCATTCCTGAACAAAAATAGAGGTTAAGTAAGCAAGGAGGGTTTTGATTTGTATCCCATAGTGAATAGAAGAGTTAGAATCACAGAATCTTATAGGTTGGAAAAGTCTCTTATGATCACTGAGTCCAACTGTTAACCTGATGCTACCATGTCCACCATTAAACCACGTTCCTAAGCATCACAAGTAGAAGTTGAATGGAAGCGCCACTACAAGATGTATTCTGAAATTTTACAATTTGGCTACATTCTGTATGAGAATTGAAACAAAGTATTTTAAAATTCTCTGAGGGAAATTGAAGTTATATCAGGTAGCTAGAAACATTTTGTTTCAAGAAAATTCAGGCTTTTAATTTTGTGGTTGACAATTTTTTCCCTACAAAATATAGGAATACACAATTAAAATATTCAAATTATGATGGACTTTTTAACAATAAAAAACTTTGATCTGCATACGCTGCCAAAGGGAATTCAATCCTCTTGACAATTTCCTTCCGTTTTTACTTCCGAAATTAAATTCTAGGAAAACTGACCTGATTTTACAAGGGTTCTTGATGGTACGGCATATTCTGGTGGAAAACGGCTTGTTGAGTGTCCCTGAGCAGCTTTGGTAATGAGTTTATCCATGAAACATTTTCTGAACAGGTAATGTCTACTGAATTGAATTACTGTGCTTCCTCTATAACACACTGATCTTTAGATTCATGATTTCATTTGTGTACTTTCCTGTTTTATGGCTTAAGTGAAGCTAATCAAGGAATAAAAAAACCAGGACAGAGCCCTGTATTCACCTGCAGTTTACATTTTCTTATTTGCAGATCTGCAAGCTTTTCAAAACTAAGGCAATATAAAATTAACTGTTCTTTTGAAAGATGTTGGGATTTGCCCTTATTCCCATCAGGGAAAAGTTTTATCTTTTGAAACATGGCTTGACTTTAGTTTTTACTCTAATTAAATCAGTTAGTAAAAGGAGGGAAAAAAACCCCCAAACTGTCAAGAAATTAGCTATAAGACCAGTCAGTTCATTAAAAATAAATAAATAAGTAGCATCCATTCTGTCTCTGCAATATATCACAAAGGGGAGAAGAGATTATAAAGAGGAAAAATAAAGATATTACTTTCATTCATTATAAGTTGGTGTAATAAATTTTAGAAATGCTGTACTTAAAGTCATTCTAACAAAATAAAAGTCACATGTTGCTCATTCACCTAGGTATATTCTAAATATATTTTTTTTTATCTTTTTCATTGCCTTGATAATGTAAAGCACTAAAATGGTAAGAATGGTGTATAATTTCAATACAAAGCTTCCATAAATAATAATACAGGATCCATGTTCAAGACTGCGCTTTGCTGGTGACACAGTGGATTTCCACAAAAAGAAAGATTCGTTGTGTTTACTCTAAGGGTAAAGAAACAATGGAATTTCATGTCTAGGGCAGATTTGGAGTTCCCATCACTGGAATTAAATACCTGTCAGACAAGACAGATATAGTACGGTAATATAACCAAAGAGATGATCTCTCAGGTTTGCTTCAAGACTATCTTCTATAATTCTGGGATAGCCATTTTATGAGCTTGTGGAGGGCAGAGGGAAAACAGTCCTTCCAGCCTGATTGCAGCTGCTCACTGCTCTCTGGGGCTGCTGCTGTTCCCTGTATCCCTTTGAAGAAAATGTGCACTACAGATGTGTGGTTGCTTCACCATCAGGTTTTCTCTCTATAAACCAAGTTTGTTCAAATTTTGGTATATTAGAGGTTTTCCAAAGTGGATACATCCATGACATATAACACTTGGCCCTGTGCCTTTCCTGTGCTCTGCATGTTGTCCCTCTAGCCTTAGGAGAGAGTCTCTGTATTTTCTTTACTGGTGCAGGCAGACTAGCATGATTGATCTGACAGTGAGAGTGACCTGGAGAGGCCAGACTTTTAGCTCCATAGAGCCTCAGGTATAACCAATGGCTAAGCATGTGAAACATGTCGAGTTCAATAATCGCCTGGCTGCTGCTGAGCTCTGTAAAACCACTGCCTCATGCTGAAAGGCACATTGCCTTTGACTGGCACAGGCTCGTGGAAGAACAGAGCCATCGCTCCCTCCAGGGACATCCCAGTTTTACTTCTCTGAATGGGGCTTTCCCAATAAAAGGGATAAGGAATGTTGAATGAGGCCACCATGAGGTTATTTGCACTCCTGCTGCAGCCCATTTTCCCAATCTGCTCCTTGACTCCCAAGTGTGATAACATATTAGCATTGTCATTTTCTGGACATTTTTAATGAAGCCAGTGGCTGTAACAGAGTTAGCCAGGTCTCCTTATCTGTATGGACCTTTAGCAGCAACTGTAGTAATTTGAAATTATATGAGTCTCCTGAGAAATATGTTACATATTTTCTCATAGGATATTTCAGAGCTGTATTATGCCTGTAAATTTTGCTAAGGAGAGGGTAGGATAGCTTGTCTTTCCCTGTGATACTCCAGTCTGCATGTTGTATTTCCATATGGTGTAAATACTGTTGCTCCATTGACTTCACAATCATCTCCTACTGAGACAGCTGCATCTCCTGGCTGTGTACAGCAAAAATTAAGACTTGAGTGAGAAGTATATGAGGAAAATTCTGCTTCTGTAGGAAGCAATATCAGTGGGCCAGGGCAAACAACTTCCAAGAATGGACTGTAAGGGGATATTTATCCTCCCAAAGCAGACACTTCTGTCAGCAAAATTACTGCAGTTAACAGTCAATGCCTCGTCAATGCCTTGTTGGATCTCAGCCACTTATTTCTGGAATCAGTTTACTGGGCTGTAAATATTCAAGCAACAAAAACTAGGGGCTGGGACTTTATTTCCCCCACTTATCTTCAGCTAGGAAGCTGCCATCTATTCTCCATACTTACCCTTCTACTCTTGCCCCTTCTACTTCCAGGTAGAATCACTGAGGTGATAGTAGTTTAGTGCTAACAATAAGACCAGTTAGGAACATGATCTTTTCCTAATGAAGATTAAATAACGAGTACTCCAGATTATGCACTGTCTTTAATCTTAGTTGGAAGAAGTCCATGGTGGTAGTGTTTCCCTATGACACCTTTAACTATTTAGACTACAAGTATCCCACAGGTCATCTTTTTTAAATTTATTTAACTTCTCAGTTTGAGAATAAATTATTTGCTCAAGCTTATGATTCTCACACAAGTTTTCCTGGGATTGAAGCAAACAATATCTGCAAAAATGTCCTTTACTTCTTAGAAGCACTTGTTATTTTCTAGTGGCCCACACATTTGTTGACCTTCAGAACAGAGCTGCAGGTATCACTGATTTTTTTGGTTCAGTGTTCAAACAACAACAACAACAAAAAGTCATTTTGGATCTACCTGAAATTAAAATTTGTTTGGTTGCTTCTCTCCCAGCTCCTGAGAATCAAAACTAAAAATCATTTTAGACTGAAGGAAATACCTTGGTTGATCCCACATAATGTTAGATATACGTTTTGCCACTTAAGTAATGCAGAGGAAATTTGGGAGCAAATATTGAATTGACAAGGGAAATTAATTAAAAAAGTGAATTTATGCTATGTACTTCTGTTTATCTCCTTATTCTTGCCTGTTCAATCCCAATGTTTGCAGCAGCTTTTGGGGAAGTGTGAGCTGCAGGTTCAGCTCCCGTCTCTCTCTGATTTTAAATATAGATTTTCTATCTGTCTAGCATGCCTATTGGTGCATTGCAGTCTCGCTTGCTGAAGCTGTTCCACTTTTTGTAAATAATTGAGTGTTCATTTTGACAGACAGAGAAATAAATGTGAAAGCCTGGTTCTTTAGTTTGCTGGTTATGACATTTTAGCTTGGAGCTATGAAAGTCAGCTGAAGTCCTTGCTTCAGCAATGGTTTAACCACTTCTGCTGGCTACAGGGGCTTTGGAAAGAGAGCTCGTTCCTAGAAAAATTGGAATGCCAGTGGTAAGAGTACTCTTTAGCAGCAAGGAAGACTCATCAAGTTCTGATGTAAACAGGGCAGAGGAGAAGTAGAAAACAATTTCCTGCCCTCCGTCTACAAGTGCTTTCCTGAGGGGCAGTCCCAGTCTGCTCTATGTAGTTCCCATGGGGCTGCTGTAGTGTTTTTGTAAAGTTTATAAAATGTTACATTGTTTTGTCTTATCAACAGTGCTTGTCTAAACAAACCTGAAACAGCAGATGGTTTTAGATGTTCCCAAATTAATTTTTTGGTGTAAAGAGACATGAAAGGAATGTCTACCAGTGCTAATTCAGAACTCTTCTTAGATTTGACTTGATAGGATTTTTTGAGGTACTAGTGGAGTGAAGGAGAGGCTATATAAGGAAATAATCAGTGTGTGCTGCTTGAGGATGTTTTCTCTGTGAGTGAATAGCTGAGTGTGAATTTTAAAAAAATCTAGTTTCAGTCTTGTTAGTCCTTGAGACAGTCATATTTTATAAATAGAAATAATAAATGTGATCACAAAATGCTTATAAGAACTTTGAAGATGTAAAGTGCTAAAAACAAAGAAAAAACAGAAAGAAGTTCTAAGTTCATGTCAAAGGAAAAGTCTCCAAATTTTGACAGTTTGACAGTCATTTTCTCTTCTGGGTGATACTGCAAGTGATATCTCAGACTTCCATTTAAAGGCACACCAAGCACATGCTGAGTATGTATATCAGTGAATTTATTTAAAATAAGAAAAGGTCCTTAAAGATGACAGATAACAAGCTCCCGAACAATTATTTTGCAATAAATAACTCAATGCAAAATATTTTTAGGAGAACACATGTTCAACACCCTGAGAAAGGCTATATGGGTCACTGAATCCACTCACTATCAGTCATCTCAAATAATGAAATTATGTTATTGAAGTCTAGTTCAGAGAACACCTGTTTCACACATCTTTATACCTGTCACCCAAGAATTCCTCCCAACAACTCTATGTTAATTAAAGACCAAATTTACAGGTATAGGATTCCTCAGTCCTTTTTCAGTGTTTTGCTTTTTAAGGACATCAGCTACGCCTTGGCATTATAGCCCATCCTTCTGAGAAAGGCAGAAAAAACAGTGGTTCCTATTGATTCAACCTGAGGAAAAAAAGCCCTTTGAAATTTCATGGTTAATTTATGCCTGAGAACGGAACTACAGATCTGGAAAGCACTACAAACCAATTACCTACCTGGACCTTGTTTTATCACACCCTATTTTAGAAATCTACTATGTAAAAGCCTACAACTGAGCTAGTAATAGAGACTGCCTTAAAGGAAAATGTGCAAAAATGAACATTTCTGGAAGACTTCTGATGGTTTATTACCTAACATATGTTGACAGGGGTTGTGCACTGGAAATGACTGTAAAGGAAACATTTGTTTTCAGCTCAAATGTAGGCATCAATACCACAGGTGTACTCCAACTTAATTAAGCTTAATTAAACTTATTTTATGGCAGGATGCCCACCTAAGATGTTTCCCTGACAAAATGGAGACATCATCCTTAAATATCCTTTGTATTCTAAGTATCCTATCTTCATCAGTTTTGACCCTGTTACTGTTGTCTGGTCAGAGCATAGAAGGCAAGCAAGGCAATGGAAGGGTTTGTTTTACAGAACATTGATTCTGAGAAACTCTAAGGTAATGGAAAAACAAAAAAATGAAGATGAAGAGGAGAAAATGAAAAGGGAAATAAACATTCAACTGTGTAAAGTGTTCAATTATGTGACTTTAGATTATTGAGAAATAATAATTTTGAAGCACAAAATGTACTGTTTTACTTTATTGCTAAGAAGCCTCAAATTTATCTGCTTGAGAGTTTAAAAAGTCAATTCTTTAATGAACAAGAAACCCTGCTGGTGTTATATTGTCTCCCTTATTGCCATAGAGTTATATGCCAAATTATTTTATTAAGCTGAGAATGTAATACAATACTATTTAAAATTTTTGGAATCTTATTTTATTAAAGCTAATATTCAGAGGTTATTGAAAGAATCAGAAGGCAATTGTTTCAATTGTTTTAAAGAAATGGTAATGTTATTTTCAACTTCCTTTTTAATTCTTGCCTTACCAGAACACTATGCCAGTCAAGAAAAACTCATTAATTCAGTTAACAAGCATAACACCAGTTTTTCTCGTGAAATCAAGTAGGCAGAACTCAGCTACACATTGCCCATTAGCCCAATATCTTCTACCTTTTCTTGTGAAGAGCTTATAGCTCTGCTTGGTATAACATTTCTTGAATTAATTTCATAATGATCTATTCCTTTCCTGTTGTGCAGCAGTAAAGAAAAGGGCCTTTGGAGTATTTTACCTGCTGTCTTTGCATTCTGTGCGTACAGATAGTATTTCTTCAGTATGTCTTTCAAGAAGAAGAAACCCAATAAAACACTTCAAAGGAGCAAAGGTTTCAGAAAGGGGAGGAGAAGAAATTTTTATGTCTCCTCGCATATCAGAAAGCTATTCTTGCCAGCATGGTACTGCTGAGGATGGTGTATTTGTTAGAAGAGTAATATTTTTTGCATGTCCTACAAGTGTGGAAGAGATGGGCCTCCAGTACTGTGAGTACTCATCATCACCCAGGTAAGGAGTTTAACCTTAAATAAGAATGAATATTTAAAAGTACCTACAGAATTTCAAAGCCTCCTGGCTTTAGTCAGGAATAGGTTGCTTTATATAGAAGTTACCTCTTAAAATTTTTCCTATGTGCTTACTTCTGGCAAAATTTTTTCCAGTTACTCCAACTTAGGCAGAAAATCTTCACAGACGTACTATTCATTATCTGCACAATTTCTTTCATTATGACAAGCAAGGACTTGTCAGACACACAGAGTGTTCCCTAATATCCACCATGGCATGGAAGTGCTTTGCATTTTAACTAGAGGTCAGAAAATATGGCTGCAGAGTTTGATACTGCTGATTTCCTCCTTCAATAACATAATAATTGCTTTAAACTGAGTGCAAGCTGTAAGTAAGTTTTTGAAAATACTGGCTCAGTGTTTGATAGATTCACATATTCACATTTCTTCTAGTGGGTCATTCCCCAAAAGACATTTGAATACTTGAGTTCTACTGGCAGGAAAACAAATGTTGAAGTTGCAAACACCATACTTAAATTCACATACAGATGTACTCATGTCCAGAGTGTAATACTCACCAAAATGATAAAATTATGT
Source organism: Lophotriccus pileatus (assembly GCA_035583135.1). Taxonomy (NCBI): domain Eukaryota; kingdom Metazoa; phylum Chordata; class Aves; order Passeriformes; family Tyrannidae; genus Lophotriccus; species Lophotriccus pileatus. The sequence goes on from JAWWES010000001.1 coordinate 56,926,311, forward strand.
CACATGCTTTACCAAACCAATTACAATCAACAAATGCAAATCATGTAGTAAGCACTGTGTATCAAAGGCTCACAGGGAATGTTCAAGTTCAATACAGGGATAAAAATATTTACCAGATATGGTCAGATGATTTTGATTAACAAATAAACTGGAAAGTAGATTTGCTAGCAGATATTCAGCAAGCAGAAAATGGGCTTACATTCAGCAGATGAATTATTCATTGTGAATTATTTGCTCAGTTCTAATAATTACAGAAGGGAAAAATTAATTAATGTTACAGCAAATACTTTAATTTTTAAAGACTGATCATTGAAATGAGTCTCAAAAAAAGATTTCTAAATGGAAGAAAAAATGAGACATGATCAAGAATAATATGAAGCTTCAACCTGAATAAAATTTACACCTGTGATTAATCTCATACACATATAGTTCCAGTATAGAACTTGGACTTTTAAATAACTTCTTACTTATTTTCCTTTGCATGATGCTTATGAAAAATGTCTTTTTCTTAACCAGGACAGTATCCTAGTTGTATTAAGTACAGGTTCAGCTCTAATTGTTTTACCGATAATTTTATTGCCATTTCTTTGTTTCTTGCAGTCACAGTCTCCTAGAAGCTCTACTGAATGGAAGTATTCCCAGCAATGAAGCAACCACAAAAGTAGGGTTAAAGTCACTAAACTGACAGTATGGATCTTGATGGAGACTATCAAGAGAATGGTGGGAGGAAATCTTTGCACTGGCGTGGCTCATTTAATCTTACAGGGAGTTAATGGAAAACAATGACTGAGAAAGCTACTTTATCTTGGTCACCCTTTTCACTGGTAAATCTTTTAAAACAATATATAGATTGCATGAGAGAAAGTATTGTCCATGAAGGAACAGTTTATAATAGGATTTTATTTATTTAAATTATTATATCAACAGCCTTACAGCAAGGTTATTCACTTATAAATTTATTGGTAAACATCTGTTTTGAGACATTCTCATCATTCATTGAACCAAAGGCTGCCAAAATTACCATAGAAAAACATGGCAATAAAATTTTTCATATTTTCATGAAAAGTGGTTTCCTTTTAAAAAAATTTGGCATCAAAAATGGTTAAACAACACATTTGAGAAGAAGAACCATTTAGTTTGGTTTTGCTGACCTTTTATCAAGTGCCAAAGTCTAATAGAACCTCCTGATAATTTCTGGAGGTTGTTTAAAACTTGAATATAAAATGCGTTCTGCTGCTCTAGGGCTGACTGAAAGGGATACATTTGATTCCTCTACTGTGTTGTTTAACTAACAGAAGTTCTGTGCCATTATATGTTATTAAACCCATAATTTAAAACTGTGTTCCAAAAACACTTTGTGAAAACATGGGTTCCCATCAGCATCCAGCTGCTTTAGAGCTGAGCAACTATTTTGTGGCTATGACTCACAGGGTGAAAGGCAAGAGCAGCACCTGTCAACATGTGTGTATGCCGAAAGCTGTCTCAAAAATACAGAGACCCACTGTGCTGAGAAGCTTAACAAAATATAGCAAGGGTGTCCCTCCCCCAAAGATTTTTCCACTATGATATAACCCGAAACCACAGCATCATCAGGAAATGAAGAGGCTCTGAAATGGAAGGCAGAGATAAGATGTTTCAGATCTTATTACACAAAATACTTACATGCCTAGATTCACAGGCTTATGTTTAAAAAATGAAAAATACATAAGGAACAAGGGACACTAAATACGTCAGGATCCCTACTGGCTACCTGCCTAAATATTAGTCGAAGCACTTGTTAATGCAGCCTGAATAAAAAGAAAAACAAAAAGCTTCCTGAAATCAGATTTCAAACAAAAGCAAGCAAAGGGATTTTCTCTAGACTCCCTTTCCTTCTTTTTAGGGAAACTCTGGCCCTTGGGTCTGTCCAAATTTAGAATATTAGAAAGTAATAAAATTTTTTTTTTTAAATTTGTTTCTTTTTCCTATGTTTGTATCTTCTAGATTCTGCCCCTCATAAAGCAATTAACCTCATCTGAGCCCTGGTACAGTTTCCCATGGCATATCTCCACAGCAATTTCTGCAGCGGGTCAGACATCTGCTGAAGTCACTTGCTTCTATGATTTCATTTTCTTTGCTACATGAGGCAAACATACAGCAGAGCACCAAGAGGAATGAGAAGCACTCGTGTTAATTCCATCCATCACAGTTCTTTGTAGCACCTCAGATGTGACGTTTTAATCCTCTGAGCCTCATTTACTGGATATGCCACATGGCAATTCATGTTTTCAGTTTGAAAGTAGCGTTTGGGATCAGCAGCCTTTTTAGCCCTTTGCCTTCACCCTCTCTGTTAGTCTCCTCTGTCAGCAGCATGTGCCCTGCTGGATCCCCTCAGTTGCTCTTCTGAAGCATGTTGAAAGTCTGTGTGCTATATTTTTCCTTTTCCATATTTTCTCTTTTTTTTTAAATGAAAATTTCCCTAGCCAGTGGCAGCTGTTGGATCTCTAACTGTAAGTGGAATACCTCACAATAACAAGACTTTGCCACATACGAAATAACAATATTTCCATAATACTGTGGCATGGCAACCAATACATTAACTTGGGATGCTTTATGACATCAGGTGCTACAAATCACCTTTTTAATTCTCCTTAAAAAATACAGCTCAAGAAAGGAGATTTTTCAATCACAAAGCTACACATTTCATTAATATTCTCATTACAGTTCATACTACTTATTTATGTCATGCTCAGAAGTGTGATAGATGCTATACGGCTCTGCAGACCTTAGGAGCAAGCTTTAGATACTACAAGGGAAGCGAGACCTGAACAATAGGTGAATCAGTCAATTTCTTTTTATATTAATTGGATCTGGGAGGAAAACTGAAGTAGGGAAAAAACACACTATTCAAGAATCTCTAGAACTTCCACTGACTTTAATGGCATTAGTATTGAGGCTTTAATGACAGCCTTGTTCTCTTTGAGCAACAATGACAATAATTTTTCACTAAGACTCTGTAAAACCTCCTGTTTATTTTTTCTTTCTCCACTTTTTCCAGTAACATTTAAGTGTCAGCTTCCAAAACCTGCCTGGTGGGGAAAGCCTGATTTTCACTTTCAGTGGATTTCTGATGCCTGACTAACAATAATAAAAGCAGTTTGTGTCCCTGAACACTCTCAGGAATATTGCAGCCTGAATTTGGTGTTATGCATTGCAGTTCGGCCTTTCAAAACCATCTGTGGAAACAGAGCACACCTCCTTGTCAGACTGCTCAATTCTTCAATTAAAATGTGAGCTGTCTCTTTTATAGTTCTGTGTTTTGTCTCCATTGCTTATTGCAGCACTTCTACCTGATGCACGATATTTTAACACTTGCTTTCTGGCAGTCTGTTATATATTGAGGATTTTTTGTCCTCTAGGAGTAAGCTCTGTTGTTTTGATTGATTTTTCGCTCTTTTTATTACCTGCAAAATACTAGGTTCTGAAAGTAATAGCAACCATCGTTAAATAGTATAGGAAATAAAAGATACTTCAGTTGTCTTAAGGCTGTTTCAATCTCCTTTTCCCTTTCTACAGAGGCACATAGGTTTGTCTATGGCTTAGAAAAAAAAAAAACAAAACCAAAACCAAAACAACAACAAAAAAAAACCAAACAAAAAACTAGCAAACCGCTTTTTCTCCATGTAGAGTTTTTTTGTCCTTTAAAGGCAAACTTGAAAGGCTGTAGATTGTTTGAAGAGAATAAGAAAAATAAGTTAGGTTCTAAGAGCCTACTTTATTCTGCCCACTACATTTATTCCTGCTGTTAGCAGGATTAAAATTTACTACTAGAGAGAGGCATAAATAAAGACATGTTCTTGAAAAATATATGCAAATGTGAGCACACCTTTCAAAACCTCATTTGGCAGTTCAAATGCTTAAGTGCCTGAGCTAGAAGCTACTGTAAAATTGAGTGCAAGGTGGAGAAAATGCATACAAAATAAGGCAGAGTCAGAAGGCGGCTGCAGTCCAGGTCTACAGAGTACCAGTCCAGGACAGCATCCTCTAGGGTACATTGCCATATATTTACCTTGGTTTTGTTTGTGAGAGGGCATTGTCTTTTCTGGATGGTCATAATTTTCTGGTCGGGGAGCTGAACCTGGATTTTAGGACATAGTCCCCCTCTTAGGATTTGCTCCCAGCTGTCCTTCCAACAGTGGTAAATAACCTTACAGGATGTGCTAGGGAAAAGTCAGATTGCTGCTGGGAGAGGAGGGAGGAAAGGGCTAAAGCTGTTTCTGGAAAGGGTGTGCAGCAGGTTGACAGCATCATTTTCTATGTCTGATCCCAGGGGAGGAGGCTAACTGAAGGCGGGCTGTAGAGTCTGGGTTTGGAGTCCTCCAAAATCAATAATGCCAGTCTGTATTCAGCACCAGGATTTTCAGGGCAGGTAATTTAATATGGCTCAGAAATCTTCCTGTATAAATACCCTAGCTGTGGTTGGTTGAAAACTGCTTGACCTGTCAGTCCTTGACACAGGGAATTGTTGGGAGCAGATTCTCTGCAAATCGCTTTAAATTGCACCCAGATAATTAGCCCCTGGAGGACTGGGCACACTTTTCTCACACAGAGATGGTCCTGGCATTCCACACCATTCCTCTCTCCTGCTGCTGACTTCACTGGTAAAGAGATATGACAGAGGAAATTGTGTGGTAGCTGATGTGCCCTGTCAAACAGGTGCTTGATCGCTTTTCTAGGCACCTTGCAATGTTAAAGGCCAGTGTAATTTAGAACAGCCTGTGGATTGCTCGGACATGGGCCAAGGGAATGCCTTCCACAGAGCAACAGCCCTTTTTGCACAACAGCCTCAACCTATGCAATTTGATTGCACCTGAGGAACCAATCCTTTGAATGACAAGGGCAATGACATGAACCTGGATTAAAATAGAGTGAAAGCTGGGTTTAATCCTCCCCTTATTTTCTCTCAGAATGATTTCTAATCAGAGGGGCCAACCTGTGAAAGGTGTAGCTAGTTAGCATATATTTTATTCTTACTTATGTGTTTATTTGCATTATTTTCCAGGCACATGAATGAATGATGTGAATAATGTGATTTGAATGCTTCAGTGACTAGGTATTTTAAATAAAACCAAGAGGGGATTGATCAGTGTCATGAAAGAGCCAAAGAATCCCTTAAACAGCAGCTCACATAACTGTGGATTGCATAATTCAAAGCTGTCCTGGGGCATCTTTAAATGATGAATAGATTTTGTTTTCTTACTTTACATTTTTGAGAGGAGAAAGTTAGATGCAAGTTTCTCATTGGTCATAGTGCCACTGACAGATGTGAAGTGTTTTCCTTGAAAGGGAAGACGCCATGCCTGCCTGCTGTTTTAGAGTGGGAAGTGTGGGGAGGGATCAGCTTAGCTCAGCCCAATAGGAGACACTGCCCGAGCAATGCTTTTTCCCTGGTTAATTAAGATACGTGTTGGAAAGGTAATACAGGGAGACAAGCTGAAGACTTTTAAAGTCGCTATTAGATGTTGTTAGTGAGGATGGTGTAAGCATCCCTGGCTTGCAAACCAAATTGCTGTCTGGTGCAGCAGGGCTGCTATAGCCTCCCAGAACTCTCCAAATGCTGTTCAATGCAGCCAAGCCCACGGTGGCAGGCATCAGATGGTGTGAGGCAGCAGGTACGTGAAGAAGTCCGACATAATGACTTTATTTGTTCAGAACATTTAAGTTTTTCAAATTAGCAAATTAAGACAACATAATTAGTTAACAAAACACTGTACTTGCTCAGCCCATGAGCCTGAAGAGCTGGCATCATTAAAATAACACCTGTGGGTTGTGTCTAATTACCGAATTTTTGAGACAGAGGTATACATTTTAATTTTCTGCCTTTTAAAACTGAAGTCAGAGTTTAACAAGTTGATATTTATGAGAGAGGAGATTTTAATTTGTAGATCGAGCAGCAGGTTGGTTGGTTTTTTTTTTTTCCTAGGATCCACTAGGTGGCACAGCGCGCCCGCAGTTCGCCCGAGCCACCTCGGGACCGGGGATGGAAACGGAGATGGGGCCGGGGCCGGGACCGGGACCGGGCCGAGGGCTTGGCTCGGGGCCGAGGCCGCTGCAGCCAGGGCCGGAGGCCGTGTAAAAACAAGCAGGAGCAATGGCCAGCGTGATTCAGGCAAGAAGACCCCTTCAGGTACTGAGCTGCATTCTTGACTCCCGCTGGCAAATCTAGGCGGAGACCCCGATGTGGGGAAATAAGTGGTTCTTGTAAGTGATGGTGTTGGGAGATGGGATTGGGGGAGAAGGTGTCTGTGCGATCTTGCACCGCTGTCCTAAGATGTTACACCTGATGCATGCGTGTGCCCATCTCTCTCTGCAGCTGCCTTTGCAGCTCTCTTAGAGGTATTGTGGGTGTTGATAAATCTCTGTGTAATAAAGCTGGGGCAACACCCCACCAAAATGTTGTGCCCAGCATTGCAAGACGTTGTCTTTGGCATACTGCAAATTGCAGCAAAGTGATATCAGTCATATAGGGGTTGATTCTGTAATGCCCTTTCTGTAACCACTTCAGGGCAGAGATTGGTGGTTTTTTTATGTTCAAGGCAGTGGCAAGTGTGCTGGCAGTGCTTAAACAACACGTGGCATTTCATAGTGGAGCCTAATTTTAAGTACACTTCAGTGATACGCTGCCAGTAGATTAGCGTGGGGGATACCACAAAATTATACCCTGTAGATTGCAATAAAATACATTTTCCAAAGCAACATGCATTTGAAGAGAGGAGGGGACTGCAAATACACTTGTTTGCTTGCCCATTTAAACAAAAAATATCCTTTCAAAGCATGTAAAGAAGCTTGGCAAGAGAACTGATGTGAGAGGCCAGATTCCCTGATGTGTGAGGGGATTGCTGCCCTGTGAGTGTGGTTACAGGTCCCCTGTGAAACATCCCTTGGATGCAAGGAATCTCCTTTCTCCTCGGATACAGGGATTTTCTAGGTACCATTGCATCTCTATGCTACCTTATGACAGCACAGTGTGTAGTCTTAGAGAAGGGAAGGATGAAGGAAAACCTCTGGTCTCCTGTAATAGTTGCAGTACCTCTGGTTGGAGCTTGCAACAGAAGCACCAAGAAGGGATTGTCAGGCAGCAGCTCAGAGAGAGTTTCTGCATAGCAAATTAGAATGGTGATTGAGGCACTGATAAACTGGTTGTCTTCCCTGGGGTCTGGGGCTTACTGCCAGATTGAACAGCCTGGGATGTGTATATCCGTCTTTCCCTAGACAAGAAATAGGGCATCACATGCCCAGGAACTAAGGTTCCTGTAAATATAGCATTTCATCCTGTATTCTCTGATCCTGTAGGCTATACTGAAGGTGGGTTAGGTCATACAGGTACAGGTAGCAAGACAGGATCCTGAAATCAAGACTTTTTCTTCCTCACTTTTTTTTCTTCCCCCACCTCGACCTGCGGGGGAAAGGCGAGCTCAGAGCTTGTCTGCAGCTACAGTGCAGCTGCTGGCACAATTCCAACATCCCCACAGGTACCAAATGTTTGGGTGACTGGAGCTCAAGGACTGTGCCTGGCATGTGTGCATCTACACACTACACAAACTTCTCATTTCCAGGGTATGAGGTGCTGTGTTACCGAGATGCTGAAGATGACAAGATCCCATGGACCAGCAAACACGACCACTTCAGTATGGCCCAGGGTTTAGCATACATTCTTCTTCTGGTTTTTGATTTTTATTTTTTTTTTTTTTTTAATGCAGTGGCTGTTTCACGTAGACTATATATTAAATCTTTCATACTGTATCATGAATACTTATGGCAACACAGTAGGAGTTCAACAGGCCATCCCTGGCAGGAACAGCACAGCAGTGTTCTGACAGAGAACGAATGACATCAGAAGCCCGCACCAAAGCTTCCATCAGTGTGGGAGCAGGACTGCTGGCCAGAGCTGCTGGCAGAGAAAAGACCCCAACCAAAAAATACCATTTCTAGCTTATTGTACTTGATTTGCATTCTCTCCTAAATAATGAAATTGTAAACAGTAAGACCTACTTAATCAAAATGTAATCGTAACATGGGTTTTAAACAACTTTTGGAATTTGCACAGGAAAATCAAAATTAGATAAAGATTTTTGAACAGGAACACCGGGGGATAAAAGTGAGTGAGGCAAAACAGAAAGAAAACCAATCATCAGACTGTATCAATCATTTCAGTGTAATTGAACTCAGAAAATATACATTCTCTCACTTGCACATTAGAATTTTGTTTATAAGGATATTACTAAAAAGTAGTTGCATTTTAGTGTGTGTAATTCCATGTTTTCACAGCACAACTTACTACTTTGCAATTAAGACTTTTTTTTATTATTATTTTTATTTTTAGCATTCACACTAGCATTTTGTTCCTATGGATATAGGATTTCAGCCTGTATTTCTTGATGCTGAAGACAAACCATCCTGGGCAGTGCTAAGGGGTTAGGCATAGATCAGTCAGGAATTAACAGGTTAGTTAATTTCAAGTGATTGAGCTTTAAACAGCATTTGGATTATCCCATGCTAAAGCATCTCAAGCTGTAAATCACAGTGGTAAAACACAGTGATTCCTGAGGGTATATCATTTGCAAACCTTCCCTAATGATTTTAAAATCTCTCAAATGAATTGGTGTATTGACACAACTCAGTCCACAGTGGGGAATATTTGTAGTTCAATAGCTATAAATCCTGGAACAGTTGAGTAATCTTAAATAAACCCAACTCTGTAAATGTTATATACATCTACCCTATGTTTTAAAACCATATTAGCTCATTTAACAGCTCTAACAGAGAACTGCTCTCTCTTATTGCTGTCTCCACTGGCAGGTTCACAAGAGGAGGGGAAGCTGCAACTGTCCTACTCTGTTCATGGACCAGGTACCGATTTCTTCTGTAGGTACTTAGTTGCACACACACTGGATGAAGGAATTGGGAGCTTTCTGTCCAGCTCTGAGGGGGAATACAGACATCAGTTCTATGTGAACATATTGTTGATCACCTGCCTCCTGACAATTCACCTTTTTTGACTGAGCTCTTTTGATTTTAACCCCAAGTCCTTGCTCTAAGCATAATTTTGGAGAAAAATAAAATGATTCCACCATATATTAACAGCTGTTAATTTATACTATCTACAACATCTTGAGTGCAAATAGGTGCATGAGAAATATTGCCAGTATGAAAGAGTTCAGACTTTGATGGAAAAAGTGCAGATTTATACTGGAATTTCAGGTTCTCACAGTGCAGTGTTCAACTATGGTAGTGACAAATGTTGATAGATTTAAATGTGGCATACCTCATAGTGTGAGTAAATGTAACATACTGCAAAAGGCTGCAAGAAAGCATTTCTTCTAATGAAATTACATACATAATTAATGCTATGGACCTCATTATGCATGAACAGTGGAACAGTTCTGAACAACTTGAGACATCTGTCTAAACAAATCAATGAGAAATCTTGATGATCTTTTCTATAGAAACTTCCTATGATCCAAGAGTTTTTCCTGTTAAAAATGGTGATCCTATTGCTCCTTTAACTTTTATAGAAATTGAATTAATGCAGTAATGATGTCATCAAACTCCCCTGCATTGTAATTACAAAGATCTGGTAGGGGTATATCCTTTTTCTAAACATTGTCACATCATTTTATGTTGATCCCTGATCCCACTTTCAATATATCTAGGATTACCGTACTGAACAGTACATAAAGCAAACATTACCTGCAGTCAATACTATAAGGGCTTGTCTGAGTCAGCTGCAAGTGCACTTTAGAAACTGCCTTTTCTAAAATCATGGCATGGCACTGGAGATCAAACAAAACACTGAAGATGTTAGTCCCTGAATTTACATCTCAGGATTTCAAAAAAGGGCATTTGCAGTGGAAGACCCAGCATAAAGCTCTCATGCCCTGCACTATAAGAGAAATGTCAAAGTCTGTTTATTCATCCTTGTGCTCAAATGGCCTGATCCAAATCTCACTGAAGTTAATGACGAGACTCAGGTTATAATAGGTTTTGGATTAGACATTTATTAAAACAAGTGTAAATATTTCTATTTCACTAATGTAAAATTTCTCTGTAAGCAATTACACCTACCAAGTCCTCAAGATGTTGAAATTTAGGGGTATAATTGAAGTTTATGAAATGGTTTATATTCTGAGAATGTAGAGACAGTTTTGTTTTGGCTATCTGTGATTTTTTTACCATGTATCTGTTGAAATATCCATGAAAATAAAACCATATACACAGACACTTGGAAATTCTCTACTATTTGTACGTTACTGTTAATAAATACAGAAAATATTGATTTTTCTCTCCTTCTCCAGATCTATTTTTCAGTGTCTTTCTTTACTACACAGATAACAGAAAGAAATAAAATAAAATATGATGATTGTCTTTTGGAATTAAAAGACACAAATATAAAAAATATTGCTAAACATAAAGTAAAAACTGGGTAAACTTATATTAAAAAATATATGCACAGCTTCAAATGCAGTGTGCATATGTTCACTGAGGACATATGTCCTAATTCAGGAGAATATTGCTTACACTTAACACATTGAAGTGTGCATAAAGTTCTCACATTATCCAGCCCTGGGCAAAATATGGATCTCTTATCACACGGGAAATTCTTTTGTTCGAAGCTGTGCACTGCAAAGTTGAAAACACATTACTTTTAGTGATGGGACTACCAGAATACTTTTGTTAGAGTGTTATAAGCTAGTCTCCCTGGAGTTCCCCCAGAGAAGGGTTAATTTGCATGTCTAATATCATGTAATTCCCTTCCCCTGGGCAAGACTTCCCAATGCAGTGACAGGCTGTTGCTTTGAGGAGTGCCTTTTCCACTGCCTCTGCTCCTGAGGGGATAAAGCTTAGTGGAGGACAATAAAAGAAACAGGACATCTACACTAATACTCTCATGAGGGACAGCAGGAACCCAGACAAATACAGGTTTGTATGCATCACTCAGAGAGAAATAGCTCATTTAGGGGTGTTAAGATTTATTTTAGTCCTCCTTCTCAAGAAAACACATCTTTTGTAATTGTGCTCATTGTTTGTCTACCCATTCGTTTTCTGAATTTTTTTTGCCAGTGTTGATCTGAACATGAAAAAAAAATAACTTCATGTTTCTTGAACATAGCTATGTGGAGCAAAGGGGCCTAAATAACAGAGGGAACATATTGATGCAAGTCAGTTATCTGCTCTATTTCACCCTGAGGATGCCCATCACCAAACTCATCAGTCAGAGCACACCGCAAATAGGGACAAAACTCTGCAGACAGTTAAAGGTATTGTAAGGAGAAAGTATTCTGAGTGACATCCTTTAAAGTTCAGAGGAGGAAGATCTCCATTTTGCATAGCAAACTGCTAGCCATAATCAACTGGTGTTAGCAGAATCATGTAGGCAGACAGCACAACTGTGGAAAATAGCTGAATAATAAAAACAACATCTGGAATTCCAGGAGAGAAAATACATTATCACTTCTGACCTACACTTGAAGAAGAAATAGCATGTAAATGATAGTTCCACATGAGAAGAACAGAAGACATCTTGGCATTTATTTCTACGTTTGTTGATGGACTATTTCAATTTGTTACTGGTTACAGATCCAGACAGCCTGAGTTTTAGTACCAGTTAAGGCTCTGAGAAAGTCCTTGTCCCTCCCTAAAGCAACCTTGCAGAAATCCTCTTTCCAGAGGAAATGTGTTTATATAAGACAATACAAAAGTAAAACAGAAGAGAACATACTCAGCTACAACTTTCCTATTAATTCCCTTCTTATGCCTTTTTTTTTTTTTTTTTTTTTTAAAGAGAGTGCAGGGAGTGAAAGAGATGTTTGCTTGGATTATAATACATACTAATATATAAATTTTCATTAATATCAAGACAATCTCCAATGACATACTTGTTTTTCTCTACCTTTTTCTTTTAGCTGAAAGCAATTGAACATTAAGAAAAGTAGGAAATGCAGTAGCTGCCACCATAGTGAAGATTTTCCTTAAAAGAGAACTTATTTTCCATAGATTTCAAATATTATTGTATTAGCAAAAAAAAAAAAAGAAAAAATATGTTTTGTATTCCTTCAGCAATTATAGTAATTCTATTAATGTGTTATGAGCTGATTTTATGATTTGATCCAATATCTTTGCACCAATTTGCTAATATTATCAGATTTCAGTCTCTAGTTCCCACTTAAGTGGCTAAGATTTCAATGCCTAGCTCTTCATTGTCTTTGGATTTCTTATGTAGGAGTCACGTCTTGGCTATCTGCACAGAAATATTCCCATGCTCTGAGCATAGGTAGTGTGGCTACCATATACTTTTGTGCATCAGATAAAAAAAAATTCCCCCATGAGGCTAACTGAAGATGCCAGTCACATTTTTATTGCCTATTGTAATTAATACCATCACCAAAGCTTTTTATTGTTGCCAAACACAGGGGAAATTCTTCATAAATAATGGACCAATGGTCTCAGTTACTTGCTCTGGATTTATAAGTATGCACAGTTTTCATTTCTGTTTGCAGGGTCTTGTTGCAGGTATAAGCTGCACTCAGTCCAAGACATCTGCCATTGTCAGAGGACATGGACAATAACATTTTCCAGATATGCTTTAGTAGTATTTCCTGAGACCTTACCCCTGGTTAGTCTTCCTGCTCCTCCCTGCTGTATTATCTCAGAGAGAAGACACTCTTCATAGTCTTTACACTCTTTCCTGTGGAGAACTTCAGCTTTATACAAGGGTTCCATCTATTCTGCACTCTGACCTTAAACTGCCAGCTGATCTAGGTAGTGCTGTAGTAGAGATGGCCAAAAGATAAGACACAGGCACAGTGTGATGTTCCAGGGTCAGACAGACAGTTAGACTGCTTTGTTGCTCCAGCTCAGCCCTTATTTATACACCTGCTGGAGTAGCATTTTATCTATAGTCTATTATTAACACAGCACATAATTGGACATGTATGCCTTACTTCACCTCTTGCCCCATTGGTCAGCCCTGGCACCTTCTCAAAACTTTCTCACAGCTTTGTCTGATTCTCTGAGGGAAATGGCTGTAAAGCATCCAAGTCTATATCCTCCACCAGGGGGTCAGCAGACCTGCTGCTAACCTCCACAAGGTAGATTAGAGCAGCAGAAACAGAAATATTCTAAAGGTTTACAGCTTTGTGTGGACATAGAAATGAGGACAGCAAAAGATACAGAGACTTTCCCATGTCTGCCATTCAGAACATATCAATGTTTTCTGGCATCACTATGATCTCACTGCTGGTCTAGAGCCAGAAGACCAGAGTCCAGATCTCCTATCAATCATCCATTGTTTCTGTTGATGATACACTGCCAGTGCACAAATATCCCGAGTTTAAACATGTGCTGTTCAAACTGATGCAATTTGGATGAGTCACCATCCCTGGAGGCTGATGTGATGTGTCGATGTGGCACTTAGGAACATGGTTTAATGGTGGATTTGACAGTGTTAAGTTGTACTCGATGATCTTAGAGATATCTTTCAACTTTAATTTCAATGTAGATACTCTGATTCCATGTAAGGTAGCCACTTGCTCTGAATGTATGAATATTGTCACAAAGTCCATGATACCAGATTTATTTCCTGTTTTGTTCTATCCTGTGAATATCAGACTACCTTTGCTGCATTTGTCCCCTCATTCCAATACCTTTCATCACCACTCTAAAAAGAAAGATAGATTAGTGTTGGACCCAGCTCTTCATCTACCTCCTGATTCACAAAATTTACGCCACTCCAGTGAAATGCCTGCTGTGTATGTAGGCTAGGTCAGTTGGTCCCAGGAGGAGAACAGGGGGGAAGGGAAGACTCTGGGCAAAGGCAGCTGAAAAAGGTGGACTGGGAGGTAGTCCTTGTGCTGTAACTTCTGTAAAGTATACATTTCCTTCAGAACAACCTGATCCATACAGAGTTACTGTGATGCAGTGCACCCTCATCCCATTCTTCTAACACCCTATAGACCACTTTGCCTAAAGGTTTACTGTGATCCCTGCTACTGTGAAGAGTTTTTTCAGTATCAGTATCTAGAAAGGCTTGAGTAATATTGCCCATCACTTATAATTCTTTCATAATTATCAGACTGCACATTTGGTATTACCTTGGCTCCCTGACTGCTAATTTTTTTTATGCCAAATGGTTCCTTTTCTGAAAAGTTTGCTGTGGCATTCATCTATTGTGGTCTGAAAGAGTCTGGACTGTGTTACTCGTCATCAGAAATATATCCAGGATTTTCTAGGATTTGAGAGAGTTTGAATTTGAGACTCAGGTTTTGCCCATTAGAGTGATCCCTAGGTGCCAAAAGGAAAGTCTGAGTTTAGAGCTGCTGCTCTTCAAAGTTTGACAGTATTTAAAGTGGATGTTTCAGGCCTAACTCTGCTTGTTATATTTCCCAAAGCTTTCCAGCTATTGTGCATTCTGTGCTATAATAACCAATGCTCCAGCACTCGACTGCACTACTTATAATGCTCCCAGTGCTACTTGACTCTGCTACTAAAAATGCACCTGATGATAATGCCACTTGCCCACCACTTCCTAATGCACCACCGGTTGGCTCATTACTGGATGCCTGGAGGCAAAGTGAACTGTCCCAGTCTTTCTCTCCACCTTGGCAAAGATAAGGGTAGCATAATAAATACCACTCAGCCATTTGATTTCCCAGTTCCACTGAGTTCATGCGTTTGGAATAGGTTGTAAATTCTCTTGAACACAATTGCCCATAGATTATCACTGATGCACATACACCGAACTCTGTGCTCTTTTATTTCAAAATAAGCACTGTCTTCAGCAAAGCAGCTCAGCTCAGCTGCTTTCCTATCTTCATGTGCAATAGATTGTATCTTTAACAAATTATTAATGTTCCTATTACAAACTGATTTGATTTATATTTTTGCTGCTAGCAATGGTCTAATTATTTTCGTATTACTGTGTGGTCATAATGATAATTGTCCTCAATTTACACACTGACTAAGCATTTACTTTCACAGATTTAGAGATTGTGAGATTACTGATGAGAAAAAGCAGAGAATGTAGAAGTTTAATATAATTAGTTCTAAGGGAAGTCTCTAATAAGGAACCATAAAAACTCAATTTTCATTGAAAGGATCATTTTACATTGTATGTTTTTTGTGTTGGTTTGTGCCTTCTTTTTCTTTTTCCCCTAGGAGCAGAATAAGCTGATTGTACTGTCACAGTTATTTTATTTGATCAGTCTGTTTATATGCCCTTTGTAGATTTGTGGTTTGAGAGATAATATGTAGAGGTTAATGCATCATATTAAGGACTGGGACCTAACTGTGCTGTATATTTAATGATATTTAAGGAGAATAAGAAATCCCGTCCCTGTCATTTTCAACAGAGCCCGGATTTGCTTTTGGATTGACAAGATACACATACGTGTATAAAATATACACCAGAGAGAAAGGGGTGGATAAGATAACAAGAAAATAAACAAATTATCACGCAAGTAGTCTGAGCTTGCTAACAGCTTGTCCATTGTCTGTAAGCCCTGTAGGTTTCACAGGAGAGTCACATTGTAAATACTGATTTGACAGTAATTATGTGGATTTGTGAAGGAGTGTTTACCATGCATATTGAAGGTAGCAAGTTAAAACCTGAGCTCATCACCCTCAGGTCTTTTTAGAGTTAATAGAAAGACACAAACATCTGCAAAGGGGAATTCATCTGGTCTTTGCTAGATTTCTATCTGAGGATGAGTATTAACTGGAAGGTGTTTACTGCTCTCCATTAACTCTAAGAGAAGCAAAAGAGAGTTAGATTATACTTAGACAATAAGGTTTTAGATGCCTAATTTAGACAGGATCAATCCCACCCATGGAGGGGATTTTCTTATATTGACCTGTAAATTCATAATGGTAGATTTTCAAAACTGCAGATTTTCATCGTGTGACATCAGGAGAGCAGTATTTAGGTAAACAGTGAAGTCTGCGAAGGAGCAAGTAGTTGTTGTAAAACAACACCATTAATTAGAAACCTAGTTTGACAAGTTATAACCCTTCTTCCTAATTTTAATTCTACCTGGTAGATCTGTAGGAATGAGTTATTAATGCTGATATTCTGAAATGCCACTTAGGTCTTGTGTAATCAAAGAACTGTATTCTCTCAGAACACAAAGGAACCCCTAGTGTGAATTTGTAATTAACGTGCTGAAGGGAATGTTTCCACCCATGTACCAAACACAGTTGTTGGGGCTAATAAACAAGAACAATGGATTCATCCTTTCAACATGATCAAAGACAACATAAAGATACAGGCACATGTAATTTTGGGAAGTGTGGAGATATTGCTTAGCATAAGCTTATATCACAAGAAGCATGTTAGATCTGTGTTTTTGGATATGAGCAATTTCCAGAAGAGATACGAAAAACATCTTGCCTAGACTGGCAGGAAGATGCACTGTGTAACATTAAAGAGAAGCTAAGGCAGCACCTTTGGTACAAGTGAAACCTGGTACCAGTCTATAGACATGCCTATACTAGAAAGATTGAGAAGACTCCTGAACTAACAGGAGTCTTTCTAGCTAATGCAAAGATTTCAGGAAGAGAAAATATCTTTTATCAGACAAACAAAACATGCAGCTTTCCAGGCACAAGCAGTCTCTCTTTAGGTCCCTTCAGTCTCATGAGTCTAACTGTTGTTTGGAGGTTTGGAATTTTTTTTAAAGTGTATTGGTTGCTAATAGAAGATAGTGATTCCATACAAAAAATTGTTTTGTTTGTGTCCTTAGGACATGGTGGTACTATACATACCAGCCCAATGGCTGCTTTAAGCAAACCGACCAAGGGCATAGCTTGCCATGTCTTAGTTATGTTTCAGAAAAATTTAAGTGAAGCAGAAAAATCACTGATGTTTTTGTCAGAGGATGAACCATGGCCAGGGGGTGGCCTCATTTAGCCATCTCACAGAATAGTGTAAAAAAGCAAGAGGCTCATCTTGTCTGTTAAATTTGGGAGTGGTGGCTACTCTAGTTAGCAGATATCCTGATGCCAGAAATACCCACCATTTTTCAACAAAAATACAGTCAAAAAGTGCTGACATGCAGAAACACCTATTTATAACAGCCTGTTGCTTTTCTATAATCTCAACAAGAGGAAAAGATCTTGATTTTATGGGATATTTACAAGAAGTTAGACAACTGCTTAATAATCACTGTTTAGGATTCAGTCTAGGACCAAAATCAAATTTAGGCATATTTAGGCATCTATGAGAAACCATTGAGGTCTCTGGTTATTTTTAATATTTTTCTCATGGTTTCTTGGTTACTGCTGACATTTACAAGAAAAGAATTTCAGACTTAAAAAATATACAGCTTCTCCTCTCACAATAGCAAGCCAAAAATATTTCAGAAGTCGTATTCAGCACTTTAAGCGTTGACTCTTGTGCCAGGGTCTAGGGATATGACCTCTCTTTAAAATATCTACAAGTTATCAAAGTAAGAAATCTGTAACATAACCCATCCTGGAAACAGGGAAAGCTGATAAGTTCTACTTGTAGCTGAACAGTCAGCAAAGCCTCAAAAGTAAGTAAGTATTTCAAAACCTCAATAAAGCCATATCTATCTATCTATCTATCTATCTATCTATCTATCTATCTATCTATCTATCTATCTATCTATCTCCCAGCAAGCTAGCTAGCTAGATTCTCAGGTTGTATTTCTTTTTTAATGTAGAACCTATTATCACCTAGAATCTAAACACCTAACACTCTAAGCAACGTGTAACCTAAAGAAGCTAACAAAATACTTGCCTGGAACATTGCAAATCTTGCTGTTTTGTGCTATGTTTGCACAGCTTATGCATGAATGCTCTCTCCTTATACTGAGCTTTTGTTTGTTAAGATAGTGAGGATAAATGAGGAAATATATATTTTGTGACTTGAACTGAAAGTGCAGAAATATTTCCAGTGTTACATACTGAAATTTATTTTTTATTTTTTTAACATGAAATTTTATGGTAATGAGAGGAGTTCATGGACATTGCTTTCTCTGTTTTCCAAATCTTATTTTATTTATTAATAATTTTGAAGCCTCAGTTCGCTACATATGACGTTACTTCTTCTGAAAAGAAAATAATGTGGATGGTTAAATTATCAATTCAATTTGTTTATCTTTGAAACTAAAGAGACCTGAAAGCAAAGAGGAGCCTCAGGGAATTCATAGTAAATCTAATCAGGTAAAAAAGTATTTGTAAATCTCAGTGTATCTTCGTGTTATTTTACTTTGTGGTAACCATATTTTCAGGAAAATGGTTGTGGTAAGCTTTTGAAAAACTAAGAACAGTCATTCCTTATTCTCTAACAGGGTATACTATATATGTATGTATGCTCCCCTTCTCTCTCTCTCTCTCTCTCTCTCTCTCCTGTTCTTACTTTCTGAAAATATTCATTGCTTATTTTGGAGGATCCCATAATGGACTTTCTTAAGCAGAACTCACTCTGAAAGTTGTATTCAGTTTCTGAAATTAAATGCAGAAGATGGAGCACCATGCTACAAAGGCCGCTATTTCATTTTGAACACCTCCAAATTCTGTATATTTTCAGTTTGGGACTTTACATCTACTGCATAAACTCTGTTTGGTGGTGTGTTGCATGCCACCAGAAGTGTTGTGGTGCTCAGCTCCTCCATGCTTAGGCTGTGAGGCTCAAATACCCGCTTTTTTTTTTTTTTTTTTTCCTTTTTAACTACTCTCTGGCCCTCTCTCAGGCTTCAGCAGTTATGTACCTCAGAGTCAACTTCACATCAGTGGAGAAGAGGAATCTTCTTCAAACAGTTTTGCCATCTGTGAGATCCATTTATAAGTCATTTGCCTCTGCTGTTCTAAACCCGTCAGCAGTTATGGACAATTTTATGGACTGGGCTATATCCTTGAATGGGTAGAGACACATTCTGACAGTTAGGCTACATAAGTGCCAAGCTGTTTGCAAGAAGAAGGCTTTAGCCTTGAAGATTTTCTGGCAGAGACTATGTATAATGAATGTTTTTTTATGGTTCCTAGCACATGCCCTCCATCTTATTGAACACCCTACTTGCCCCTGTCGATAGATGTTCACTTGGCACAGTGATGGATACACCTCACTCAGGAGCCAAATGAATTTGGCACCAGGAGTCTTTAGATTATGGATCACCTAACGACCGTAGGTGCAATTAGAACAAATTCAGAAATTATGGGTGAACACACGGAAAGTGAAAAAATTGGAAAATTATTGTTTGGCCCTGTGGTTTTCATGGGCAGAAAGAAAAGATCTGTGTCTGTGACAATTGCATTGGTGACTACCAGCAAGGCAGGTGTATTTTAAAATGATGATTAAAAATGTCATTGCCTGTTCATAATATCATATTGATTCTATCTAGTTTTTATTGTATATGTATATATGATTGAAATGCTTTTTTCTGTTTATTTTATTCTATCATCTACAATAAAATGACATCCCTGAATTAAAAAGCTATATTAATTGAGAAATAGCCCCATATTTTCAATAACTTCTTTTAAAAAGTTAGGGTTTTTTTTTTCAAATAGTGAAGCAAAAGCTCCAGTGGAGTTTCCTTTCTCTGAAAATAGGATAAAAATCTTTGGAGTCTGCAGTCTCCACTCAGTGCATACTATTTCCACAAAGCTGTGTTACCTCCTACAGAGCTTCACTCTCAGGACCTGCCTTTCATCAGTTGTTCTCTGCTCGGCATTTATCTTTCCCATCTCTACTGAAAGCACAGAGCTAGATCCTCCCCTCCAGAGGCAAACCCCACATCTAGGATGAATCTCTAGCTGTGTGATGACCTCTGCCCAGCAGCCCTTCAGGCAGGGTGGTCCAAGCAAGGGTCTATATTTTTGTGTCTGCCTGTCTGTGCCTGCTTGTAGCACTGGAGGTTGCCAGGCTCCAGGGGAAAGATAATAGAGCTTCAGTTTGCTGTTTCCTAGCAGATTCAGTCAATAGCAATAAGGCCTTTGGAAATCCTGGTCCCCAACTAAACCAGCAAGACCTGCTCACAAATAGCTCACCCTTCAAAAGCCTGGCACTTCTGGGCCTGCCTTCGGGAGATGCCTTGGTGCTTGGTGTAGCCTGCTGAGATAACTGAACTCTATGGGCATGGATCAGGGGACCACTCAGAAGAGAGGGTGGCACACAAAGTCTAGAAGAACCTGGAAGCAGTGACTCTAGCTTGTGGTAGAGCTACAATGCACAGCCAGAGCAAAGGATACTTAGTCTGTCTAGAAAAGGGATTAGAAATGGCCCAATAAAACCTGGTAATCTTACATTAGTTTTATATGAAGGTTAAGTACAACATTTGAATTACATTTAAGTATATGGAGATGAATGAAAAAGGGAGTATGAAGGCTGATGAGTTAGTAAGTGGATCTGAACTTAACTTTGGTAACTGAACCTGTCTGAAGAGATTGTTTTAGCACTTAATCTACTTGGATGCGCATGGAAAATAACTACATATTGGCAATAAAGAGCGGATTAACACAAGATCATAGTGTGAAAAATACAAAAAATTATGTATTGGCTGTAATTCCTCAAGAATCAGAATCAGAGCCAATGTTATGTTAATATCAGCAATATCTTGAGTAAAAGATACAGGAAAGAGTTAATTTTTTTTTGAGATATACAAATGTAGCAGACATGAACAATATGGAAGATGATCAGAATATCACATGGGAAGAAATGGATAGGCTTTAGAAATGGGACAATGTATGTGATTTAATTAGTTTGAAATGGGAGGTAATGAACATAGGGAGCAATGAGAATTTCTTCAATCAGAATTTCTGCAATCATTCTAAGGCCCACTGGTTGAAATGGGAAAACTTAGGGGTATTAGTCAGTCAAAGAATTATTATGCACCACCTAGGTGCATGTAGCAGTAAAAAATGGAAATACAATTCTCAAATGTATCCAGTGAGGCTTTTGCAAAACGAAAGCATTAAGTATTAATTATAAGTTGCACTGTTGAGACATTATCTGGTATGGAGTTTAGAATTCAAGTCATAAAACTCAACAAGTTAAACTCCTAACGGAGCAGGTAGAGAGGGGATAAGAGTTAATAGCTGTGCTATAGGAACAGAAAACCTGTTTTGTGGCCAAATCTTATCAAATTGTTTAATGTAATGAAATAAAAACCAAGAGTACTTTTGGTCTACTTTTATAAAGACATGATAAAAGCAGATGGAAAAGTTAGAGAAGGCCTACTAAAGCTAAGGGACAATTTTGACCTAAGTAGGACATAATAAAAGCAGCACAGAAATTGGAAAAAAAAAAGATGTTCTAGAAAAATGTTATAATAGAAGTAATGGTGGCAAGAAATTGAATTAGTTTCAATGCATAGTATTTTCAGTGAAATGGATTCGCAAATGTGATTGATTATGATGAAGAAGAGCTAGAGATGGAGAAGAGTCCTAGAATGAGACTTCATTTTGAATCTGGGAAAATGCAGCCAGAAAAGATCAAGACCCTGATTTTAATAATACCTACATTGTCCTTATGCGTATGGACCTAGTCTGTTGAAATCAAAGTAACATTTAGTTGAACAAAGCAGTAAACAATGAGCAATGAGACTGAAATTAAGCAATAGAAAGGACAAAATGCTAAAGAAATTATTCAGTAGAAAGTTGTCACTCTAGTTTGATATGTGCACATCAGTGATACCTGTAACTTTATACCTGTATATAGATCTCACTCTATAATGATCTATGTTAATTGTCAGGGCTCCATGGGCATCACTCCCTATTTTTGGGGCTCGCTGCCTGGTCGGAGGGGCAGTTTGTAGTGTCTGTCTGTCCATGTCACTGCATTGCTGGCTTGGCTGTGGCACCACAAGACTGCAACCTTGCCAGGCAGGACACTGCCCCTGCCTGCCCTGTCACCCAACCTCCTGGAACCCCTTCCCCTGTGAAGCATCCCTGACTTTAGCAATCCTGACACTAAACTAATTTCATGATCTGTATTACTTCTTTGAGAGGAAAGAAAGATTCTTCACTCAGAGGATGGTTGGATAGTATCACTCCCCAGGGAAGTGGTCACAGCATCAAGCCTGACAAAGTTCAGTGAATGTTTGGATGATACTCTCAGGCACATGGTGTGACTCGTGGGGATGATCTTGTGGAGGGCTAAGAGTTGGACTCAATGATCCTTGTGGATCTCTTCCAACTCAGCATATTCTGTGATTTTTTTCTGCTCTGGGGACCTGGGAAGAGCAGTTGTTCCTTTTTAATGTGTAAATCTAGGTTTGCTCACAGTGTTGAGGGGCTGTAAAAGGACAGTTGAGTAAGGAGTCTGGATCTGGGATGTGCAGAGAAGCCTGGGAGCTAGGAAGCACTCTGGAACTCTCTCTTTGGCAGCTGCCTGCCAGGCCAATACTAGATTTCTTCTGTCAATACCAATGCAGAAAGTATCTAAGCTCATGAAATCCAGTTAGTTTCTTCTGTGCATGCGACTTAACCAGGTAGGAACATTGAAGACACAAGCGCTTCACCACACAATATGCTAAAGCTCTCCCTGACATCTAGAAGTGCTGAAAACCTAGGCCAAGTGCTGATGAATTGCTTATGTATGTATGTATCAGTGTTAGCAGAGAACACTGCAATTCCTTTACAGTCCTTGGAGCTGCAGTGGCAGATGTCCTGTGTGTTTTAATTTTGCTTCGGATATTCCACAGAATTCTATTTGGAACAGGCTGCCCACAGCAGCATTCTTGTTTCAGCAAAAGCAGTACAGAAATGATTCACATTCCTAGGTAATTTACCACTGTACTGCTGCAGAGAAGACGGGAAGGGAGTTCATATTTCTTTGTAGTTACCAACTTGTTACTTGAGAAAAAAAACTTAAAACAAAGATTCTTTTTTATTTATTTCTTTTTCTCTTTTCCCTCTTGGAGTGTAAAAAAGAAGTTGCATTTGTGAAAATAAACATTGTGTTGCTATAACAATTTCCCAGTTCAAAGCATTTTCTCAGAATGCTTTTTTACCCCCTTGAAGATCTACAGCACCATTCTGATGTATTAGAGACATCCCCCCCCCCCCCCGCCCCGATTCCTATATGTGGACTACATTATTTGGTTCCACACAGACTACAGAATATTCTAAGCATGCAGAAAATATTTTAACACATGTTTCAAAAGCAGAGTCTTCCAAATAGAAAGGGACTAAGGTCTCAGCCAAGTAACTTCTACAGATCAACATATTTAATCTTCTTGAGTTCTCAGTTGTTAGCATCTGTGTATATTTTTCTGTTTTTACTTGAATGCACTGATCATATGTTAGTATTTGATTTATGTTAATGAAGATTGTAATTGGATGATAGGGAAAAAGGGGAAGAGGAACAAACATAAAAAGAAAAATGCTGCAGGGGAAGCAAAAGACCAAGAGGGTTGGATCCATTTCCTGTTAAGTTCTTCAGGAATGTTTACACTGATTTTACTGAGTCCTTGGTGGGGGAAAAAAAAAAGAGAGTGAGGTTCATTAACAATTCTTATTAAATAAAAGTTATTACTGAAAATGGTACAACACCCACCTTCCAAAGAGCTATGTGGAAAGAGAAAACAGGAATTAATTAAAGATTGTTGGACTTAGCTGAGCAGGGATCTTCTCTTGGAAATAAGACAAAAAAGGAAGGTGTATACCCAGCGGAAGCAAGGTCAAGGGACATGGGAAGAATTCAGAGATGCTGCTTGCAGCTGTAGGCAGAAAATTTGTGTGGCCAAAGCTTGGCTGAAGTTGAAGATGGCCAGAAATGTGGGGGACAATAAAAAGAATTTTTTTCAAATACAGTAATGGCAACAGGCAGTATAGAAATCTCACTGGCCTGTTACAGGATGAGGATTTTCACCTCACAAACAGAGATGGAGACGTGGCAGAGCTGTTTAACACTTTCTTTATCTCTGTCTTCCACGCAGTTGACGGACCAAGGAGGTCACCATGTCCTGAGCTGGAGGACCATGACAGCAAGAATGATTAACTGCCAGTCAACTCTGAAAATGTGCAGGATCTCCTGCTCAAACTGGATCCCTAAAAATCTATGGGCCCTCATGAGATTCATCCCAGAATCCTTAAAGAGCTGTCTGATGTAATTGCAAAACCTCTCTCGATGATTTTTGAGCATTCTTGGGAATCCAGAGAGGTCCCAGCTGACTGGAAGATGGTGAACATTGTCCCAGCTTTCAAGAAGCAGGACCCCAGAAACTACAGGGATGTCAGTCTCATTTTGGTGCCATAAAGTTATGGAGATTATTCTGGGAGGTATTGAAAAACAGCTGAAAGAGAATGTAGTCATTGGTCACAGCCAGCACAGCTTCATGAAAGTCCTGCTTATCGAATCTGATATCCTTTTATGACAAGGCAACCCACCTAGTTCATCAAGGGAAGCCAGTTGATGTAATCTTTTTGGATTTCATTAAAGCTTTCAATACTGTCTCTCACAGGATGCTTCTGGACAAAATGTCCAGCACACAGCTGGATAAACTCATCATTTGGTGGGTGAACAATTGGCTCACAGGTCAAGCACAGAGGGTAATAGTGAATGGGGTAACATCAGACTTGTGACCTGTCACTAGTGGGGTTCCACAGGGCTTTACTGTGGATCCTGTGCTCTTCAACATCTTCATAAATTACTTGGATGTAGGACTGGAAGGGATGTTAAGCAAGTTGGCAGATGACACAAAACTGGGAGGAGCCACTGACTCCCTCAAAGACAGAGAGGCCCTGCAGAGAGACCTTGACAAATTAAAGGACTGGGCTATCACCAGCC
>JAWWES010000001.1:56955901-56995447 GCA_035583135.1 Lophotriccus pileatus
GAAAGAAAGAAAGAAAGAAAGAAAGAAAGAAAGAAAGAAAGAAAGAAAGAAAGAAAGAAAGAAAGAAAGAAAGAGAGTGAGTCTCTGGAGCTGTTTCTTTGGATGCAGGAATCTACAATATAGTACCCTCCATCATGCGTGGTACCCGATGTGAACAGTTATTCAGGCCATGTAGCAACCTCCCTCCCATCCAACAGCCACTGCAAATCTGTAACTGCAGGATGTGCTGACTAGTGATAAACACACCTTGTTAGTCTGCAGCTGGAAGTTTCTTTGAGCCCTTATTACTTCTTGGTGGGTGTTTGCAGAGAACAATCATTTTATTTTAAGCTGCTGTCCTTGATGTAATGGAAGAAGGTAAAATAGAAGTAATTGATAGTAATAAAACTGTAAAATCAAATTCCCAAAAAGCAGAAAGACTGCCATGGTTAGAGACTCTATATTTTTATTCCATATATTTAGGAGAGGACATGTGTCCTTATGGTCCAATTTGCAAGTAATTTTTAATTGAAAAAGTCATCCCCCTACAAAAAATTTTACTGGGAACTCAATTAAGAAAAAATTCCAATTGTTTCTGATTAGGTGTTATGATTATTTAATATTTAAACAAAATATCAATGAGAAATTGTCCACATAGGGCATAGCATAATAATGCCCTGGAAAGTAAGCATTTATGAGCCTTCCAGTATCAATATTTACCCTAGATTATAGCCAGCAACAAAAGCAAAAGATCCCTTTAATTTTGAAAGGAGACAATTCAATTTATTTTTTTTTTTTTTTTAGTAAACTATGGCCATTTCAATTCCATAGGTTATGCTTCTGTATAACCGATCTAGTTCTTATTCATTTATTTGCCATAGTAGCAGGCAGAGACCCATTCTGAATTGAGATATTGCACAAACACTCTGAAAACCACAAAAATTATTTTTATAAGACACAAATGAGGATCAATGAAAGCTGAAAAGGAGAGAGCTTAGAGTACATACCCTTATGATACCCTTATGTAAAACCATTTACATAAACAAAAATGACCACGTTGAATAAGAACTAACTTTTCAATAGTCTCAGCTTAAAATTTTATTACTGTGATGAAGGGATGGGGGATAAATAGTTATTGTCTTATTTCAAAATTAAAAAAAAGGTAATTTAAAAAAAATGCAGTCTGATTTCTATCTCAGGAAAGAAGTACTATTTATTTTTATAAAGCTTTATTCCTATTGTTGACATCTTCTCAAACCACAGTGATGTTTTCATTGACAATATCTCTAGGTATACTATTTTAATATCTTTTGACAGTAAGAACCTGCCCTCTGACTAGCTGGCTCATTGAGGATAAACTTCCCATCTATACCATCAGTCATTATACAGATCTTTTTTATTTCAATCATTAGTTCACTGGTGCAGTGACTTTTTAAAATCTGTGTCTGTTCTTATTTGTATCCCACAAGCTGAATTGTAATCCTAATCCCAATATTGATACTAATGCTAATACTAATACTAATACTTGCTTCAATACAATTTCAGAATCAGTCCCCTAGTACACCAGTGCAGTGATGGTTCATTATACAAGTATGCTTGTGACACACAATGTTGTCCTTTGTGGCTGAAGCAGAGCTAATCCAATTAATTTTTTCATGAAAGACAAGCTGGTTTTAAAACAGGGTCTAAAACAAAGAGGAAAGGACAGTTTTTTATTAACTTTCTCCCTTGTCTCAAGACATATTTATTGCTTTCTGCTGAAGCAGAAATAATAAAAGCCTAAGAGTACAACCACTTGCATGAAAAATCTCTCAGCTCTTGTGCATGTAAATAGATTGGACTTTTGATTGAAAATACTCTATGCATTTCTTAAGACTTAAACTTTAAAATGCCTAATTTGGAAAGATAACAGGATGTGGAAAAGAGTGACTTTCATAATACATGGCAGCAGCATTATTAATTAAAGCAGAAGACACTGCAAGGATATGTCAAAGCAAAATAACCTTCAGCTAGCAGCAACAGACTGAGCTATAGGTCAGTTTTATTCTCCTATAGAGGCAGACACTGTTTTTCACATTGTGTTACCAGAGATACCAGTGAGATGCTCAACTCAGGTTTTTGCTCAAGAGAGAGACCACATAGAGAGCCCAAGTAGTCACACATAGAAACTATGTGATTGTTCAGGGATATTTTCTCTTCCTTGTCAGGGATATTTTCTCTTCCTCCACTGTAAAGACTCTTACCAGTGGTGGCCTTTATGAGTCTCCAAAATAAATGTTGAACACAGAAAAATGGAGTGAAAGGGTTAATGTGCATTTACACAGGCACCAAGTGGCAATATGTATTAGCAATTGTTTGGCTGGGAGACCTGTGCAGTTGAGTTGCAGGCTCACAGTCATGGCAGGTTTTCCCTTTCTGGGTGCTGAGCTTGTACTCATATTAGGCTGAAAACCTCCAGGAGGATGCTGTTAATGAAAGAGACTTTTCTTGGTCCTGAAAATAGAGGTGTATTTATCTGACTGTCTGGCAGAAAGTTCTTTCCCTCCAGGTTATGACACTAATAGTCATTAGCAGGTTTAAAAATCTTTTTATACTGTAGCAAGAAAGGATGTACCAGTCACCTCGAGATATACCAAGGCAGGATTTGGAGCAGTATTCACAAAACTATTATTGCATTGAGAGCTGGGGTCATGCTCAGAGAGTTTTATTGTCTGTCTAAAACACCTGCTTTGAGAAGTATTTGTCCAGTTATGAGCAAACTGATTTCTCTAAGACTTGTGTTCCCTGACCTTTATATATTGCAGTTATAAGCAAGACAGAGCTTCACCTGGCTTTATTTGTCATGGATACGCTGATGTTCAAATACTTAGAAAACTTTCACCAGGCAGAACCTGCTCGTCTATTTAGATCCCATTTGTTTCACAGGCTGTTCTGAATTGTTCTATCATACTGACTCATAATGCAGTCCAGTCTGGAATAGTGCTAATTACCAGTTGCTGAAAACATCGATTGTTCCACACATGGCTTTCAGAGAAAGGTTATGAAAACCCACAATGCAGCCTGAAGTATGAAATGTTCTACTGCCTGAAATAATATTTGGAGTTGGGTCACTTTCTTGTTATGAGCTTTTGACCTGTACTGGGTACATTAAGTAAATATCATCGAATATAATCCATACTGGAATATTTTTGTAGGCTATTATGAGGAATTCCACATTTTCAGTTGAGAGTGGTAAGCTTTCAGAAAATGGTCTTCTCGATTTGGAGGTAATAACAGAAAACCAAAACACTAGAGATCATTCAACTGCCTATATCTAGGAATGATACTCTGATTTAGAACACAAAAGGAAACAAGATGACATTCCCAGAACAAAATGATGATTTAGTCTTATAGAATATGAAAATATTTAGTATTTTCATAATTTGGAACTAGAAATATGACAACAATATTGAAGTTGAGAGAAGCATCAGGTACACAAGCCTCTGACTTGCTTCTTTGTGATGGTGCCACTTTTGCTTGCTGACTGTCCACTGATTGAGAAGACCTGACCACCAGAAGCTGCTCACCGATTATAGGTGGGCATTTCTACATCTCTTGTAGAGGACCATCTCTTGTGGGGAGCATTTCAGCATCCATGTACATGTCCTCTTGCTTGGCTGAGCTCCATGTGTTTTGGATGAAGTGCACACAGAGGAGTAAGTGCACTGTGCAAAATGTTTATCCAACACCACAGCAGCCCTGTGTAGAATAAATCCTGCACGATTCATTCCACTTGTGCTCTGACCTATGTCACTGTTGCTTTTCACATGCACTGCTGGCTGAGGGTCATCAGCCACTGGTGATTGTTGGGCATTCATTTTCTCTGTGCCTCCACAGCAGCAAAGCTTGTCCAAAGCTGTACATCAATGCATTTTCCAGTAACTGTGTTCCCTTCTCTCCTTCTGTGGCCAGGTGTGTGCTTGAAACTAATCCCCCTGGTATTAGCCTTGCTTAGCACTGCAGAGATGAATACTATAGTTTAAAAAGTTGAGAAATGTTTGAATGGTTATCCCAGACAGACCTCATCAGTGTTACTTGGCCAAGCTTTTTTAAATTTTATTACAGGAAAGGTACTTTCCTCTTGGTTCATTGTATGTAGCTTTTTTCTTTCTTCTTTTTTTTTTTTTTCCCCGCATCTATAACAACATTTTTGATTCCTCATGTGCAGATTTTTCTAAGCATCTCTTCTGTAAATATTCATTCCTGCATCTACAACCTTGGGTGAACTGAAGAATATATTTTACAAAAGGTAGAGCCTTCATGTAGCAGAGGCTCCACCATGTTGCCTAATAAATTCTACTACCAATTGATAGCTTTCTTTGTTAACAATCACTTATTAACATTCTAAATTTATCCAGATTAATTTTCCCATCCAGTGGAAGATGTTTTATCATTATTTGCTAGTCAGAAATCTTTCTCTGACACTCACAGTGATCAACAAATCTTTCCCATATATAATAGGACTGAGCACTAAGCTCCTAGAAAAAGTGAGATTTTCCAGGTCTTATGTAGATCTTTTAGGTCTTCACTAAATATTTCTAATTTGTAAACATCCTCTTTTGCAGCCAACAGACTTCTTGTTATTTTTCTTGACTGTTTTTTTAATATTATTAATGGTTATATATAGTGGGATAAATAGTTTTTGCTTACTCTCCCTATTATTCCTTCTATATATATTCTATACATATATATATATATATATATATATTCTTTATATCTTTATAATATGACTACTGCTTTACTTTTTATGTATTCTGCCATATTGGGAGGTTCATGTTTGAAACATCATCTCTTTAGCACTTCAGAAACAGCACTTTTCCAAAAACCATTCCCCCTTCCTGTAACTCTGACCTAAATTCCATTTTCACAGATGCTTGTCCTTGAACTCCATTATTTTAAAAGGCATGTTGGTCATATGGTCTCATCTTGCTAAGGGAATTTGATTGCTCTGCAGAACTGACCAGTCCTCATCCTGATCTACCACTCCACTGATTTTGTGTAATCTATAGACCTTGACAATATTGACTATTGTGAAGCCAAGAGTAGATCATGGTGGGATTCAAATAAAAAGAGTCCTAATATGTGATGATTACCAGCCTATTTTAATCCACTGAATACATACCACAGTGATTTATTTGTTTTTAATAGAACTTCTGGGTCAGATTAAGTACTCATAGGTGACTTTGTCAGCCATATTGGTAATCTTAACAGGACATAGTTCCTGTCGATGAGGTCTATTTCCCATTCATCCCCACTGATTACACATTAATGTTACTATGATTTCTTTTTTCATCTTGTGTGCACAGCGAATCTGAAAATCCACCCATCTATTAATGTTCTCCAGTACGACTTCACGTCTTAGCTCCAAGAAGCTGATTCTAGATTGATATCACTTTTCCTTTCAGGTGAGTTTGCAGTGACCAAGTTGTAACATGGGATACAATTTCAGGGGAGAAAAAGATTGTGAGGAGAAGTAAGAACAGTGGATAGAAGAGTTACAGTGTACCCAACACTCTGCCTTGTGATATTATTTTAATTTTGCTCCTTGTGGAGTTGTTTGTTTGTTCTGTTGTGGGCTTGTTTGTATGTTTTGGATTTTTGCCCCTGTTAAATACTTTGTGGTCCTGATGTTCCAAAACTGGGACATCTGTGTCTTTTCAGGATTTTTTCATTGCTTTTTCTAGTTCCTAATAACCTACAAGAACAAGTACATCGCTACATGTGAATAGTAACTAACTTTTGTGGGAGTAACTTTTTCCTGAGCTATTATGAACTACGTCATAGAGGTTTCACAGCTGGTGTGCAGGCTTTATTGAAAACATTCAGTGCTTCTGCATTGTTTTAACACCTCCCCACTCCCTATTAGCATTAAGTCCTGTAGGTTTTTCTAAGTAAACAAGCTAGAAGAAAATTGAATTAGAGCAGTATTTTAGAAATTTATTATAAATGTTTTACAGTGGGCTTAGTATAAACATTCAATTTTAAAGATTTTTTCTTTCCTCCCAACTCTTAATAATCTGACCCCAAAATGACATTTCTAGCCTAGGAAAGCCAAGAGCCACATATTACTGGAGGCTGAGAAAGTGTCATTGTACGCTTGACCTATTTTACTCCATTCTATTGTCATCTGTTTCTGGCCATTGTTGGAGATGAACTGATGGGTATTTAGTTTAACCCAATTTATTGTTATTATGGTCTCAATTTCTCCAATAATTAATACTTATTCTTCAGGGATACCAGCATATTAGCTTTCTTGAACTTTTTTGCATAAGTTTTTAAACTGATTATTCAGGCTGAACACAGCAGTTATATCACTGTGGTAAATGGTTGCATGTTGCGTATTTTCCTTTTTTCTGTTGCTACAAATGCAGTGTTCATTAAATACAGAAATATTCTGCTTATATTTTCTGTTTGGGAAATCAGTCTAACCTCAAATATACTCAAATTCTCTTCATGTTTCTGCCACAGAGACTAGCTGTCACTTGTTCCATATGTATATTTCCAGTGAACAACAAAGTTGTTTTGGGAAAAAGAGAACAACGTAAATGGTAGAAGGAAATGGTAAGAGATATTAATTTATCTTAGTGGAGGGTATCATTAGTCATCATTGTTAGAATGTAACCTGACTAAAACACAAGCTATGGAGTTAAAAACATTAGTACTTATTATATGGCTTTTACCATCCATCAAAGTTTATGATTTTGTCCAGTCTAAATTACTTGCTGATGGATGCATATAAAAGTGCAGTGATATTCAGAATACCAAGACCCAAGGTTTGAGGGCAGTTCTATGTGTCACCTACTGGGAAGATTTTCATGAATTCAAGTAGCGAAATGACAGACTCTGATAAGATTCAGATGAAGGAAGGCTTCAGTTTTGGTGTTTTATTTTCAGTAGCAGTAGACCCATCTGGTCCAGTTCACTTTCTTGTGCTATAGCCATCTGAAAACTGGAGCAAATTTAGAATAAGTTAAATGGATTTATAATTGAATAAAAAAATAATTTATCTTCCATTTTCTATGTCACTTGATTAGAGATATCCGAGACATCAAGATACAAACACACTCAGAAGGCAAAACCACCGAATCATAAGAGCACACTTTAAAGGAAATGTGGCATAGTCACTATCTCATGGGTCTTGGCTTACAATCACACCTTTAGTACTCAGACAAACTGATGTAAGAGTGCAACATTACCATGGATCTGTAGCTACCCAGGTGTAGACGCTGACACAAAGAGAAATCTTAAGACAACAGTAGAAGCCAGAGTCATGAAGTGAAATTACTTTGTCAATAATTTTGACTGTTCCCCTTAGTGAAAGGAGTATGTTTTCTACATTTTCTCAAAATGTTTTTCAGAATGCTGCTTAAGATTCAAAACATTTCCAGTTTCTACACTTTGCACTCAAAAGTCAGATTGGAGAATACACCTGAATGTTCAAACCTGCCTCTCATGCACACTAAAAGCAGTAGCAGAGTGATTTTTTTCACAGTATAAGGATGTGATTTATGCCTCTGTTCTCCTTTGCACCAGCACCCGTGCTGTGCTGTGCTTTGCTTTCATGCAAACTGTAGTCTATACAAAATTCTCTTTTTCCATACTGTTAACTGATCTACTTGTTTACTTCTAGCTTAGATGGAAGTTAAATAAACAATAGGAAAACTCCCTGAAAGCAGAAGATTGCACATAGATTTATTTTTCTTCCTAGAAGCCTCATACAGAGTTAAAAGTGTGGCAGCCTGGCAGGAGGACAGGAATTTTTAACCATGCTTAATGTAATTAAAGCAAGTGAGACATAAACATGAGGTGGCTGTCCTGCAAAATGTTATGCACATCGATAATTACAGAATTGTATGTGAATATATGTCTGTGTTTGATACAAAAAGACAAGCAGCTTCACTGAAGCCAGTGTGGATCTACTTGTGTGACTAAGTTTCAGCTCTGCAGGTCCAGGGAGAAGGAATTATACTGTATCTTTTATTGATGGGAACTATGAGACACCTTTGTAATTTTAAAATAACCTTCAAAAGAAAAGCAGGATGTATCAATAACCAATACTGGATTTCTTTTTTACTTCCTTTTATTAATTTCTTCTAATTTTTTCCTCTTCTCCAAAGAAGCGGTAGAAATCTTAATTTGGTACGCCACAAAAAAGAATGTTTGGAATCTTGACATAGATGTCCTTTCTTGATTCTGTACCCATTAAAAAATGGGTAAGGTTGGAAGGGTCATCATCAGTGGATCATCTGGTCCAATCTCCCTGCTCAAGAAGAATGATCACCCTCGAGCACATTATACAGAATTGTGTCCTGACAGTTCTTAAATATCTCCAGTGAGGGAGACTCCACAGCTTCTCTGGGCAATCTGTTTAGTGCATGGCCACCCACATGCCAAAGAAGTTCTTTCTCATGTTCAGGTGGAACTTCCTCTGAAAGAGTTTCTGCCCATTGCCTCTTGTCCTATTGGTTGGCATCCCCAAGAAGAGCCTGGATCCCTCCTCTTGACACCCTCCTTTCAGATACTTAAAAACACTGATGAGGTCCCATCTCAGTCTTTTCAAGGCTGAACATGCCCAGATCCCTCAGGTTATTCTTTCAAGAGAGTTTCTCCTGTCCCCTCATCATCTTTGTTGCCCTCCCCCAGGAGCTCCATGTCCCTCTGGTACTGAGGAACCCAGAACTGGCCACAGCACTCCAGATGCAGCCTCACTAGAACTGAGTAGAGAGCTATCTAAGACAATCTCCCTCAACCTGCTGGCAATGCTCTTCCTAAAAGAAGAAGTTCCTATTCACGGCTAGGAAAATAAATAAATACTTAAAAAAATCAATAAAATCGAAGTACAATATTAAAAAATCAAAATATTCTGGTAATGCTGCAAAAGGGAACTTGATTCCCACAGGGTATGATTTCTTTCGCTAAACAATAATTATATATAAAAAAAATCAAAACAGTTAAAAAATACCCCTCTTCAGACTTAATCATTCTGAATGTAGGAGTTGAGTCAGTCTTTACACCTCTGGGTTTTTTTGGTCTTGCTTTCAGAGTAGCTCAATTCTCTACAAGAGAGTTAGACATTAGTTACATATGCAAAAGTACTCTACACATTGTGCAGAGTTTCAACAAACTGTGATAAATGAACTTAAATAATCCTGTCTCACTTTTAAGACAAGTATTTTAGTGAAAAATACGGCTCTCTTATGGAAGTGCCTGGGTGATTTTGCTTTCCTTTTGGTTCTCAGTATTTTCTTCCCTCTCTAAAAATATGGTGATGTTAAATTTGCTTTGTAATCAACTATAAAAGTATGTTATTACTGAATAGAAAGAATAATTCGTGAAATGAGAATTTTAAATTGTAAGTGATAATGTTTGCTTTAAATTAGAGTCATTCACTCATGGGAAAAAAAAAAAATAGTACCTGAGTTGTATTTCAAATTCTGACATTAACATTTAATAAACTAATTATTTGCTATAAACAGCTGTAAAAATACAGAAGAACCACATGGTAATAATTATTAATTATAATTATTTGTAGTAATTGAAAGATTGGTTTACTATTTGCATAATATGTATCTAATCATTTACGGGCTTCGTCCCTGACCATGTAACGCCAAAGTGTGTTTTATATTTAATAACCAGAATTACAATGAAATCCAACAATTGATCTAGTATTTCAAATAAGAACTCAAGTTGCTTAATGGTCAAATGCAACATTTCAAATTTTGTCTATTGAAATGCTACTTGCTGAAAGAGTTAAACTCATATATGACTAGAATAAAAGCTAGACAGATATTGCTCACAGGCAAAAGAGAAGAAAAGGCAAAAAAGTAAAAAAACAGAAGAAAACGGAGCACCTATATAGCAAATGCTTAAATGAGAAATCCAAATAAACATACAAATCATCTTGACTTTGATCATTTTCAGAGACAATTCTAGGACTTCGGTAGTTTTATGTGTTCACTTTGTTATTCTCTTACTCTTGAAGAGTGGTGATGCTTTTTGAACAAAAGGGTTCTTGAGGCAACAGGTTTTGTCCTTTACAAGTAAGGATTTGAAAAAAGTAATAATACTGAATTTTGCAGTGTTTCTATAGAGCTGAAGTCACCAATGAGACTAACTGAAAACAAAGAAACAAAGCACCTCGGAAAATGTAGTCTTACAATCCACAGTTGGAAGCAAACTCTAAGTTATCCAAATTTCTTAGACATTTCTGAAAGGTTTAGCTCATAATTTGAGCACTAATAATACAGTATAAAAGGAAGAGGGAGGTTTTGTTGTTGGTCTGTTGTTTGGTTTTGGTTTTGTGTTTTTGCTCTTTTTGTTTTATAAATCTCCACTTATCAGCTATACTGAAAGCTTTAGAAACAAGGGAGCAAACAAGTATAAAGTGCCTGAAGGCAGACTTCAAAATAGCTTCCATTAACTTAAATGGGATTTGGTGAAGTTTAGAACTTCTTAAAGTCAGACTCTTTCATTAGTATGATACCATGGGTTTATGAACCTAAATTTAGACTTGTCCTTATCAAAATCTTGTCCCAGATACTAAGTTTGTATTTTAAGGTATTTCTGTAAGTTGAAAAAACAAAAAATTAAGATAACTAGCCAACATAAGTCTTTCTCATCAAGCATCAAGGTTAAGCAATTTTTAAGGGTTTGCCCACAGGGGAAATGTTTTCTTTTTCCTTTAAAAATGGTCAAATATGAAAATTTAGCAAACTGAAGAGTTACTAACAATTATAGACCTTTTGTATTTATATCTTAATGAAACATATTTTATTTAACTTGAAAGGAGAATTAGGAGGCAGTGATGTTGCAAGCTTGAGATGCAGTCTAATTTCCACCATATGGTGTTTTTGTTTTTATCACCATCTTTGTAACAAAGGGCAGAACTTCCTAACTTTTTAGGGTTCATGGTAATTTAGCTTTTTTTTTTATTTTATTTTTTTTTTATCTTAAAGGATCTAGGTTGTTGACTTAAATCCAATAACTTTCATAATTCCCCCCCCCCTTTTTTTTTTTTGCTAGCTTTCACATATTCAACATTGCATAAAATACCCATTTGTAATTATGTGTAACCTTTGTAAAGTCTCTGGGTAAAGTCTACTCATTAATCTTTAACCTGACAAGCCTTGGGGGTGGTGGAATTAGCACAGACATGTATTAAAGGCTCACAAACCATAGACTAGAGGTACAAAAAGGATAATTAAGAGGTAGTGTGAAAGGAAATAGAACAAAGCTAATGGGATAGGATGATATTATGGTGCATATCACACAGTAGTAAGGACAAGGGAATGTAAATTCCTATATACAGAAATTCAAAAATAAAGGAGGCAGTGCATTTTTCAAAACAAAACCAATTTAATGGTCTTTCTTAGTGAAGCACAGATAACATTCACTAAATTAGATCTCAAACACTGTAATAATCATACAGCATGGAGACATGGTTAGTTTTTAATAGTGTGCCCTTATTTATCTTTTGTTTGCTTTAACACAAGCTGCCTCACAGTAACTGTAAAAGGCACAAGTTAGTATATCTTAGTATCTCTCAGCAGCAAACATCTCCTGGACAAGTGTCAACCTGTAACTAAAGAAAAAATCCTGCCCTTGGCTGTGAGGAACGCCTGGCTGCTAGGCAGATGCTCTGTGCTGATCCCATCTCTCTGGGCTCACAGCACAGGTGACCATCCAGGGTCTGAGGTGTGAGGCATCTTTGAGAAAGGAGTCAGGGCTCAGATTCAAAACACCAGCTCTGATAAGGCTTTATGGCTTTTGCAATACCTCTGTAAGGAGTACTTTGAAATGATGAAAACTACTCTTCTTGCTGTTCCTAAAGGACAAGATCTATTCATCTCTTTGACTGCATGCTGAAATAGGTCTCTAATTTTAAGTTTATTAATTATTCCACTGCCCACATTAGTCCCTCCATTTGATTAGACACTTGCCTTAGCACCTTTCTCAGTCTGATCTCCTCTGACCAGTCTCTAAAGTGGTGGCAATAAGTGGCAATTTTACCCCAGTTCTCTGCAAAAATCCTCCTCATTCAGTTGTGATATTTAGACTTGACAGCAGGGGCTGGGTTTCCTTTAAAGAAAATTTCATTTTATGCTTCTGTAATCCTTCAGTGTATTACTGAATAAAAGACGACTGTCATGCATTCATAAGCTGATAACATTGATGCCTATGGATTGATTTTTAGTGATGATTAATTTACCAACACGTAAAGTTGCTTTTGTCAAGAGTTTACATGAGAACCTCAGTTTTCATCAGAAATAAAATTTAATTTTTAAAAGAACTATCTCTGACCTTCCTGTTTTCATGGAAGTGTGACAACTGTTCAGAAGATGCAGCATGGTCTCCTGTACCTCTGCCCCTGTTTGTGGAAGAAAAGGTCACTATGATGGACATGTAGTAATAGGACAAGGGGAATGGCTTTAAAATGACAGAGGGTTCAGATTGGATATTTAGAATAAATTCTTTACTGTAAGGGTGGTGAGACAGTGGAAGAGGTTGCACAGAGAAGCTGTGGATGCCCCACTCCTGAAGTGTTCAAGGCCAGAATAAATGGGGCTTTGAGCAACCTGATCTAGTGCAAAATGTCCCTGCCCATGGCAGGTGGTTGGAACTAGATGATCTTTAAGGTCCATTCCTATCCAAACCATTATATAATTCTATGATCCAATGATCTCCAGCATACTGGAGTTGCAGTTTTTACAGCTCTTGCTTAAGTAAGGTTATATGTTCAGTGAAGTAGAGGCCTATGAGAAACTAATCCTACATCTGAATATATATTTAAGTGACTTTATGAACATTTCAAAGTTAATGTATTACAGTAATTTTATTTTAAATTCCCAGTGAAGATAAAATACTTGAGCTCTAAAGGGGAAAAATTATTAAGGGGAATGTGTCCCTGCTGTACCTCTCAATGTGTTTATCTAGCAAATCATCTGAGTGGGGAAAAGTAGAAAATGGTTTGGAAAAAAATGATGAGGAAAATAGATGTAATGGTGAGAAGAATGCATCTTAATTTGTCTTTCTCAAGGGCAAATACTATACTTGCAAATATAAAAAAAGCTCCTTTTAAAAAATGCTTCGGAAACATGAACAAGCTGACAGAAGTAGACTTCACCAGTTTTGGAAGGGATGGCATGACACACAATGTGGAAGTTGACAACTTTGCTCATAGACTACATAGAAAATGTAATAAATCAGACACTTCTGTCTGGCAATGTCAGCAAAAAATAAAGTCTTAATATTTTGAATTAATTTCTTTCTGCTTTACTGCTTGCAAGAGGCATAGCCAACTACAGTAAGTTAACTGAGGGGCAAATACTATCTTTTTTTTGAATGGTTGAAATAGTCTCTCTGTTTCTTAAGTAAAGGAACAGACTTTTTTAAGGCCAAGTCTTAATATTTTGAAAATCCAGGCCTGAAATGCTGATTAGTGAGGCACTCTTATTATGACAAAGTGAT
Organism: Lophotriccus pileatus; assembly: GCA_035583135.1. Lineage (NCBI taxonomy): Eukaryota > Metazoa > Chordata > Aves > Passeriformes > Tyrannidae > Lophotriccus > Lophotriccus pileatus. The sequence continues at coordinate 56,969,387 of JAWWES010000001.1, forward strand.
GTGAAAAAATAGAATTATGGGGAAAAAGTAAGATTCTGTACTGTAATTATTTTAAATTTCATTAAGGATGTAAACTTCATCTACTGAGAAATATCCAATTCCCTTGGTTTTGAATGAACTCCAAAGTTTGTTGAATGTAGTTAGCTTTAAACAACACAGAGAAACATGCCTCAGCTTTTTTAAAAGTTCAGTGTAAGTAGGAATAACACTTCTTTCTTCCCTTAACCCAGCACTTTTCATTCCTTAATGAGATAGAGAACATGTGTAGGTCCTACTTGTAGGATTTGCTTATCTTTCTCAGTCCTTCAGGGCTCCCAAGAGGAATTAAATCAAACCTAATCAAACAAATTCTTACTAAATTTAACAAATAACTAGGAAGCCAGAGTAATGGATACAACCAATATGTGAACTCAGGATATAACTGTAAGACAATTATGGGAAAGAAAAGTAGGTCAGAAAAAATAAGGTGGAAAATGCTGTGTTTTTAATGCTGTATTTATTAGCTGTCTGGGTCAGCTACTTTATCTCTTTTTAATCATCTGTGTAAATAAGACTAGCAATGTCATATTCTTTCATTCCTGCATTACACTGACAATTTTCATTGCTTAATGAGATCGAATATTTCTGGCTTCTACATATGTATACTCATTCTCCTCAACCCTTCAGGGCATCCTCCTAACGATGAAAAAAATCGTCAAAGAATAATAAACAGTTTGTAGTGAATTCAGCAAATAAGTAGGATATGTATGCAGTGCTTTAAATTTTCAGTTATAACTAAATTACACTCAAAACACACAACATAAATCTTTACTTGAGGTGCAATATGTCACAAATCAGTACACTGGTCAAACTGGAGTTTACCAGTGTATTGGCTATTATTGGACACAGAATACTGGAGGTTACTTTATTAACACAGTAATAAATACTGTGTTACTTTAAACATGAGTGGTCTTTTTATCAATAGAAAGAATTGGTTATATTGATAAATGGTTATATTGATAAACGCTTATAGTAAAGACTTTTTAAATGGACAATATGAAGCAAAATATAACAGTACTTGCCTCTGGCTTTTTTCCACTTTCATACAAACCAGTTTACACATAATTTCCTTATAATTTTTTTTCTTGCCCCCCTTAAAGTAGTGGTACCACAGACAGAGCAGCTCCTCTGAATCCCAATCCAAAACAATAAAATGTCATCCTAAAACAAGAATCTTCTCAAGACTCTAGGGTAACATCCCCAGAACAAGCTTAATGGCAAGGCAATGCTTTATTTGTTTAGGCTGGAAGGTAAACAGGAGGGGATATATTAAGACTCAGAAGAAGACTAAAATAGCACAGAAACCAGTCAAAAATCCAGGAGCAGCAAGACTGGGCCGCTCAGAGTTCAGTATCTCCATGTAGATAGGCATAATCCTTAGACTAAAAGAGGTTTGAGCAAATTTGCAAAGAACTCAACATCCACAATACATGAATATCAGCACTACGGGGATCCTGATATTGTCATGCGAATGCTGATTATCAGGGCTGAAGGCAGGAGCTCTTAGTCTAGCAGAGTAAACCAAATCTCTTACAAATCGCCAAAAACGTGAATAATAGAGTCACTTTTTAATTCCTAGATATTAATTCCTGAAAAGTCTCTGTAACACTGTTAAATGCATTTTGGGCACTTTTGCCAGGAACAAATACTCCCTATCTTTGTGTTACCCATTGTAATCTCCATTGTGTTACATTTTTAGGTGTCTTAAATACTGTCATCAAAGACTGACTGGGTAATTTGATACCTGTCTAGAACATCAATGTCTTTTGGCTGTCCTTAGTCTACCTTTTTAATTTTTCTTTTCAATCATTTTTTATTCACATGGATCAGTTAAATACATAAAAAGGGAATGATTTGTCTCTGATGCTCCTAATTAAGTTAATGCATATTTCATTATCACATTTTATATGTACCTTTTAAAGTGGTTTTACCCACTCACGTGTTTAATGACTGTGACTCCTAGACCTTGACCTAACTTCTTAGTCTGGGTTTGCCTCCCTATGCTTGGTTTAGGAAGGTGATTCAGAATTCTGACATCTTGTTAGATTGCTACCAGTTTCAACTTTACATGGCCACATGTGATCTACCGTCCTGCCCTCTCACTACTTTCACCCCTCCTCTTTTTCTTCTGTCATTGTCATCATCATCACACTCCTGATCACTGAGCTCCATAAATAACCCATTTATTCCCTTTAAGACTTCTCTGTGGATTTGTACAGGTGCACTACTTCCAAGTCCTCTGTTCATTCACAGCATTTTCACAATGTAGATTAGGCTATTTCTATCTTTAGGAATTGAAGAAGGACTAGGAATTAGCCTGACCTAGTCACCTTATTGACTGAGAGAAAAAGACATATGAAGAAATTGATTCACTTCTATCTGAAACATCTGTTTTAAGTTTACATTAATTAACCCCAAGTAGTACCTATTCCTCTCCATATACTTATAGGGAGTGTTCAGAGCTGGAAACAACAAATGTGTAGATTTAGACCATAGGACTGTTGAAGTTATTGCTTGTTAAATTGCTGGCCAACTTTATCCACTGCTATACAAAGTCAGAGATCATCTTGCTACAAGTTATGGTAAATATATTTGTGCTGGGTTAGCAATACGATTACTGTCCCATTTCAGCACAAAAGTCCCCTTCCCGTAACCAGAGGATGATCTTTTTTGCTCTTAGGTTTCTTTTTACATTTCACCCTCTGATTTTTGACTTCTTGACAATAGATGAGACAGAATTATGTGTTGTCATGGCTGAGGTGACTTCAGGTAGGTGGAAGACATAACCAGTCAATAATATCTTTCATCCCCTGGGCTTACTCTGGACCTTTGAGGTCTGGCCTGCCATGATTTGTCAGAGCAAACTCTATATAGTTAACATCAGGCAAATTATTTTGCTATTTAGCACTTATAAATTAGAACAAGTTATAATGTGTACTAATGTTAATATAATCTATTAGAATTATAGACAGTTCTGGTCAGTTGGGTGACCAGGGATGTGGACTGAAAACTGGCTGAACTACCTGGTTCAAAGATCACTGGCACAAAGTCCAGCTGGAGGCCAGTAGCCAGCACTGTGTCCCAGGGCTCAATAGCGATTCTGATGCTGTTTAACATCTTTGTTAATGACCTGGACGATGGCATCAAGTATGCTGACAGCAAGTTTGCAGAGGACACAAAACTGGGAAGAGTGGTTGATGGACAATATGCTTGTACTGTTATTCAGAGAGAGCTACACAGGCTGAAGAAACGGGCAACTGGGAAACTTATGGAGTTCTGCAAAAGAGAAGAGGGAAGTCTTACACTTCCTCTCTGCAGGAAGTCTGCAGGGAGATAAAACCTGCATCAATATATGCTCAAGAACTGGCATATATTGCCCAGAGAGCTTGTATAGTCTCCACCTTTAGAGATGTTGAAAACATTTTTAGTCGTGGTCCTGCGCAACCTGGTCTTACAATATGCTGAGGGTTGGATTAGATGATCTGCAGCAGTCTGTGTCAGCCTCAACCATTTTGTCATTCTGCAAAATTGCAATAGGATTTATTAAGTTTAATAAGTGTAATACCTCAGTTGCCATGGAGGAATAGGCCATAAAGTTATCATGTGTTCATGCTATTTGGACCTTTAATTTTTGTTGCAATTTAAACAATCACAAAGTTCCTGAAACAGCGGTGTTAGAGCAAGTGTTACAAATAACAGGATGGTTTGTGCAACATTGCTTAGAATGCTTTCAGTATTTTAGTTCTTTGATACTTGAGATATTAACATTATTACTGATGCACATACTCTTTGAATTTGGGCTCATATCTTGTCTACTGTCACAGGAGAAATGGACGTATATAATTTAAACCTTCTATTAATGATGTGGAAATAGATCTTTGACTTGTGCATGTCTTATTCAGAACATGTTATTGTGGGGAGGCATAGGCCATAGTCTGAACAAAACTCTGTCAGCATTGTTTCTAGTGAAGCAGAATTCCACTTTTTACTGTTTGGTTATTATTTGTAAGATCAGAACACAAAAAGTTGGCATCGTAGCATATGCAAGTACATGGCTGGTACTGTTAACAAACACAGCCTAGAAAGGAGAAAGCAGAGAGAACTCATACTGGTCTACAGCTTCCTGTTGAGGATGGAAGTGAGGAAGGAAGAAGAGGCACTTATCTCTTCTTTCTGGTGACCAGTGACAGGACTGGAGGAAATAATGTGAAGCTATGTCAGGGAGGTTTAGATTGGGTATTAGGAAAAGATTCTTCATCCAGAAAGTGGTCAGACACTCCCCAGGGCAGTGGTCACAGAGTTCAAGAAACATTTGGACAGTTCTCTTAGGCACACAATGTGATTTTTGCAGTTGCCCTGTGCCAGGAGTTGGACTCAAAGGTTCTTGTAGGTTCCTTCCAACTCAGGACGTTCTATAATTCTGTGACTCTCATCTATGGCATAGGAGTTTTTTACTGGCAAGCTGATTGGTATTTAAATGCCTAGGAACATATCTAAGAATTGGTTCTTGATCATAATCTTGAATTTATTATCCCCCAATGTATTTTACTTTTAATACAGATATTGCTACAACAATGAAGAATTGCCCATTCTGGGCCCTGTCTGGACACATAGTCTGTTGCAAAATCATTTACATTGCTCATGACAGGCTTGATGTTTATGATTAATCATGACCAGAAAAAATATATGCTTAAGTGCAAGGTCACTTTGAAATCGGATCTATACATACTGCTAGTCTGTGATTTAATGCCTCTGGCCCTATGACCCTCACCTTCCCTCTACATGCTCTCCAACTACTTGTACTGTTTTGCAAATTAGATCCTGACTCCTTAATTGACTCTTTCCCTGTCCTTGAACAATGTCAGTGTTTGGTTCTACTGAGTACCATTATTCTGCAAATGAATAGAAATGAAAATATCAGATGTATATAGCCTAAAATGTGCAGCTGAACAGTTCAGATTCTGTCTGAGAGAGAGTTCATGAGCTTTGTCTTTCTTTATGCTCTTTGGGCCTAGTCCATAAATCTTTATTCATGTCTGAAGTGGTTTTACCTATGCAAGAATCAGGTTGTAGCACACAAAGTTATAAGTGATTTAAGAGGATTTGTTGCTAGCCAGCAGTTTTATGTTATTTAAATATGAAATGCAATTAAACTGAAGATGTACCTTTGAATCTTCAGTTCTCATTTTTTCTGATGGTGGATGGTGAGATCAAATGGGATTTCACCTTCTCATCCATCAAATTGACCTCTTTGCTAATTAATGAGAGTATGATAATCTATAGAGCTTGTGACTCATAAGGATTTTTCATTTACTGGTGTATATGAAAGCATTCACAGCACTAAAGCATTATTCCAGATGAACTTAGGTGAATGTTTGGCAGAAAAATTTCTCCTAAAAAGCAGACCAGAACAGTAGTATTGAATCACATGTCCTCTTTAACACTGCTCTGCAGTCTTATACCTCATTGCATTTTAAAAACTTTGTGTTGCTGGACCTGGTTGAGCACACTACAGAGGCCAGATTCATTCTATGTACCTCACATTTACCTCCCAATTAAGTCAGAAGAGTGTTGTTTTATGCTCTGTCTTTGGGCAACAGGCAGAGGCAGGCAATTCCAGAAGACAATCCAGACCTCAGGCGTACTCAATCACACTCTGGCATGGCCTGTTCTCTTTGTAGAATAGAAATCAGGGCTAGGGTGATGGTGAAGTGCTTTCTTCAACTTTACATGGATGCCACAAGAGCTGCACAACTAATAAGCCAGTGGAGCACATCTTTAGCTCCTTTTAAAACCCCAGATTTCCTGTAGTTACAGATGCTGGGAACAGATGTGCATTGTCCATCACTTAACAACGTTACTTGCAAGGCGGAACATGACACACTGTCCTAATGGAGATAATGATTCGTAATGTGACAGTAGCTAGCCATGAATGAATGGTTCCCATAGCTGTTTATACCTTCTATTGGTTTGGAAGTCAATATATATCAAGAAAAAGAAAATATGTGGTTCAAATTCTCACTCACTGCACTTTCTCGTGATCTTTGGTGGTTTTAGCTCTCAGGTCTTTCCTCTTGTTGATTTGCCTTCTCCATATCTTCTACAGCTAGTTCTATTCTACCTTAACTATTTTCACCATCTACTTCAAATCTGTAAGCTAGACAGGCAGAATTCTGACTTACATGGGGCTTTCCACTTGGCAAATTTTATTCACTGTTTTCTGTTCTGAAAGGGTTTGGGGTTTTGTTTGTTTCCTTGCTTTGATTTTGCTTGCTTGTTTTAAACATCAAGTCAAATATGTAAGTTATACTGGTTGGGACATGTTTATTTATTTATTTGCTTGTTTATTTACTACCTGACAACTGTCTTTACTCCAAAATGCAGGAGGTCTGGGTAGGTATCAAGCAATGCACTCATATTTCTACCATCAGTTCTGCTTTCTTTTCTTTTTAAAAAATGACTATATGCTTTGAGTTATGATTTTAAAAATCTCTTCATGGGCGAAAATATAAGTGCTCTAGTAGGTAAGAGCAGAGAGAGTTATATATTTTTTTGCTACTATATACTGCAAAAGTCATCAGAGGTCAATATTCCTCATACATGCAGGAACAAATTGGGTCATTTAGGATGTGTTTACATTCTTGGGTTCAGGTAAGTGCAAGAACCTCTGTTCATGCTCTAAGTTGCAAGTCAAAAAATCCGTGAACTGTGGTCTTCTGACTGAATCTGTAAATCTTGCCTCTCCCAAGGACCAATTATAACAAGTCTATATGGCTTCCAAAGTGAGGCTGAGGTAAGGAAAGTGACACATGGTCATGAGCATCTGACTGAGTAAAGTCCTTAGGCACTACTAGTTATTGTCATATGCTGAGTTTTTGATACTATACAGTACTTTTGTGTGTTTGATATGATGGCACAATTTATTAAATAACTATAGAGGAAAGAGAGAAAGACAGAAAGAGAAAATGAGAGAAAGAGAGAAATAAAGAGAGAAAGAAAGGAAGAAAGGAAGAAAGGAAGGAAGAAAGAAAAAGAAAAGAAAGGAAGAAAGGAAGGAAGAAAGAAAAAGAAGAGAAGAAAGAAAAAGAAGAAAGAAAAGAAAGAAAGAAAGAAAGAAAGAAAGAAAGAAAGAAAGAAAGAAAGAAAGAAAGAAAGAAAGAAAGAAAGAAAAAGAAAGAAAATTCTCCCTGTTATGTTCAGTTAAGTTACTAAGCTTAGTAACCTGGAGGTTGGAGACTTGAGTAGCTTACAAAAGCTTACACTAAAAGGAAATGAAAATCACATGTAATTATTCTTAAATATTCCTATTAATTACAGTACATCCATGAGTTCTAAATTCAGATCTGAAAGATTTTTATTGTTTTGCAGTGGCCATGAAGGATTTGAACTTTTTGTTTACATTTCCATCTCACAAACCTCTTACAAAGAAGGAAGGAATTCAGTAGTACACAAGACTGGAATATGTGGGCCATTCAAATACAAGCAACTGCCTCAGAGAACAACCTTCAGCAATATTTCAGGGGACTTCTAGTCACATTGTATGCTCCCATTTGTCATGAACAACCAAAAACTAGTGGCAGTTCATGGCTAAATAACTTGTGGGCAAGCTTGTCAATATGGTTCATTTCAGAAAATTAATGATATAAGATTGTTGCTAAGTGAGAGAGTCATTAGATCATATAGTCCCAACTGGGAATTCAGTTTTCAACAGTGAGTGTGTATTCAGAAAGAATACAGATTTTTAAAAATATTCTTGATGTTGGATGATGCAATAAGTATATGGGAATATACTGGCCAAGTTTTTCAAGTTAGTTCTCGGTCCATATATTTTCCATATTAAACAATGTGATTTCAGGGTTGCTGCTAATCCAGCAATTTACAACTAACTATCGTGTCAAGAAACTCAACAGAAAAATACACTGAAAGAGTGAAAAATGACAGAGTGGATACCACTGGCCAGAAACTCATTACTAGAGGATGCAAAGTCTGTCTACAAGCAACTGAATAATGTAAACACCTAGGAGGTATAGGATTTGCTTTGAGAGATCCAAGGGACCATAAGTGAAAACATCTGAATGAAAATGAACTAAGAAAAATTCAGACTTTACATCAATAAAACTTCATGTGGGGTCTATATAGTCCATAGTAATCTCCCTGAGGAAGTATTGGAAGCCCAACACGTGAATTATTTAATACTATACTGGATGAAGCACTCGAGAATATACTGTAGGAAACAATCATAGACTTACTCGAGCTTATGGATGGATAAACTACATGACTAAATTGCATGGAGTTCTCATGGGCTTGAGGGTCAGGCTGGTCAGTGTATAACAGGACTATGGTCTAGAAGACCACACCAACTTTTCAGCCTGCAACAAAAGACTATCTAGGTCTCAGCAGGCATACACATGCTGTTTTCCTTTTCAGTATAGTCCACAGAAGGAGAAATTTTATCCTTTTGGGATAAAGTTGTTGCTTTATTTTTTTTTTTCTCTTGATGCTTACAATGTTAGATTGGTGAAATTTATCGTGGTGTCAGGCTATTCATGTTGTTGACATGTTATGTCATCAGTTATGTCATCAGTTCTACATCAACTACGAGCAACTGATTCCCAAGGGTTCAGTAAAATCCAGAAAAAACAGTATTTAAAAGACTTTTTTTAAAAGCTTTGATAAAGTTCCAAGCTCTACTCTGTGTTTTCCAAGGCAAAATTAACTGTATTTTTAATATTGCCAACTCTATGATTATATTGTGAAAATTTCCTTTTTGCATGTTTCTATAATGTGGGATTTATTTTTATCATTGTACTAAAAAGATGTAGAATAAGTGTGGTTTCCGTTCATGTTTTTTATAGGCAGTATACATCTATAAAGTAATTTGAACAGCTAGTGTTTAATAGCAATGATGCATTTGGACATGGTCTAACTTAAACTATAAGAACACTCATAAAATTCACTCCTAGACAGGCTTATAGCAGAACTAAAAGTCCAATGTATTTAACTTTGAAATATAGAGTTCCAATAAAACCATATTTTAGTGTTAGAGAGTAATAGGATTTTTTGGTCTATCATGAGGTTCTGCATTTTCTGACTAACACAACCACTGAGGTTCACATCAAGGATGTGTTCAGCGTCTTCTGCTCCAGCAGTCCCAGGCTGAAAAGATATGATTTGGTGTAGACTTAAGGACCTGTGACTTCTGCAATGGTGAGGTCAGGCCTTGAAGAGATCAAATAAAACAAGCAAACTGAAGAACTACAAAAGCATATTTGCAATTCTAGTTTTGAAAGACTTTGGGGAAGCGGTTTAATCACAATAAGAGATATGCCTTCCCCATTGTAAAAGAAATAGCTAAATATTGATTGCAGAGGGACATCCAAAACCCCAGATGCCACTTACTTCTTTGGTGTAGTATTATCTGTGAGAAGATTGATCTACATCCTTTTCAGTTATCAAGAAAAATTCTATCATTTTTGTGTGAGCTGTTTTGTCTGGGTGTACTTTGCAAATGGAAGTAACAGATTACAGGAAAAATGGACAAAGTGTTGTTTTCTGTCCTGTGGCAAAAAATCTTCAGTTTCTTAGATTCATAGACTTGCTCAGGGATATTCAGCAGGTCTGCTTGCTGTGTTTGCTCTGTTTTCCCTATCTATTAAACAAAGTTGATAATTCATGGAGTTGTGTTTTGGTGTAACCCCAGTGTGCAGCTCAGCCCCACACAGCTACTTCCTCAGTCCCCACCAATGGGAGAGAGGATCAGAATGGCAAAAGCATGAAAACTTGTGGATTGAGATAAAGGCAGTTTAATAGGTAAAGCATAGATGTGCCCAGAAACAAAGTAAGGAATTCATTCACCACATTGCATGAGCAGGTTTGTTTATCTCTAGGAAAGCAGGACTCCATCACATGTAACAGTGACTTGAGAAGAGAAACATCATCACTCCAAATGTTTTCTCCCTTCCTCCTTCTTCCCTGCAGCTCTCATTGTTGAGCATGATGTCTAATTGTGTGGAATATATCTATATGGTGATAATGTTTTCCTTACCCAGCTGCATCCCCTCACAACTTCTTGTGCACCCCTAGCCTCCTTGCTGTTAGGGAAGGCTGAGAAACAAAAAGGTCCTTGATGCATTGTAAGCACTGTTCAACAATAGTTAAAGCATCCCTAGGATAACAACATTTGTGTTGAATTTTCAACACAAATTCAAAAAATAGAATGATATAGGCTTCTATGAAGAAAATGAACTCTATCCCAGTCAAAATAATACATTATTGTGTTAAATACAGTAAGAGTTGAAAAGTACACTGACATTACAGTAAGCATTGGTATAGCAAAAGACAAAGGCTTTCTCATAGCCTATGAGAATTACAGGAACTAATTCTTGCAGAAAATACTTTATAAAAATCATTATTCATTTTCTTAACCTTCTTCTTGTGCTAAAAATTGGTAACAATTTTGATTATTCAGTTGAGTTTGCAGCATATTCAGAATATTCGGTAAACCATGACAAAATTTCTCCAAGCAGGGTGATTTATTTGTTTTATCAGAGCTTGGCAAAACCTGTACATTTCAATATGTGATACATTTCACCAAGTGCTTACGCATTTGGGAGTTCGGTGATTTTTTTGCCCGTGTTTAATTTTCTATTTTACAGGAAAACAGAGAATAAAGTTGATTGAGATGAACAAAACTGAAACTGCTTGTGTTTTAAAACGCTTTCTCTTTTTTACAGAAACATTGCTTGGATTTATTTGCGTGGTAGATTAAAAAAATTTTAGAAACTGAGATAGGCATTTCTTTGCCCTAGTTTCTTAAGTGTTCTCTAATGGATACAGATCTGCTTGTAAAACTCCTTCCTCATATGGAAAGAAAAGTCTATTTCTACAAGCAAGAGTTTGCAGGGTCAAGGCTTATAGTTGTAATAGAATACTCAGGCAGAACTAAATAACAAAGAATAAAGTGAAAAACACCAGTAAATTAAAATAAAGCTGAAATACACTCAATTAGCTAAATTACTATTGATATCTGTCATTATAAAGTACCCAGGGCTGTATAATTTTCTTCTAATCCCCTAAATGCACAACTAAGCAAGTGAGAGAACATATATTTCTACAACCCCCAGTGGAGACATTGAGATTATGCATGCTCTCACTAATTTAAAGAGGGACTTTCACACTGGGATACATTTTAAAAAGAGAACATTTAAATAAAAAGCAATTTAGTCTGCCTGTAATTGTGTTCCCCTTGCTGTTATTGCTAATTATTGGAGATATTTGTGCTTGAATGTGTGAAATCTTTCTTTCCTTTTTTTAAAAAAATGGAACAACTCTCTTTCTACTTTCACTCAATCCTGCTGAAATCACAAGGTCGAGTCTTTCTTTCATGTTTTGTTTTATCAGTGTCAGTTTAGTGGGGTGACCTTGTCTAGACATCAGTTGCCCACCTAATCCACTCTATCATTCCCCTCCTCAGCTGTACAGGGAAGAAACAGTGTAATGAAAGTGTAGTGGGTTGAGATAAGGACAAGGAGACATCACTCACCTGTTATCATCGCCAGCAAAACAGACTTGACTTGGGGTAAATTAATTTAATTTATTCTCAATCAAATCAGAGTAAGGTAATGAAAAATAAACCCAAATATTAAAACACCTTCTCCCACTCCTCCCTTTTTCCTGGTTTCACCTTCACTCCAAATTGTCTACTTCCTCCCTGCAGTGGTATGGAGAGATGGGGAATGGTCTTTGTGATCAGTTCAGCACAAGTTGTCTCTGTTGATCCTTCCTCCTCAGAGAGGGGTGGAACCACAGTCTTTCCCTGCTGTTTCTTTTACATATTCTCACTTTTGTCTCTGGTTGCTCTTACACATTTCCCCCACCCCCCTTCTTAAGTCTGCTATTCCAGAGGTGCTAACACTGTTTCTGGTGTGATTTGCCTTGGCCAGTGGCAGGTCTGTCTTGGAGACAGCTGGCATTGGCTCTGACAGACATGGGGGAAGCTTCTGGCAACTTCGCATAGAATTCATGCCTGTAGCACCCTTGCTACCGAAACCTTGCCATGCAAACACAATACAGTCAGTCCAGAGGCAAAGTCAGCACACTCTTGGAAGGAGTCACACAAATGCTTGACTAAAATCTGAAACCAGTCTAGAGCTAGCCATATTCAAACTAGAAATAAGATAAAAGTTTGAATAATGAGGACTATGTGCTCCCAGAAGAAATTCCTCTGAAAATCAGTAGATCCTTTCTTCTCTCTCTTTACTCCCATATAAATACTGGATAATTTTTGGATCTTGATCTATTAACTCAAGCTACATATCAGTCACATAAATACTATTAGGCTCAACAGAGAGGTTAAGGGATTATTTTTAATGTGAAGGTAACTAATTAGCTATTGGCCATTTCTGGCACTAGAACAGGCTAGTATAAACTTTGACCTTACTGTAGTGGAATTGAAAAGTGATGAAAAGTGCATTAAAAATTATTATACTTGGAAACATTCATCCTTATTTCATTTTATAATTCATATCTAATAAAAAATACCATTTTTTTTCCTTATGGACCAGAATAGCAGAAAGAAAGAGCCTGTCATGAATATAGCCCAAGAGGGCTACATTCAAGAGGGTAGTTTTGTTAACATTCTCACCCAAACCATAGACAGGTTTTCTTTAGCCATTTTATATAATGTGAGGGTATGAATTTTGAACATGGTGGACAACTGGTGACTTCCCAGCAGTTCAAGAAAGATTCCCACTGTATAGATTCATCGCATAACTATCAACAGAGAGGTCTTGGCTCAAAGTTTCTGAGGGAATCAAAGTCCTAGCTGTGGGAGAGTGTGTGGTCCTCAGAGTTATCAGGTCAAAATTACCTGTCCCCTGACACGTGCTGGCCTAGTGATAGAAGACTTTTTAATTCTTTGATGGTGAATTACTCACAGAGTTCCTTTACTACTATTCTGAAACATGGTATAGATATTATATTTTTCCAGCCACATGAGGGTTTTCAAATGTGGTTAATAGGATCAGAAAGCCTGGCCATCATCCAAATTAATATATCTGAAGGCTGAATTTCAGAAATCATATTTGTAATAAATTATCCCAAATATTTCCTGAGTTACCAGATTATCAAAATGCTAGTGTGCTTTTAAAAACACACTCTGCTTTGCAGGCAATTATGTTGCTCTTTAAAAAATTTCATTGTTCATACTGATATATTATACATATATTCTACACATCTGAATGCTTTCTCAACACATTTTTGCTAATAAAAATAATTTAGTAAATCATCCCATTTAAGTTAAGATACCTCATCTGGCTTTAGATTTCTGCTACATTAGCCTCAGATCTGGCCCTTTGATTATTTCTTAATACTGCAGCTATTTTATACTTCTTGTTACATGGCTTAATAATTACATGAACAAGGTAAATAAACAAGAATTAGGGAACGTGAAATGAAAAAAATATACGGTAGTAGATTTGAAATGGTCTGAAAACATTGGGTATAGTACAAATCAAGAATAAAGTGTATAATTCCTTGCTATGTTAGGATGTTCAGACTAGATATGTTATATATAGACATATATTTAGATCATAATTTTCTGGCACTGAGGATAACTGGCAAGGGACAGCTAGTATTTGCACTAAACTCTTGTAGCCTCTAAGACAGAGTAACTGCATCCAAACTATCTATTAGGAACCGTCCTAGCTTGTGCTTAACTCCCAAATTGTGCCTAGGAATTCTTTGAAATTGGTACAAGCCAAAACTGTGCTAGCAACTGTTATAACAGTTTAGCAGATGATCTAGTTCAAGTTTGGGAATATTTCCTGGCTCTGTTTAATTTCACACACTGACATAGACTACAGATGCTAAAAATGTAAATAGTTAAATAAGTGATTCAAAAGTAGTAAAAAATTCAAAGGTACATATAAAGAGCACATGTTAGCTACAAACTCAAGAAGGAATTCTCTTTAAGTCACAAAGAGATGAAGACTAGAAGAGAATCACTAAATGCTTACTTTAGTCTTACATTTGTCTCTGGAGATCTTTTCTTGCATATTGTCAAGATCAGAATATTAGGGTGCCCTAGAAAAGGTAAATCTTTGGAGTTTTGTTCAGCAAGAGTAGAGGTAGATGCAAATAGTGGCTGGACTGAAGGTGGTTTCATGAAAGGGGAATTTCTCAATATCAGGGCATATGTTAGGTAAGAGGACAGCATGGAGTTTAACTTTGAAAAAAGCAATCTATCCTAGACTCTTGGGAAATTCTGCTTGTTGCTGATTTATTGCATGCAGCACACAAGATTGTGGAGCCAGGCAGATGTTACCACAAAATGCTGGGAAAATGAATTGTACCTATGTCATAGGAACAGAGCAGGAGACAAGATGTAGTAGATGGTGTATAGGAGGGAATTAAAGGTTCATGGTAAATCTATGCCTGGAGCTCTAGGAAAGTAATTATAGAGGTGAGCTGATCACTTACTATTACAGATGAACTACTATACCACATAACCTTGCCACTCTAATACTTTAAGAAGCAGCTGTATGGAAAATATGAGATAACAAGAATATCTGGTGACTAAAAATATAAAAAATATGACTTGTTTTTCAAAATACTGACATTTAACACTCTGTCAGTCCTTTGAAAATGTAACAACTTTGGAAAGTGGTCACTTGGAAAGTCCCTCTGACTGTATGCTCACATGTACAAATACGTGTGTATATATATGTGTATATATGTATGTACGTATAGCTAAGTATCTGTCTCTCTCTATATAAAATGTGCAGCCAAAAGTAAAATACTCAATTGATGCAATATAATATTATGAGATGAAAAGATGAGATATTGCAAAGACAGCTTCGAATAGCACTGTTAAACAAAATAGTTAACATTCATACCTTTTAGGTAAATGCCACATTTTTTCATGTTAGATATGTATTTTCTTTCAGATAGAGTACTGCTTATTTTCATACTGTTGCTCTCCTCTGTGTTTAGCCATTTAGTTTTACGATGAAAGAAAGTATCCTTGTTCTGCAACCACAACCACATCTGTATTTTTCCATCAAAAAGAAAGTCCGTGTAACAAAAACCTCTTAGTGAGCAATTGAAACTGCAGAGTCCATGCCACAGGCCTTATTCTCCTTTGCCATTGCTGTACATTCTCAAACTCAGTACAGCTCCACTAACTTAAAATCTGTGCACTGGTGACCAGACCTAATCTCAAAAAAAAACTACAAAAAAACACCAAACCCTGTGTCACTTTATGATTATTGTAATTTCAAAGGTATCTTTATTGGCTTCCTTGGAAAACAGTTAATGTATGCACTGCTGATACAATGGAGAAGAGCAGTAACACTCAGCAGAAGCAGACTTGGCAAGTGCAGATGTTTTGCAAATTCCACATTTATATCTTGTGTTATATCTTACTTATCCCATTACATCCTACAGGTGCCATACCGCACTGAATTTAAATTTGCTGTTACAGTTGTATCTCCGTTTTCAACAATGACTGTAAATTATGGCTGTGCTTACCTTTACTTTTTAAACTGACAGGTATGAACAGACAGCTGTTCTGCATGAAAAGCACTACTTAAAAAGAGGGGTATGAACAACAGTTTTTGGTCAGAGTGTGACAGGTGTGACTAACCAACCAGAGGAAAAAAATCCATTGCTTTTAGAGTGATCAATATTAGTCTTCATCCCAATTGCATGGTTTTGGATGTTGCAAGAATGTATCTGTAGCCATTTGCTAAAGGGAACATTGCACATTTAATAAATCTGAGACAGCACCATTACAATCAACTGAAATTTGAGATCTGCTGAACACTTGAAACTGTAATTTCCAAATATCTTTCTTTTCTTTAATTGAGATTGGTTCTGCTGACAGACGAATGCACCCTCAGCTGAATTTGAATAGGGCAACTGCAATAACCAGTGATTCTATTTGAATGAAAAAAACATGCAGCCTGGCTCTCTGCATAGTTATGTCTAAGAATGTTTCTCAGACAGACCTGACTCCTATTTTTCCTAATTAAAAGTGGTAATAACTGTTTTATTGGATCTAAATTACACTTTTATATGACAGACTTAATTTAAAGTGTGACCTATCAACTTAATGACATTTTGAGGCTAGGCAAAACTATACATAAATTAGAAGAGTGTGAGATGCTGTGCAATAAAGAGGTAAAGTGAAGAGGGAAAAAAGCCCCAAAATACAAATGGAGGGTTAAAGCACATCAGAACATTGTAGCTAATGAGGTTTGCAGCTTGGAATGGAATCAGAGCTAACTCTGCAGAATATTGATTACCAAGCTAATGGCTAAAATAAAAAATATGGAACTTCGAAGATTCTGATAGGTCTGATTTGATTTCTGTAATATAAATGCAGGAAGTTTTAGAATTGAATCTTCAAATTAAGAATTAAAACCTTCCCTAAGCTTTTTGATTTCTATCAAGAAACGTATCTTCATTTTTCACATGGTTTTCATCCATAAACCTTGGACCACTTCTTAACAGGCCATTAAGCACACTCATCCACATTGTCCAGATGAGGGAGTTACTGAAATTGTACTACAAAACTTAGAAATATTTGGAGTGGCATCTAAGAAAGAACCTGAAAATGTTACATCCCATGAGGGATAGAGATACTTTTCAGGGAGTATTATCCATCACAGCTTCTCAGAAGAAGAGGAAAAGGACATTGGCTGCCTTTAAGAGTTAAATCTGTGATAAGGATTCTGCTAGAGTTAAAATATTCCTGATAGCACAGAGCTCCTCCACAGATTAAATAAAAACATGAGGTACCAAACGTTTGGAGAATTTATTGGGAAAAATTATGTTGCAGCTATGTCAAATTTGTATGTTGAATTTTTTACAGAAACTGAAAAATCATTAGAAGTAGTCATGGAAAGATTTCAATACATTCTCCATTTCAAAGTGATTTTGGGGAAAAATGTTGAAAATTATCCCACTGTGACATTTTAATGTCTTTTTTAAATTTAAAGGATTTTTTTTCAATTTCTTCTGCAAAGTATAGCCTCATGTAAGATTAAAAACATACAGTAAGTTAGAAATTATCTGAATGAATTTCTCAATTACTTCAGCTGAAATTCTGGGTATGATTGGATTCACTTTATTAAAAGTTTTTATATTTTGATTTTGGATAGGAAGAGAAAAATGCTTACATTTCTAAATCACTGAGATGCAACAGCCAGTGTCAAACTGTAAGGCTAGGTTGACATGACAGTAGGCTATTGAACTGCTGCTGCAAGAGCTGTGGCCTCTGGCTGTGCATGTACTATCACTCCTTTTACCTGAAGTGATCCCAAAAAACATATTGTGCATTGCCTTTGCCATAAAAAATTGGACTTTGATTGTCTAAAAGGTACCTTTGGAAGTATAGAGATGCATCTTGAGAAGCACTGGAAGAGAGCACCAGGTTGTTATCTTTTCCAGAAGTTATTTTTTTCAGCTATGCATTGATACAATGACATAGTTAGTGAATCTCTGAAGATTTGCACAGAAATTCAGAATGGCTGAGGTGGAAGGCACATTGGGAAATCATCTAGTCCAATCTTTCAGCTCAGGCATGATCATCTAGAGCAGGCTGCACAGGACCACTTCCAGTAGGGTTTGGAATATCTCCAAGGACACTCCACAACCTCTCTGTGCCAGTGCTCAGTCACTCTCACTGAACAAAGGTGTTTTCTTCTGCTCTAATGGAATGTTTCAGTTTGTGCTCGTTGCCTCTTGTCCTGAAGTTATAGCCTTTTAGTGGTGTTTTAATACTACAGTGGTAACAGATTGATGCAATGTATATATCTCCCTGGAAAGACTAAACTATCTATTGTTACTGTCAGTGACTAAGTTTACCATATTCTTTTGGTAGGTTGAAACCATACAGTCACAAATAGTAGGTGAGGGAAAGTATTCTGGAAAGTATTGACAAAAGACAAGAGAAAAGTTTCATACCATCAAATTGTTAGCATAAATTTTGAGCCTATGTAGGAAGGATTTGTAAATTCAGACAAGCAAAAGAATTGTATTCCAGTTATGATATGGAAATCATAATTATTTAGAAAATAGAAAGGGAATTAGTCACTTAAAGTGCCACAGGAAGCTTTGCAAAAGTTATATCTTACAGGCCTTGATGCTTTTTTCCCTTTTAGTCAAAACACATGTTCAATAAATTAATGTTAAAAATAATAATAATTTAAAAACCCCATGGTGTATTTCTGATGTGCACTGTAGACTTTCATCTAGAATATATTTTTTCAAAACTTGGAAGACATATTTTGTTACTCTCTTTAGCTTGGGATCCACATGACCGCACATATTGCCATTCAGTGAATACAATGTTCAATGAAATCATTTCTCAGAAGAAGAAATATTTCTTTCCTCTCAGTATTACCACACATTGAACTCCTGATAACCAACTGAGCTTACCTGGAGGACAGAGTTGTAAACTCTGGAATCAGTCATTACTTTTATGAATGAAGCTTCAAAAACTCCAGTGACTGTGGCAGCCTCACAACTCAGTCCGCACACATGGCCTGAAATATCTCACCATGAGCTCTGTTTTCTCCTGTGTTGAACAAGTTCCTCATGGAAACATCACCCACTTCAAATTTTCTAAGTTTGTTTCTGAAGCTCTGCCACCCTTTTAATAATAACAGTATGTACCAGACATCTTGGATTGACCTAGGAGGAAACCAAGATATTTAATACTCTTGTGCTATTATTACTAATACCCAAATTCAACATGAGAAAAAAGTCATTAGAAGAATTCAAAGGCTGTGAGAAGTAAAAGAAGTGATACTCTTCACAAAAGAATCAGCATAGGTAAGATGAAAAGAGGGACCATAATGGATTAAATTTTTAGTTACCAGTGTATTGCCACTTCCTATTTTAGTTCCCTGGAGGCATAATTGTCTCACTATCTTAAATCTGTATCTTCAAGAATCCCCTATGAAGAAAATAAATATTCTTCCCTTTATGTTAGGATGGAAAACTAAAGCATGAAAGCTATACATAGACACTGTTGACATGAACAACACCTAGCTTGGGTGCAAATGTGCTGGTTGTTGGGGTTGTCTGCAGGCAAATTCCAAGGAAACTAGGTTGCTGACCATTTTGGAGTGAAAATCAAAACACGTGTTTTTCCAGTCTTAACCACACTCTCATTTCCTAGATTCCTGGGTTCCTTTCCAAAAAATGCAGAATGAAAAATACCTCTGAAAAATAATTAAAAAATCTAAAACCACAAAAGAAAGACTAAATTTTATGATTTAGGACTTTTAAACTAGAAGGGCAGTACCTACAGCACTAAAGTGGATTGACTCAAAGGTCTTCCAAAACAATGAAAAACACTTACACCAGAAGGACTTCACTGGCCGAAATAAAACTGGGGTTTTTGGTGCTTCTGCAGTCACTGTCATATAAATATTTTTGGGTTTTAATATATTTCAGTTTTGTCATATTGTCTGTTTTCTTTTATTACTTTTTTCCTTTGGTTTCTTTTCTGAAAGGAAAAGTCAAACATCACCCCACAATGTTGTATGGAAAAGATACAAGTTTTCATGAGAAATGACAGACTATGATTAATCTGAATCGTGTGGGTTAGTGAGTTTTCACCACTATTGTTTATGATATTTGAAGATTTCTTTGGGATATTACACGTTTATTTTTTTTTACCAGTGGCTTTTGACTGTCCTTTTATGCAAGTATAGGAAAGTAGGTAAATACTTGTATATTAAAACTAATTTATCCATGGCTCTACAATAAACGAACATATTAAAATGTCAGCAAATTATTTTACATGTATCTCTCCAGCAAATGAAGGATCATTTCTTCCTATACATATTAAGATAGTCCCAACATCAGGATGTTTGTACACACCAGTGAATCAGGAAATAGGAAAATTTTGCCATAAGAAGAGTATCACTATGAAGTGGGATTTATATTGCTGTTCATAACACAAGCAGGAATTCCAGCTACACAGCTGAGGAAAAGATTGAAAATAAAATGAAATATAACAGCATGTTGTGGTTTGTTGATTTTTTTTTTCCTGGAAACCTTTGAAGACAAGAAAATGGAAACTAAATATGCATCTCTTTCTTTATATCCTTCTTGTTGATGTTTGCATGTGTAGATAGAAGGAGACAGAAAGAAAAAGAATGAGGTAGTGCGGAAAATATCACACTTTCTTTAATACACTTTGAGAAGGACAAAACTGTGATTTGATAGAAGCAGATACTTATGCTCCCTCTTCCCATACATAGTCTTTGGCAATAGCTGCAATATCTTGAAAACACAACTTTTACTTTTTTGTGTCTAGAATCAGCTAAAAATTAGTGAAAGTAGTTACAGATCACTATGGTGACAAACTGAAATAACAGGTCTTTACAGAGAAGCTACTTTATTTCAATGCACTTACTTAAGTGAGAGGAATCCCTTGCAGACTACTTGCCAGTACTGCTTCGCCTAGTGCAGCCCAGGATACCAAATGCAGTCAGAATACCATAACCTACTCATTATCCTCCAGTAGTTCTAACATCTGCTTTCCTTACGGTTTCCTTCTTATTCTTAATATCTGGGTTCTCCCCAAAAAATCTCAGAAAGCTGTTAGACCAGCAGTTACTTCAGTAGCCAGAAAACCCTCACTTAACTGAATTTATTGATTATTAAGAAACAGTATTCACACTGAGATGGAGACAATTCTGTGAAAGTAGTCGTTCTTTCCTATATTTGGGTATGAATAGTGCTGCTGTGAGTGAGAAGTATGGAAAATAGAAGTGTTTAGTTATTTTTTGAGTGTTTTATTGAGTCTTTTACAAAGGAGAAAGTCATTGGGGTCATGAAGGTGAAAGCAACTCATTGCAAAGAGACAGGTAAATGATTCAAATGACATGTTGCAAAAGATCCTAACACCTGTCTAAAATAGATTTTTGTAAGGTATTGACAACTGTTCACAAGATCTTGCTTAGGACAGTATGCATTATACAATGCATGGTTGTCACTCGTAATGGGGTCATAACCTTTCCTTGTAGTACTATTTCAGGACTTGGGAGAAGTCAAACCTGAAAGATCGTCTGGAAAGCTGCCTGTTCCTGTTCTTTTTGCAGGATTTCAGAGTTGAATTTTTAAAATGGGATATTTTGTCCTATATAGAAAAAGGTTGTCATAAGTAGGATTTATGATTACCATAATCATAGGATTACAGCATCATTTAATTTGGAAAGAACCAACAGAGTTTTTCTACACTCACCCTTGATCCAAAGCATCCTCAAAGATTCAAAGCAACTAGACTTGTTTTTCAGGGCCCTTTTTTGGTTGAGTTTTTTTTTTTTTGTGTCCAAGAAAAGTGTTCCTACAACTAGCCTTTCCAGGCAGCTTGTTCCAGTGTTTGATCACCCTCACAATGATCTTTATTTCCTACTTATTCTTTGAGTTTCAAATGATCCAAATGAATAAACTGGTGTGTGTATTTGTATGGTGCACTTGTGGGTGTACACAAAGGGGTAGGAATTATAACCAATATTTAATTCTTGTTCTGTCTACTCTCAGACAACAGCATAATAATAGTCACTAAAACAAAACTGTAATGTTTCATACTTACCTTGCGCAAGGCAATTGCTTTTATAAAATTACAGCTCAAATTCCATAAAAAACTGTTTATACATTAAGATTGGAGATCAATATTCAGGTGGTACATTTGACCTTCATTCTGAGAAACAATGTGAGTGCAGTTTAAGGGTTTCTTTCACAAACTTGAAAATTACTTTCCTCTGAAGTTTCATTCATTTAAATGCATTTAAAATTGGTAGAAGTAAAGCGAAACTTCACACAAATCAAGATCAGTGTGACTGTTCATGTTGTCTTCTTTGGTGGTGTCCTTCTTTGTAAATAGATGACAAATACAGACTGCAGCCCAAGATTAAACAACTATATGATGATTTTAAAAACATTTTCTAATATTCTCTTCAGAGAAGTAAATACCCACTGAAAGATGAAGATGGCTTCTAAAGTGCTCTTCAGCTCTCTAAGGAAAAAAAAGCAAACCACCCACCAAAATCCCACAAAAAACATATATGAATGTAAGTTATTGCAACGTGATAGGGGAAAAGTCTTGTAATTTCACAGTGACATTTGAAATGCTCTGTGATAAGCATGCAGTGAAGTTAAGAGCTTGCTTTATGTATTGTAGGTGAAACTATTTAGCTACTGTATTATATAATATATATATATAATATATATATATAATATATATATAATAGAGTTATACATATGCAGTAATAACTGTACATAAGTTCCTGTTTGTTGTGTTTTACTTCAGAAGCCCCTTCCAATCCAAAACATTCTAAGATCCTGTGAAACCCAAACCTACCTATATGTAAGCCAATATTCTTTAAAATAAGTTTTCACAAGTCCTAAGAAGCCTTGTCTGTATAGTGTCTCTAAACTACTTGCTTACAACCTTTGCTGAGTCTCTATCTCAGTTAGAAATGCCTGCCAGTCCCTTTTGAGATTCATGAGAGTTTATTAAAGCTTGCAACAAGTTATTTCTAGGCAAAATGTCAGTGGTTAGTGTATAACTATGTTGGGATAACTTATAGCCAGCTTGAAGAAATTTATGGCTTCTGTGTGCGGGGGTGATATAGAATCTTATTATGTAAATTTGTTAAACCATATTTCACTTGAAAGTTTTTTCCACTTACCATGACCAGCAGACTGAGCTAGAGACATGGCACACCCCCTCCTGAAACACTTGAACGTGATGATCATATCGAACATTCACAGTTATTTTAATGTGCTCTTTAATTTCTACAAAGAAGTGAAGTATTAAATACAAGAATTGCAAAGTGTGGAGAAAGAAAACATTTGCATGTGCAAAGCACAAGAAAGATACCTTTAGCACATCTAATTTTCTTGGTTCTTTTTTTTTTTTTTTTGCTTTCACTTGATTATTTAAGAGTTTTATGCTTGCCATAACTCATCTGTAATATTTAATTGACTCCTCCAGTTGTCTCTTACTGCTGTGGGCATTCTAATCAATTAAGGATCTCCACTGAACTGTGGCCTTCTTTTTTCCCTCCTCCACCTTTCATCCCTTAAGCCTCTTGAGCGTGACTGCATGCCTACTTGTGTTTACATCTGGATGTGCTTGTTTGTCCTTTGAACTTAGGTTCTTTCATTTCCTTTATCTTAATGTTGTTTATCTCCACCTGAATTTCCTCAAGATCTGGTATTCTGTGGGGCTTGCTTTAATTTTCCAGCTAACCAAAAAGCTGCTCGCCTGGCATCCAATAGCACAAACAGTATTTTGGCAGTGTTTATCAGCGAATCTTGTTATATTATTGCATCAATATATCTATAATGATTCAGTGTCATAACCAATGTTATCATCACGAAGCAAGCACCTAAATAATTCTCTAAGATCCCGTAAAGCCTTTTAGTGTATTTAATTCTTTCTACATTTCTAAAATTCAACTGGATTTCTAAACTTCACAGGTTTTCTCCTTTGTTTGAAGACTGCTGTTTCTCTTTCTCATTCCATATATTTGAGAAACTAGCTTTTGATTTAATCTCTATGTACTCAAGACTTGCAAATTTCCAAATGTTAATGCTGTTACTCCTGGGTTATTGTTCTCCTTGACATCTGGCATGCTGAATATTTAAACTTGAGGAGTCAAATTCCCAGAACAGGCCTAACCTCTGGCACTCACTTTTGAAAAATATTGCACTTCAGTTACTATGAACCAGAATATGTTTCTTTAATATGGTTGTCTTTTTATAATGAAGGAAAAGAAACATTATTTGAGGATTAAGTAATTTGATGTTCTACTGTGAGGTAATATAGTTTGTCTACCGTAAATTTTCTCTGGCAATAATCTTAGTATTTTTGCTTTCACTAAGGCAATAGTGTTATAATTTTTAAGTGTATGTACTATGTACTAAGGGGCAGCTTGCTTTACTTTTTACAAAGAGAACACACAGTACATTCCAGAAAGCAAATTACACTCTTCAGAAAAAAAAAAGAAAAGGGCTCGTACTGTTTCCTTCCTCCTTTAACACCTGGAGTCACAGGAGAGGCTCAGCTTCCAGAAACATGAGGGCTTCCTAAAGGCCCTGATCTGGCAACATTTTTTGTGTCACGTATTCTTCTGTATTTTAATCTTGCACACCTGTATTCAGGAAGTTTCCAGGATGAAAGTATCTGAGGGTAGCTAGTTAACTTGGACTGGAACTTACATTAGATTAAAGTCACCACTGTTACATATATATTAATTTTCTCCTCCTTAGCATCCCTAGGAAAAACTTAAAAAGTATTGGAATATCAACGTGCTGGCTCAGGGCTTTTTTTTCTCATCTACGGATGATATAAAAATCCTCGGGGATTTTTACAACTGTTAGCAATAAGAAAATTTATCTGATGCTTTTTCTTCCTTTGCTTTATAATTGCTAAACTGGTAAGTAATGATTCTTTTCTTTTTTTCCTCTGTGTTATTTTTCCCTCTGTTCCTTCTTCTGATAATGTTACAGAAAACTCATGGGAGACAAGAAAAGACCTAAAAGACTTAAATCATTTGACTGGAAAATGTGCTGCCTTTTTTTCACTTCAGCATCTCAAGGAAAATGTATTTATTTTACTTTTATGGAAGATAGCACAACACTTTATTGGGATACTTTTCAGTTAAGCACAATGTCATTAATTGAATGAAAATCAAATTTGTTTTGCAAGACTAGATAAAATGCTCATTTAGAATTTAGGCATTTATACAGTAGCTGTTTTCTTTCAAATATACCAAATTGCAGAATCCAAGCTCTCTGCATATATTCAGACAACTGAGAACAGATTTTGGCTGTGCATGGCTTCAGTGGACAGATATGGTAATTCTGCTTGCAGACAATTCCAGACCTTCTCTGTTTCTAGAGACTGGGTATAATGAAAGAGACTTCATGACAGTTGTATATTTCCTGAGATTCCTCCTACAAACATGTCAGTGTTTGGTATGAACTAGTTATTAGAGTATTTTGGAGCCAACTCAGCCCTGATACAACCCAATATCTTGCCTCATGTTTCTTTAATTTTTGAATACTTGCTTTGTCCTTCAAATGGCTTCAGAAGCACTAGAACAAAGCAGTCACTCATACATACAGTGCAGCATGCATATACCCACACAGCTAGGATTTACGTGTACTAACCTGCTGATTTTAAGGCAGGATAAAAAACCAAAAACAAACCCCAAAAAAACCCAGGACACCTGAACATTTTAACACTTTCTACATAGAAACAAGACAGAGAAAATTCTTTAGATACATATAATATATTTTTACAGGAAATAACTGCTTATGTTAAGTTAGCCAGCCACCGGTAAACTAGCCATCCAGAATAATTCCACAGGCAATGGACAGACCACCATTTCCATGAGTACTGCATACCCACCCTAAACGACAGCAGGACTAATTGTCCCATGGAAGCACCTGTCTCTTCCATTAACATTAGAAGAAATTTTGAAAATTAACTTGGGTTTCATGCTCAACTTTTAGGCAGAAAAATTTAGATGAGATGAATCCTACTGTTAGTCATTATTTCAAGTTGAAGCCAACTCCAGGTATGCCGTATGTAATTCCAGACTCTCATTTAAATGGCCTCCATGCATGGAGCATTCTGTGCCATTGACAAAAATTTAATCAATCAGGCCAAAAAGATCTGCTTAGGCAACAGAGTCACCCCAGAGTGTTTTGCTCTGCATTAGCAGATTAAGCTTCCCTGTTCCTCACTGTCTTTGGGAAAACAGCAAGCTCAGGAAATCTTAGACCTAAATCAGAAAATAGGAATCTATGAAAAGCTTGCTTAAACCAAGGATAGCAACTGGCAAATTAAAAAATTATAGATTTATTGCATCATGTATCAGACTTAATGTACACATCCAACAGGACTAAGACATGTGTCGGGAGTGGACCTTCGGAAGCCTATAATCATTGGAGAGGACTTAAAGAGGAGGACGACGAATGCGAGTACAT
>JAWWES010000001.1:56998037-57052943 GCA_035583135.1 Lophotriccus pileatus
CTTCCCAGGCAGAGTGGCTCACGAGGGTCTTGGCGTTAGCGCCGAGGGAGTTTGGAGCGCTTTCTTGGAAGCTCAACCCCCGATAGACATGAGTTTTACTGCATATATGATGTGTCATTCGTCAATGAAGTCATTCCATGAAAAAAACCCTAACCATCACAGTAACAGAACGGTACATACAATACCACAGAGGTGAGAAAATTGTAATTTTACTAGTCATCAACAATCCTCCAGTTACAGAAGTAAAAGCATTGACAGATTTTGTGTTAGAGTCCTCTTGAATAAGGCATACAGTTGGACATATTTTACCTTAGCTTGACAGAAACCTCAAGCTTGTCTTTGTAAAGCTGCTAGGGTGTGAGATCTGAAAATGGGCAAGTAATAGAATATGTTTTCAGTGTTCAGGATTAAATACCAAAAAGTAAAAAAATTGCTTCAGTTACCAAAAAAAAAAAATTCAACTGAAATAAATCTTTCAGATTTTTTTCCTAGTATGAGCAAGACATGTTTAAGTCATATTCATTTACACAGAAATTCATATATAAGCATAAGGCAAAAAGGCAATGGGATTGAAGAGATTGAATGGCTATCCAGGAAATGAAATCTAGAGCTTTAAATCCAAAATAGGTGCTTGGACTATTGACCTCACAAGACAGAAGAGTGAGAGTTGAGAAGTTTGTTGTGGGAATTCAGAGCTTATTGAAGTGTACTGTAAAAATTAAGGGCTTGTTAGCCAACACCTTTTTTGAGTCTAAATAGTGGTCTGGTTGCCGCAGTTAAGGCGACTATACAATAAAATGTAAGAGTTCTCTGACACATGGTCTGGAGTCTTTATTCAGCCTGACGAGAATTTACGCCCCTTACCGGTGTGTTGTGACACCCATCACTGTGGGTGGCCCAGACTAGAAAGGTGTGGAGACAGCAATGTTTAGCCCTTGCTGTGATCTCTTGGCATGCCTTTTCCATACCCAGTGTCTCTTGGTTGTCAGTAGAATTCTTAAGGTATAGTGAAATAATGTCTCTGGAGTGTGCTTGCTGACATGGCAGATGGTCTTTATTACTCCTATATATCTGTTCTGTTAACGGCACTGTAATTCTTTAATATCTCCATCTACCCTTCCCTTCCAATTAAACATCGGTGACACAGTTTTATACTCTCTAAAGCAGCATAAATTAGCATCAACGATGGACACAACAGAGTCTAATTGCACTAATTGCAATCTGATGACTGACTTGGAGATACATAGTGAAGTTTTAAGACTGGAGAGCTCCTGTGAATGTTATTCTGATACGAAGAACCTTTTAAGTTAAAAAGTTTAGTATATTTTAAAACTTTCCATATAGGTAGGTAAAAGAAATACTGTAACATTATTTTAACGTGTATCTACTGCTCAAATTTTACACAAATTCATATGTTGGTGAATATACTGTAGAAGCTCATTATAAACAGTCATGTATGGAAAAACTCTCTTCATGTGCTACAGAAGCTAACATACACTTCATGAGCATCCAAGCAGGGTCTGACTCATAGTATATTTAAGTTATTGCAGGAATCTTTAACCTTCAGGGAGTTTAGTTCATAGTTGTGATGATCATTTTAAGTCACTGCACAGAGTCCCATAGTTTCACATCCAAGCATTTCTCATCAGTACAGGCTACATTTCATAGACTCATATAATGGTTTGGGTTAGAAGGAACCTTCACAAGCAGCAAAGAAGGGACTTTCAAGCAAGCAGCAGGGACATCTTCAACTTAATCAGGTTGCTCAGAGTCCTGTCCAACTTGACCTTGAACGTTTCCAGGGAGAGGGTATATAGAATATCTCTGGGCAACCTGGTCAAGTGTTTCCCCACCCTCACTATAAACATTTTTTCCACATATCTAGTCTGAATCTACTGCCTTTTTGTTTAAAATTACAACTCTCTGTCCTATCACTACAGGATCTACTTTGCAGAGGATGAGTTAGAGAGGGCACTGTGATTTGAATTAAATTAACTTAATTAACTCAAATGTTAATGAACTGTAGCCATTTTATTATATTGATAGCTCTTTAGCTGTACTTAAATGTCATATTTGCACAAAGTTTAATCATGTCTTTCTACTTTCCAGGAAAACAACCCAGAATTTAAGACTCTTATCCTCCTTTCCTCAAATGAGAAAACTGCAAGGAAGTGGACATTTTTATTGTTGCCTAATGTGAAGTGCTTCTGTTCTTGGCAGCCTTTGAAGTGAGCATTTAAAATCAGAGTACACTTTCAAAAGACTTAAGCCAAAAAGTACTGGATGCGAAGCCAAATCTAGGACTCAATTGCACTATTGTCTCTCCTGTGCCTCCTTCATCAGATGATACTATTAGTGCTACCTGAGCATGATGGTATCTCTGTCTCACAGCATTACTAACCTTATAGATCACTTAGAGATGCTGGATACTTGCCCTGTAGTTTTCCCTGCTTTATGCTTTTGCCTAAGCTTTCAAGATAGTGCATTACTGAGGACAGGATACTTGTCTAGAAGGAATTTTTATCTTACTGAGGACATCATGTTCTCAGCTGTGCTGCTCACAGTAAACTGATGTGTAGAAGATACACTTCTTGTTCACTTTTTTGCATATTTTCTTAGTCTTTGACCGCAAATTTCTTGTGAAAATTAATATCCCTTCTGAACTATCTGGAAAACACTTATGCAAACAAATTATAAATACAACAATAGATTTGTAATTCTGTCACTGATAGTGTTCAGTTAAATAGTTTTAAGCTCTATCAAATAAGCAAGCAAGGACAGTTCCCTGCTTTTAAATAAATTAACATCTGATATTCTAAATGAGAATGTGCCCTGGATTCATACATTGAAGGGACGACAGCATAACTCTAGCTATAAACCACGTAATGTATTTCTGGACAGGAAAATAACCGACCTGCTAATATATGCAGTATCCTTTGGATGAATGTCTAAACTACTGAGAAAGAAAACAACATCTTTTTTTGCTAACAGAAAAAAAAATACTAATTTCAAAGCCTTAAATCAGTTTCTATGTATGCTTATGTATCCATTGTTTGTATTCATAAAGGAAAGGTTACTGTTTGCAACTTTCTTTCCTTTGTACTGTTCAAGTTTTCTTAGTGCAGTTGCATATGACACTTTAAAATAGGTATCTTTTGCTTATAGCTGCTGACAATTATACCTTTATTATTTTTTTCAGTAAAATACTTATAGTCCCATCCTTGTCAGCAAAGCGGCAAGAATTATCAGTTTCTTTTGATTTTCTGATTCCTTCTTTAGGTATTGAATATTAAAATTCACCACAGTTACAATTTGTATGGTAAAAAAATTGGCCTGTCTGGGTGGTGTATGAGTTAGCTGTGGATTTCACTTATTAGCATTTCTAACAAATGACAGGTCAAAGTCTTGGATTTCAAAGTATTTATGCAAAGTGTCAATCATTTACTCTTTGTCAGTTTCATGAAACAATTTCTTCTTTCCCTGTCTCATATGGCTGGTCTTAATGATTGGAACTCAAAAAGAGGTAAAAGCCAACATATTCAAAAAGAAGATCTAAACAGCTACACTGGTTTTGTTGTTACTCACCACCTCCTAAATTTATAGTGCAATTTAACTCTTTTCTCCTCTGTCCTTTTACATGAACAGAATTTCCTTGACTTTTCTGCAGTCACCTTAGCCTCTAAGTTCAAAATAAAGAACATCATTAAAGAGCTAACAGAAGCAGCAGCATAAGGAGGGTCATGGCAAGTTATTAATTTAGTAGCATATTACAGAAAACAAACAATGAATAAGAAGGATGAAACAAGTTTTATGGGTAGTATTTAAGATGGTATTTATGAAGTAACTTTTTTTTTTTTTTTTTTTTTTTTTTTTTTTTTTTTTTTAACCAGTATCTATGACTGGTTCAAATAGTCAAATTCTGTTTAGCTTTTTAAGTGCTGTTTTTTCTGATGGAATGTCTGTTTGAATCGTGAAATGCATAACAAAAGACCCCTTTTAAAGAGTTCTGGAATCATAGAATTGTTTATACTGGAAAAGACCTTTAAGATCATTGAGTCCAACTATTAACCGAAGGCAACTCTTTGATATGTTTCATTGCAGAAACTAAGAGTTTCCTGAATATCTCTGTCTTTGAAAGAGATTTTTCTGGAAAACTTTATTTCCTCAAGTATTTCATTTGCAAGTAGCACAAAAGGCAAAGAAACATGCCTATTTTCAATTTATCGCTCCTTTTAACAAGTATTTATGGTGCATCTTGTGATTAGTGAACCATCTGAACAACGTTTGCAAAAGTCTGCTTTTAGTAAAAAAATAATTCAGAAGTCTTCACCACATTGCATAAGTTTGATGAATTTATACCTCTTTGTACAATTTTTTTTCCCAACACAGCTGCAACTGCTTGACATCAATATATTTTGTTCATCTTTAGCAGGTGAGATTGACGAGTAAAAACCTGACAATAGTAACTGTGGGTAGCAGTTTTCTGGAGTGTTTGGAGTTTACCATACTTTTTTTCCACTGAAAGCACTGGAACTCACACAATGACGAATTTACTGGAACAGGTATTGTAATCTCTAGAAAATACTGGGGCAATGAAGATTCTGATCACTTAAGGTTTTGATACACTTTATGGAAGTTTCCATTGTAGTTTCAGTTGACATGGGAAGGAACTAAAATAGTATTTCAGGATTACACAGAGGCTCGAGAAGTTTCAAAACAAAAAGTATTTATCCATTAGTCCTGTATGTCTTTAAGTACATGTATTAAATTCTGCATGATTCACATTTTATGGCATTTCTCCATCATGCCTTTATGCCTTTACCCTTGTGAAAGTCTTATTTCTGGCCAAGAATTTAGAATTAACTTTCACATCAAGTGTCGTGAAGAGTAGCCAGGATTTAATATTACAAACTGACATTACTGCATACCATTGCATGCTATTTTGAACCTACTTGAAGAAAGGCAAATCTCTTCCTCCTTTGTGTTCACACCCTTCATTTAGTGCCTTTATGGAAACTCAGGTCTTCCTAGAATCATTTTAGTACGCTTCTCTTGTTGGACAATGATGTTCACAAGGAATGCTATTTATGTGGGTATTTTTGCCAAAGCCTGAGACAGATTCTTGCTGTAAAGTTACATAGAAAGGGGAAAGTAGAATTTGGCCTACAGACTTTAGTGATTACCAAGCACCCTAACTTAGAAAGCCAATAACTTAATTATGTAAATCAACAAGAGATTGACCCTGCTGTGAATTTTTAATAATACACTAATTGGCTGATAGATAAATCAAATTAGACTTCAGTGGCAAAGCTTCATCTCAGCATGCAGAGTTACATCCCTAAATCTGCTGCTCATAGAAGAAAAGCACATAATTCTTGAGGCAGTATGAGAACAATTTTGGTAGGATTTTTTTTTCATCTATAAAGAGAGATAATATTGAGATTTAGTCTGTCTTGGCTCTTAAATATTGATCTAAAGAGTGAATCTCTGCTAAGTTTAAGAATTGTCTGTGGTAGTCTCCTGCTGGTTATACATTGGTTGCGAGATTTAGTAAAGATCTTTTTCACAAGATAGTTGTTCAGTGAAAGAAAAATACGTCTTCACAGAGAAATTCTGTGAAACCATTGGGGAAAATTCTGCCTGAGAATAAATAACTATTTTAAAATTCCATAAAAATTCCTCTGAAAGTTTTAAAAATTACCT
This sequence comes from Lophotriccus pileatus, assembly GCA_035583135.1. NCBI lineage: Eukaryota > Metazoa > Chordata > Aves > Passeriformes > Tyrannidae > Lophotriccus > Lophotriccus pileatus. The sequence goes on from JAWWES010000001.1 coordinate 57,003,741, forward strand.
TTTACATTCTCTTTTTACAATTTGTCTTTGGTTATAACAGACATGTAAAGTACTTCTTCTACTGCTATGTCACAATAATGAAATATGCTATTTGTCTAATCATTTTTTTGTAGCTACTACTGATAGAAGCATTGTCTGGAGATCAAAGTGTCTTTTGTTCTCTTCTGAAAAAACTTCAAACTGCTGGTTGAAACTTTTCAAAAACATCTTTTCAAAGATATTGTCTTTCATATACAGTCTCAAAAGTATCTGGTTCTTTATATGAGACCCTGAAATTTTTAATGTCATAGATTTTCTGATTTTAAGCCTGCTAGTTGCTAATATCAGCATGATTTATGATTGAAATAATATATTACAAAAAAATACTCTTATCATGAATCAGATGCAAGGATATCTGTTGGAGAGGGACGTAAGACTGAGACAGAGTTCAGGGAGTGGAAAGAGGAGCTCTGCGAGGTTGTGACTGAGACTGGGACTCATGCTGGAACTCAAAGCCTGACAGACACTACCATCAACATGCCTGCAACCCACCTGGTGGACTGACCTACAAATACCCTTGAGGCTAAACCTAGAGGCCTAGGTTGAAGCCTCCATTTTATGTTACTTGTATCCTCAGTTCATTGACTTGCTCCTTAGAGCACAGAGACAGTTTTCTCATCGGGCAGCGTACCATGTGGGTAGCTGCCCTAACCAATCCCTGTTCTCCCCTGTTACTTCATTGATTGTACTCCTCCCTGTAACGTATCACCTTGATGCCTACCCTATCCCCTGTCCAGGTTTTACATGCTCCTCCCATGCTTCTCCCTAATTCCAGACCTTTCCCTAACCAACCCTGTATAAACCCTCCATTTTGTTAAATAAAGTTGGATCAGCCCTGAGCAGCTAGTGTGCAGACGTCTGCTTGCTGGCCCTGTGCACTACTGTGGGAAGATCTACAATCATGCTCAAAGAACCCGACTGGTCTCGTGCTTTCCCCTGAGTCAAGCCGTGTCAGATATCTTAAGATATATTTATCATCAAAAAGTGTTTAAAAAATAACTTTGGAAATCAGTTGTCCTGAAGACTTGCAGGATTTTTTTTTTTTTCAGTTTTCAGTGTCTTCTTCTCAAATACAAAAATTAGAAATCAGTTTTCTTATTATCCTAAAGCTGAATTTTTATGTCACTCCAGGAGGTGGACTTTTAAAAAACTAAAAAAAGTGAAATATCATGAGAATTATACTAAGATTATTAGTGGTAGCTACACTGAATGAAGCTGGGAAAATAATTTAATTGAAGTAATATTTTATTCATCTGCTATGTCCGTTTAGCACTACTCTACCAGTTGAACATCAATTACTGTTGATCTCAATGATACTACCCATTAAAAGACAACTCCAAGAGGACGTAATGATTAGAGTTTAATTTCAAGACACTTGTAAAATTTCAGTTATACACTTGGATAGACACCTCCCTGATTCACTGTATGGAGATATTTATAAGTTTAGCAGACTCATCACGCTGTTTTTAAATTTGGACAAAAATTACAATATTTGGTTTCATAATTTTCGCTATTTTTGTTCTGGTTTCGTTTGTTCTTACAAAACAATGTGGTAAGCTCTATTATGATCGGTGTTAATTTACCTGTACACTCAATTCTCAAAAAAACCATTAATTACCATGCAATTACTCTACAGCAGAAACATCAGTTGTAAATGTTGTGAAGGCCCCATCCCTGGAAGGGTTTGAGGCCAGGTTGTATTGGTCTCTGAGCTGCATGATTGTAGTGGGTTTCTGTGGCTGGGTTTTGGTAGTGGGTGGGGGCTACAGGGGTGGCTTCTGTTGGGAGCTGCTGGAAGCTTCCCCTGTCCCACAGGGCCAATACCAGCTGCTGGCCAAGGCCGAGCCAAATAGGAGTAAAAGTAACACTGCTGTGATAACATATTTAAGAACAGGTTGTGACGCAGAAGGAATTCTGGCCAGGGAAGAGCGGACTGAGAACATGTGAACAAAATGTTAGACACTAAGGCCAGTGCAGAAGGAGGGGCAGGAGGTGGTCCGGGCACTGGAGCTGAGGCCCTTCAGCCCGTGGTGCAGCCCATGGTGGGGCAGACCATGGAAGAACATCGGGGTGCAGAGACCCACCTGCAGCCCGTGGAGGAGCCCATGCTGGAGCAGTTGGATGCATGAAGGAGGCTGTGACCCCGTTGGAGGCCCAAGATGGAGCACGGCCTTGCCAGAGACCTGCAGCCTGTGGAGAGGGAAGTCCATGCTGGAGCAGATTTTTTCCAGGTAGACCTGCAGCCCTGTGGGAGACCCAAACTGGTACAGCTCATCCGTCAAGGACTGCACCTCATGGAGAAGTGACCAATGGGACAACAGTTTCATGAAGAATTGTTGCCCAAGGGTTGGACTCACTCTGGAGAGACCCATCAAGGACTGTCTCCCTTTGGAGGGACCCCACAGGAGCAGGGCTTCGAAGGACTCTTCTCCCTGAGCAGTGGCATAAAAAACAATGGACCATAACCCCCATTAACTGTCCCCCTGAACCGCTGGGGGGGGAGGAGGGAGAACATGGAAGGAAGAAGGGGTGGGGGGAAGATGTTTTCAAGACTGTTTTCTTTCTCACTCATTGGCTCTTATCCTGTTAGTAATAGATTTAAGGACTATGCCCACTTTGAGTCTGTATTGCCGGTGAATATAGTAAGTAACTGACCTCTCCCAACTATTATCTCAACCCATGAATCCTTAGCTGTTTTTTCTCCCTCTCTTCTGTCCAGTTGCAGAGGGAGAGAGAATGGCTTTAGTGGGTTCCTGGCATCTGGCCAGGGTCAACCCACTACAGTGATCTAGTGGGTGACATCCCTCTGTGGCAGTGGGGTTAGCACAAGATGATCAGTCCCTTTCAACCAAACCTTTCCTACGATTTCCTTATAGAAAGATTTAAATTACATCTTCTTTTCTTTCTTTCTTTCTACAGGATTAAAATATTTTGTTTACAACTGTTATCCTGAAGTAGTTTTAAGATTTAAAGAATTAATTAGTAAATTTTATTCCTGTCACACAATCTGATTATGTATGAAATGGTGGCTGCAATATTTATCTGTATTGAAGTGAAAACATTAATATCTATTCCAAAATTAAATCCACTTGATAATTCCCTGTTTTTACTGAGAAATCATACTCTTAGTCAGAGCCCATATGAAATAATCAGCATGGACTTCTGGCAGTTTCCACCATCTTTAATACGAGAAATGGAGCAAGATTCTTTTTTCAGAAACCTCAGCAGCAAGGACTTGGCATCCCTTTCACTCCTCTTTCTTGCACTTGTAGTATGATCTGGCACTTTAGGCAATCTTAAGCAATGTATGAATGGTGATTTACAAATATATTTACATAATTATTTTAACTTGTAAAGTCCTTTGACAAATATTCAGATGGCATTTATGAATCAGCTCGCAACAACATCTTAGGTATGTTTTAAGTGCACAAAATAATAGAACTGAACTATGCTTGACTCATTGGTTTCTAACGCTTTGGTATAAAATAATCTTTCTCACCTCAGAGTCTGAGTGGTAGCTCAGACAGCATTAGAGAGAAGCTCTCTTAGAGCAACTGTGGATGGGCTCCAGCATTGCACTGCTTTATCCTGTGTGTCTTCTAAGTCATACAGTTTGGCGTTCTTAGGTGATGCTTCACAGTATAGCTCTGTCTCCGTTTCATGTTCACAGAGCGCCTCATCAGTTACATCTAATCAACTACCTTGTTCAATCCTCATCTGAATTTCTTTTTCTTTTCCTTTACATTTTGGAATATTTCTTTTTAAAAACCTTAATTAGTTTGAGACCCAAGTTCTTCAGGAGTTTTTTGTTTGTTTTGCCTTTTGTTATTACTGTTTTCATTCAGGACTTTTGAAAGATTCTTTTCTTGCAGTAGAACTGAAATATCATGTGGTTCAGCTTTGTATTGGAGTAAGAATGGCAGCATGCAATATCTACATCTCTATTCATTTTGTTTACAGGTTTTGACATCTTTTCTCCTCAATTAAACTCCCTCATAAGCATATAACTTTCCAACATGACTTTATTGCTGTAAAATACACATTGTTTTCTCCACTGTATTTTTTTCCTCTTGTTTACAAAGCAATGGTTCATGTACCTTTTTTATTTATTTAAATAGAGGTTGTATGATTGCTGCTCAAAATCTTACAACAAATGATATTCTTGTTAATAATCACTAGGAAAACTGTTGCATTTCTCCCATGCTTTATTTAGTCAGAGACAAGATTATTGCCTGCTGTTCTTCTCTTTGAAATGAATATGTTGAAATCATTGTCATGAAAGCATGGGCTAGTCACTGAGGAAAACTTCTCAGATCTGCAAAGGGCCTACCCTTCAGGATGCTACAAAATTCAAAAGCATTTCACAAGGCTTCCTCTTAAGATAGGTTTAGTCCTGGGTTCATGTTCACAAATTCTTAGGAACTCTGCTAGTACACTTAAATTGTGGTTTTCTTGACCAAACTAATCTGACTTTGAAGCTGGTCCTATTTTCAGCAGAAGTCTGATGCTTCTGCAGATACTCTTCAGAGCTACCTCTGGCTCTAAATCAATCTATGATTCTATGACTGGTGCTCAAGCCTGTAGGTAGCTAGGGTAACACATGAGGGTAACATTTTCAGTGTTTCCTCTGTGACATGTGCCTTGGTAGTTTACTCCTACTATAAATGAAAAACTGGAATTTTCGTTATATTAGTTGCATTCCAAGACTGGCCTCTAAGATGGAAAAGAGAGGCTTTTAATGAGAAAACAACAGAAATCTCCCCAGAAAGCACAAGTTGACAACTCAATAATAAAATAAAATAAACTTGATGACCTACTTTTTACATTTCAAGGAAATGTTTTGCACTCCTTTCAGTCTGAGAGAACATCATCTGATGTAATGCATACTCTTGGATTTGTAGCTTATAGAAGTCAGACCAGGAGATCCGTTGATGCAACAAGTTTGAAGTTTCCTTATATGCAGTAAGTTGTTTTTTGTGATACTGTACTGCCTCCACCAGCTTTTTTTTCTTTTTGTTTTATTTTTAATGGGGAACACTTATTTTCTAGTATGTATACTATGTACCAAAAATAAGGAGGCCAAAGCTGGTAGGGAATATCTATCCCCTCATAAATCAGAGGAGTAAATACAAATATATAAATATATATAGGTGTGCATGCACACAGAGATATACAAGTATATAGACATACCAGCAAATAGTTATTTAAATACAGGTCACATATATGGCTTAACCTTAAAGAAAACAAGCAAATAGTTACTTAATTATGCTCTTAGTTATGAAGTCATGTCTTATCAGAGTAATGAAATAGAGTAATAAAACATATTCTAATAAAATTCTGTGAAACAAGCATAGACTACAGATATTTTAAGTAATTCTGAAAATTCCCTTTACATTATATTCAGTTTCATATATCAGAGCTCGGCATAGTTCTGTAAAATTTTACAATTCTTAGATTTTAAAATTATAACATTCCTGTTGTATAATAATGAAACCCATGATTTCAGATTGCATTTTTCAACATCCGCACTCATGATAAGTCATAAGGAACAAGAAAGAATGAACTCTTCAGTGTTTTCTCTGAAGCTTGCAAATGGAAAACATGTCTCAAAAAAAAAAAAAGAACAGCAAAATAACCTGAAGCCTCAAAATTACAAAGAGAGATACCTAAAAATAGGCACCTGAGAATAAAGAGACAGGACTTGAAAAATACTCCCGCATTTATGTTAGAACTTTTGTATTTTTCAGTCAGTGCTGACTCACCAAACAACTCATCTGACAAAAAAATAATTTTACATTCTAACCATTATAAAACCAAATTATTTCTGGACAGATATATATCAGATAGCCATAATTAGTCCTCACCATTGCCTTCAACAGCATCACCAGCAAGAATGCAGAACATTCATGGTAGTTACAGCACTTGAAGATACATTGGATGATTCTGAATTAATTAGTGCTGCTTTGCAGTGCAGCTGTTGGATGTGCATGGGCAAGATGAGCACTAACAGCCTGTGTATTGTTACTGTTCACAAGTATTCATTTTTCAACTTTACCATATACATATATTATGTGTAATGGTTCTGAAAACTCCCTTTCACAGATCTTAATGATATTGTGCCTCATGTAAACTGAAATGAAAGAGGAAAGAAAAAGCCAAAATCAATCAGATAAACTTCTTTCCTGTTCTTCTTAATTCCTCATTTAAATATCTTTTTTTTTTTACTGATGCTTACAAAATACCAGCTGCAGTACTGAAATTCCATACTGCCAAACACAGTCCCTGTATTCCTTCAATGTCTCTATCTGTATGCAATATACAGATTATCTGATTGCAGACCATATAAAATTAAGAGGACCATTCAGTTCTGTGCTTGAACCCTATCTGCTTTTAGGGTCTTGATAAATAAGTAAGGATTATGGCAAAAGAAATAGCTATTAATAAAATATATGATATAATGTCAAATTAGATTTATGAAGTGCAAAAGAAATTTACAGATATATAAGAACATGTTTTCTTTAACATTATCATACCAAGCAAGGACACCTAATCTAATACATGCAAATATGCTTTCTCATATCTTCTCCCTTTCGTGGAAGTAAAACCACAGATCCCATCATGGAGTGCCCTGGTTATGGGCAAGGGATAAATCCAGACCGGTGGGTTTCTGTTCCCCAAGTTGCAGTTTGCCGCGCGATACCCTGAAGGACCGAGACACAGATCCAACGTGCAGCTTAAAGAGCGGGGCCAATCTGACTTTATTGTAAAAAATGGTGGGTTTATATAGGGTAGGAAAAGGGGAGGTCCTAGAAAGGGGAGTGTCTGGATCGGGGATTGGTAGGGCAACAGGATTAACAGGGAGAGAGGAGGGAGGTACAGAACAGGGACAACTGGGGATTGGACAGAGCAGCTACCCCCCGAGTAGCCTGCTCACGCAGGGGGCTGTCTCTATCGCTCCGGAGGCAGAAGTCCATGATGACAGGAACAAGGAAACATGCAGTGCAGGACAGGGGACTCAGGCAGGGTATCTTTTGTGGCACCCAGGTCTTCATAGATTTCTTCTTTCCATACTCTGAAGTCTGTTTCAGTCCTCAGCCTATTTCCAACAATGAAGTGTACCCTCTCTCCTTAGCTGGGGGACACCTGCTTTTGATAGCAGAGACTCTTGTTTGTCCTGGTGAGATATGAAAGATTCCTTCCCTAAGTTCCTCTCTTAGCTTCTGATGGCTCTCTTCAGTCTTCTCTTCCAAGCTTCCGACATGTTTGTCCAGTTTCAACAGATGAGAGGTGGTCTTGCAATGGGGCAGTGACAGTGTCTTCATAAATCTTGAGTTTTCTAACCAACGTACCCACATTGTCCTCTCCCTCCCTCCATTGCAATGTTGCTAAGTAGCAGGCGAGGTCATTGGCTTTTCGTCAAAGTTCTTGTTAAATAGTCATTTATTGTCTGAACCATTTTCTTGAATGGATTTTTTAATTCACAGTACTAGGGATCAGCATGGAAAACATTGTCTCAGTGAAGAAATTTTGGTCCTGTGTTGTTCATATCACTGAGTTTAGTTGCCTCCAGTGTAATATGAAAAATGTATCAGATACAAATTTAAAAACATGAAAGAAAGCATGAGCTTTTGAAACTTTTTTTTGTGGAGCCAGACATCTCTGGATTTTTCAGTTTCCACCAAGGAAACAGAGACCATACAATCATAAAATCATAGTATATGCTGAGGTGGAAGGATCCCTTTAGGATCATTGAGTCCAGCTCTCGGCCCTACATAGGACACCCTAAGAATTCCACCATGCGCCTGAGAGCATTGTCCAAGTGCTTCTTGAACTCAGGCAGGTTTTGGTGTTGTAATCACTTCCCTGGGGAGCCTGAGTTCCAGTACTCAGCTATCCTCTGGGTGAAAAACCTTTTCCTGATATCCAACCTAAACCTCCCCTTGCTCAGCTTCATGCTGTTTCCTCAAGTCCTGTCACTGGTCACAAGAATGAAGTGTGTCCCTCTGCTTCCCCTCGCAAGGAAGTTGTAACTGCAATGAAGTCTCCCCTTGGTTTCCTCTTCTCCAGGCTGAACAGACCAAGTGACCTCAGCAGCTCATACATCTTCCCCTCCAGACCCTTTACTATCCTTGTGTCCCTCCTTTGGATGCTCTCTAATAGCTTTATGTACTTTTTTTTACTGTGGTGCCCAGAACTGCAAACAATATTCAAGGTTAGGCTGCTGCAGAGCAGAGAGGGACAATCCCCTCCCTCAACTGGCTGGTGATGCTTTGCCTGATGCCCCGCCCCACCCTGGACACAGTTGGCCTCCTGGCTGCCAGGGTACAGAGACTCGTGTTCAACTTGCCATTGACCAGAAACCCCAGGTCCCATTCCATGGCACTGCTTTCCAGCATCTCATTCCCTAGTCTGTACATACATCCCAGGTTGCCCCATCCCAGGTGCACTTTCCCTTGTTAAACTTCATATGATTGGTGATTTCCCACCTCTTTAATTTGTCAGGGTCTCTCTGCAGGGCCTCTCTGCCCTTAGGGGAGTTGACAGCTCCTCTCAATTCAGTGTGGTAAGCAATATTACTTAGTATTCCTTTGAGTCCTGCATCCAAGTTGTTAATTAAGATGTTGAAGAGAACTGGGCTGAGGATGGAGACCTGCGGAAACCCACCAGTGACTGGATACCCCATTCACAATAACTCTTTGTGCCCAACCTGTGAGACAGTTGCTCACCCATCTCATAACACAGTTATTCAGTTGTATGTTTCCCAAATTTAGTAACTGAATATTTTTAACTAATGCATAACATACATTATAGTTAGCAGATGCATATGTTTGTATGTCTATCTGTACTGCCATGAAACTGCTAGTCAAGCTAGGCAAGGTAGTCATTTAAACATCTTCAAAAAGGTAGCATAAAAATGACCAGTCAAACAGAAACTGTAAGAGGTTTATTTGTGTTCTTCATTATCATTTCTTTCCAGTGCCTTTCTACCTTCTTTTCCAAACTACTTTTCCCATATTTTGCTGTTTTTTATGGCATACAGAATATTTTTAAATCGCTTTTAAAAGACCTTCAGAACTTTTAGCTCATTTTTCAGTGATTGTTTCTCCTTTGTGTTTGCTAAAAGTCCCAAATTATTACAAGTTGAGGAGGGCATCACCTGGGCTGCTTAAATATTTTTACAGGGTCCTTAGGTACGGCATCTGACTATGCCTCTTTATTTCAGCACAGTCTCTCCATACACCATAGGCAACATATAACTCAGTTCTTGCATTTTCACTTGATAACACTTCTTTTTCCATGCTACCTATTTTCTCTATAGAAAATTCCAGTTCACAAATCTAGGGCCTGCTTCTTTGCCTTTTGCTCAAGTGCCTACTTCTTATTACAAACATAATTGGGAATATTATTTGCACAAACAATTCCAATAAAAGAACCTGATTAAGAGACTGGGGAAAAATACAGGGCTTCATGGAACATACTAACAATAAAACATATGACCTTCTTGTCCCTACTTTCTCAGACAACACAATGGTGTAATCTCCATAAAAGATATATTTCAGCAGTAATTTTTGTATAGATTGTGGTTACTAGTAACTGATCCACATGTGGAGAAATTATTAGAAAGTCAGTTAACTCAAAAAAGTGTTCTGTATTTTGAAGTGCTTTTAAGATTAAATTAGAGAAACCTTTGGCTATTCCTCCAGCTTGCCAATTTCAAAATCAATAACTTTTTTGATTATAAAGCAAAGGCTGTCTTTTTTATTTATTTTTTTATGTAGTAGTTCAGACAGTTGAATATCAACCTTCTTTTTAAAAAATATTTATCTCAAGGACATTTATAGATCCTCAACCTGAATTACTGTACCAACACAAAGATTTGTCTCAGAAGAAATGACTTGCACTCAGACATTTAAAATGTGTCACTTTATGGAAAGACTTCACAGAATTTATTCTGTATTTCCTCAGAAACTTTCTGTTCACTATTTACATGTATGTTTGGCATGAGCATTACTCTTCTGGCCAGTGCACATTTACTGGGAGACAGAAGTGGTGAATGTAGAGCACAAAGCAGGACATGCACAGGCTGTGGACTGCAGACTTGATCTTAGCCAGGGAACACTGAACAAGGATACCAATGGCAGCAGCAGGCAAATTACATATAAACCCTCCAGGTTATGGACAGCGAATCTAAAGTAGCACATGGCAACGGCCAGCTACAAATCCCGCTGTTCAGGACTTGGAACACTGAGTGTGGCATCTGGGCCCTGCAACTGCCAGCTCTACTCCTAGATAGCCTCAAAGGTTGACTTATCTGCAAAAATAGTCAGAGGAAAATGAAGGCCAAAGGATCTGCGTACAGCCCACTCCTTGCCAGCTACATGAGGAGGGAGTGCCAAATACATTTTTGTAGTGTCTTAGTCACAATCATATTGATGAGGTCCAAGGATTTAAAAGCGCATTAGTGTCAGATTAAACCTGGGTTGTATGTATTGGTTTGTTAAGATAGTATTAGGAATTACATTCTCCAAACACTTATATTTGAAATAATTTTCAAGTCTACTTTTTCTCTCTATCCTCGGTCAACTTTGTGATCAATCGTTTCACTGCTTAGAATAGATGTCAAGCAAGACAGGAGAGATGCATGTCAAAAGATCAATAAAGGACTGAATATAGAGTCAAAGCAGTTGTAAATATAAGAAGGACATTCACATAAATTCTCATCCCAGCTCCTCATCCTTTTCCAAAGTATATAAATAGTGCTGACATTAAAGATTTAAGAAGGAAATACAAACCACAAAAAATAACCCCCACGACAAACCAAACCCAAAACTAATCTGCTCTTTTTGCCCAAAATACCCAGCAAAATAACTAAAAGATGGATTCCAGAAGCATGTTCCTTGAATTATATCATATCACATAGAAACATAGAACCTTCTCTCTACCCAGGTGTTAGTTCATACAACAGAGAGAACACCTGATCCTTTTATGTTAGACTGCGCAAACTGGATGGCTGACTTTCACCTTTTTGCAATGTTATCAATTGGGGCATTTTCTTGAACACAACTACAGCGGAAGATAGTAGAAGAATCTCGTATTCTCAGCTAAAACTTATAGTACTGCTGTCTTTATACACGCTAATAAAGTAAAAATACATGAGGAAAATAGATCCATCTGTGGAATAGCTAGAATGGAGAATCCCAAGCCTATCTCAGACAAAGTCAGACATGGTCACTTGTAATGAGAAAGTTAGTCAGTGATCAAAGAGTGAATTAGGATTCAAAGTATTTGGGTCAAATTCTTCTATTTGACCTGGAAAACTGCTGTTAATCTTTTTCTGCCGCTTTCTAAAAGCACAGTTAGAATTTCCTCCTTCTTGTCATTACAAAATATAAATTATCTTAAGGCAAATTATTTCCTTAATATGGACAGGTCTGTTGTACAGAAAATAAAACTTTGACTTTATTTGTTCTTCTAGGTGTCACCAATATTTAGATAGATACCTCAGAAATTTATCTGAATCGACACTTCAGATTTTAGTCGAATAAAGAGGCAATGATCTTAAATCAGGCTTCAGATTTAGGCTAGTCATCTAATCGGTGCAGAGATGTGCTGCTCTGTAAGAAACCAAACTGTTTTATACAGATGTCCCAGAACGGAATAAAATATTTTGTCACCAGAACAGAATAAAAAATTTCGTTACAGCACTGTTACAATGAATATATAAGCCTACACTATTGACTTAGTCTATAGGTCTCCTTTCCAGAGAGTCAGCAAGATTTGAGATTCATTTTGATTGTATAATCTCGCAGTGTACGAGGATGGTCTGGGAAGTAGTGTAATACTTAAAAGTTCCAGCTAAAAGTAGTAGCAATGGAACAAGGCCTCTGCGCAAAAGCATATCTGAATTCAGACTTCTTTGCTTAGCTTTGCAACTCATATCCTCAGTAGTATTCATTCAATCAATGTGAAAAATCTGAGGCTTTTTAAGGAAATCATTCATAAAACAGGGCTATTGCCTCTAGCTATGCATCAGTCTCTGTACATAGTATGTAATCACCAAACAGTTTGACCTAAAAATTTCAGTTTACCAACTGTTGATGAACTAACTTAACATTAAATATTACGTCAAGCTAGTCAACAAAATTATTATAAATTCTGATGAAAAATAGGCCCTTTTTAAAACAATTCCCTGAATATTTCTGCCAGCTGAAAAAGAATCTAGTCCTCAGCGCTTACTCTTATGTATCTCTTTTCTTTCTCTGACACATTTTGTCAATGACCAGCACACAAAGGGCTGTGGAGGAAGAGGAACATGAAGTATTAATATTTTGTGTTTCATTTAAAAATGCAAAAAGTAAACCCAAAAACATTTCTAAATGCTAGTGAACAAAGTTATAAATTGCTCTGGCAAAGTGTGTGTCAAATGTATATGGAAATTCAGTCTAAATAGGGCTTCTGTGCTGTTCTGGTATAGGATCACAGCTCATAGCAGAGAAAGACATAAATCTCCTATCAGGGAGACCTCTGGCTCCTGAAGATGTCACTAAACCCCTTCTAGATCCTATGGAAAATCCATGTTACTAATTGGGTTTACTTTGTCTAACTAACATCTGCCCAAGTTACAAGTAACTGTTCTGTCCAATAATAGATTTTGTCCTTGTGATATTCTAAAAATTCTGAAGATCTGAGTGAAATTAGTAGATCTATTATTCAAGTAATTTTCTGCTCAATATAAACGACAGTGTTGGTTCCCAGTGATTTTCAGATCACGTCTCTGGGCTTAAAAATCTTTCTGCCTATACCTTTTGAACATCACCACACAATTAATTCAGCATCTACTGCAGCCAAAGGTTTTACCAACTCCTGAAGTATTAAGCATCAGATGCTACTGCACATAGGAAGCATATAGAATTTGCTTATCTATGGACCTGACATGCCAGTGTCTGAACTCCTAACTGCAAAGCTATGGCATCACCCCTCAACCCTAAATTATGTGTTTGCTAGAAAGTGCTTAAGATTATCATTATAAAACTGCATTTTGTCGTGCACCAGCACTGCGAATCACTCATGCTTTGAATCTGACTATACTTTAAAAGTGATGACAAAGGAAGGAAATACAGTTAGTGGTAGAGGAAACAGAAACACAGGGAAAACCCATCAAAGCTCAATCTACTCCAAAGGGACTTTATATTGAGGAACCTGTTATTAAAAAGCAAGACATTTTTGTTTTGGAACAATTTTTCCTTAGGTAATGGTGACATCTAGAATGACGATTAGCCTCTTTGAATCCCCTTCCTAAATCCTCACATTCATGTAATGCCTAGTTTTCACAGATTCCTTTGACAGACCATATCTAAGATGAGGCTTTTGCTATCTATCTGCACAGCTGAAATATCTCACGTCTCAGCTACTGCAATATCCTTTTTTCTCTGACTTTGACAAATGCAGTCTTGCTCAGCTGCTGCGAAGATCATTTTCCTGGCCTGTCATTTCGACCATTTCACCTCTCTCTACACCTTCCTTCAGTAGCTACTGCTTTTCTGCCACTTCAAACACAAGCTGCTTGGCTTCACCTTCAAAGCCCTTTCACGGTCCTTCCCCACCCCACAAATGATCTTTACATTCAGTAAAGAGTAGTTGATACTTGCTATCGATTGGCACTCAAAACCAGTCTCTAACTGATTTTTAGTGGAGTGCCATCCTGATTTCTTCTACTGCTTTTAAGATTGGGATGCACTCCCCAAAAATATTCCCCACATTTCCTCATTTCTCTCTTTTTCAATCCTGTCATTAAAATTGTCCTTGACATCATGTCCAGAGAGAGCTAAGGACAGAGAACTGTCAGAAGTACACTCTTTTTACTCCCCAGTATCACATTATTATTGTCTCATTTCTGTCTGTCTGCCTGAAAGCAAGTTCTTTGCAAAAGGGATTTTGTGAGGTTTATGTGTTTTTCATATATTGGCATCCTAGTCAACTACTGAGATTCTTTAGAAGTACAAATAATGAGAGGGTTTCTTCAATGCTTTGCTACCCTTTTTGCATTTAGAATGATTTGAGCACAGCTTCTACATTTCATAGACTTTCTGATCCTTGAATGTTGCTATGTTTAGCTTTGGTTTTCATCTTCCAAACTAAATATTCATCAGATTCATTTGGGCCACCCTAAGACTTCAGTTTCATCTCAGTATAACAATGACTGTCAGAGCTGAGCCTGTCATCAACATTTACAAGAAAGTCTTGGTGCTTCTTAAATGTAGAAGCTTAGAGGTAATGATGGTACCTGAAATAGAGATTTCCTCAGTGATACCATATTCAGTGTAAGTGGCCAGCTCCTTCTGTCTTGCATCATTGCTCAGATAAAAATGAAGTAGTTCAGGCAGTTTATGAGAAGGATGTATTGCCTATAAAATTTATTTCTCTCTTCACATGATGAGAAAACACTCCAGGGTATACCGGAGAACAAACTTGCCCAGAGCATAAGGTACAGAGCACAATTGGATGCAGGCCATTAAATTAGTGCTTTCTAAGCTATCTAATCAGATGTAGCAAGCAAAATTGACTGTTACAAGTATTAGAAATGAACATGTGTTTCACCTTCTTTCTCCCTTGCTCTTACTTGCATATTTTAATCATATCCTTAAAGTAATTTCTAAGAACAGGTGCTGCCACATTGAAGGGCCCTTTTCTATGAGTTTGTGTAGAGCATATAATGATGAACAAAAAAAACCCAAAGTGCTTTGATGAACGCTCATCCAGGATGTTTGGATCCATAATATTTTAATTATTTTCTTTTAAGGACCATGCTGAGGAAAATCAAATCTTACTTTAGATAAAATGAAATAGATTATTTAATCAAAGAAGACCATCAAGAACCAAAAAAACCCCTCCAAAATTATAAAACCCAACTAAGCCACCAAAACATCAATTTTTCATGCAATGTTCTGAAGCCTCTATAGAGATACACATGTACCAACAGAAATTTAATCTTAGATCTGATTCTAACTCACATAACAATTTTAAGTGAATCACTGATAGTGCTGTACAAAAACTGGTGTGTATTTGTGAGTATTTATATTCATAGATTTCTACCAGTGGTTTGAGTATTTTTTTCCCCAGAGCTGCTGAGCTAGGAAGGTGAATGTTGACTTTTCAACACACATAAGTGACAATTTTGTGCTGGATATGAGGTTCATTACAATGAGTGGTAGTTTTTCAAATTGCATGAATAGTTTTTGACGCCTCATGAAGCACATCTTGTGTTCTGGGCTTCTCATCTTTCGGATAAATGACCACATTTCATATGCCTTCAGTGAAAAAGAGTAAGGCACAAAAAGGGTGTTGTGTATGTGTATTTATATCTATATAAAGACAGGGCATAGGCTATGAAGAGACTAGATTCAGGAACTAGGAATCCCTTCTGGCACTTTTGATATATGTGTAACCTCAGTTCAGTAATGACGTCTGGCCTATTCATCTGGAGTATATTGATGAAGAAGGTAAAGCAAGCATTACTTGTTCCAAATTTTTTAAAGATCAGCCTCATATCACAGTATTCTGACTGTGGGAAGATTCCAAAAATATTTTTACTTAAAAAAAAAAGCTTACCTTGTACTTGAAAGCTCTATTCCTTTTTCTGTACTACATAAAACACTGATCTGTTTCTTTAAGCAAGTTTCTGATAATTTTGTAGAGTCAAGACAACTGTGAGAAAGTGAGTTCAATTATTTTTGTGTATGCATCTGTTTTATTCAGTCAACATCATGTCTGGAATCTTTTCTCCTGTTGGTGCTGTGCATTCAGAGTACCTACCAACTTTCCCATCTTGAGTAAATTATGGCTGGTAGACATCTTAAGTATAAATTTCTTGAGGCACTTCAAGATGAGAAAGATGACATTTCCAGATGAGTATATCAGCAATACCGAGAGAAAATTTACAAGGGAAAAAAACCCCCAAAAGTCAAAATGAGATGTTCAGTTTCTGGAATTATGCTTAAAACTCATTCAGCTCCTGTTGTAGAAGAACAGTCAAATTATATTTAAACACACAAAATTATAAGTAAAGATAAGAGATAAGATGTAGAATTCCCATCTAAGATTAGGAGTTTAGTACTGAAGTATCACTGAATTGCTGGGAAAATTAAAGACACATGGAAAGTTCTAAGAAGCGTATGAATTCACTGTATATAGAATAAACCATACTTTTTTGTAAATATAAAAAATATCTCATGAGGTAGAAACAGAAGAATAAGTAGAAAGATGATGCTTTTTCATCAACCCAGTGAGATAGTGTTCTCTAACACATACAGATTATCCTTCAGTTGTACGTATTATCTACTTCTTGTTTGAAGTTATCACAGACACTAGCAAAATAAAGAATGTATTAGTAAGTGATTGACATTCACATTATCTATCTAAAGCCTAAATAAAATTCTGAGTGAAAAAGGTTGTCTTTCTGCTGGATATGCAACTGGAGGTTTGATGAGGTGAAATCCAGTCTTCAATGTAGATCCAAAGTCTGTGTTGCATCTCAGGCTTCATCTTCTCACACTATTGTGTGATGTCTCTACATACATCACACAATAGTGTGTGTTGAGGTTGGCAGAACTAGTAATGACCAGAGAAGACCAGACTGATTTTTGTAAATGCATGACTTGCAGAATGTTACTGTACTTTGTCGATTTGTTCCTCACTGGTCAAAGACAAAGAGATTCGGGTTTTGCTACGGCATTCGTGTTTTAATGCCTATGTAAGATACTCATGAAAGAAGTTAACAAATTTTCACTTGAGCTACTCATTTTTTGTTCTTGCTGACTGACTTCCTACACTAAATAGTTCTGTGTTTGATCCTTGTTCCAGAGACTGAAGCTTCAGCACAGAGACATTCTTTTAGACCAAGATGTAGGCAGTTCCATGCACATTAATGCCGCAAACACAGAACTGGTAGAATTTCTATTTAAAACACTTAGATGTTAGTTGGCTTTTCTGCTGTTAGTTGTAGTAATTATCTTCACATACTTTGACATAAATCTTTTTCATGTTTAGAATACACATAATTTTCCTGATTTTTTTTTTATGAGAGAAAAGTATCTTTCTCTATGTGGTAATCGAATCATTATATTAGAGATGGGAATATATCTGGAGCCCTAGAAAATCAAGGAGGGTGTTTTGACATTCAGAGAGAGCACTTTGATCTTTTGACCACTTAATTAAGCATACTCAGGTTTTTAAATTTTATTTTGCTTCCCATGCAATTTGTGAATTTGACTTTACAGCTGACAAAGGTGGATAGCGTGACACAACTTGACAATCTATGTCAGAACAGTAAGCACATTTCTGAGTCATTGCATGGCACAAAAATGTGCACTGCTGTGGAGACAGCAACAATATTTATGAAAATATTGCCATACGTCTTCCTTCAAAGACAATATGTACAGATCACAGATAATAACTGATACAGAATAACTAAAACCTCATGTTGAGGTTTGTACCAGCGTCAAAGGTATAATACTTCTTTTTTTTCCTTAGCAAAACACAGATACAGGTCATTAGAAATATCCTGCTTATTCTTTGCTGCACTCATTCCTTTGACATACCAAAGCATATTTTTGGGACTATCTGATTGGATGCTAAATGTACTGACAAATATTGACATACTCCTACTCAAGGTGATTTTTCTTCTTTTTCTGTAAACTGCTATACAGAAAGAAAAAAATGTTTTTACAGTTATGCTCAGATGGAAAACCATCAATATCTGAAGCACAGAAACCAAACTTTATAAAATGGAGCTATTTAATTTTGAGATTGGCTTTATGTAACTGAAGACATTGCACACACAAGTGTGCTGTATAGAGATGGTGTGGTTTTCTTGGACCAATAGGAAGCCCAGAGAACGTAATAGTTTTTTGAGGACACAGTTACAAAAAAAGGCTGGTTGAAGGGTCTATGTGGAAATTCTGGAAACATTTTTTCCAATACTTTCTGATTTCCTTATATGACTGGAAAAATTAAAAAAAAATCTAAAATGAAAACCATTTGACTGTAGTGTTTTGCACGAGCTATAACAGAGGTGTCTCAGTTTCCTTCTCCTTCTCTTTAGAAGACTTCATAATTAGCAGAAATCTGACATGGTTCACCACAGCTTCTGGGACTTTGTGATTATTTATATTGTTGCCTAAAATGCTTAAGAGGAAAAAGGCTCCAGGCCAAATTAGATAAGAGGTAAGATAAGCAGCAGAGGTTTTAATGAGCCTCCAGGCTCCAGGAATACAAACCCATGCGCACACTTTCGAACAGAGGTGTTACAATTTTTACAGTGATTTCCATCCAATCCCCATTCGGCCACCGCCCCATTTCTGCCCCGTTCTGCCTCCAGGCATGCCTTTCGGGAATTGAGTCTGGGGTTGTCTTGGAACCCCCTCTTCCTCATCTTCATCTTCCTCAGAGCGCATGTAGTCCTTGGAGGCTTTGCAAAGCTCTGGACTTGAAGGTCATTGTGTCTACGTCCATATCTTCTTGCACAGATTTTAGGGTGTTCTCTACAGTTCTACCTTGAAAATGAGATTAAACAGGCTAATGGAATTTAGGGGGATTGATATGGGAGTTGGGTAACAGGGTTGGCTATGTGTAACTACTATGTTAAGGGTAAGGGATAAAATGCAGCTACGTTAAAATCTACATTCACTACACAATTATTTCTAAAATTTACAAAAACTTTAAAAATCAAAAACTCTAAGGCAACAATATTGACATAAAATGGTAGGAATCAAAACAAGCACTACTTGCATGCACTCTTAGAATGGGCACATCCAAAATCTGTCAGAAGTCATCCTGTTGGCATTTCTGAATTAGCAAAGCCCTTTGCTGCCTAGAAAGTGTATTTCTTAATTTATTTTCATGGGAGCAAAGTACAGCGTGCCCAACTGCTCTAGCCTCTAGCTCCATTTTCATGTAGTCATGCTTATAAGCTGTTTAACACTCTATTTTAAAAATGTTTAAAAATGTTATCTTGATGAAAAAGGAAACTAAATGAACAAAAAGATGATCCCAAGTCCAGGATATACCAAAGGATTAGTTCACTAAACATTTATATTGCTTCTTTTTTTTTATAGGGAAGAAGAGAATGGGAAGGACAACATTTGTCTCGAGCACATTGTAGTAATTCTCTCCTCCTTACTGACTGGAGTTCCAATTTAATAGTCAAACACTAGTTTAACAGCACCCATTTTCTAAAAATCTGTTAGCTGGCGTTAATTACACCTTCTATTAGTTATGACCTGAGTCATGAAACAGCTGTTCCGCTATTTCATCCACAAACTGGCATACTCATAATTACTTGTGTTTCCTGTTTAGTCTTTTACAATGTCATAACAGTAACTTTGCTCAGTCAATGAAGATGATGAAAGGCCTCATCTCTTCAAACCGTTTTTCAAAAACTTATATAAAAGTCAGGCTGTTGTTGTTGTAAGGAAGAATCTATACAACCAATGAACACTACATTTGTTACTCTTTGTATATTCTTTGAGTTAATTCTTTTGTTTAATATATGATTTACACTTTATAAATAGAAAAATTTTGAGTATATTCTGATGAATTCTGGAGTATCAAAGCTAATGTGATGAAAAATGCTGTCTTATATCCTTTTTTCACCCACCACTTGAAAAGGAATTGACTTAAATTAAGATGCACATGGAAAACATGGCTGAGTTCTTAGAAGTAATTTGCTAAGATAAAATAAGTTTCAAGTGAAGCATTGGGGAAAAGAACTAAGTGCAGAGAAGCCCTACATTTGAAGCTACTTAGAATGGATACAAGTTACAGTGTTTTTCCCAGGCTTGATTATCTAGAGGCAAATATTACTGCCTTAGCATTCTTCCCAAACTCATCTCCAGGGTTACCCATCCATGTTTAATCATTGCTGATAATTAGATTTGTAAACTTCCAAAAATCTCTCAAGAACTGTACTTCAGGAAATCTCCTTATGCAAAAACAAGCTTGATATGCCAAGATGGTGGAGTGAAAGCAATACAAAGGAAACACAAAGAAGCTATTCAGTTTTCTTCAGTATCTGAATATTTCTGAATACATTGATTTCTACTGTGCAGGTAGTCAGAGTACACATCCATCTGATGGTTTCTTTCTTTTTCCCTTTGCATTTTCAAACTGTAGGAAAAATACTTCTGAGTTTGAATTCATTTGGACCTTGACAATTTGAAGTCTAAGGGTATATGGAAGGAGCATGTCTGTTCTTTTAAGGGTATCTGGACGAAGAAGCCATAAAAAAACTTATTTCTTAAGAACAGAAATATCACTTTTAATTTGAATGCATTGCTCTTCTCGAGACCCTGAAAGCACAGTCTAGCTCAAATGCTACTTACTTAAAGGAAATATTGACAGCAATTTAATGAAATTTTGAATTAAATGTTAATCAAATAATTTTATAACCTTTATTAATAATTTGTTGTGAAGCAAGAATGACGTAATGCATAACTTTCAAAAGGATGATCATAGAAACAAACGAATTTATAAATTCTTTTGATAAACTAAAATCGGCAATGTAATAAACACATACACCCATTCTTCTCATTATTCAGAAGTCTGTTCTGACAAAGAAATTAGCTGTATTTTGTCACCTCATTTGTCACACAGAGGGAATTAAAAAAAAAATAGCAATATCGTACCTTGCCCTAAGCCTATTTCAACTAACTTGAAATTGTCATTAGAATGCTACTTTGGTATCTCTCACTTTAGTGATCTGTTTCTTCTTTGCAGTTTCTAATCTTAATTACTGCAGCTATATCTAAGATACAGAATCCTGCCAGAACAAAACTCTTCCCTCGTGCATTTGTTGGGTAGCATCACACTCCCTGTAAATTGGCAGTAAAATGCCAGTTGATAGCAGCTACTGACGTGTGTTTTCTCAAGTAAAATTATTTTCTTTTCTCTAGCTAAAGTTTTAGAATATAAAGGACTCTGTTCTTAAGCTGTTTGAGTAGAGTCCTTTGTCAAAATAGTTGCAAAACTCTATTACCAGTGTCTCATGCTTTAGCCTGAGTTGTTAGATCTGATGCCAGTTGGATAATGTGACAAGACAGGCAAGGCTACCTTTTCTTTTACTTAGTAAAAGACCTTGGTTTTCCCCTAACTTCCCATGACAATTGTCGTTGTGAGCTGCAGCCATGTTCTCCTACTTATGTCCTCATCAATGACAAAAAGAATATCTCTGACTTTAAGGAGATCTTACATCTCCTGCTGAGGCACCCCATTATCCGTCTTCTTGACAAAGTCCTAGGCAAGGCAGTCAGCCCTTCTGTCACATGAAATGCTGCTCACATCTAGCTGTGGGCACAGCACTGGAAGCTACATGTCACAGCCAAATTTCAAAGTAAGTTGGTGCCTGTTTTGCAGTAGGGATATGCAACCAGAATGCATTTTAGGGGATGTATAAGAGATGAGGGCTATATTTAATCCTTTCAGGTTAGTATTTATTCTCAGGGAATTCAAAGAGGCCCTCTGCAGGCAGCAGCACTGTCTCAGCAGTGCAGGCTCTCCTGTACTCCAGCAGGTTGTGAAGCCAGCATCAGATACAATTAAATAACTAATTTTTACGTTCTTTTTGTTGTTTTGTTTGCTTGTTTGTTAGTTTTTCTTGATGTGGGCTGTTTTGATTTTCTGTTTGCCCCTTAATTAATACACCTGTGTCAGCAGTTAGTGTATCAAGAAGAGGAGGTGTCACTGCACAGTCTGGGTGAAGTGCACGTAAGTTCCAGCAGCTCTGTCTTTCTGCATCTTGTGATGCTCCTTAGAGCTCTGGTCTATTTCTCTGTGCTCTTCTTGCAAGGTGTTTTAACTGCTCCTGCTCCTAATCCGTCATCCTTCACACATAGGTTGTGGCTGATTCATTTAAAATGTCGCTGGGTAGTACTGTGGCTTGTGTAACAGTGTGGTTGATGAATGGGAAGTTTACTCCCAGAGCCTTTTCCTCTAGAGATATGGGCGCTTTGCATCTAGAAGGTAGTGGTCGACTCCCACCCTTCCATGGTACTTCCTCCTCTACTTTCCTCCTCAGGCCTTGTGGCTCTGGAAACAACAGACGATAGAGGGCATGTGGGAGGGAAGGACCTATAGGAGTGACTGCTGCCACCATAGGAGCAAGGTGTTTCTCCTTCAACTAGTTTGCTCTCAGACCTAGGGAGAGACAGGGTCTGACACGGTGGAAGAGGATGACTGGCCCATTCGGGTAGAGCAATGAGGAACAAGGTCGTCTGGATGTGGAGTCCCAGGTCTATCAGTTGCAAGACTAAGGGAATGACACATGGCAAGGGTGTGAGACAAGGAGCTGTCACAAATCTGGTTGCTGCCGTGAATGCTGTTTTTGCATCCAAGATAATGGATGCAAATGGATTGTTAAGGGCCAGGCTATGAAAATACAGTTGCTGGGTCTGCTTTAATGAAATTCATCCCTTGAAGAGCAGCTGTAAAATGCTTTCTGCCTGCAATCTAGCTGGTTCTACTTCTTAAATTAATCCAACTCATTTGATCATTTGCTGTTGCCTTTTTAGTCTGTTCTTGTTATCTCCACTGATTATTCTCATCTCTCTACTTCTATAAAGCTTTCCTCAATCCTATACTGGATCTTAAGCATATGTTTCTTCTAATTCATCATGTTACTTTTTCTCCTAATCACATCCTTCCTTCTATTGCATCTTTCATTTCCTTCCATGTCTCTCCTTTCACCTTTCCTTTCTTTTCTGCTGCTATTACTTTCATTTCTCTCGCCTGCCTGCTTCTCCGCTGCATATAAACCTTCCTCTGCTTTTCCTGCTGCCATTGATATTTATTTGTCTTGATGTGGTCGTGCTCCTTATGAAACTTTTCTCACCTTTGAGTTACTATGTTTCAGAACTAAGTAATCACTGCAACTTCTTCCTGTTCTTTTGCACCTCAGGAATGTTTGCACATCCTCAAAATGTCATAGCTTAGTGTCTTCTCCTCTTTTTTTTTTTTTTTACAACCTCTCCTTTGTGCAGATCCTGCTCTTTCCCTTTTGTGCTTCTCCTGGACTGTCCCATACGTCTTTATTTTCAAACTGTAGTGGCTGAAAACTTGTATGTTCCCCTCCCCTCCCCCCCCACATATTAACTATGAGAATGTCGTATTTTCTGCTTGCCGTGCAATTTCACTCTGAATCAGTAGGTAGAGCAGAATTACTTAGAATTAGCCTTTCTACAAGTTCCGAACAAAAATGTCATGTCTCTGCATTGGGTTTATAGAGCTCTGAATAAAACAAGCACAGGCTTCCTTTCGTTTACAGTTGTTCATCTTCCCAGCAACTAAGATTACCTAAAGCAAGATTACATCAACTTTGATAATTATATACAGGGTGATATTGGGGGGAAAAAATAATATTTTTCTTATGCCATTAGAGGTAGACATCCCACATAGCGTAGAAGGCCCATCTGTTTATCTAGAGCTTTATTTCACTAAGGATTTAGACAGAATAATTTGGGTCTTTCTAAAAACTTTTTCAGGTGGACTTACCTTTCTAAAATATTGGGGAATGTCACCACTGTAAAATTCTGTAAATTATATGCTCCTATAAGCAAGATAGGTTTTTTAAGGAGGTTGAGGATGAGAAAGGGTATAAAAAGTTATTTTGATACTGTATTTTATTCCTTATGTATTATATAAAATGAAATAAAATTTAATTTAAATTATGTGTGTAAACACTTGAATGTTAATAAAATGATTTATTAAAATGTATGCATTGAAATACGAGCTTCTCACTATTTTTATATTTTGTGATATCATGTACTATAGATTTTTGTATGATTTTTGTGTATCTCTAAATACACTGGTGCACACACATATACATGGGTTAGATTTCATTATATGGATATATGTAAGTATATTTACATGTATGTCTTCTTATACTTTTGGGTCAAATTCCTCTCATGGAGAGGACAAGAAGTCAGTCTTGTGCTCCATATTTTTCTTCTTTGATACTGGTAGAATTTTACCTTTCATTTGTTCTTTCCATTCTCTCCTAGCATGGTCAATGATATCCACTGATCACCCTAAACATGAATTCCAAGTTCCATTTCTGTGTTTGGGTACTGAAAAAGTAAGATTTTCTAGAAAAAACAGCTTTTCATTTGTGGTTACCTCTTTTAATATTTTAAATTGCTAAAGACAAAATACTAATGTTTTCAATTATTCTGGGGTTTTTTTTGTGTTTTGTTTTTTTTTTTTTTTCAGGTAGCATACATATGGCCTGACCTAATTCCTGACCTACATTTTTGGAATCTCTGTAACAGTAATAACTCCTGTAACCCCAAGTAAGTTGGTTTAGGATTCACCATCCTTAGAGTAATTCAAGAAGTTTTTAATAGTGTCTCTGCTAAAGCTTGTAAGGTGGACAGTACTTAACTGTTATTTCTGGAGTATTAGTCAAATTGTCATAGCAACATGGAAGTGTTTAAGAAAAAAATAAATTAACTATAAGTTCCACAGAAGTCCTGGAGAAAAAGAAATGTCTTTACAAACTAAAGCTATTCAGTTTGTCAAAGTGCAGTTTACAACTGTAGTTTTATCACCTTGTGTGTTGGAAATAAATTACTGATAACGGAGTTTTCCTCCTTATATGAGAAAGCCATATTGGTATCCAAGAGTTGGATAAGGGAGTTAATCAAAGCAGAGTAGAAATAAGGGACTTTTTTTTTTTTAAAAAGAAAACTGTATTAATTATTCACTGGACAAATTCAGCTACGTGTAGGATAACTTTTCTGTCAACTGTTGTTTAAATCAAAAATAATGTGTCACCTCTGAAGGTTCTTCTCTTTCTTTTGAATGACTGAAGAGACAGTAAGGCTACTAAGTGTCCTAAGTTAGGTAAAATAAATCACAAAGTGTGACTGTACACTTAAAGAATAAGATATTTTTCAGTGTTGTATTCAAGATAAAATCTAGAGGCTTACATGCATCATCTACGGGATGTAAAACAGAGAACAGTTTATGGTCTTAGATGTAATTCCATGGGTCTATTCGAGTGATTAGTACTTCACCAATAAGTGTGCCATGTTCTACCCTAAAGTTATTTAAAGCATCTTAAAACTCTACTCCTTACTTTTTCAGTATAATCTATAACTATTCTTTTTCTGCTGCCCCATGGTGCTCTTTATAACCAAGATCATAATTCAAATTCTTATTGACTAAATTGATAGCAATCTGAGGAAGGGCTTAGCAATTTTGTCTAAATTCCAAAGCATTGTGCAAAGGATTTGCAGATGCTCTAGGGAAAGCCTCTTATCTTTCTGCGCTATTGTCAAACTTCAAATTTGCACGATAAAAATTAAAAGCAAAGAAAAAATAAAAGTGCTGTTGATCTCAATGTAAGAGCAAACGTGATGAAAAAACAACACAGGAAAAAACAAATTCACTCAAAAAAAGGAAGGAAAAAAAGTAATAAGGGAGGAGATTGCATAAATGAACCAATGCATAAATATAAGAAACTGATGAAATTAATATAGCAACAAACAAAAGCTATCTCACAACTGCACCACATCCCACAAAGGAAATAAAAAATTAACTGTTTTCATTTGGTGTTCAATATGGAAACAATTCACTTGTGGAACTGTTTCTAACCAAACAACCTCTAACAAAACCTTTCCTTATCTTTCGCCAATTTGGTGTACAAAGATTGACCTGTTCTGCACTCTGAAACTGACACTAGACAGAAATTATTTTCAATACTGACTGGTACTGGGCCACATTGAAAATTATTTGGGATGAACCCTCACCAATTAAAGGAACATTATTTAGAAGTCATCAAGATAATGTGTGACTCCGAAAAAAGTGGAAACAAGTTGTAAAACAGAAGCAATAAAGAAAAATAGGACAAGTTATGAAGACAACAACTAATCTGTGTTGCTAGTGTGCTGTGTCCCTTGTTTCCTTCTTTGTTCTTTTTACCATTCAAGATTCAGCATATTGAAATGATAAATTACAATTGCAAATAGTTTTATATCACTTAAAATTTTGGATGCTATAATAAGAGATAAGGTAGACATATTTCTTGTTTCCCCTTACCCCCTGCCACCCTCATGCCCCCAAATTCTTCCATGTCTGGTATCAGGAATTGATTCAAGTAACAGAAAACAAGTTACTCAAATATTTTATTTTCTATTCTTTTTCTTTACTCAGTGGTAATATGTAAGGATGAGACCTAGAATACCCAAGTCAAGATTTATACTTCTCTTCACATGACTACCTAGCATGTTAAATATTATCAGAATACGCTTAATCCATGACTAAAACTTTTGGCCTTGGTCACTGTCATTCACAAATGTATCTGGAGACAGAGATGCTCATTTTTGCATGATACCTTAGCGAATACATTGGTCATGTAGGAGTTGATTTGAGTGGCATCTTAGGGGGCAGTTGGTCATAATCATGACTTTCACCTCGTGTTTAGCATCTTTTATGAGTAGACAAGAGAAGTAAATTCAAAACCCCTCAGGCTAAAAAGGGTCTAGAGTTGGATCTGTCTCTTTTTTTGATAAATGATCTAGGTACTGGGAAATTATAAATGAAAATGATTTTTATTGTACTCAGGACAAAACAGAAAACCAAGATCCTCCCACTGAAATATTGTTTCTATTTAAATTTTCATGCTAATTTCAGTAAGGCTTGAATTGTGTTGCTGTGTATTGTTAAACAATAACTATATCCTGCTGAACAGATGGCTGCAGTTCAGTAATGCATGAGGGCGTTCCTGGGTATTGTATGCTGTTTGAACCATCCATATAGCACACTAAGAAAGCGTATTAAAATCCACTTCCATGACAAGTGCTAGACAAACGAATAACCTCTGTAATGCACTTAGAGTTTCTTCCAGATTAAATGTGCTGTATGAAAGTAAACCCTGATTTTTTTTTTTAATTCATTATTAGCACTTGGTGTAGTACTTAATGATACTTCTGACTGTATAGTAAAAGTGTTCATGCATGGTTTTAATGAAAAGTAAATTTGATATTTATCAGATTGCTGCATCAGACAGTGAGGAAGGAAAGCTGATGACATTTTAACGGTATTTATGTATAAAAATGTTACATAAAGATGTGAAGACCACATGTGACTAAATAATTTAAGTGCTACACATCCCACTTTTAGGACAGACCCTCAGCTTTTCAGTGACATCTCAAGTAAAACTGTGACAGGTGGCCATGCACTTGAAAACACCAGTGATAATTCTGAGCCCTGTTAATACAGAGTTCATGTAATTTTTCCCCACAGATTTTCTGTTTACACAAATGGTGCAATTGTACCCCTCAAAGTTTTACCTCTGGAAGCTATTTTTATTGATTTTTTTACAACAGCACCTTCAGATAATAACAGCAGTGGGGCAAATCCTTTATGCTGTAAAAACTAGTATGCTATGAGTTATTCACATTGCTTTCTGAAGTTCCAGTCAAGGGCTCTGTGTTTGGAGCAGTGCAAACCACTAATGGACTCAGAAAAAGCAGATTCTGAACTGGTAGCACCAGAATGGGCATTAGTACGGAAAGAAAAGGAAAAAAATAGAAAAAACAGTATTAAAAGAATTCTTTTTTTGTTTTTGCTGCTGTTGGAAGTTTTCTAATGAAAGGAGATGAATTGGGAACTTTGTAATAACATGTGCCTGGCCACTTAGCTGTAGCAGCAGATCTGGAATGAAGCTTACTCAGCACAAGCTTTGGACTTTTCAGACCTTATGTTTCATTTCTCATCTATGGAGCTTCTCACATTTATACAAAATAAAAATGGCACTAAAAAAGTCTTTTTTTTTTAACAATTTGAGTCCAAAAAGAATACACATATTCACCCATTAAACTTTTAGAAAAAAAAGATGGCAGATAGTCTGATCTTTTGCCCCAAAAGTATTTGTCTTCAGAGCTATCAGTTTAGACTGATACTCCTTTGTCCCTTTTTTTTTAAAGAAGTTCAGCTCAAAGCAGCAAACAAGAAAGTGAAAGAGCAAACACTAAATAATGAGCCTGTAATGGGAATATCTGCCAAATTCTTGCACTGCAGGCTGGAAAGCTGTTGCTATATTCTGTGCAGAGAAGCAACTCTTCAGGACTTCTGACAATGCAGAGACCTCAAGACAACATTTCTGGAACTGTTACAGCAAAGTCTTGTAACTATAATAAATGTGTTCAATTTTTATTTTCGTTTCAGGGCTGAACCCATGACCCCGCCCCCCCACTTTGGCTTACTCAACTACTGAGAGGTGCTGAAAAACCTCTTCCAACTGACTGTTTGCTAAGAAAATGTAACCTTCCTAAATCCTACCTTCAGATTGAAGCTGACAGGAAGATCTGTGGAATATTTACCATTTTATCTAGGGAGCTGCAACAGTTCAGTGGAATATACTAGTTTTCTGTATGAATTTACAGCACACCAACCATCAGAGATAGATAACTTGGTAGAAGTTCAGCAAGCTCAGTTGTTCAGTGTCTGAAGTACCAGAAGATGACAAGCAAAACAAGCATAGATGTTGCTCTATTAGTGACTTATGCCGACATGATTTGCTTTCTTACTTTGAGTGTTGAATCAGGGAGGGAACTTCCAAGTCCCAGCTTTAAGAGTTTAGAAGGTGGGTTAAAGGAAAAGTTCATGTCTCACAGTTACAAACTATTAGCCCTGAGGTTGAAAGCTTGGTCAAACCAGTAATAAATGGATACTTATTGGGAAAAGAAGAAGTAAAAAACAACTGCATTACATGAACAGTACTTTTTTTTTTGTATTCTGTGTTACAGAAATTGGTGGGGTTACTGTGACACTATCTGGATAAATATTTGGGAAGTGAAAGGCTCACAGCCTATAAGCTTTCTTAGCAGTTTAAACCTTGTTGGGGATAAGGTTTCCTTGGTTTAGTTATAAGCCATAAAAGTCTTTTTTTATAAAGCAGTCTGTAGGATGTGGTTCTTCTGCTACTGGGAGAATCAAAACTACTCATATTTTCAATTTTTCTTGTCTACTACGATGCATAAGAATAAAGGTGGTTTTTTAAATACTTTTAAAAATACTTTTGCATGAAAAAAAAAAAGCCTTACTGCATAGATATTAGACTGTTTTATTTTTTATGTTTCTAGAGTGCTGTACTCAGTAAAAAAAATAAAAGTCTTCTCATCATTTTCTCAGGAAGGAAGTGCTGGTAGGTCTAAGCTGAAACCTCGTTTGGCAGTGAGATTAGAAATTATATTTTGATAATGATTGATTAAAAAAGTCATTCTAGACTTCCATCAAAATAGCCATTCTCATCTAGTTCATTTGGTATTCAATAATATTAAAATATATTTTCAACGTAAATATTTATAGTAACAGAAATACACTTTCATATGACATATAAAGGTGTAGAAGAGACATCTACTATGAAAACATCCCAAATTCTTGAATGAATCCCAGTTGCTAAGAAAATTCCAAGTTTATTATTTTATTTCTGGAAAAGAATTTGTATTACAGAAAAATAATCAACTCTTTATAGACAGCATTCTTAGTTATCAAATGAAATGCTGAAATTAAGTTATACCATATTCAGGAAAAGGAATAACAGTGTACCCCCATTGCTGTGACTTTCATAAAAATCAGACACACTGGCACCAACTGAATCAATCACTGATATTCAGGAAGACACTTCGTGCATTTCAAACGTATTGGAGACCCTATTGCCTAAGCCCATGATTGTCTTCTTTCCTACAAGAGATCTGTTTTATATCCCCACTTATTTTTTTATTATGAGTTTTAGCATATTCTCAGGAAGAAAAGACTAGTTAAAAATAAGTTTGTCTCTTCATGTGAGTGTAGTTCTCACTCAATATACATTATTGCTTTGTCATTAACTTCAAAGGATAAGGATGAATCAGGTTGAAGAAGTGGAATTGCAGAAAATGAGATCTCCAGTTTAGAGAGAAATCATTTGAAGCTACCATACTTGAAGGTGCTGTAATAATGATAATAACAAAGAAGATCTGTTTGGATAAAAATTCTGATGTCATCTGTAAATGATGGTGCTTTGAAATTTGGTACTTTTATAATTAGCCTGGAGAAGCAAAGTGAATATCAGAAGCAAATGCACATTGTCTGCAGGTTAAACTGCAGTTCTTCTTTTCCCCCAAAATTTTATTTAGCTTGTTTGAATTAAGAATTATTCTTCAAGAAGTTATCAAGAACAATTTACTAGAGGAAAAAATAAATGTGGACAAAGATCTTTAACTGAGGGAGATGGGGAAATAGTTTACTACACTCATTTTACAGTTGCATAAATGAAAAACTGAGGCTGACTCTCTTATGCCTTTTCCTGTTGCAGGTGACATTCTTAATTTTGAGCATTTCTGAGCTTTTTGGTTCAGGAAACCACAAAGCATTTGCTAGCTTCAAAAGGGAAATCTGTGGGGACTTCCTTGTTCAATGATTAATTGCAGGGTAAATACAGGTCTGTATGTTGCCTATAGATAAAATGTTTGTTTCTAAAAATCTAAAGAATACTAAAATCCATATAGTTTCAATAAGGTCATCTTCCAGTGATTCAATGCCAAGGTTTGAATGCCATTCTTTACTTGAACGTGTAATTGAATTGTTCTTCATAAATTAGAGTCCTTGCTTATAATAATTGATTGTGATAATACAGTGAATAAACCCTAGTCACAGTTCTATTTAACCATTTTATTCAATTGTCAGGTATGCAAGGTAAGTCATCTAGTTAAGTGGGAGTTTGATAACCTAATGTAACATCTTTGACATCAGAGATCAGATAAAGTCTTTTATGTGTCATTGGCTCCAAGAATCTCCCTGGGCAGATGGTGTTGGTTTTGTAAGTCAGACATACATTGCCTGGAGAATTTCAGAGAAATATGGGCATTATTTTCCAACTCCAGTAAAGGAGAAAGGTGTCATTTCACTGACAGCCCCAGAGAATATTTCCCTGTTACTGCATGCTTGACAGATGCCATGAACAGATTGATGTGCAGAGAAAGGAAAGGTACAAGGAAACCGTACATTAAAACTCATTAACTTTAGATAGGAAAACTCTGTTGGGAGCAACTCTAGAGCATTTTTTGATGTACAGTGAATGTTTAACATTCTAAATATATGTGCTATTTAATGTGTTGGGACTGCATTTACATATTTGGTGTAAATATGAATGAAAATGAAAACAGAGGCAAGATAAACACAAGAGAAAATGCATCAGTATGATGAATCATTAAGAATCTCAAGGAAAATACAGGGGACATTTTTCACACTTCTAATTTTAGAACCAACAGAAGTTATAGATCTAGTATTAATTCTCTCAGAAGAAAACATTCACTTTTGTTTATAATGTAATGCTTGTTTATAAAAAATCAGATCTGCATCTTAGCCCATCTGAACTCTTATGCATAGCCTTAACTTTTAGCACTGAAAAAAGAGTCATGGAACCTTATTATCTGAGTTACCACAGAAAACAAGTTTTCTGGTCACCTAGTCTATATGTGTTGCCTCCTTATTCCATTGACTCCTTTTTACAGATACAGCAAAATTTCTATATTAAGACTTAAGATTAACTTGATTTTTTTTAATTACATTTGAGTACCGTAATACAAATAGAGCACTGGATGATGAATATAAAAGCATTGAATTTTTAATATGAAATTGAAATTTTAATATAACATATAAATAACTATAATTTTTTCATTATATTAATATCTATTCCTGACCATTGAATGGGCATGGATTTGAGAAGGTATTTTTAAAGGATCTTGTATTTAAAAACACCACTGAAAGTAAGGAGAATATATGAGCTTGTGAATAACATAGGCATCCTTAATTTTGGTAGTTCTTCATTTGAGCACTTGACTTTTCAACCTTAATATTCTTTTAGGGTAGATCTCATTGAGAATTTAATTTATGTAATTCCTGTTTTGATATAAACAAACTTGATGGTAATTTTGTAGATGAAAACGGATTTTAAAAACTAAACAGTATAGCTGAAAGAAATCTTCGTAAGAAATGCTGTTCTCAATGCAAATAGGGCAGTGTTTAGTGAACTGAAAGTGGGAAACACAGATAAACAATGACATGCTTTTAGTATGTGAATACCTACTTATTCTATATCTTCATGTCAAGTTTGAAAAGGCTTCTTTTAGACAGGTAGAACTTAATTGTTTTATTAGAAATGTGTAGGTATTAAATAATTGAAATAGTCATGCATAATTCAAATAATTGCTTCCAGTAGATACCAAGTCTGATAAATACCTGATGAAAATGCCAATTGAATACTTTTCCCTGATATGAGAATTTCTTTAATTTTGAATTCATGGAATGTTGTGTTAATTTGCACAATGGTATAACTGTCACAGCAGGTTACAGGTCATGACTTGGATTCTGATGCTACCTGATGCAAAATGACCCACCTATTACTTCAACTTGCAGACAGCAGCTAATGGTATTCAAAACAATAAATATTGTGCAATTATAAAGATGAAAAGAACCTATCTTGAAATGCGGTATCCAATTAGTACTTATTTTTCCTTGTAATAAATGCAAATGCTTGAATGAGATACCATGAAGGTCTGTGCTACAGAAGTTTACCAAGAGCTATTTTCTGGTTTTGAATAAAATCATGTATGAACACCAAAATAACAGAGTTTGAATAACTTCTTGGAGTGCATTGAGCAGCACTGGCAATATCTGTTACATATGGTTCGTTCTCGCTCTCTCTTACACAGGTGTCCTCTCCCCAGGAGGAATAACTGAACAGGTGGGATAAAAAATGCATTTGGTAAGACGTACTTTTCTATCTTAAATGAAGTCAAAATATTTATGAAAGAAAAGGCAAGATCCTTCATTTGAAATTTTGTTGGGTTTAAGGAGGCCCCAGTTCCTGTGGCAGTTTACAGTCTCAGAATGCCACCTTTCCCTCAGAAAGATCCTTCTCACACGAGTTAAATCTTTACCCATTGGTGAAAATTTTCCTGTGCTTAGGGATTAGAGCTGGACAACAGACTTGCAGCTACACATGAAAGATAGCATTTAAGTATCTTGAAAAAAGGATTCTAGGTTGTCTATGGTTGAAAAAATGCTTAAAAAGAAACACCTCTGTTTTCTGGTGCTTTTGCATCTCTACTACCTAATGATAGACCTTCTCCAATTTTACAAGTCTGCAAAGCTCGTTGTCCTGTTGACTTGCCTTTGGAACACCATTCCTACCTTCTTGGTCACCTTGCTTTTTAATGTCTCGTACTAAGAAATACTTTTTCCTTCTTCCCAATATACAGGAAAATACTAGAAAAAATAAGGTTTATTGTTTCTGAAGTCTATGTTTAGTCCTGAATGAGGAGGGTGAGGCAGAAAAGAGAAAGAAGAGGAAGATGAGGAAGGGGTTTCTTTCATAACCAATAGCCCTAATAGAACTTTGTGAAACTGTCTGTGTCATTATTTCAAGATATAGAGAAGAATTGACTAATGGAATAAAGAGGAGGCTATACAGTGAACAGAAAAGTTTAGGAAATACAAGGGTTTGCATTTTCTTGGTGCATTATTGATTAGGACATCTATTTATTGTGCATGTGATTATGAGAAAAAAAGCAAACAAACCTAAAGTTTCACAGGCCATGAAAAAATTCTATAATGGCTTTTCAGATTTAAGTATTCTAAATAGAATTGGAATCATTAGCTAAATTTGGACTGTTTAAATGATTGAGGCAAGGTTCCAGTGACTTTTGAAACCTCTTCATCCCTCCATTTTTGAAATTGAAGAAGTAAACATGAACCAGAGATGCTGAACCAATTTCTTCTATACTCTGTTCAGTTTCCACTTCATTGTCCCTATTTCCTGCCTAAGTGTGTAGATACTAAAATTTTCTAGGAAATTATGAGAGCTACATTAGGTTTTGGATGCAGTTTTTGTCAGGAAACTCAGAGAAGACAACGAATTTGTAGCAAGTCAGTCTGCTATAATATTGCTGGAAGAAGTTGTGTACAAATGAAATTTAGGAGTTTCTTAAGGCCCCTGTACAAAGTATTTATTTTTTTAAACATAATTACAGTTGTATTTAATGAGGGAGCAGAACTGTAAAGCTGTCAGGATATGCTGTGGCAACAACATTTCTTGAAGGAATATATTAAATAGTAATGATGTCAAACACTAGAAAGAGTGAATAGACCTTGCTTGCACAGTTTTCTAGTCATAGGAAATTAAAAAGGGGTTTGGAATGTTGCCAGTTGACTGACTGTAGGGAAAAAAAAGACTCATAATAAGCAACAGTTGTAGTTACAATATTTGCTGAAACCAACACACATTAAATAATAACGAAAGCAGCCCTCTAAAAATGCTGGCAGACTATACAAAACAGCTGAGCTGAAGAATCTGCAAAAAGGATAAAAAAAAGAATCTGGTATATAGCCAATGTGCTGTCAAAGAATAAAAAGCTCCATTGGAGATTAAATGGTGAGATCAACTTCAGAGGAGTATTTATAAAACAAATAGTTTGAAAGGAAAAGAGTTAATTCTCAGGTTGTATAAGTAAAAAAACCTTCACGGGTAAAGTGATATCTTCAAAGAAGAACTTATTTCAGTAGAGTACTAAAGATTTTTATGTGCTTGCAATTTTTTGATTAGGAAAAGGTGTGAGCAAGGAAGACATTTTTTAACACACTGAAATACAGCATGATGATTGTTTTGTACAAGAATCTTACAAGAAATTATTTTTAAAATTTGTGGAAGACTTTAAATTTCCTTCTAGCCAAGAGGACCTTGTTATTGCTACATTAAAGAACTTAATAACCAATGACACTAGGATCTTGTGTTTGATTTTAAGAATTAGAAATGAACTTCAAGAAACAGAATAGCTGAGGATTTTTTAAAAGACAAGCAATGGAAGTGTTGAAGAAGTGGTATATCTTTTTGGTTGTTGTCCTATACATACTCTTGCAAATATTAGACTGTCATAGTCATTGGGGGAAAAAAGGCTCATTTTCAGAGTTATAAAATGTCCAGATAAATATATTACAATCACTGGGATTTGATTGATAACAACACAACATGAGATCATTGGTAAGCCTTATGATTACATGCAGAATATACACTTCTATTAAAGAAAATATATCCTCACTGTTAAAATGGAAATTGGGATTTGAAATGCATGTGCAAGGCTTAGATCCTCTCACTCCCTGCTCTGCTATTGTACAGAAAGGAGGTCCCAAAATTTAACAGTGCTCTGAAAGCAGCTGACTGTTTCCCAGAAGCTTTGTCTTCTGCTCTGGACACATCTCTGTTGTGGTATGTTCCTCAGTTCAGCCCATTGGCACTTGCACTCCCAATGCCTATATTAAGCATTCATAGAGAGCTGAGGAATGTTCCTGACCCTGGGAGAGACCTCACTTCCACTAAGACTTCTGTCAGTGGTGTACTTGCATGTCATTATTTGCAGGTAATTTAAAATTTTTTACTATAGAGAGCATAAAACAAAAGGAGTCACTCAGCTACGAAGATTGTTAGATTACAAGCTCAGGTCTGGCATAAACCTGTCTGCTTACTAGTATGTATGTGTGTAAACAAACACATACGTACATCAAGCTCCTCTATGATCTGAATTCCTTAGGACAGATCCAAGGGGAAATAATGCAGATAATCTGAATAGGCAGAGGACATGATCTGTCTGAGATACTCTGTGTTACATGGCCCAGAAGATCAGTTCAAGATCACAGAACATGACTAATGGAAGGTTCTTAGTATTTCTTGAGCCTATCTTCAGAGGCAGTCAAAGTCAATATCATTTAAATGCTTATCTTTTATGGAAAGTTATTCTATACATCTTCCTTTGCCCAGTATAAGATGACACATAAAACAAAGAACATGAAAAATATTTCCGTGTTCAAATCCTCTGCTAGAACTCTGAAACTGTCTCTGAAAACCTTAAAATTACTCACAAAGCCTTCTGAAGGTTATGACAGACCTCCTGCTTCTTTGTTCTTCTTGGTGGTGGTAAAAGCTGGATCCATGCCCAGTGCAGGGAACATAGTGTAAATAGAGCTGCTGCAGATTGCTACTGGATTGTTCAAAACATCAGATGGCGAGAATATGTTATTATCAACAAGCTGTTCACTGGCCAATCAATTACAAACTCTGATGGAGCACCAGGCATTTTATTGTAGGCTAGCCAAATGTATGGAGAAAACATATGCCAATCTGTCTGTTACTTTAAGGGGCAAATTCTGCTCTTCTGCTTCAGCATGCTCTAAAGCCTCCCACAATGGAACCACACTGATATTAGTATAGAAGGGCAGGATCTGTAGCAGTGCTGTGGGAAACACTCAGATAATGCAGTTCTCAGATATTTGGGCAACTTTATGTCAACATGCATTTGCATAATAAGAGTACAGCTGAGGCATCTGTGAGTATTCCGCTCCTCAAAAGGGTTCTGAATGCATGAGTTTGTCAGTCTGTGTGCAATATAGAAATAGTCAGTAACTGCTGATTGGCTTTTATATTTGTGTTAGTTCTTACATGAAGTGAAATTTTGCATCTTTTATTCTCCATCCACTTATGTTTTTTTTCCCTTAGTCTATAAAATAAAATAAGTCCATTATCTTCAATCCTAAAGTGGAAAATGCTATCCAGAATCCGGTGCTTCAAAGAGAAAATTTTTGAATTTAGAAAGGGAAAAATGTATCTGTTTGCTCGTAGTACCTTAATCAATAATATATAATTGAAAGGATGATATTTTTTTTTCACCCCTGCAACTCGGACTTTTCTTCTATATTTTTTCAGAGGGCTTAGTTCCAATGGGGAACAGAACAAAGAGCTGAGAACAAAGTCATTATGGTAATGAGAAGAGAAATAGGCAACTTTCTCTGGAAAAATCTCTGGTTATATTGGTGGCAAGTAGTTATACATATATATAACTTATCCAAAGGACACTTGGACAATGACTAGAGGGAACAGGTCTCACAAATGTGCAGTCATTTGATATGGCTGCTTATGATGCCTGTGACTTGCAGGCAGTGTTGGCACTGGAGGTTCTCACCTGCTAAAATTAAGTCAGAGGTGATCCAAACTATTGTTCTGAGCTGGAAAGGAGGAAACAAAGCTCTGCCTTTGAGAACCTATTAAATATTACATGGGATCTCTTGGGATTGAATAAAAAGAAAAAAAATTCAAAGTGTTCATTCTTCAGAAACATACACTGAAAAAAACTACATTAAGTGAAGGGCTAAGCAGGTGAAAAGATCTTTGTTTTTATCTCCTCTTAGCTCAACACTAGTAATGTGTTAATGCTGAAAAAAAAGCATTAGAGGGAACAACTAAAAACAATTGAGAAGTATATGATATCTGTATTCCAAAACTACCTGTTTTAAAGTGTTAGAAAAGTTGAATAACTTCTTATTGATTGTTCCTTGGGGTATTTTTTGCCACAATCTGTGAAGATGAACGGTAAGTCACTCTGCAACTCATTCTTGAAAATACCAGGAAAAGAAAGAAGAATCTGTTCTGCAGTGAACTGGTCACCACAAGAAGCCAAGGATTGTCTTTGTTCAAAAGCAAGAAGGGCTACCTCCTGTGGAGGTAAGGAGTTCTGGAAGAAAAATTAAAAAAATAAAATAAAAGCATACCTACTTTGCACTTAAACATGTTGATGGATGTGCCCTGCAATGAAGAATTCAAATCCTTTCTCAAAAAGCTTACTACTTATTTTAATTATTTTTTTTTATTTCAGCAAGAAGCATCTAAGATGATGAGTTTTTTTTTTTCCTAGTCATTCAAAATTGCTTAAAATGAGGCTTTGTCTCTCCAGTTGTTTGTAAATCAGCACAGTTCTATCACCTTTAACAGACTAATGCCAGCAAGACCAAAAAGGCCTGAAAGATCTCAGCCAGATCATCTAAGATTGAATGCCTGATGCAAAATTATTAGTGTGAGTGTACAGGCTGCCTCTTTCTGAATGGTTACATTTTCACTGGCACTGACATCTTCTTCAGATGAATTGAAACCCGTAAAATCATTCAAGGGTGAAGGATGGAAAAGCAGGGAGATGGTGAAGGTTAGTGGAGCAGGTTATTAAACAAGTGGTAACAGGACTCTGAAACGATGGGAAGAGAAGGAATGGATAGTGGTATGTGCTCTGCTGACATCCCAGAGCCACATAGGTGTTTAGGTGTGGGAAGAGGGTGATCTCTTGTGCAGCTGATGGAAACTGAGGAAGTTGTATTAGCATTCCCAGCCAATCAGTCACTTCTGAAATATGCACAGAGCAGCCCAGTTGCTTGTGGTAAATATCTCTAAAGTAGTTGGTGTTCAATCTTTTGTATTCTCTGAGACTTAATATCATACAGAAACGGACCTGATTAGCATCTCTCTTCTTCCATCTGCTTCAAAAGTTTAAAAAGCAACTGATAACTACTAGAGGCCATGCAAGACTTTAAAGGTGGCTTGTACATTCCAAATTTCCTTTTATGCCTATTATTAGCATGACTCAGATAAAATTAGAGGCATTGCACAAAAAAGAAGCCAACAAGGACACAAGCAGGACATATCTCAGATATAAGCAGTAACTTCTATAATATAAAAGTGTTGAGCAGATCCAGGAGCAAAACTTTGGCTGATAACATTACACAGCTCTGCTTTCCCTTCTTCAATAGTTAGATGTTAATGCTGTTGAGAGGCTTTCAAACTGAAATCAATGGGAGTTTCATTATTCACTCCAATAGGAGTGGGATGAAGTTCTAAATAGTAAATGGAGCAATGAAAATCTAAGAAAACAAGAGGCATGCTAATGTGTGTTTTGTTTAAGAATTCTCTCTTTTATTTTGTCTCTTTAACAAGAGCAAGCAATTGAAAATGATATGCTTGGGGGGTGTGAAAGCATGTGTGCCTCCTGGGAATGGAACACCTTTATGCTAATGTTGGATGGAGACAAAACTAGAGGCAAATAATTTAGCCTGCATGCAGAAAGTGTTGGAATGAGTGCCTTCTAGAGTAAAAAAAAAAAAAAAGGAATAAAAATAAAGGTGCATTAAGTGTTGTGTGTGTTTTACCAGCCTGGGTTTTCTTGGAACCGTTAAATACAAATAAAATGAATAATTTAATATTTTACACAGTATGAGCATCTTGCATCACTGAGTTTTTGGAACAGTTTAGAACAGAGAGAATGCAGTAGGTGCTTGCCTTGCTGTTCTGTAGTTTTACCTTGTCTTTATTTCAATTATATTTCAAAGCAAATACTTTTCCTAGTTGTGCGGTTAATTTCGTTCTGGTGAGCTAGTGGTTTGTTTGGTTTATTTCTCTTTTTTTTAATTTTTTTTTTTTTTTGTTATTGTTGTTTCTCTGTTTCAGAATTCCAGAAAATGAATTATGGAAAACAGAGTGAATATTTCTAATGATCATAAGCTAAATGAATACCTTTTCTGGTCTTCATGTTTCCGTCCAGATTCACTGGTGCATAGACCCTCTTTTATTTCACTCTGGGAGAGTGTATAAAACACTTAGCAGTGAAGGTGTGTTTACAGATGCTTTGTCTGTAAATAGCAACCCAGATCTCTTATTTCTCACATCCCACACACTCCTCTTCCTCACATTTGCACAACATTTATCTTCACAGTTTCATTTTCCCTTCCTGTTGTCCTTGATTCTGCAACAGTCAAGAGCCTTTTGCAAAGAAAAGCTTAAGATCCATCATCATTTTTTGGTATTTTCATAAATGTCTGACAGAAGATCCCAAAAAAAGGTTGTAAAGAGAACTTAATGAAAAATAGTGGTTTTGGTGAAGATTTTACGTCAGTCTGTTCTTGGGAGTAGTTGTTCTAATTCCCAAGTTTTTATTCTGTATTAGAGCAGACGGGAATGTAAACCCATTTCCTCTGAATCCTGATTATTTAGGGAAAAAACCCAAATATTATCAGTTGCAAGAGAGCTACAGAATAGTCTAACCAGGATCTGAGGTCAGGCTTCAGACCTAGATGGATCAGTGTGAGAGATTTATCTTTCTTAAAGGGGTCATTGACTCATTAATGTGGATTAGAAATTGGCAAAGCCTAAGACATATTAGCTTACAGAATTGATGAATCTGTGATCAGTTCAAGTAGCCTCCAGTTTTAGTGTAAAGCTCAAACATAGCAAAACTCCATTGTATTAAATGTTGCATTTAAATCAAATAAATGTTGCATAAAAAAGTTTTTTGAAGCAGAAATAAATATAAATTTCTTCAAAAAACATAGAACATTAGGAGAAAATTACTTAAATAACAATTTAGCTTTTAGAAATAATAAAAAATGGAATGTTTTAATTTACACAAAGCAATGTTCTTCTGCAAACTTTTATCTTTACAGAGGTTTCTGAAAGATGACTCTTTCATCATAATATCAGATTTTAAAATTATCTCCATGTCTTTAAAATCTCTGTGGACAGAAATAAGTATTTTCACCTCAGCTATGCCATCAGTCTTGTAAAAGCTTTTATTTTACAAGTATATGAGCATTCCTTCCAATGGCAAGATTAAGTCTATTGACTTACTGTTCAGATTATTTGAGATAACAACAAACCACAAAATTCTGCAGTGGATATCACCATTTTAAAAGTCTCTGCACTGTTTCTATCTCAAAGCACATCTGCTTATCTGTGCATTTTTTGAAAATAAATCACTATGTTTAAGTAAAACCTGTATTTTAGTAATCTCTGTAGTACTTTCTTTCTAGCTGCAAAATGGTTGAATTCTTGCATTAATAAGAGTTTAAGTTGGATCTTACTGGAAAGCTGGAAGAAATATTTTCACTTGGAGAAAATGCTGATAAGAGCAATTAACCTTGCTCTTATTGCTGTTCCAGGATTTCTGAGTACTACTGTTTTAATCATGGAGACTTCTAAGTGAGTAATGACTAACACCAGGAAAAAGTTTCCTACACTTTGTTCTTGTCCAATATGGCATTGAAACTCTCTTCTATTCAGCAACAATTGTTTTCCAGAGCTTGATTTTTGGTTCCTGTAAGAGAGCAGTCTAAACTCTATTGGCTGTAAGCACTGAGGTAGCATGGTACTGAATGTTAACCCTCCAGGTCTGAGTAGCAGAGCAATCAGGTTTGTGTTTGCATGTTGTAATAAGTGCTTGTTTTTTGCCTGGCAAAGACTCTTACCTCCTTCTGTTGCATCTGCAACTGAACATTTTTCTCTCACCTGGAAGACAGTAACTTCATGTTATGCAATTCATGCTAGGGCGTAATGTTTTACCTTTTATTTTCCTGAGCAGAGTGTAGGCTCATCAGTTCAGAGGTGCTGTAAACTGCTGGTTATCCGATATCAACACCTCATACCAATGGTACACTAAGTGGACAGCATTCAGGGTAACTCTCGTCACTCCTCTGGGGCCTGAGCTTCACTATGCCTTGAATCAATAAACTTTCCAAGTGGCCAGAAATATGGTGACCTTTAAAAGTGATTGATGATTAGGCAGAGACTGATGCAGACTCACTTTTGAAATGTCTTAATATGGCCAAAATGAGTGCATGAGTAGAAAGAAATGAAACCAACTGCTGTTAATATGTGTTCAGAGAAAGTCTTCGGGCAGCACAAAGACTGAATTTGTGTGTAATTACACCAGCAAAGATGACAGAGGACAGAGCACGTGGCTGTTGCTTTTCTGAACCTGTTCATACTCTGAGGTCCTGCTGTAGTGGCATCTGGCAGGAACACGAGGGCTGCAGCAGCAGTCACAAACAACTTGAAACACACATGGCAAGATATGTTTCAACCATGTTTTTTTCATCCAAGGAAGTAGTTTAGTTTTCATCTATTAGTCCAGCTAGTTACAGTGGCAAATGCCAATCTATTGTTAATAGCGGTAACAAGATGAATAACTTTTGGACTCAAAGTATCTGAAATAATAAAAGCTGTAAATAGTCTGACAGTCTGTGTCCTGTTACTAATATAAATTCTATCTTCTAAAGTGAGTTTAGCATCTATTGTTCGGCAGGTTATGATAAGGGTCTGCATGGGATGTTTTGTAAGAATTCAATTAGCTTGTGTTGTGAGTTAACACTATTTGCATGGAAATGAAACATTATTTCAACAAAGTGTTGAATGAAAACAAACTAATTAGTTTTTTGAATAGCACCTGACATTCATAGGGTCCAATCGTAATGTTGGATAAATGCCTGCATGACTGGTGCCCCTTTCTTAAAGCTGGCCAGCATTTTTCAGTCTACCAGTATATGAGACAAACAAGTAAATAAAAATCTCTCAAATCCCACTATAGCTCCTTAAAATGTTACTAAGCCAATTTAATGAAATTTGCCGTGCATCCCTGTCCTTCCGATCTCTGTATCCCTTTTGCTGCCTTCTGTTTCTTTGATACACAAAATGTTGTTTCATTTTTGCTGCTATGGACTCACATTACTTCTCTTCCCCTATTATTTCGTATTCTGTTTAAAAAAGAAGACTCCTACTTTCTACTTTCTCACTATGATCCTCCATGCACTATTCTCTGTACTGTAAGAATCACCATGGCAGCAGAGTGGCTGCCAATAAGCTGCTCTTTCCTTTTTCCATGCAAGTGACCTCCAAATTGCTGACCAGAGAGAGAAAATAAGTTACAACAAAAAATGGTCTGGCACAGGTTAGTTGCCTGCTGGGGTTCCTGGGAGCAGCACAATGGTACTTAGCCCTTCCATTAGGGGAGATGGGCAGGTGCCAACATTCTCCACAATGGATAGCACAGCAGAATAAATAAAGCCAAAATATTTTCAAGCACCATAAACTACTTGAATAAACAAACAAACAAACAAACAAACTTTCATCTTCTCATTAAATTTTGCTCAGATTCAGTCCCACAGTGTTTCTAACAGGTTTGTCCATTCTTTTGTTCCCCCAGTCCCCATGTGTTTGTTCAAAAGCGTTTTGTTCACAAAAACTCTCACAAACAGGTGCATTTATTCTGAAGGAAATTGTCATGAAGGGTTTGGCTGCCCTGTGATTTTTTTTACCATCTTTCCCCTGTAAATGCTTCTATCTTACAATGAGGAAATAGCTCCAAACATGATAACTAATGAAGTAATTGCAATAACTGTATTAACTTAACTACAGCAGAAAGTTTGTGGCCTCATCTGAACAGGCATCTTTTGCATATGTGAAGTTTGTTTTACCTCTCATGATTCACTGCTTTATAAATGGTATCTGAGCATGGAATAAAGATACTAAAAAAGCCCTATAAAAAGACATAGCTGTCCAATGACAGACCTGACTTAAGGCAGACCTGCAGCTGGCACCTGACTCCACGTATTAGAAGATGTGTCCACCTTGGAGGCCTTCCCAGAAGGTTTTGCCATTGCTACAGAAATCTCTTGAACACAACGATGCATTCAATAACTGCAAAGGAAAAGGAAATTTGCTATAAATTTTTGTATTTGAAGATATCCAGTGACTTGATTTTTCAGCTCTCAGCTGAGCTATTGAGTCGTCTCACAAGACACTGGCCACAGTCAGTTCAGCTAGTACTGCTTAACTGATGACAGGAAATTGAATGACTTCATGTACTGTGTTTACACCTAACCCATACAGCAATTATGAACTGTCCTGGCTGGAAGGAAATTATTCCTCCATTTGTTTGTTAGATTAAGATAAAGCAAGAATCCATTTATTCCTAAAGGATAGAGAACAGTGCTGGTTTTATTTTTTCCACAATACACTGATATTATAATAGTACTTCTGAATTGGTTACCATTTTAAAAACTACCCTAAGAATACTGTAAGAATCCCTCCAGTATAAAGAGAATGGCTGTAGTATGGCTGAATTAAATACCAAGCCTGTGGGAGATGAGTCAGTGCTTTTTGTGGTGCTGCTTCTTGCTGCAAACTGTGAGAAATACTCCAAAGCCTGGCCACTGCCAGGATAGTAGGCAGAAACATCTGTGGGTGAGTTATTCCAGCAAGTGTGCAGCAGCTCAGCCAGCTGCCAAACAAGCTACCCACAAGTTGTTTGACTTTGGGTGATGTCAGAAGACTGGTTGGGGAAAGGGAACTCATAGCATAATGGGGAAGATTGCTTTCTTATTGTTGTTCTTCCTCTCTTTTATTATTGCACTTATCTCTCAGTGTACGAATAGTCTGTTATGTAACTGCTGCATCACAATAATCTTTGGTCCGTTTTCTGAGATGGAAATCCCCTCAGTTCTTAAAGACAACTCAGTCACTATATTTTGCATGAGTTATAAGGCATAAATAAGCAGCTGTAAAGCATAGGGTGCCCTTTCATATCTGTCATGTCCATGCAGGGTCTAAGGTATCTGTGTTATTCTGGAAAAGCAGGCAAAGTCTCTCCTGATTCTTTCTCTTGGTGAGCCCTACCATCAAATCCACGATCTTCCAGCTCTCTTTCGTAATTAACTTGTTTTCATAATACTGCTAATAAAAGAGGAATAAGGAATTGCAGGAGGGGGGAAAGGAAGGTTGCACTAGGAGGAATTTAAACCTTTTAAATTCATTACTAAATAACTGATTCAATTAATTCACTAAATAACTGATTCATTACTAAATAATGGTTATGCTCTTAAATTGGTATTTTTTTAATGCTTCATACATAAAACCTGACTTATTAATTTTTTTTTTTTTTAATTTTAAAGCATTCAACCTGCAAGCTGTTTTACACATATTTGTTTGTATCCCTGATAAACAACTGAA
This sequence comes from Lophotriccus pileatus, assembly GCA_035583135.1. Classification (NCBI taxonomy): domain Eukaryota; kingdom Metazoa; phylum Chordata; class Aves; order Passeriformes; family Tyrannidae; genus Lophotriccus; species Lophotriccus pileatus. Next base: position 57,048,463 of record JAWWES010000001.1, read on the forward strand.
CATTTTACAGCTGCTCACAGCTTCTCTCTTTCCCTTGAATTTTCTGAAAATAATAAGCGGAAAAGTCTCATTGTCCTGACAAGCTCATTCAGGCATGGGTTTCTGGCTGTAATTTGACATTATTAATTGGTGCATTCTGTTCTCACATGGGAAAGGACTGAAACAGAACTGAGGTACTTTCTGCATCAAGAAATAAGTCAGGTGAAAAAACATATGTCTAACCTATATGTTCTGTTTATTTAGCAAGCTGGTGACTCAGTCCATGTTAATGAAGACCAAAAGGATTGTGAATAATGATCTGTTATTTTGATTTGGGATTTATAAAATCACCAAGACTACAGCTAGAAAATAAAAGGAAAATCAGAGGCTTGAATAATTTTGATTTTAAAAAGAATAAGAGATTTTAGAGCTTATTTTGACTGCACTTAGAAGACAGCATGTTTCACAGCAGGGATTTTGATGCATTCTGTAGAGTTAAATTTCTCCCAAGCTAATGAAAGTGGATGTAGTGTCCTTGCAGGCAGGGTTATTATGTTGCTGTTTAAAATCCCACAGTAGAAAATTCTGGGAGGTTGAGCAGGGGCCTGTTAAATGTTTTATATGGTGGCTTAGGGAGTAGAGCTATTGCACGAATACAAAGGAACTCCTTAACCTGAGCTGAGACCAGTACAGAACTAATCAGAAGAGACTTTTTAGCAATCTGCATTTGATTTGCAGTTTGTGTGCCACAGGCATTCATGAAAATAAGGAACATGGAACAGTACTATAAACATCTTTGTAGTGAAATGACTTTTACTGTACCTTATCTGGAAGATTTGTGTGATTTCTCATGAACTGTTGACATACCACAAACAACAGTTTATGGTAACATGAGCTGTTGAGACACCAGAAGTTTTAAATGCTGCTTCAAAATCATCAGTACCATTCCCAAAAGGGATTTGTGGTCTACCTGTGTTAATACGTACTGTGATCTGTGACATGGTCACACATAGAAGGAAACATCTTTCGTAAGGACACTTTGTGTTCTAAAGTGCATTTAGGAACCTTCATGAAGTGTGCTGTAATTATACATGGACATAAACCATAGCATCAGTGTCCGAGACCTACTGCATGATTTTGAAGACGGAAAGGACATCTGAAGGCAGTTAAAATTCTTCCTACTTGCTATAGCCAAAGAAATGGCACCATGAAGCACTACACTTAACTGATTTGTTTCTATAATCTGATATTAAATCTAAATGGAACAATTAGGGGAAAAAACCCTAAGCTGAACCACAAGAGGCATTTAGAGATGCTGAGTGCTGCCATTACTAATTTTAGGTTGGAGATCTTTTTAGCTAATAACGTCTGCTTTTGAGGAAACATGGAATAGAAGCGGTCTATTTACAGAAATGTCACATTTAGTGCTTCAGTATGAAAACTCAGTGCAAGAAACTTACAGAATTTAGTTTACAGAATTCAGTACTTGATATATTTAGTTGATCGTATACATTTTGATATAAAGTAGCATTCCTGTCTAGGGAATTATTGGTACTAGAAAACCTCTCAGGGGGCCTAATCACTGAGCAAAGTTACATTGTAGTACTGAAATGACTTTTTGTAAAGCATTCAAAGATTCAGGGATAGAAAGCTATGTGAAAGAGTTATACATTAGCTTCATTAGTTTACAGTACGAACATGATTCTAACAAAATTTCCTTTGCTTATGAAGAGTTCAAACGGCTTTTAATTGCCAGAGCAATAACTTTCAGACAGAGACGGGCACTCCTGTCTTTTTAAAAGTCTATTTCAGGACTGAAAAAAGATAACTTAGTTAAAAATGAATGAATACAGAGGACAGTATAAAGGTGAAATGGATAAGAAAGTTAATATAAAGTGACAATGTGACTTACGCATAAAATATTATTTTTTTTCAAACAGCATTTTTTATCAAAATCTAGTGCTACCAAGTATGCTAAGATTATTTCAAGTGAAATAATATTAGGTCATTGAAAAGGGAAACTTGAAACACTTTCTTTAAGTTCTGCCCTTAGAAGTACCTACACAGCTTACAAAGGCAGAATTGTGGAGCTGTTCCATGGCAACACAGCAAAACTTCCCAGTAAGTCAGGAAGAGAAATCGATGTGTCTAAGTTCTGGAATGAGTTACAGCAGTGGTGAAGAGTCTTTTTACCCTTGCGGTAGAATAAAGATGATTTGTTAGCTAGGAGTCCTTTCTGGAGGAGGTTTCATTCAAAGTGAAAACAACACCAAATCGTATTTCCCTGCAGGCTTTCTCCCTCAAGTGTTATCCTCACTAGGATCTGTTCGGTAACCCAGTACAGTTTGTGCTAAATGGCTCTTTCTGAAATCTTTGTCGTGAGGTGGGCCTTTGTGAAACTGAACAAACACAGTCTAACAGCACAGCTGGAAGTCTTGTCCTTATACACCCTGAGTTTATTTGCTATGAAAAGTGCTACCTGAACATTTCTCACTGGAATCTCTGGATCAGTGGACCCACATAAGATTGTCTCTCCTCAGGAAAAGGCTTCACAGCAGCACTTGAGGGGAAAGGATGGCAGTAGCTGAGAGCCAGGGTCTCCCATTAGCAACCTTGGCAAAAGGCTCTACCTTGCCCTGTTACCTCCTTGCTCCTTTGCATGAGTGCTCAAGCTACTCCTTTATGAATTGGAGTTGCAATAGTGCTTTGACAGGTATGAGAGGCAGGTCTGAGAGGCAACAGTAATGAGTACAGTAAGGGGAAGAAGAGGAGAAAGATAACTTCATACATCATTGGAAGCTTATAGCCTAAATTTTTCCCTCTCTCCGAACTGTTCTGACATATCTAGGTGGTGTAATGAGACCTCTGCTTCAGCCAGTCTCTTCAGGGTCATCCATTGTGAGGAGAAAGAAGGCATCAGCCAAAACCAACTAACCTGCCATGTCAGATTTCTTTTCAGGAAAATATCCAAGATTCATTATTTTTTAAAAAATGTCATGGCTCTTGGCTGAAATAGTATAAATACCAGAAATAATTTTGGATCCTGGCTGCAATGAAATCAGAGGTTTTTGTGCCATGGTGCTGACTGACAATCAAGATTTTACCTCTGGTTACTGAAAAACACTTAACTTTAATTAACTTTACTCCACCTACAATACTAATTCTGAATGAGATATACAAAACTGAAGATTTAATGAAAGTATTTTACAAGGGAAAATTAAGCAGTGAAAATGTTAAAGGAAAAATGTTTATCATATGTGAGAAATATAAGAGAAATCTATTACTGGGCTAGCTTAGAAAGAACAGAGGGTTACTTGTGCCTAGTTAATATCTTGTAATCTCATCAATGTATATAAATATCTCAAGGGTCTGTATCCAGGCTCTTTTCCGTAACGCCCAAAGACAGGATAAGGAGTAATGGACATAGACTAAAGTTCAAGAAGTTCCACTTTAGCATGAGGAAAACATGGTGGCAGAGCACTGGAACAGGCTTCCCATGTTCCCAGGAGGTCATGTAGTCTCTGTCTGGGAACATTCAAAACCCACCTGGATGCATTTGGGTTTAACCTGTTACCGGTGACCCTGCCTTGGCAGGGGAGTTGGACTAGATGATCTCCAGAGGTCCCTTTTAACTCTAAAAATTCTGTGATTCTGTAAATCCCAAGATATTTTGAAGACAAAAACTATACTGTAGAGATTCCTCTTGGAATAGATACCTACACCTGAGCATTGAACATGTCTATCTGTCATACACAGAACCACGGAATCAGTTAGGTTAGAATAGGAAAGACCTCTGAGATTGTTGAGTCCAACATGTGACATAATAGTACCATATCAACTAGACTAAGGCACTAAGTGCCACATCCAGTCTTTCCTTAAACACCTCCAGGGAAGGTGACTCTACCACCTCCCTGGGCAGTCCAGTCCAATGCCTGATCACTCTTCCTGTGAACAACTTCTTCCTAATGTCCAACCTAAACCTCCCCTGGTGCAGCTTAAAGCTGCGTCCTCTTGTCCTATTGCTATTTGCCTGGGAGAAGAAAGTATCTCCCACTTCGTTACAACTTCTTTTCTGGTAGTTGTAGAGTCTCCCCTGAGACTCCTCCAGGATAAACAGCTCCCACCTCCCCCAGCCTCTCCTCACAGGGCTTGTGCTCTGGGATTCTTCACCAGCCTCATTGCCCTTCTTTGGACATGCCCCAGCACTTCAATGTCCTTCTTATATTGAGGGGCCCAGAACTGGACACAGAAATGAGGGTGCAGCCTCACCACTGCCAAATACAGGGGCAGAATCGCTTCCCTGGTCCTGCTGGCCACACTATTCCTGATAAAGGCCAAGATGCCTTCTAGGCTACCTGGGCACTCTGCTGGCTCATGTTCAGCTTCCTGTCGATCCAGACTCTCAGGTTCCTTTCTACCTGGCTTCTCTCCAGCCACTCTGTCCCAGCCTGTAGCGCTGCAGGGGGTTGTTGTGGCCAAAGTGCAGGACCCGGCACTTGGCC
>JAWWES010000001.1:57074969-57109828 GCA_035583135.1 Lophotriccus pileatus
TGTTATCTTCAGTTCTTTCTTTCCTCAGCAGTCTTCCTCCACCAGGCATAGGCCTCTTGTGCGGTACTCCCAACAGTAATTGAGCTTAAAGGTGAACTGTAAGTGGATAAAACCCCAACAAACACCCACAACAACAACAACAAAAGGTGGTGCTCAATACTGCTTACTTTTTATGCCAAAAAACCCTACCAAAACCTCAAACTTTCATCATGCCTTCATTTTCTACTCTCTCGGGAAACAAAATTACTTCCCACTTCTTCCTTGGGGATAGTACAAAAAATCCTTGAAGGATTTATACAGTGCCAGCTGATAAAGCTTCATGAAGCTGTAATGTGAGTATTGATATTCTGGTCAGTGGAAGTATTAAACCTTTATTATTCAAATGTATTACTATAGGCAGACAGTCACACAGATTATGCTACTGCCTGTGATCCATAACTGAGCTTGCTCATATGAACAAGTGTGATGTAGTTCAGGGGGCTTAAAAGATTATTATGCCCACCCAGAAGTTACCACCCTGAGTGGAGTCTTTGAGTGCTCCTACTCTATTTCAATGTCAGGTATAACAGGTTGTTGTAAACTACTTTTGCCCTTGGAAATTACTTCTCTAGATATGATTCAGATGTAATAATAAGGTCTGACATGTTATTTGAGTTACAGTCAAGGCACTGTATAATTTTGGTGTGACTATTCACTTTGATATGCAAGTGGATACAATATACAAAAGCCCTGAAAATACTTTGCAGGATTATGTTCTTTTAGCATTGACTCTGCTTAAAATCATCTGAATAATCCCTATTCACAGTCATGGATACTCATAGAAAGAATATTTTAAATTGGTGTGCCTGAAAGTACTTATGGGTATTTTATACACTTCTTTTTTTGTAACAATGAAGATTTATTCATATCCATGCACTTAGTTTGAATGTAATGTCAAAAAACTGAATTATCAAAGAAACTCCTTGAACCAAAATCTTAGCAGTGGGAAGTTTAGTACAATAAATACTTCACAAGTAGTCTTATGGACCCAAGACAGGACAAGCTACAGCTTTCTCATGTTCCCTAAAGGGTCCCTAATCCTCCTTGTCTAATACCTCTGTTTAAACTGCTACTTTTCTCCCCTTGTGTTGATGAGACTAGAAGTGCCACTGACTATGTAAGCCATCATCTTCCTGGTTTTAAGAGTGACATTTATTTAAATGGAGGGAAGAAATTGTATTGAGAGGCCAATTCTACTTTGATTAAAATAGTTTACATTTCAAATGAGACACATCAAAAATTGATACAATCTGAAGTCAAGAAAAAAAGTCAAATAAATCAGTGCATCACAGAAAGCACAGTAGAAAAGAAGAGTTCACAAATGTTTCCTGTCTAATTTTCTGGTCCTTGGTTTTAGATGGGGGTACTTCATAAGACCGCCCCTAGTCCCCCTCCAGTAGCTGGAAGACTCATGTTAGACTATGATTAATAGTTTTCAGTGCTGTCTTTGTCAAAGACTGTTGATTCATTAAGAGAATCAAAAGTTATGGCATATGCATAAATTGTCATGGTTTAACTAGAGCTCCCAACTAAGTACCATGGAGCCACTCACTCACACTCCCTGCCCTGCCTAGGGATGGGGATGAGAATAGGAAAAAAAGATTAAACAAGTAAAACCCATGGTTGAGATAGCAGTTTAATAATGAAAATATAATAATAATAACAATAATAATAATAGTCATAGTAGTAGGAGTAATAAAAAAGGAGACAACAAAAAGAGAGGAAGAAAACTGAAGAGAAAAAAGTAATGCACAATACAATTGCTCATCACCTGTTAACTGATGCCAAATCCATACCTGAGCAGTGATCAGCCCCTCCTGGCCTACTCTCCCCATTTTATATACTGCCATGGTATCTATGGTATGGAGTATCACTTTGTCTAGTTCAGGTCATCTGTCCTGGCTATGCTCCAACCTTCTTGTGCACCTGTGCTCTGGCAGAGAATGGGAGACTGAAAAGTCCTTGACATAGAGTCAGCACTACTTAGCAACAACTAAAACATCAGTGTGTTATCAACATTATTCTCAAACTAAATCCAAACCACAGCACTGTATCAACTACTAGAAAGAAAATTAATTCTATCCCAGACAAAATCAGGACATAAAAAAAGGTCAGTTTTACGCTAATTTTGCTATCGCTCACTGTCATTCTGCAAACTGTTCAGGGTGGAGGCCTTCAGCTGCTAATAGAAGAGAGGAGAGGCAATTTTAGTATCTTTTGGGTCACCTCCTTTATGGTGATCTTTACTTGAACTCATAGAGTTTCATGTTCAAAATAAATAGCTTTTTTTTTTTATAGAAGGCTGCACAGCCATGCAGAAATGTCAGCAGTTTTGCTGTGGCTTTTCCTATCCATTTCAATTTCATACATTATGAGGAAGCAAACCTGTTGAATTTTTTAGGAAAATAAGTATTTGTGAGAGTAAACTCTAATGGTGCTATCCTGTTGTTGATGCCAGGGCTGTGGGGGCACTGATGGTCTGATTGTACCTGTCAACTTCCCAAAAACTCCCCTGACCCTGATAAAACACAGGACCCCATGTCAGCCTCCCAGGTCTGTCAGCCGCTGCATCAGCAATGTCATAGCAGAGCCAGAAAAGTGGGACAGGTCCTGTCTGCCAGGTCCTACCCTGATGGAGGACATACAGAGGGGATCTCCATAGCACTTGGCCCCATGGAGACCCTTGCCCATACTGCATCCTGACAGTTGCTTCTCACCATCACACCCACCTACTCCTAAGAAATAACCTTACAGGATATACTATTGTACCAAAAAAGCACCCTGAGGGCCATTTGTTGTTCCTAAGGGCAGGTGTTATGTCCTTCTGAGATCTGCACATTTCAACTGCCTTACTACCTGAAACGTGGTACCTGTCCTTAGGCCACCACTTTAGGAACATTTCCCTTTGTTTGTGCTGCCACCATACCATGTGTTGATGCTGTCTGGGAGAGCACTAGCTAGCCCACACCAAAGTTTCATATAGAAACCTGCTGCCAGCAACAATAGAGTTTCACACACTTTTTTTTAGGCATTAATATCAATGTTGTAGTCTAGTTCTTGCTGCATATTAGAACTGAATATTTCTGAAGAAAGCAATTAAAAGTCAAACTCACTAGGAACAAATACCTAAGTGTGGCAATGTATCTTTCAGATTTAGAGGAAATCAACTGGTGAGTTCCCTAGTGATGGTATTAAAAACAAATGATGAGCTGAAGCCTGTAGTTGTCTTCTAAGTGCAGTAAAACTAACAACAGTGTGGAAGAAAAGCTTGTACCTCAGACAAACATCACCAGTCGATTCATGCAATCAGCTACTGGTCTCCCAGCGTGCTGTATTCAAACATGTCTTTGAATGGACCAGCGAGTCTTTAGCTAAAGGCTTTTTTTCTCTTCTTGTCCTCAGACAGAGCACTTCAAAACGTTTCCTATATCTGTTATTACTCTTGCTGTGGTCTGCTTTGAGAATGCAACATTACAGAATGAGCCAAAGAAAAGGTAATTGATAGAAGGAGACGTGGACAGAGCTATAAGTAATGTTTCCATGTCTCTGTGCTAGAAGTTCTACTACCTCCCTTTCTGTAAGAAATTTATCATATGTGTTGAAAGGAAAAGAGCAGAAAAGTGTTGGATAGAGAAATCTTGCTCTCCAGAGACTTCAAAGAAGTTTTCAAAAAGTCTAACCTTTCTGAAGCCAACATTACTGTTAAAAATAAGGTCTCCTTAAAAGCCACTCCTATCCTCTCTTACATGTGATAATCCAGGAAAACCCATTGATCAAGCAAGCTCCAGACAATTCTGTAGCTGAAATGCAATTAGCGTTTGAGAATTAGAGTCTGACCCCTGATATGTCAACTTTCATTTGTAAGCAAGCGTTTTGATGTTTAACTTGCCCAACTTACTTGACACTGTGACTAAACAGGTGAAAATTACAGAAAGACTTCAGTGGGGCAGAATATTGCTCTTAAAATATTTTAGAGAGGTTAAAACTCTGCTGTGGGTCTTCATGATTTAGTTTAGCAGGTTATGGACATTGTTGATCTTCAACCTGTTCTCAAGAAACCAGGCTAAGTGATTCTTTCTGTCTGTCAAAGAAGAAAAAAATCTGGAGATTTTATTTTCACTGTAACATATGAAATTATCAAGCAGAAACACAAGAGTATGTGGCATCAATGTGCAATATCTTTATGATTCTTGGCAATTTGTCAATGTTCAAAAGGCAAAGTAGGGAGTCACAGAATCACAGATATGCTGAGTTGGAAGGAACCCACAAGGAATATTGAGTCCAGTTCTTAAGTAAATGGCCCATACAGGGATCAAAAACATAACCTTGGTGTTATTTGCACCATGCTCCAACCACGTAAGCTAATCTCAGGGTAGAAGCATTAGGCATCAAATAGACATATTTGAAAATAACTGCAATCTTTCTGGGATCAAAGTGTTCTTTCTCTCAATGCAAACTCACAGGGTTCAAAGTTGAGATGTAAGAGCCAACCAAAGCCAGGAGTTTGACAAGTAAGATATTCTGCCAATATGCCAGAGACTGAAAATGTAACTAATATAATTATCATCCATACAGGTTTTATGGAGCCATGTAGCTATTTTCATGTTTTCAAATAAGCTTCTGATGATATACAATTATGCTGATTAGGAGGATATACTAACTGTTCACCAAAGCTTTATTAAAGCTAGAAAGCCCAAGAAAGGTAGCCCTGCATTGCTGTATGTGAATATCATCTCTTTTCACTTATAATTTAATAGGAAGTAGGAAATTTGAAGCTTGCATTAATGGCAATATGCTTAGTGTGAGGAAATACTTTTTATAGATATGCGTGAATGCGGCAAGTTACAATTGGAAATGTGGTGAGTCTCCTCTGGGTGGACACTTTCTTGCCCTGAGTTTGCTTGATCTGTTAAGTGAGCTGGATTATATATTACCACCCTTTCTACTGTGTGAAAACTTATTTTGTAAAGCAGACTGCTTCTGATACAGCTAATATTTTATGCCACAATTTCATAGCATTCTGCCAGGGAAAACCCTACAGCTAAAGAAATAATAAGTCTTCAGGTACCATCTTCTGGTCTTACATCTTTGAAACTGGAAAAAAAAATTTGGCTGCTTCATCTGAACCAAAAAAAAAGCCAGGAGAAGTTTAAATGATTTGGAAAGTAAGAAAGGCAAATAGGGTTTATTGCCCCAAGACTGGCTTCAAGAAGTTAGGAAGAAGACCACAAACCGTGACCTTACCTACCATTTGACTACAGAGAGGCATGGATTTTGAAAAGCCTGAAAAATTAGTTCTTGTCCTGAGCTGAAGCAAAACCAGTTCACCTATTTAAACACTGCAGTGATTCCGCAAAAATTTTACATTTTTCTACTGTGCTAGTATTTTAGGGTTATCTGCATTTTGTTATACTCACAGCCAGTATAAGAATGGATGATTATTATGACTTTAAAATTTTCACAGCTAGGTAAAACTTTGTCTTTGATAGGCTTCTAATGTAAATTGTAAAACTAGTATAGTCAGCGAGGTATGATAATTTATACCAGCCAAGAGCAACTGCTTTGATAAAACTTTTAAAAAGGGGGGAAAAAACACCCTCTTCTGGTAAATTGCTTTAATATTCCTGCCACAGATGGGCAAATAACTTATTAAGTGATGAAATAACAAATATGTAGCAGAGCTTTGAATTCTACAAAGATTTGTGGATCCACTTTTTTATACATTTGATTAATTTCTTAAAATTAGGAAACTATTCTTATAAACAGTGAAATTATGTATGTGCAAATCACTCTAGCTTTGAATCTAGTCATAATGATAGCTATTTCAATGCTTCTTTCTACCTCTGATTTTCTCCTGACTTGACATTTGACAATGACATTGTAGACTTCAGAATGAAATTGATAAAAACAGTAATGTTTGGATCTGTATTTCTTTTCATTCTGAAATCTTCTGCAACATTAACAAAACTACCTTTGCCCTCAGGAGATGGACTACAAGAGTACAGTTTCAAAAAGTATCTTTAATTTCTTTGTGTTGAAAGATGAGTGGCTGTATAAGTTTTATTCTTCACGGAACAATTCAATTCATGTGTTGTTTCACATCTTCATTGGTTGGGTGGTCGATGGAATGGAGTACACCATCATCAGGTTCACGGAACACAAAATTAGTGCGAGTAGTTAGTATACTACATGGCAGATCTGTCACTGTGAGGGACTCAGAAGGTGAAGGAATGAGCTGATAGAAGCCTCCTGAAGGTACGCAAAGACATATTAATTATTACTTGATATATGACTATTTATAGCCCAATTATAATCTGAGAGGCATTTTTCAATTTCATTTCATTGGAAATTCAATTAATAGATATACAAATCCCACCTGTCTCAGACATTTATATAAGCAGAGCTGTGTAAGAGGTTAATCTCTTTAATTTCTAAAACTTTTAAACTTTTTTAAAAGATCTATAAATGTGATTTTTTAAAAAATTATCTATCTTATGGTGTTCATGAGCAACTTTTAGGGAAATGTAGTGACTTCTGTGCCTAAAGTAATAACTCAAGAGACTTTGTGATTAGAAGAACACAAATCAACTTTCAGCTAAGATAAATCATCGCTTCTCTATTCTCTATTTTTATGAACTGAGTTGCAGTGAATTTTACCCTGTACCTTTTTCAAAGTCAGGAATTTAGATTTTTTTGGGCGGTTCAGAAACTGTAAATGCACATAGTTCTACATCCATAGTGCTCCTATTATTTAAACCTGCTTCAAACCATTCTCTGCTATCTCCCTCCAGTTCTTTAAAACCAAGAATGCCTGCTTTCTTAATTTGGGATGCAATCGACAGGAACAGCTATACTCGGGAGACAAATACTGTTCTGACTGTTGGCAATAGATGCCCTGCTAGTCTAACTATTTTTTCTAAAAGATAACCATGAGCAATACGCAGCTTGATTTGTAAAGAATAAATCTTACCAGGCCCACTTTATTTGCTTTGTATTGCTCAGGATTTTTAAGTTTGTGAGTGAAGAGAAATGGCAGATGCACTGTAGTTTGATTTTAGTAAAGCTTTCAAATCTCTTCCAAAATCTCGCCCTTAGATTAATTTGTGGAGGCTTGGGTATGAATACTGATACACGGATTGAAAAGGGGCTGAAGAACTTTAAGTGGAGATTTTTGATAAGCAGCAAATAATAGGGCACCAAGGTGGATTCTTAGAGGCTTCTCTGAAGACCTTCGGGTCTGCATATCTTTAGTAGTTCAGAGGTGGAAATCAACTGCAGACAATGCAATGTTCAGGTGACATTTCACCAAGACAGGCCGTGAAAGGCAAGAAGATGTGTGGATTTGGCAGTTTGAGGACAGAAGAATGTAAGTTGATACCATAATTGAGTAGCAAATAAATAAATCAGGCTAAATAATTTTCAAGATGTATGTTCATTTTACAGCTCAGGAGGGTAAGAATATGTACATAGCCTAATACTATTTATGTGAAATCTTGCCTGGATGTCTGGATATTGCATTAACAAACACATTCATGAGTTGAAGAGCATTCAAAGAGAGACAACAACGATTAGGAGAAGGACAGGAACTGATTTATAATGAAATATTAATGGAATTAAATATTTTAATTTTCACCAGTATCAGCCATAGAAGAAGATTATTAAACTGCAGCTGGAATCATAAACCTGAAATAAGAACTTCAAAAGTATAGAATTTCATAGCAAATTCCTTGTCTGAAGTTTCTATTCCAGAGAAGAAACAGGACTGAGAATGGGAGATTGCTATTTTTCTTTTTTCTTTCTTTTTTTTTTTTTTTTTTGCAAACAAGCTCTTTTTAGTTTGTATTTATGAACATAGGACTATGTGGGTGCAAACAAAAAATACTAATATGATGTGAATTAAAGAGAAGTACAAATTGAATTATATGGATTAAAAAATGTAATCTTTGTTAGTTACAGTTGTGAGCACAAATAAATTACTTAGAAATGTAGCAGGTGAAATCTTATTTTTAATTTACATAAGCAAACACTTTAGAAGATTGCCTCCACCAGATGTGTGAAGCTTAGTCTTCCCTAAGATTAAATAAAATGCAAATACAACCAGCTTTCATCACATTCTGTAAACATTAAAATTAAGATAGCTGGAACAAAAAAAAAAAATAGAACATTTATATTTTGGAGCACCTTCATTTTCAACTCGAGCCTAGGATGAGTGGTATCACACCATCATGTGCCCTGTTTAAAGGGCTTTTAAATATAAAGAAGTATGGTAGCTCACAATTTTGACTGAAATACGTTCTCTCTTGAGGATTCAATCACCAGTTGATTTAATGTTGCCTGTTTAATCGTATTATAAACTACTTCAACAAGATGCTTGTGTAATTGCCTTCTTAGCAGAAAAGGATAAAAAGCATACCTTGCAATTTTGGTTGCATTAAACAAGATATTACAGTCCTATGAACACCAAAAGGTTTGTCAGCATTTCCATTATCAACCCCTATGTTCAGGAATTGAAAAGATGTCCATAAAAGCATTCTACTGGCTAAAAAATCCTATATAAATTCTCATCCTGGGAACACGTTTCCTTTCCTCCTCCTCAGCTAATACTTTTCATTTACAATGCATTTTTTTTTTGTGAGCCAGATCCAGATTTTCCTGTTCATCCGTATCTCTTATTTATTGTGCAGCAGCAACAACACATAAAATTTTGTCTTTATAGACATCTGCGTGCGTGTGTGTGGCCTGATACTATTCATGTTTACTTATAAAGAAGTTTGAAAATTCAGGGACATTTAGAAAAAAGTAAAATAATTATGAATGTAGTTAAATTGAGTATTGCTTAATAAGCTTAGCTTCCTTAACCAGTAAGGAAAAAACAAGTTATTCATGTCTGAAAAAGGAAAATCATGGATGGAAAAAAATGTCATATACTTCTTTCTTTATTAGTTTATTAGTTCCCAATTCTCTTTTGCCCGGTAGCACATTATAATGAATGCCTACTCTCGCTTGCTTCAGGTATGTACAATAGTTAAGATGATGATCACTGAAACATTTTTTTTTAATATAGTGCTTTGTGTTACTGTATTTATTTATTTCATTTCATTTGTAATTAATTTCAGTTATGTTCTTTTTGAGAAATAGGAGGGGGAGTGAGGTAGCAGTGAAGTGAGGAGAGAAAAAATGACAGAGAAGGCAGAAATTACTCCTCAGAGATCCTGGGGGTAGCTTTCATTGAAGGAGACACCTTACATGCTATGAGCCATTGCCAGGCCTGGAAGAAAGGAAACCATGGGTCTTTGTAAACAGTTTGTCAGCCCCAGGGGAAGGTCTGGTTTGTATTGGCAAAATAAGGATGGAAACCTCTATCTCTTTTGTTTGGCATCAGAAGCAAATCTTCTTATCAGAGTTCCTTTTTGTCAAATCTCGATTATTATTACACAGTAGAGCTCCCCTGTCCTGACTCATGGAAAGACCTCAGAAGGACGTCAGAAGAACTATTATATTCTTGGAAAAGCATACATCTGATGTGGATGTGAGGATCACAGACCTGATCAGATACTGTTGCATTTTCCTTTCCTTACATCCACCATCTGATAAAACTGCAATGTTTTACTCCTAAATACTTTTACAAAATGTAGCTGATTACAGCATTCTCTTCCAGAATTCTGTTGCTTCCTTTTTGCTTCCTCTGAGATCTTCCTGCGTATGCATTCTCCAATCTGTAGCTGGCTATGACCATGTCTTAGCAGCCTGCAATGCTAAATGACGCTTGAAATCGGTTTTATACAAGGTCTTGAAGAAGAAGGCAGCAAAACCGCTTTTTTCTGCTTGTTTAATTCCCAACAGTTCATATGGGACGCACACAACTCTTGAACTGTTTCTCATTCTGTAAAGATGCCTTCAGTACCTCTAACATAATCTTTTGATTAGTGTGTAAATATTAATTTAGTGTAAAATATTCTTAGTGGAAAATCAGTATATTCTTCAAGTTGCTCTAAGAACAAACAGTGGCTGAAGACTAACTGCTCTTCTCCCACTCTGTTGCCCTTAAAGTCAGAAAGTGTTTGACTTTGGCATTGGTTTATGATGAACTGCATATTGTAAGTTGATATTTCCACAACAATTTGAACAATAGAGTGCAGCAAAAAAATGCAGGTCTCCCCACTACATTGGTTGCCTTTTCACTTTCTTCTAGTTTTAATTCTTTTTTCATTTTGACTGCTTTGTGTTTTTTAAAGGAAAACCTTCTATATGCTCAGATCTTAAATCAGTTTGGTCTGTTCTGGAAACTTTTCAGTGGCACTGACTTTTGTAATTGTACACTCCACTCCTTTAATTTCAGTGAAGGCATCTATCTTCTTTTTCTCCCTCTTTCAAGGCAAAGCCTCACAAATTAAAATTGTTATCCACTCAACTGGGTGGTGCAGATAGCTGTTATCTTGCTTAAAATATTGCTTTCAATTTCTCTTAATGATAGCAAGGAACTGCCCGGTTCATGAAACAGTGAAATACTACATGTAATCCTCACTCTGAGAGTCTGAACACCTACAACATGCCCATTCATATATAGTGTAAGGTAAGGGGCCTTCTTTCATTTGATTCAAATATTGTTATTTTAACTCTTTTTAACTTTCCTGAATTTTCTATTCTGTGATGGTTTATGATACAGAAATTTCATGTTCTGGACAGTCCTACCATCACTGCTGAAGCCTATGCTGGTTTTTTCTCCTTGAGGTTCATTGAGATGAAAGTGGTAGCAAAGTATCTTTTCAGCTTGATGATCTTTTTCTCTGTTTCACACAAGTGACTTCTTACGGTCCTGTACCAGTACATACATCCAGTAAGAAGATTCCTTCCTGCAGGCATGGGGACATCCTTTGATTATCCAGTGAAAAATCCAATGAATTGTCTTCTGTTCTGAAGTGGTATGAGGCCACGGTATGAATTTATTTTTTTTACAGCATCTTTCATTACCATAACAAAGATATATTAAGGTGGCTTAGACAATTATCTGTATTTACTTCTAGATGGCAATTATAAATATGAAAATAACATTGCGAGCAAGAACTTTTTATCTACAGATAGGTCTTGTGAATATACTTTATCATAGTTTGTGGTATTCCCTAGTACTTCATGATCCACCAGAGGGGAGAATAATGCTTTCCTCAGCATTATTGTTGTATTTATTGAGAATATGTCGCATAGTATGTGATTAAAAAAAAAAAAAAGAAAGTTTGGCTTGGATCTTAGTCTTAAAGCACCATTTTTAGGTTTAACCCTTCTTCCCGTTTTCTACCGGCAGATAAGACAGTGCTGAAAGCTGTATGAAACAACATTGATGACACTATTACTCTAATGAAACAACAACACTGTCATTATGCATTCTTATATGCTAATTCACAACACTTTAGACACCATGCCTTTGACATTTGTAGCATGGCTACTTGAACTCTGCCGCATTCTTAGTGCTATGGCTTCCATTGTTGTAGCTGTGTTGTTTCATTCTCATGTGCTGCTATAAAGACAGAGGACTCTGAGGTAGAGTGGTTTAAAAATGTTTTGTTCACTGAAGTTGTAACATAAAATGAGGCAAGAATGTGGATTAGCTGGGGACTTTATTCAAGCTTCCCAAATCCAAAATCAGTGCCCTTACTCGGGAGATGGAGCTGTTGAAACACTTTTGGCTATAAGTTGTGTCATGAAACTACTCTCTGCAGCCTTCAAGCCAATAGAACATACGGCAGATTGAATTTGAGTCTTACCTCTGAAAAACCTACACAGAGCTTTGAAAATTTACTGCTACATACCCACCTTCTATTCATAAAAAGAAAGGTTAGAATTAAAGTTAATTCTCTACTATACATTTGTCCGAAAGAATCCCTCAGTAATGTGTATCTTACAAGTTAGACTTGTAAGCTCAAAGTCTGCAAGCCAGCTAAGAAAACAATTGCCTACAAACCTCTTGTCAGAAAACTGCACTGTAGCCAAAACGACCTGCTTTACATGCTGTGAGCTCTCCTTAGTTGAGACATAAAGCCAATTCCACAATGAAGAGCCATAAACTCCAAAAATAAACCAAAATGATTGTAGTCTGAAGAAGCCTGTGAAAAGTTGAAGTATACCTGCACTAGCCTGGAAAAGCCACTTCTGGCAATGGAAAAAATAACTGAAGAAAGTTAGATCAGCTGCCAGTAGCTTTAAGTAACTGTTGCAATAAATCCATAGTTCAGGATGGCAAAATGTAAATTCTGTAGTGGGTGATGAAGCAGGCAGAGGCCGTCTACAAACACCATAAGGACTGTGGCCTTCCATTCAGGCTGTGAAGAGTTCAGAAAAACTGTTTCTACAAAACAAGCCCTTTCTCTCTCACCTTTCCCAGCAGGAAGGATACCTTGCATTTAACCCCACAGATTTCAAGTGTCTTAGCACTGGCATCACAGCTGTCAGGTAGTGCATTAATAAAGAGAGATTTTAAATACCCACGCCTTGGGGTATGTAGGGCATGGGTGAAGTACTTGTTCTATCACAGGATTACACAGGACTATCCAAGGCATCAAATTTCTCCCTTTTGCTTCTTCTTTTTTTTTTTTTTTTTCTTTTTAACCTCTAGTAGAAGTCCCTTTCAGTCCTCAGTTAAAAATAAACAAAAAGTAAAATAAATGATTTAATGCAATTTATTAATTCCTTCTTCGGAAGTCAGCATATTAATAATGATGAAAAAGCTGTGTCAGTAACTGCATTTAAAGATGAGCAGAATACAGGGATCAGGAGTGTACATTTCCGCATGTTGAGATAATGAGCCTAATGTGAGAGACAAAATAATATGTCCCCTGAGCTCTCCATGCATTCTTCCACAAAGCACCCACCCCAAAAGAATTCAATTTTTCAAGTGATTTTTTTTTTAAAATTAATGTTATAAAATATTTCAGTTATGAAATGCTACTCTTCATGTTTGCCTGCTATTTAGGCACTTGTTAATAATTCTAGTTAGTAATTTCCACAAACTGAGTTTTCTCTTAGAGTGTTATAACTTTTGTATCCTCCCCATCCTAGCCCCTCAAGAAAATAAAGTTAGGCTTACAAAAGCTTCTTTCCTCCATTAAAAAAAAAAAAAAAAAAAAAAAAAAAGCATTTTTGAACAATGTATATTAGAAACCAATTCTCATTCTTTTGAATTCTATAAAAGCTATTTCAGTTGTGGCTACTTTAATATCTAATTATATTGCTTGACTATAAAAAATCAGGATTTACATAAATGTATATTTTTTCTCCTCCATGAAACAGATTACTTTTCCAGATACGTAGAAATTGAGTGCACTATCAATGTTTTTTTTTTGCAGAGTTCTTTCTAAATTTAATTGGAAAAAGAAAGAAATAGTCCAGTAATTTATTTTTAAGGTGGAAAATTAAAATGTGTAAGCTCTTTAGAGCAGGAAGCAGATCTTTGCATTTGTAAAACCTTCTTTATTAGGGCCTTTGGGTATTATAGCAAGATAAACATAAAAAGATAATGCAGGGGATGACAGCATTTTGCTGGAGGCAACTATATATAATTGCTGTGGAAGGGGGGCTTATCAGAAACGTGAATGCATGTATGTGTTATGTATTTTAAAAAAAGGGTTTTGTACTGCATTTTCATTAAAAACTAGCAAGTGAGAGAGATAAGTATATAAATTTTGCAAAGAAAGAAAAAATTAATTGATTTTTTTCCTTTCTTACATTTCCCCTTTCTCTTCACTTGTTGTCTGCTTGAAAAAAACAGTCACAAGTTTGTAAATACAAAGCAAAAAATAAAATGTTGCCTCTAGAACTCTCATCAAAGACTATCTCACACCAAATATTCTAATGAGAGGTAAATGAACAATGAATTAAAACGCGATAACAAATATGTGATGAACTAAGGACAGCATAAATCAATAATTGCACTCAGGCTCTGCGAAAATTATACTGTCCTAGATTCTATCAGGAGAGGAGACAATTTGCTGCAGTATTTTGTGAACAGAGCTATCCTGTGGGATCAGGCTGCAGAGGACATTTCAGTGGGAGGAAGAGAGCAGTAGGAAGAGCAGCATGATTCATGTTCAGCATCTCAAGTGGAGGATAGAGCACAAGGATTGAATAATGAAACAAAGACGAGATATTCAGCATGCCAGGAAGGTTTCTGTTAGAGAGCTGTTAGAATTATTTAAAAAGGTTAGTCTATGAATAAACATGCTTCATCAAGGTCTCTTACACATGCAAAGGGAGATGCTAATGAATAATAAAAGAGTAATGGGGACTGGTGAAGAAATTAATGTTAATCTTATCCAAAGCAGATACAAATTAATATTGGAGAAACATTTTTGTAATCACTTCTCAAGGAAAAAATTCAATTAATGTGACTGAATCAATATTTCAAATCTCAGTCCCTTGAAAGTATACTTGTCTCTCTTCATATCAGCGTGCTCTCCTGTGTGATCAGCCTGTGCTATTCAAGTTAATACTCGGGGAGACTTGTTAATGGTCTAGTTTTGAGAAATTTGGTCCAGTTCTATAAACTACAGTGCTGTGCTTCAAACTCGCCTCAGGGTATCTTTCTATTAGGAGAGCTCAGTTTACATAGGGTAATTACTGTATAGAAAATAGATATTTGAGCTTTAAGCTTTAGGGTTTGCTTCTTTAATTTTCTTTTTCTGCCAAAGATTAGTTAGTTCCCTCTTCTCACACAGGATGACATGTCAGTATGTATGACATTACGCTTTGGACTGTGTACTGAAACAACGTCTTCTGTAATAGCTAAAAAGACTCAGGACAGAAAAGATAAAAACAGAACCCAGAATAAAAGAAAACAAAACTCTTCACCAAAAAATAAATATTGACTCATCAGCAGAAGCAATTCTGTTTTCCTCATCTTTATTGTAGCATGGGTCATTTTATATGTCTCTGAGAGGCAGCCTCCTTCCTTGTGTATAACCAAGCTTGGACAGCAAAGATATCTTTGCAAAAATCACAGATAACAAGATAACCTTACTTGTTCACTTCAGAAAATAATACAAAATATCACAAAGTTGTTCCTGGTCTTTTGTCTTTTATCTCCTCATTAGTGAAGCCTCTAGATAAAGGGTTTTTTTTGCACAGAAAGTGATCTTTCTTGTATACTATATAGTATAAATGCCTGTCATATTTTGTTTAAGATGTCAGGGAATTGGAAAAAGTGTATGAAATTAAATGCACTACTAAATAATAGTTTTGCAGCTCTGGTAAATTGTGCTGTTTTTGTCTAATACCTTGACGCCTTGACAGGTTTATTCAGTCAGAGGTTCTAAAGCCACCATCCTGTGATAGGCTGGAATTGTTTGAAGCATGGCGTGGTTGAAAAAGTAGGTTTCTGTTCTCTTGCTTTTGAAAGCAAATGGCCACTCACTCAGAATCATCCTATTAAAATAACTGCATGGGCAATCTCACTTCTGTACTTTTAATAGCTCAAGTATCATTCCCATAATGAAAGAAACATGAAATGGTTTCCATGCTGAATGAGTTCCCTAGAGATTCTGGGATTTGTCTCATTATATAAAGCTTTTCCATCACCATTGCAATGCTTCTTCTCATCTTTGCTTCTCATCTGAGTAGAGAAATTTCTGTCAACAGCTTCAGTCTGGCTAAACCGGCATAACACTGAAAGCGGTATATGCAGTAGATAAGATTACTTTTTTTCCATTTATGTAGAAATTTATACACAGTGTCCCTGCTTTAAAAAGGATTACTATATGATGTGGACAGCATACTACTCTCTCATTAGAAGAGACAGATTACAATTTTATTTCTCTAAATAAGTCTGGGTTAGGCAAGGAGATCAGTAATTTCTATGCGGCTGCTTTCACAACAGAAAAGAAATCATCACTTGAGTATTCTTATCAGAAGCTGCAGGTAACTTTAACATTCAGTACTGATCAGAATAATTCCTTGCATTCTGCAGCCTACCACATGCCTCAGTAATTTCATATACAGAAGGAATAGTGAAATAATGAAGTAAAATATTAATAAAATAAAACTACCGAGGGGAACACTTAAAAAAGCCCTCACAACAAACCCATAAAAAACCTAGGGAATTTGGGGACAAAGTTTCTACATATATGTCCTGAATTTCCCTTCTTGTTCCTTCCTTTCAACCACAGTTTTAAACAGCTTATATGCCATAGATGATGAAGATTTTATTTCAGCATATTCCAGGGACTGATGCTGGAAACAGCTCTGTTTCATGTGGCCAACTGTAGGTGAGCCAGGGGGATCCCCAGGCTCAGACACAAGCCATGAACTGTGATTTTCCTTGGGAAAGGTCTAAAAGGACTGGTATCACCTCTGTCTCCTGTTCATTCTAGATTTCTATATCTCTGTGAGACTAGATTAAGACAAGCATGACACAGTGGTTTTGTGGCTGTAACACTCTATGGCAGTAGAAGAAGCCAAAGATAAATTGGCAAACTAATTTTCTATAGATCACAGCATAAATTAGGTGAGTAACATTAGTTGCTAAATCACGTAACTAAGAAAAGCTTTTGTTTTCTAAGTCCCTGACTTCTGTATTCAGGCCTGGGTAGTACTCCTTCCCCTGGAGTGAATGGAATGTAGTGTGGTTCCTTCCTATTTCTGGAAAAACTATTGGTGGCTTGGATTTTCCTGACATCAAAGACCTCTCAAAATGATATCACCAGGTTTCTGATGACACTTCCTGCTGAGGGAGAATATCATGCTCTGTCAGTGCAGAGCAACAAAAAACAAGCCAGGTAAAACAGAATTAGAAAGAGGTGGGAAAAAAAAGTTCAAATACATTTTTCATTTGAAACAGGTGCAGCCACTGGCTTTTAACTGCTGTTAAATTTAAAGGGAGTTCAAACTTTAACACATCAGAATATAATATAGCCAAAATTTAATGTTGTATTAAGGTATGTTACTCATAAACCCATTCTGAATTTTAATTTGTCTTCTTCTTTTTCTTTGCTGAGAATACTGCTGTGCCTTTCACACTACAGCACTATCCTTCTGTAATAGTTATGTATCATGCCATTGCATACTAAATTCCCACTTAGTTACTAAGAACAGTTTGCCTTAAGACATTTCCCCAGCAATTATTGTCAAGTCACAGGAACTATGAGAACTAGCAGAGTTTTCATAGAAACATAGCAATTAATTCTGTTTGGAACAATGACAAAATCATTTGGAAATGTCTGAAAGAGGATAATATAGAAGTAGCTTATTTGCAATAACATCACATTCTAGAGGCCTCTCTGCTACACTCTGTAACCAGTTTGCTCTGTTAATTTTGCAGAAACAAAACTATTGAATATTACTCAGTGAGTCTAGGTCCTGACTGCAGTTATCCATAAGAAATATGCTGCCCTGAATATGCAAAATTTGCCCAATACTGCAAATTTTTCGATCGGTAGGGAAAAAAAAAGAAACAGAAAACATGCCAACCAAACAAAAGTAAACCAATAACCAAAAAAAAAAACCACCCAAATCCCCAAGTAAATGCATAAAACAAAACAAACAACAACAACAACAAAAAAGAAAAGAAAAATGTCTCTTCACAGAAAATATTCTAATGTCACTTAAAATAAGAGTTAGAGTTATGTTGAGCGAATATCACCAAAAAGGATAATTTCACTGGCTTACTTAGCTACATTAAATGGTAAGAGATATCTACCTACATTAAGGAAATACAGATCAATCTAAAGCAGGAGTTTTCCAGTTCTTTGAGAATTTGTCTTGATTTGCCTGTCTCCATCTGCCTCTCTGGGCTGGCTACACATTGTTGATAATCCTGAGGAAGAGAGTGAGAGATGACTGGCTTTGCTTGCTTTCAGGAATTGCAATCCTGCTTTTCTAGAAGAACTGGACTTTGGCAAGCTATTTAAAATAATTACCAGGTTCTTTTGACTCTTTTGCAGTCACTCCAAGAGAATGCAATTCATAGACTGAAAAACAATAACTTTGGTTATTGTTAAAAACATTATCTTTAAAAACAATTGTCTTTCCTTATATTGTCGGTAGAAGTACCATCAGTAACTTGCAAAGGGTGATGTAGTTCACTGGGACAGGGTGCTGGAGACTCAACTATTTTTGAGCCAATGAAGAAACCCCCTGTCATTTGTAGACAAAAATAGACATTGCCATCATATGGTTCTGCACAATTCACATATCTGAAGTTGAAGAACTTAATTACACTTATAAGAATACATTAACTGTAGAGGGGAATCTAGAGAGCTAGCCCAATTAAAATCTTTTTGCAAGCATTTGATTTTAGTCTAGAAACCACCAACATGTGATAAGTTTTCCTGCAACTTAGCAATGTAGCTTTGTTCTTAAGTACTGTGATCACTACATGCAGGTTGCCAGAAGAAACTACCTCTCTTTATTAACTGTTTAGCTAACTTAAGCATCTTTCTGATACTGATTTAACCTTTCACAGCTCTGTGCTTAAACGGTGACTTGATATGTTTGCACATTGAATTAAATGTCTATATTAATCTCTTTGTTTGCAAATTGAAGAAAGATCAAATAAACTTAGAGAATGTCACAAAATAACAACGTTCAACATTTTTAATGTTATTTATGAAAGTCACACAAAGATGACAATTGGGGTTTTCAAATACAGCAAATTAGATGGCTAAGTCCATTAGATTTAGTGGAAATTAGATATTAAGGGACTACGGAAAAATCCCACTTGATAGATTGTAATGGTCAGTACATAATTGCAATGTAACTCACTAATGGAAATATATATCAAAATGATAATTATGAAGTAAGGGAAGTAAATGATTGAAACCAAAACATAAAATCCTTGTTTTTGTTCAGATCCAAAGATCTTTCTTAGTTCATTACCTTCTCTCCTCCTATAGCAATAGCAGAGGTAAGTTTCTTAAATATATTCTCCCAGATCCCAGCAATTACTATTAAAGGATTTTTTGAGGCAGAGAAAGTATCTTAATATTTGATAGTTCTTGATGTTGGGTTTTCTTCCTTCCCTCCCTCTCTTTCCCCCAATCAGGGATTTGTCTGCTCTCTTATTGAATTCCTATGAATTTCTAGCACACACAATGTCTGGTGCAATACAGTTCCAAAGTTTAATTAGCCCTACTATTAAAAAATTCTTTTCTCCAGCCTCCTCTGCTAGTTTTAAGATTCTTCCAATCCAGTGAAAAATCATTCAAAGTTTATCTTCTTCATGATGTGCATTATTTTGCATGCCTTTTCTTTTTTTTTTTTTTTCATTTTTCTTCAGTCATCTCTTTTCCAGGCTGAAGAATCCCACATTTTGATCATCCTTGTTGCTTTTCTCCATTTGCTGGTTCTGTTATATTCTTTTTTAAGATGAAGGATTCACACAGTATTCAAGATAAAAGCACACAATGGATTTATAAAGAAACATAACAATGCTCTCTGTTTTGCTCCATGTTTCTTTCCTATTAATTCCTACCATTTGAATTTTCTACTGCTACTAAGCATTAAGTTGATATTTTTATAGAAACATATATAATTACCCAAGATGTATTTCCTGACTAGCAGTAGTGATCTCAGAGTCCATCATTCTGAAAGTGAGGTTAAGATTGTTTTCTCCCATCTGCATCACTTTGCATTTATCTACACATAATTTGTTAGATTATATTACACTGATTAGAAATGGGAAGTGAATATTCAATGACTGATGAAAAAAAATATGTATCTTAATTGAACTATAGTAGGTTGTATGGATATTGAAAACTGTGTGTGCCAGATGAGGATTTAGTAAATCTGACTAGTGGTTTACATGAAACTTTTAATTTATAAATATATGTTTGTAAATATTCACTAAATTAGACTGTAATTAGGAGCAATTACAGATTCAGACACAATAATACCCTACATATTAGTGCAGGGTTATGCATCTTTACAGATGTTGGTGTTTGTAAAACTTCCATAAATGCTGAAGCATTAGGCTATTGATTGACTTCTTAAGTTAACTCTGCCACCCTTTAAACACAATCGAAAGGGATTTTGACAAGTTTACTTTGTATGAAAGGCAAAAGCCTACATGAGTCGGGAAGTAGCAACTCAACTACTAAAGAAGTTTCAGATTCACCACTTGTTGGGCCATTTTAAACTGGATCGGAAATAAGAAGACAGTAAAAGTGGATTATAATCATATTTTACTGACTCTGGGACAAACTGGATGACCTAATCAACCATTTTCTGTGTCTAATTTATGCCATTCTATGAATCATCAGAAAGGTGTATACAAGCTGTCAGATCCTCACCGTATCTCTGAGACAGGTTGTATTTATTAAGATTCCATGCAAAAATTGGTAGGAAATCTGTCATTATAGCAGTAGATCAGGCAAAATCTGTGGGTTTGATTTTATAAGAGTTGAAGTTCACCTTACAATACAATTGTAAATTGAATTTATACAATGCTGCCCATATAAAGTATCTCAAAACACTTTGTATTAAAAATGCCTCAAACAAAAACTTAGGAAAGTTCTGAACTTGAAATTGAAATGTGAGTCTTAAAATTGAATTGAAAAGTTCTTTTTTTTTCCCTGAAGAGCTGTGCTGACTTTACAGTTCTAATGTCTGATAGAAGTGAATCCCACAATCAAGGAGTGTAAAAAGCAAAAGACAAAAACAGCATTAAAAGGATTTAGGCTAAACTAAGGGTCAGTTGGCAACCACTTAGCAGAAAACCTCAGTACAATGCAGAGGAGAATACTGATATCTATAATTGAAAATGGATGAAAAACCAAGGTCACGAAGTGCTTTAAAAAGTAATAGGATAGTTTGATGAAGCAGAGAGGGCAAAAAGCAGATGGTAAGGGATCAAGGAAAAAGTTATCTAGAAATAAGTCAAGTCAGGAGAAGTCAACAGCATCCTTAAGGAGTTTTTGTCTTGAATGGAACAGAATAAGAAAACATTCCGTATTCTTTACGTCCCTTCCCCCACCTGCTCTTCAAGATGGAATAGTAAAAAGGGAAGGAATATACTTATTTCTTCTTAAATCATTCTCCCAACTAAAGGCAAATGTTTCCTAATTAAATGAGTTATATCAAAGTATGAATATTAGCTAATAAAAGAGGAGACTAAAAGGGAAAAAAAGAGGTAGGAATGGGTGAGATAGGTAGATAGGTAAATAGGTATATAGGTAGGTAGGTAGATAGATAGATAGATACATACATACATACATACATACATACTGAGGAAGCAGAACTGTCTGAAGTCTTAAGGAAAGTTTTTATTTGGACCAGAAAAATAATTTGACTTCTACATCTGTAACTCTTGTAAAATTACTGGAGTGTTTCTCTCCAGCAGTTCATACTGGCAAGGTAACAGCACCCATGAAAACTGGCATGTTTTGAGTATGTAAATCACTCAAATAATCTATTAAAAAAGTAGTGCAGATAAGAATAAATGTGTATCATCATCTCATCATCTCTTGTATGTTTTCTTGTCCTGTCTAAATCTTGTGAGCAAACAGAGGTGATAGTGAGTTTAGAAAAACCTGTGTTACTTTTCATAACTTAGCTTGAGCCAGGTAGTTTATTTTTAAGACAAGAATTGACTTTGTGTCAACAGACATCTAGATTTATGTTCTGAACCTGACTCTTTCAGGATGTGGTTGTGCACCTCACTCTATGTGTGTACTTTGCTTTGGCCATGAAATAAACTTTTGAATGAAGCATGAGGAGCGTATGCTAGTGGCAATAATATGAGCACTGTGGCTGGTGGTTTGAAGTTACGGAAATCAGAGAAAAAGAAAAAGAGATAATTTTAAAGACAAATATTTCAAAAGTTATGAAGGTGTCTGTAAAATCCTTTCAAACTGGTGCTGCTTATCATCACTGAAAATCAGGTTACTTTTTATGTAATTGTCTAAATATGGGTTTAGTTAATGATTTTGGTTTTCTTACACACCCCAGGTACAGAGTGTGATTAAGCAGCTGAAGGTGTAAATATTATGTATACATGCATAAGTAGTTTTCTATGAGAAATCTATCTGGAGAACAGTATAATCCATACATAACAGACAGGATGGGCAGGAGGTGTTTAGTTTAGCTCATTAGTTTAGGTCTATTAGCTGTAGTGGATTGAGCATGTCAATTATCAGTCTGCTTCTGTACACTGTCATGAAAGAATTAGGAAGGCAAATGTTCTTTAGTGACATGTCAGTCTTTACTTTGATTCTTATATATGACCCTAACTTTAACTTCCTCTATTTGTACATCCACCCCTCTGAAAATGACAGTGCAGATTTCTATTTCTTTAAATGTTTCCTCTTTATAGAAGGTAAGAAATATCATTTTGCCAGGTAACACTGAAAAGAAACAGTAATCCTATTAAAAAAAAAAAAGATATGAGGATTTGAGTCTTTCTAGACTCAAACTCTCAAATGTCAGCAGAATGGGAACAAGATAGCCAGCTGGTTAGTCAAAGAGGCATGAAGCTAGATGTTTGCCTTAGTTATAGACATGCATGATACTAAAGTTGTGGGCCTCTAGGGATACATGTTGTGGGAAGGGGGGACCCCCCAAAAACACTCAACATTAATTCCTTTCATATTCATGAGCTTTCTAACAAGCAGTGTTGAGTGACTGAGTTATTTCTGGGAGTGGAAGCAAACCAGCTTCATCAGCACAGTAGCTCTGTGCATTTTTTGTGCTGTGTTTTACGCTCATCCTCATTCCTGTGGAATCACCTTGGGTATCTCACACATCTCTGAGAGCAAATTATATGTACAAATTCTGTTCAACTAAAACCCTTTTTTGTCTGAACAGAACAGCCTCAAATGCTCTACATATTGGGAACATTCTCTGTATCATGCTAACACCTTAGGATGTGCCCAGATGTTTCCTGGAAGGGTGTTAGTATGCATGTGTCAAAAGTTTGGCAGGCATTTGGATTGCAGTTAAATAGTATGGATAATCATGTCCCGTATTCAGCCTTGAATTCATGAACTACCCAAGTTGGACCTTCTGTAATAGACACAGTAAAAATATGCACATGCCTGTAAGGGCACTGTAGCAGTTTCTAGCAGTCTCTGACTTGGCCACATATTATGAGTGTTTGGTATAGCACCATAAGTGGCCACAGGAGCCTTCAAAACTAAACACCTCTACCCTAAGCTAAACACTACCTAGAGAAAATAATATTATCATGATGTGGTCTGGATTCTTGCTATATGAAATATGTATTTTTTTTAAGAGATTTAAAAAAAAACAGGGAGAGAATTGGGGATGAGTTACATTAGTTATACTGTCTCAGGCTCTGTATAACAAAAAGATGCCTTACAAGCTGAGAATTGTAGACAACTGTAATAATACCTGGAAGAGCACATATTTTTGTGCATAGCCACTACAAACTTTAGAAGTCCAAATTAGTCTGTGCTATTGTATAGCTGTGAAATGGGAGTTTGAGAGGTAGGAGCTGGCCAGTGCTTGCCTGTTTAGATAAGATACCCTGTACCAGAACCCTGCAGAATCAGAAGTTATTGATGGATTATTCTGCCACCCCATATAC
Source organism: Lophotriccus pileatus (assembly GCA_035583135.1). NCBI lineage: Eukaryota > Metazoa > Chordata > Aves > Passeriformes > Tyrannidae > Lophotriccus > Lophotriccus pileatus. The sequence goes on from JAWWES010000001.1 coordinate 57,098,533, forward strand.
ATTCTGAATACATATAACTTCCCCTTATGCCATCAGTTTATCAGGCAAAATCCATGCCAACTCCTTTTATTGTAGTTCTCTGGATAATGTAGAAGTATTCCCCATATTCTCTTTAAATGGGACATTACTTCATAGGATCTTTCAGTGTTGTTCAGGAAAAAAATGCATTAAATATTTAAGCAAACTAAATGGATTTCCTTGATCTATCAGTTCAGATATATTGAGCTTATCTAAGATGGTAAAAGGCACAGATCAGAGAATCTAAAAATATTTTAAAGTCACATTTAATGACACTTCCATAATCAAAAGAAAAACAATTGGAATTGTGGAATACGTAATAAAACAATTCAGAGTGGTGTTTTAAAATACCAAAACCAGATACTTTCCTCCAGTTAGAAAAGGAAAAAAATATTTTGTGTTAAATAAAAGAATGCAAGAAAACAGCTTTCATTGAAATTGTACCCTGCTTTGTAAATAAAGTATACAATACTGATAACAGGCACAATTCTATTACAGTATACTCTGAAACTGGCAAAGTGTTCATCATAAGGTCAATACAAGCCAAGGAAGGCTGGAAAGATAAAAGTTTTCTGCTGAACCTGGTAATTGGCTGGATGCTCATATTTGGGAAGGCTGGGGTTTTTTTACATAACTGGGAAAAGTAACTTCAGGTTCAGTGATTTACTCAGATGAAAGTCAGCCCTGTTTACATTTCTTTTGGTCAGATCTCAAGGCATGACAGCCGTTTAGGTCTCAGTGCAGCTATTTCCTGGCACAGTGCAGGTGCATTTTCACTGTATCCCCTTTTTCTGTTGCCCATAAGTGATTTGGCACTACAATTGAAGCACACTCCTCTCAAACAGAATCATAGAACCACCAAATCATCGAGATTGCTAAAGACCTTTAAGAGCATTAAGTACAACTGTAAACTCAGAACTGTCAAGTCCACCACTAAACCGTGTCCCTAAGCATCACATCTGCATGTCTTTTAAATACCTTCAGGGATGGTGACTCAACCTCGTTCATGTTCAGCTGGCTGTTGACCAACACCCCCAAGTCCTTTTCCGCCAGGCAGCTTTCCAGCCTCTCTTCCTCAAGCTTGACCCAATTGCAGGATCTGGCACTTTGCCTTGTTGAACCTCATACCACTGGCCTTGGCCCAGTGATCCACCTTGTCCAGATCCTTCTGCAAATCCTTCCTACTCTTTAGTACATCAACACTCCTGGCCAACTTGGTGCCTTCTGTAAAATTACTGAAGGGGTGGCACCCTTGTCCAGATCATCAATTAAGAAATTAAAGAGAACTGGCACCAATACAGAGCCCTGGGGAACACCACTGTGACCAGCCGCCAACTGGCTTCAACTCCATTAACCACCATTCTCCGGGCCTGGCCATCTAGACAATTTTTAACCCAGCAAACAGTTCACCTGTCCAAGCCGTGGGCTGCCAGCTTCTCCTGGAGAATGCTGTAGAAAATTATGTTATTTTAGTAAGGTCTAAGAAGACAGCATCCACAACCCTTCCTTAATCCACTAAGAGGGTCACCTTGTCATAGAAGGAGATCAGGTTGGTCAAGCAGGACCTGCCTTTCATAAACCCATGCTGGCTGGTCCTGATCTCCTGGTTGTTCTCTACATTATACATGACAGAACTCAAGATGATGTGCTCCATGACATTCCCCAACAATAAGGTCAGGATGATAGCTCTGCAATCCCTTGGATCCTTCTTCCAGTCCTTCTTGTAGATGGACATCACATTTGTTAACCTCCGGTCAATTGGAACCTGAGTGTTTAACCAGGACAGCTGGTAAATGATGGTGAGTAGCTTGGAGAGTTCTTTCACTGCCTCCCTCAGTACGCTTGGGTGGATCCCAACTAGCCCTATAAGCTTGTGTGTATAAATGGAGTAGCAGGTTTGGATTATTATTAATCCATTGGATTATGGGAGCTTCATTATGCTTCCTGTCCCTGTCTTACAGCTCAGGGAGCTGTGTAGCCTGAGAACATCTTGTCTTGCTCTTAAAGACTGAGGCAAAGAAGGCATTAAGCCTTTTCCTCATCCTTTCCCGCTGTGTTTCCACCCATATCCAATAAAGGGTGGAGATTCTCTCTAGCCCTCATCTTGTTACTAATGCATTTATAGAAACATTTTTTTATTGTCTTCTATTGTAGCTTGATTAAGTTCTAGTTGAGCTTTGACCCATCTAATTTTCTCCCTGCATAACCTCACAACTTCATTGTAGTCTTCTTGAGTTGAATGCCAAGGCTACAAACTCTCCTTTTTCCCCTTAAGTTCAACCAAAGCTCTCTGTTCAGCCACGCCAGTCTTCTTCCCTGCTGGCTCATTTTTCAACAGATGGGAATGCCCTGTTCCTTTAAGATTTCCTTCTTAATGAAGATTACATCCAATCAACTTGTGCTCAAGCAGAACATGGCTGAGTTGTCACCTTATGATTGACAGCAGTGTAGCCCGAGAGTCTGCATATTTTTAGGATGTGAATATATCAGGACATGAAATCTTCTCAAAAGAAGGTTAGTAAACCTACAGTTGGAGAACTAATGTTTTCTTACTGTAAAGAGTTGTTCCACAGAGTTCTTCAAGAAACATTATTCTGAAACATCAAACCAGCTCCTGAAAGATGCTGCCTAGCCAGCATGCTGTAAGTGACCTACCTCCAGGGTGACAGGGTACATGAGTTATTAGCTGCATGTCTCAGGCAGTGAGTAACGGAAATTTATGTGAGAGTATGACAAATATGCAGTTGGGGAAAAATGAGGCATGCTTGAAAGAATTTTTATCAGCTTTTTAATATAAAAACCTCAAACCCCTCTTTCACTCCTGTTTTGTAAATGTAAGAAGAGTGCTTACTTTGGACTGACTTTTCTCTTTCTCGATTGTGGGTGTGACATAGTTATGATATCCAGAGAGCAACAGTGGAGATGAAAGTCTGCTGAAAACTTTATTTTATGCATGGTTGTGAAAATGAAAGGAAACTGTGAAGGGTTGAAGAAGAACTTATGATGCTGGAAGACTGGTCAGTAAAATAGTAGGTACAAAGAAGGACTGCAAGGTATGGAATAAAATCTGCCAGAGGGAGTCACAAGTAAACGGTGACTATTCAGCATGAAAAGGAGATGGGCTAGAGACATGAGAGGCACAGAGAGGACTGGTAGACCATAGCCCCTCCCTGAGTCTTCCAACAAAAAAGATAGAAGTTATTAAGTGCAGCAATGAGGATTAAGTTTCAAACAACAACAAAGGCAAAAAAATCCCAAGAAGTATTTCTTCAGTCAGTGGGGATAAAAAAATACTGTAGGTGCAAGAAATTTAACTGGGTTCAAAGGGCAACTGAACAACTACTTGGAAGACATATCCACAAAGGGTTGCTAGAAAGACAGACATCAACAGCCTAAGGTAGGAGAATATCATAAAGAAACATATATATACTCATCCTTACTTAGGTGTGTATCCGAGATCTGCCTGAAGGCAGGGGATTGGGCTAGATAAACCCTTGGGCTAAGCTAGTGTAATTATTTTTCCGAATATCATTCACCCTGTACGCTTCAAAAATCCACTATGAAAATATTCCTTTTCAGTCACATTCAACACAAATTATTTCCATGCCTTTATTCCCCCATTCCTCCAGTTTCAGAGTGGCAGAACATAACAGAAGCAGAGGAGGACTAGATACTGAAGCCATCCATCCACCTGTGATAGATATCTTTGGGCCCTTTACTGACCTTTTCTATTTAATTACTTTTCTGTATTCATCTGGTTTCGCAGTAGGGAACTTCCTCTTTTTCCCTTTTTTTTTTTTTTTTTTTTTTTTGGGAGTGGGGAAGGGCCATGGTCTTTTTTCCTCTGAAGGTTTCATTTTTTGTGAGGAAAATCTTAACTGGTTCTAAGCTTCTTTCCTTAATATGCTCATTATCTTTATTGATTTCTCTTTGCTTATGTTTTACTAAATCTTCTTATATCCAGAATCCTTTCCCTTTACTTCTGCATCAACACAGGGAAATTTCCTGGGGAATAAGTGAAAAGACTCCACAAAATATCACTGTAGCTATTTAGCAAATAGTATTGTTCTATTAGATCTGGATTTCAATTCAGCAATATCACACCTTATCTGAGAACTTCATGCTGACCCAAATTTTTATTCATCTAGTCCCTTTGTGTTCTGGTGACTGAAATGTGTCTGAATATTTCTATATTGCAAGCAAATCTGTGATTGCTCTTTTCTCAGAGAGTCACAAGATCATTCTGCTCCAATAGCTACTCAGAAGTTGTATAGGCTCAGAATCTCTGTGCTGAGCTTCATTCAGTATCTTACAGAAAGGTTTCTTTTAAGGAAATTTCATTCCATCTTGGACTTCAGTGTTTCTGGTTGGCTTGCAGCCAGGCAGAGTCTGCTATATCTGACCATAAAAGATTGTAGACAGACAATTCCAGCTGGAATAGTGTGGTATGAGATTGTTGTATGGCCCCCAATAAACTTGCTGTCCTTAATTTATACAGCCTACTCTGATACATGGAGGATTTGTTCAGCTTCAAAGAGTGAGGAGGGAATGAGTCACGATGGAATAAAATACCTTCCCACGAATAAGCATCTCTATTTGGATTTTTTTAGAGACTTTCTCTTCCAAATCTCTTTTTAAATATTGATGCAAATGTCTGGGCTTATATTTAGAGAAAAAAAGGGGATTTAGATCTAAAAGCATATCATCTTGTATTCAGGTCATTTAAGAATATTGGTAATTATTTTTGTGCATATTCTAATTAAATATGTATGTATCACTTTAATTTCAAATAGCACTTCATAGAGATTTAAAAACCCAGACCTACCCACCCCAGAGTTTACCATCAGACAATATATGAGGAGAAGAGATGGCAGAATGCAAGATGGGGTAAGCCTTACTATGAACGTAATCAGAATTGCATGCTGCTGTAAATGAAACTTGGCAATGATGATGGTTTAATTTAAGAACATAAAGATGAAAAGCAGATAATGTTGGAAAGCTTAAGAGGAGAGATTTGAAAGAAAAAGGGCAAGCATGGACCCTTCTACAAAACATGTCTCAATCAAGGCAACCCCTTTGAAGTTGCTCAAGTCATTAAACCTGGGCTAAGCTTGGCCTACAAGGACCAAAATAGAGCTGTGACACAAGGCCAAGGTTCTGTCCATAAGTAGATACAGCCAACAGGAAATTCCAACACGCTTTGGATATGCCAATATTTTCTTCGGAGAGCCTGGAAGCCCTGGCTAAGTCATTGGTGCAGTGGGCTCAGCACTTTAGCATGCCAGCGAGTTTCTAGACAGAGAAACAGACAGACAGACAGCTGGATAGCAGTTGGTGGGTGGGAGCAGTGTGCACTGTGCTAATTTTTCTTACACTCATACTTTCTACATCTGATAGACCTCTCTTAACGAGAACTATGGTTGCCTGGGTGAACAAGCTAAATTTGTGAATGTCACTTAGACAAAACGCAGTGGTGCCTGTTCTGATTTTTAATACACACAGAGTGTGTATTAAACTGAAACAGTCTTCCCATCACTGTCAAACTGGGAACCCTGTGCCTTGCTGAAAATTCTGTGTTCTTTTGGAGTCTCATACTTTTCGATTGAAAAAGATCTTTCTGATGAGATTTAGGTTCTTTTTATGTCTGTAGCTCATAAAGGGACTTAGTAAGTTTCTCTATGGTTTCTAGTCTTCCTCTTGCTCACATAATTGACCCTAAAATAGAGAAAAACATATAGTAGAGATTGTTGAACAATACTACCTTTAGAGAAGACTTTAGGAAGGATTTTATTTCTCATCTTTCTTTTGTTAGAGACATAGGTAGACACAAAAATGTTCAGTCAATTACTGTGAAGAAAATAGTTTTCTTGGAGAAAAATGAAACTTTGTTTTTCCTTTTAGATATGGAGTGCACTGATACATAATTCTGTTTCTTTGAAGTGTGCAGCCAGTATCATAATTCTCATAAAGTACTGTTTCTTTAATATTCCATTGCTTTGTATTTATTGACCTGATATAATACAACACAGTATTTATTGTGCTGAGTTTTGTTTTGATGTACTGCATGAGCAGCTTCACAACGCAGTTATATGAGTGGGTGATTTCTTACAAATAGTGGATGTGTTCACCAAGTGTTTATGACCCCAGCTTTCTTTATTTGTAACAGGCATATAGTGGTACTTGGAGATAGTGCACATAGATGAACATGCACACAAAAATAAGAAATGTTTGAAATATGCATTTCCATCTCTCTGCCTACATTCTCCTCTACCCTGGAGGTACTTGGAAGGATATCACTAGGGCTAACAGAAAGTGTTCAGTGCATCTGAAACTACTTGAATTCTTGCTCAATCAGAGTTCAGCTCAATTTCATCGCTTTATGAAAGGCAGGTCCTGCTTGACTCACCTGATCTCCTTTTATGACAGGGTGACCCGCTGTCATGGTTTAAGCCCAGCTAGAAGTTAAGCACCAGACAGCCACTCACTCAACTCCCCCTCTCTTCCTGCCCCATGTCAGTAGAATGGGGAGGAGGATTGAAGTAAAACTTGTATGTTGAGATAAGAACAATTTAATAATTGAAAATAAAGTAAAATATGATAACAATAGTAAATAATTATAATGATAATAAAAGGGAAACAAACTAGTGATGCACAGTGTAATTGCTCACCACCTGCTGACTGATGCCAGACCCCCTTTCTGAACGCAGCTTGTTTTCTTCCAGGTAACTGCCCCAGTTTATATGCTGGACATGATTTTCTACGGTGTGGATTATCCCTTTGGTCAGTCTGGGTCACCTGTCCCAGCTGTGCTCCCTCCCACTGGAAGAGCATGAGACAAGGGAAAAAACCAAAAGTCCTTGACAGGATAAGCACGACTTAGCAAAACTCAAATCATCAGTGTGTTATCAGTACCATCCTCATTCCAAGTCCAAAACACAACACTGTGACACCTACTGAGAAGAAATTAACTCTATCCTAGCAAAAAACAGGACATGTGTTTAGTGGATGAAGGAAGGTTCCTGAAAAGACAAAACATTCATTCTGAAAAAAAAATTTCTATATTAGTGATTTGTTACACCTGCTCAGTGTAGCAAATAAAACTACCTTTAGTGAGCAATGAGTCTGGTTATCTAGGCCCCCATCTAAGTCCTGTAAGACTCAGTGTTGCAACACCTAAAATGGAATTTCCAGTGATTTTTGACTTGAGATTTTAAATTCAAGAATCTTAACAGCTGACATACTTGAATGCTTGGATGCCAGTAAGTTACATCAAAAAGCAGGAAAACATTATACCCTTCCTAGGCTTAAAACGTCTCTTAAAATGGTGTGTAGGAACTTCAGTGAAGCTCTGTTCTGTTTTTTAAGTGCTGACATCAACATTTGTACTTACAATTAGGGCAAAATTACCTGACTCTTACATAATAACTTAGAACACTCAGCGAAGAAAACTAAGTGAAGAAGAGTCCTAAAAGTTAGCTAAACTATCATCTCACAGAGACTTAAACATCTAACTCTCAAATTTTTACCTGTCACAAAGCTGTGAATCATTGAAGATGAATGGATATCTCATCTGTTGAAGCTGAGTTTTTGAGAATGCAGAATTCCTGACTCCAAGGAGAATAAATCAGATCCTTTCTCTATTCTTACTGTTGAGCTACCTGCCTAGAAGGTGCTAAGTGAAAGAAAAATTATGTGTGTTTTTCTTCCACAACTGTTTATTTTACAATAGACAAATATTGAATTTTAATCCTTCAATTAAAAGTAATTTTTTATTATTATTATAGAATAACTTAGGTTTTCCGTCCTATCTTTCATAGGTACATACAGCCAGGACCTTTCAGATAACACTGAAGAAGGTAGACAAGGAAGGTAAATACTCCTTTAGGCTTGCTAACTTCTGACTATTATTACAGAACATTCCCCGAATCTTGGTGTCATCATCTTCCACACCACTGGAAAACCCTGATGGTATCTGGGATGTGTACCCAGGTTATTTGATTTTGAAATCAAGGTACAGGAGGCTGACATATATCTAGGTCTCTCCCCAGTATGAAGTCAGACTACAGTGAAGAAGTATACTTGGATACAGCATGCTTGGGTTCTCTATTAGAAACATAAGATACATATGTTAATTTTTCATCAGTTATGCAGTTCTAGGAATTCCACATTCTCAGGTTGGTGTTTAGCCTATGCTAAAGGGAAAAGTAAAACAATCAAGGAAAATTTGGAATGCCTAGGAGAGTAGGGAAAATTAATTAAAACTCCATCTTAACTGTTGATTAAAGATTTAATGGAATAATCATAGTATCATAGAATGGCCTTAGTTGGAAGGGACCTTAAGGATCACCTAGTTCCAACCCTTCTGTCAAGGGCAGGGACACCTTGCCTTAAAAAATTCCAGAGATGGGGAGTCCACAACTTCTCTTTGCAACCTGTGTCCATGCCTCACCACCCTCACAACAAAAAAATTCCTCCTAATATCCAATCTAAACCTATTCTCTTTTAGTTTGAAACCATTCTCCCTCGTCTTATCACTACATGCCTTTGTAAATTGTCCTCCTCCATCTTTCTTTTAGTGAAATGAAAATATATCTTAATGTTAATTAACCTTTTATGACCCATAAGCATCAGCAATCAAAGTTTAAACTTTGCATTTTGCAAATAACAAGTATTCAAAGCTTTCATTTGTAAGAAAAACAAAAGTTAATAGTCATCATAATCCTAAATAGATGAAGCACTGGTGAAGAAAACTGTAAAGCAAATATGAAATTTAATAATGGCCCTCCAACAGCTTGTGCTCAGATTGTTAGGAATTCATTAAACAATGGTTGAGCAGAACAGACAATTAAATTATTCTCATATGAAGTATCTATCCATATCATGAATATTGCATGTGACAGTACACATTTCTGATGGGAAGTAGTCAGCAAATTTCATTTCAGAGAATCAGCAAGAGGCTTGATTTCAGCCTCCAGATATATCCCTTTTTATTTCACAGACAAAATAATAATAATAGCAACAATAATTGTGATGCTGATGTATAAACAGAGTTAATACACAGAATCCTAATAACATAATGTAGGCTTCTGATAACTGTAGATGGAAGTTTATGCCAGTGACTTGACAGATATTTCAGATACATATTTTATGTACACTTATAAAAAGAGTAAAGGAGGGTCTGGTAAAATGTTCATGGCAGCATTAAAAAAAGTCAATAAGACTAAAAGTCAGCCAAAACAAAGACAAACATAAGTAGAATTTACAATGCTGTATATCATGAAGTGCAATGAACATCAAACACTGTGAGAAATCTATCTCATACTAGCACTCAATCTTGTCATGTTTTGCTAATTTTAAACCTCACTTATGACTGAGAAGCACTAATGGAAAAAGAATCTGAGAAAAAAAATTTATGCTTTACTCGACACTTAAACGTGTAGATCAAGTATTTACTAGGAATCGACTAAGCCACTGAAAGTCACTAGTTAATATTAAAAAGTTTATCTGAAACATTTTAAGAGTATTTTGGATTTCTTTAAGACAAGAAAATGGAATTCAAATAACATTTTATGTGGTATTTAAAGCTAAAAGTAAAACCTGTTGCATGAGTTGGTGGTGACAGTTTTATAATCATTAAATTATTGATCTACAGATAAGATCAAGATGACCAAAAGTAATATAAATACTATCATAAATAATATATTCAAAACATATTTGAGATAAAATGTATCTAAATCAATGTTTTCAGGGGAAAAACTATGTGCAAAATACGAATATGTCTACTGTGCAGATTTTTTCCTATTGTATCCAGATACAGAAAGCTGATGATCAAAGAGACCAGACTGGTAATCTAAACTCTGAAATTAGGCTTTTCAGGTCATAATTCAAAACACAAATGGTGTGACCATCTGACAACTCAATAGGATATGATTCATAAAAATGTTTTGATCTCTTAAAAGGCCAGAGATTGGATCCAACCTATGGAATCTATTAGTTCATGACATAAGGTTTATTTCAGAGGAAACAAGAGAAATAATCAGGACAGTGACTGAAGACCCACAGATAAATAAGGTGCACGCTACTCTGGCACACACTGCCTCAGTAGCTTTTCTTGATGCCTCTATTTCTCTGCCAGTTTTCTGTGTCCTAAACACTGTTAGCACTCTGGATGTTCAGACGTGTGTAGCCAAAGTAAAATGTCTTAGAATGTTTTCCCAGCAGCATTTTCTCACGGCATGACAATCACACTGAAATTCTGAGGAGTGATAGCTTGGCAACTTCCAGTTTAGATGATGAGATCCAAATTAGCTTCAAAACTTTCAAGGCTTTACCATTTCTTTTATAAAGCTAAAACTCATTATGCTGTCTCTTATTTCAGTATGAATAACATTATTTTCCCCAGCCTTGACAAATGCAATATTGCCTCACTTATATCCATTTATAATGATTATTTTCCTAGCTTGTCACTTGATCATTCCATGACCCTAACACACCTTTTCTGGTTCCTCCCTTCTTGGCTGAATTAAACTACTTTCCCACTCTGCTGTTATTTCGTTACTATTTTTTGCATTTTTCTACTTTGTGCATTGCCTTTCATTCAATATCAATAAAGGGGTTAAGACTTGGTCTATCTATTGGCACATTCTGTTCACTTATTATATTTTCAGAAAAGCATCTTAATATGTGCTTTTACCTTCAGGTTGCAAGAGTATGGCAGTGTACAACTAAAAGTGCATCAGTAACACCAAAGAGCCTTTGGGCTTTTTCAGACTGTGTTTTTAAAAGTTTAACTGTTCTAAAATGTTTTTATCTAGGCTGACTTTGTTTTAAGCAGGATGATGACGTGCTTGTTCTGCTAAATTAGGTAAGTTGGCATATGGTGCAGAAATATGCATGCCAGCTGCGCAAATGTTGTCTGTACTGGTGACACATTCTCATTAAAGAAAAAAACTGCATCTGTGCTCATCAGAGCTAGAATGCACTGAGTAGATGCAAGGCAGGTTGATGTTTTTAACCAGGTTCAAGCAACCGAGAAATATTGCCACCACTGTGTCTGGGTGTAGGCCAAGTAATAAGGTATGTGTTGTTCTCTCCTGTCCTTGCTTTACAGACTGTCAGAGAGGAGGGAATGTGATTATGTTTTATGTTCAGGCATGGATTTGCTGGGGTGGGAAAGGAGAAGGTGTTGGAGATGGGCTGAAGACTGAAGCTGCCTTCAGAGCATGGAAAGAAGCCGAGGATGTCTTACCAGAATCTTCCACCTGAAGAACTGTGCTGT
>JAWWES010000001.1:57132110-57164429 GCA_035583135.1 Lophotriccus pileatus
ACTACATTTCTAAAGGTAAGTTAATAATATGATAAATTTACTACAGCTTTACTGAAGGGACAAAATGTTATAAAGGGTGTTTGAAAATAATATTCTGTGTAGTGGCTGTTATTTTATGCTAGCATTCTTGTTGTAGAGGGCATGACTAACCTCTCTCAACATCCATTCTCTCAGACTTTGTTTTGGAATTAATAAATAAAATTAGTAAGCACCTCTCAAGCTGCTTTTCTAAAATGAAATATGGCACAGCTTTGTAATGAGGGTTGACATTCCATGTTCCATTTTAATGCTTTCTAAATGGGCACAGGTCCATGTAACATATGGGTAAATATATTTGAAGATGCCTTCAATTGCAAAAATAGTCGAGGCCATCAAGGTATTCAACACTTAATGTAGAATCCACAGAGTTTTTCATGAATAAATAGTGAATAGCTGCATTAAGTACATGTAACCTGTCACAAAATGACTTATGCCTTCCCCTGGGTAACTCCTGCTTATATGCTCTGCTCATTCAATTCTATAATACATTTTTAATAATAAATAACAAATTCAATAATAAATTTGGATGTCAGGTGCTGAACTTAGGAACTTGTCTTTTTCATTCCTCAGTGTTAATATCCTTGACATCTATCAGGTAAAATCAGAGAGAAAACAGACATGGGATGAGAAATATAAGGATTATAATGGATAGAAAGAAATAAAAAGAATTTTAAAACATATAATTAAATTAAGCAAAAGACTGAAACAAAAATTTTGAATCCTGTAAATTCTCCAAGACTTTCTAATAAAGAAAATAAATAAATAAACATGGTCTATTAACCAGAATCTCTTTAAAAAAATACCTTGGCACCCCAAATAAAGACCTAATAACTAATAGGCAAACTCAGCACAGGGAGTAATGAGGTTTTAAAAATTATCAAATGGATTGTAAATTATCATAAAATTATAGAATGGCCTGGGTTGGAAGGAACCTTAAAAATCATACAGTTCCAAACCCCCTGCCGTGGGCAGGGGCATCTTCTGCTAGACCAGGTTGCTCAGTGCTCCATCCAACCTGTCCTTAAACACTTCCAGGGACTGGGCATCAGCACCTGTGCCAGCATCTAATCATCCTCACAATAAAGAATTTTTTCCTAATATCTAATCTACCCTCTTCCAGTTTGAAGCCATTCCCCCTTGTCCTGTCCTGCTAAGATTTTACAATGATTTTGAAAATATAAACTCAAATATGGTATTGATATGGATTAAAGACACTCAGTGGATAGTAGTGCCAGTGCAGATAAATTATAGGGAGAATTAAGTGACTCTGGGACCTCAGCAGCAATACTAGGATGACATACAGTAGTAAAAAGTTTAAGGTCATGTGTTTAGAAAAAGACTGCCATGATAATTGTGGAAAAGGAAGGTTTGTTATTAGAAAGGAACCGGAAAAGCCATGCAGCACAATGGAAGTGTTCATAAATATGTCTAGGAGTTAAACAGAGAGGAGGAAGAACAATTGAAACTCAGGTACTACACTGGCAGAGTGGCCAACAGACCTATCTAGGTGTTAATTGCCTTTAAACTGGAAATTATCATTCCTATCTTTCCAACAGATATTGCAAGTGAAGAAAGTCTAGCTAATATAATGATAGACCTTGGTACACTAATGAATTTAATTATGTGATTTAGTGGTTTACAGTGTCAGAAATCTTTAGCTGTTTACTCAAACAGCCCCTTCTAGTCCTTGGGTCTTCTTTTGCAAAACCAATCTCCTCTCTCTTTCTAGCTTTGCCCTGGGCCGGTGTACTGAAAGAATTGCCCAGGGCCGGTGTACTGAAACACTTTGAATTTTAAAGGAAGTGAATTCCTCTCATCTTTTCTTGTTTCACCTTATTCTTGAATAATTTAATCTGTGAGCCTTGAGACTCCCTTACATCTTACCTTTTCTTTCAAGTGTTGTCATTACAATATTGTCATCTATCGATGCATTGGGCACTTTGTGGCTCTCTTCAAACAGAATATGAAAGCTGAACTGTAATGAGTCAAAAGGTATGAGGTGGAGTCTTGGTATGAGGGTTTTCTTTCCCAAAGAAGGCTCTGTGAACTTCCCTACTTGTGAATGGCCCAAAAATTGATGGACAGTAATAACTACAGAAGACCCCAGGACAGTTCACTGTTTTCCTAGGGAATGGAAAAAAAACCCAAAAACAAACAACAAAACCAAACCAACACAAAAAAAGAGGATAATCAATTTGTTGAGGCAATCAAGTTATTACATGAGTTGTTGGCTGATATCCATTGGCTTAAATAAGCATACAGTCAATGTAAATAATCTTAATGGTCTCTTCTGGCAAAAAAAAAAAATCAACAAAGAAACACCTCATAAACACATGAAAAACTCAAACCCTAAATGCAATTTTCAGTTGATTTCCCTCCTGGAATTCCAGTGCTTCTGTTAATGGTTTATTAACTCTTTCAATTTCATGTCAAAATAGAATGCTAACAATGAGTATCAAATTACCATGGGGGGGGAAAAAAAATTCTTTACTAAGAGGGAAAAAGAGAAAATGATAGAATGCAAAAGATAATAAAATGTGCAGCAAATTTCAGTTCCTCAACTGTTCAGCAACTGCAATAAACTATATATGTTGTCATGTACTTCTATGTATGAAGAGAAAAAGAATAAGTCTTCAGTCAAGGAACATGTGATTCACTGGAAGGAAAGCGGTCTCAGCTTCAGGCTTCTTGAATGCTTTACATTAAATTCAGACTGCCAAATTTATTTCAATAGATATTTGGTCTGGCATCAACAAAATTCTTTATTAAAATACATCTGGCACTCATTAATAAAATGTTTTGCCATTACTGTCTGAGTTTACAGAGTCATATTCATAATTTCTTATTTTTCTTTGAATGAAAGAATATCTATTGACATATTTCTTAGATCAGCCTAAAAAAAAGAGAGTAATATATAATTTACTTCCTCCCATCCCTGAATAATTGACATTGAGGGGACTGGGAGAGTATTCTGGAACATGAGACCTGTGTGGTCAAATCCTCTTAGACAGACATGTGATAGGCAGTTGTTGTTCCCATATCCAGGATGAGTGGAGTGTTTAAGTTGCACGGAAAAACAGAGGCAGCACCTCATTCTACTGTCATTTTGAAGGAAAGTTTTGCCTATTCATTTTTCCCCAAGGAAAGGATTAAGTGGCATACCACAGAAGGAGAAAGTTCTTGGGAATGTTGATCCCACAAGAAAAGAAGCATTTTATTTTAGTACCAGATTAAAATATTTATAATCTGGAAAAGATCTGAAACATATCTATGTTTTTGTCCTTCATGTTTTTATTAATTAACTTAGGTTCCGAGTTCATACTAGCCTTAATATCCTAAGTAGGTACTTCCCTAAAATGCGCACAGATGCCGCAGCTGTCAGTGCTACAAGGCCAAAGTCTTATCTATACATCTATTACACACATTCATTGAATACTTACAGTGAAGTTCTCATGTCAGTAGGTGCATGTTGTGGACACACACATTATTTTATTTGTTGAACAGTCACCAACAATGCTTAGTCCCTTCTCTTTTGTGATGAACCTGGACAGTGATTTTTATTAAGGATATTGGTACAAAATTCTCTTTTCTTTTATCAGACCTACATAGGAAATGAGAAGGGTAAAGTCATTATAGAATTCTAAATAGATTTGGGAGGTCTTGATAGAAATGACATAAAGAACTATCAAATTGAATCGATAATGACACATTTTCATAGGATATTAAATCCTTCCTGTAGTATTCTGCAGAGAAAATATTGTGCCAAATCCTCTAAAGTTCTGTGCATGTTTTATTTGATGAAGAGATAATATGATTTAACAAGTGGAATGGAAAGGGAAAGTAAAATTCTTATTAAGTTTTACTGTACATTACAACGGTGATTTTTCACTACAATTAACAAAAATATTGAATAAAAGAAAAATATTTTTATTTTTATCTTTAGGGTCTTTTTTTAAAGACATTGGACAAATGTTTTGACTTTGGGATCTCTCAGTCACAAATTTCACGTATTTTTCCTGTAGATGTGATACACTTGCATATACAATAGACAACAGGTTATCATGTTTGTTCAAAAAGTTATTTCCTAACTTTCTGAAATAATTTCTTATGTCTATCAAGTGTGCTTCTATACTTATATCACAGCTACTACCATGTCCCAAGTAATTTTCTATTAAGATTTAGTGGGTTTCATGTGCTAGTGAAGATGACAAAGTTGAAATATTATGTGAAGCTTTAGACACATTGCAAAATTTGTCAGATCCTCGTGACGGGAAATCAACAACATTTACCTATATTGGTTCAGACCCTCTGGAATAAAAAAAAAAAAAAATACTGTGCTTATGATTGCTATATGGTGGGAAGAAAATATAGGCAAATAAAAGTATTTTATAAATAAGAAAGGTCTTTATTACAGCTGCTAGGCTATTAAAAACATAGAAAATAATTATGTGAGGCATTCTGCATTTGAAAATCACATTTAACTTACTCAGCTATTAGATTGCTGAGTTAAATGACTAAGAAAACACAAGAAAAAATGCAGAAAAAAATTCATTTTTAATTGAGAGAAAATCAGAGCTTAAAACTGATTGAAAATAAAAATTTCTATTTAGGAAATGGAAATGAAAAAGTCCAAGCAAACAAAAAAATGTAAATTATATTCTGTTTTCTTTAGGAAATTTGTCTGTATCTGTCTTGATTTTGAACTCGTTAAGTATTGAAATGCATTACCTTTATTTGAAATGCATGATCTGCAAGGGACAAAATAATAGAAATAAAAAAAACTACTAGACTTTTGCAAATTACACAGCTCTGTGAAATATAAACATTTCGTGGTCACTCAGAATGAGGTAACTTTATATGCAAGGAATTGTGCTCCTGAAACTCTGATTAATAAATCAGACATCTTCATGTCTTCCCAGAAACCATATGCATTGATCTTCTCGAGTGAGAATACAGTGAGCCCCATGCTGAGGGACTCTGGTTTAAAATTCTGATGAAAAATGTTCGGGTGTTGAAGAACAGATAATCTCTTGTGTTATGATTGCCACATGCTGGTTTCCTGTAAATAAAAATGATGCCATGTTTTAGATGACTTTTCTTTCTTTCTTTTTTTTTTTTTTTTTTTTACTATTTTACAAACACATAGTGTGTCTTTACCTAGAATAATTGTGTGCTCTTTATGTCAGCAATGAAGTTGTGAGGCTCAGATATATCTATGATTTGTTAAATTGGGAACATTGCCTTAAATTCACAGTTTAGAATTTGGGCAAAACACTCTTATTGAGCAATGGGTATGATAAATATCTGAATATATGACAATTCACCTTAGGCTGTGATTCATTACATTATCAAATAATACTTTAAATAATAACTTTGGTAAAAGAAAATACTGAAAACCACACATTGTAATACTGTTACAAAACTCTTAAATTCATTGGATACTAGGAGAAGGATATAATCTACTAGAAGACAGAAATTTTAAAACAGGGAGCACATTGACTACAGACTTACACCTAAATAACTGTATCTTTGCAAAACTCTTAACAAACTACTGCATTCCTGAATTAAGCTTACTGTTAACTGTAGAGCTGTGTAGTGAAGATGGTAATGGGGCATGACATAATGGCCAAATGAATGGAGAATGAGGTCTTTGGCAATGAAATATTTTGCATCCTCAGAAACTTGATCATATTTGAATTTACTGCCCATAAAGAGAGATTTATTGGGATAGTTCATTCTTTCCATAGCAACCCAAATGTGTAGAATCATAAAGCGATACACAAGGTAATGCTGTTTGAAGACGGATGTCGAAACAATTCAAATTTTTCAGTGTGACAGGACAGGCTTTCATATCTGCTAAATAAATATGCAGCAGGAACAAAGCATGTTGGCTATTTGGAAGGCAGTTGGGGACCACAGGAAAATATGGTACCACAAGCAAACTCTCAGCAGCAAAGCTGGGAAGACACTGCACTGGTTTGATTTCATTCTCTGTAAGATGATAATGTCTTGATATTAAAATCCTATAAAAATTACCTTTATTATTCTATATCTACTTCCATTTTATCAGAAATATGAAGCTTTTCTTGCAAAACATATTACAACACACCCCCTCCCAACCCAAAAACAAAAGAAATAAAGAAGGGAAGAAAGAAATAAAATTTCCAGATGTATTGAAAAATCCCTGTGTAATTCATGTATTGGAATACGCTTTATCTTTTCTTTAGACTCTGAGAATAAACTTTACTAGTCATACTCAGAAAATAGTTACTGGGAATACAATTATGTTTCCCTGTTGGGACTTGCCTGAAGACATGAACAGTTGGAAAGGCTCTCACTAGGAGACATAAACAGTTGGTGTGTGGTTTGTTTAAAACTGTCTTCATAAAAGTGGTGTCATGAAAGACCTGGTATCTTGGTTTATAAGAGGAAAAATTAAGATAACAATGATAAAGCCTCCTATCTGTATTAGAAGTCAGTAACAGTATCTTAATGAAGCAAGAAAATTGTCCAAACAGACAATACTTTTTTCTTTTGTTTAATATGCTTTATGACAGATTTAGACACTGTTGAGATCTCCAAGGCACAGCATAGCCTAAAGACAATCAGATTTGTTATCAGTCTTTATCTATCTAATGAAGGCTTATAGCCCTTTAATACCTGCACAAAATTAAGTGATTCATTACATCTCTTCTTGCATCAAGTCTGTCTAAATGAATAAAGATGTGACAAGGATTGCTGAGAGCATAAATGTCTGATATTTTGTACGACTGTCCTTATCAAAGTACATGAACCTTCAACTTGTCTTAAGGGCAGCAGCTGGCTTTCTGCATTCCTTTAGTTTCTCTCATGTGAGATGAGCAGGATTTATTCACATCTGTGGAAATCCAGCATACGAATGAGAGATATTTCTTGCTGATGGTTAAATCTGCAGAGGAAAACAGAAAAATCAATCGGAAATGCACATCATATTTGCTTAGGGAAGGCTGCTGTGTTGCACCCACGGCATAGAAAATAAATAGCTCTTTAGCCTGGAGATGTTGATCTTGAAATTTTTGAGCAATTTCTCCCCCAGCATGTATTCATTCCCAATCCCACTCAAGGGCTGGCACCTGTAGCTGTTGCTAAGTGGTGTATCTGCCACATGGTGGAAACATAATATTGATTTTTAGAAAAATCAATTCCCAGTTTTACAAGATCAAAACCAGAAGATAGCAAAAGAGAGACTGGACTTTATTTTATAATGATAATCATTATACTGTACAGATTCTTGAAAGAGATGCATGGCTAAGAGACATAATATTGATTTACCAGTAATAAACTCTGCCTGTTATGGTTCTAACTGAGCTGCTTGAATCTCTAGATATAACATTATTGATCACAAGCAGTGAGTATCTTCTTATCTGTAAATAAAGAATTCCATTCTATTTTTCAGGCCTTTCAAATTGTGAAAATGTGGAAAAGCATAAAAGGATGGCAGATGTCACTGCAGCCATTTATTTTAAAGACAAAAATAAAAAGGCTGAGTTTTCTTAAAACTATGAAACCTGGAGATGGACCCTTTGGGCAATGTTATTAAAAAGCTAACCTGGCCATTTCTGGTGAATTCCATTCTTTAATTTAAAATATATTGTTACTTTATTATCTTTCTTTAACTAGTGAATGTGGCTCATCTCACTTATTAAATAATGACTTAAAGAATCTCAGAATCACAGAATAGTTAAGGCTGGAAGAGACCTGTGGAGATCATCTAGTCCAACTCCCCTGCCAAGGCAGGGTCACTTGGAGCAGGTTACACAGGAACACATTTGGAGTGGTTTTGAATGTCTCCAGAGAGGGAGACTCCACAATCTCCTTGGGCACCCTGTTCCACTGCTGTGCCATCGTCCACATAAAGTTCTTCCTCATGTTCAAGTGGAACTTGTGCTTTAGGTTATGTCCATTACTCCTTGTCTTGTTGCTGGGCATGACTGAAAAGAGTCTGGCACTTGGTGCTTGCCTGAGATATCTATAAGTATTGATGAGATCCCCTCTCAGTCTCTCCTTCTCTAGACTAAACAGGCTCAGCTCAACAGTCCCTCCTCATAAGAGAGATTCTCCAGACGCCTCATAAACTTTGTGGCCCTCTGCTGGACCCTCTCCAGTAGATCTTTGTCTTTCTTGAACTGTAGATACCAGAATTGAACACAATATTTCAGATGTGGCCTCACTAGGGACAAACAGAAGGGGAGGATCACCTCCCTTGGCCTGCTAGCCACACTCTTCCAGATGCAGTGAAATAAGAAACGCCCTTCCATTAAAAGACCATATTGTCAAAAACAATTAATAGGAAATAATAACAATGCATATGTTCATCCAACATTATTGGATATACTGGAATACATTTGTGCTAATAATTTTAGAAAAATATTTATTATGTCATTTAAAATAGTTTACTGTGTGCATAGTGCATAGAAGAAAAATTACAGCCAGAGCAGCAAAGCAATCCCCAAGTTGATATTCTGTTCAAGAAACTTGTATTTATCCCTGGGAGACTGATGATATGCATCAGAGGAATTTATATGGCCTGTGAAAAATTCCCTTATCTTGTGTCAGAGCCATCAAATATTGCTAAATAATTATTAATATCCAGTCGTAATTCCTATTACTCACAGGTTCGACAACCTTTTTGGAAAAACACAGATAAAATCCACAAAGGCAGATCGGCTAACAGTTTCCAAAATTGGTTTACTAGTTGAGTTTACGGCAATTAATCATGGAATCATAGAATCATCTAGTTCAGAAAACAACTTTAATTTCATGAGTCCAACTGTTAACCTGGCACTGCCTTCCACTCACTGCTAAACCACATCCCTAAGTGCCTTATCTACATATTTTTCAGATTACTACAGGGGTGGTGACTCAACCACTTACCTGGGCAGTCTATATGTTTAGATCTTACCTCCCATGTATGGTTTGGGAAATGGCTATAATTTATCCTCAGGTTCAAAAGCCCCAAAGCAGATTCAATTTTCACAGTACAGGTATTTCTTCTATGAGGAACTTCTTAAAAAGGCAAGAAATGTCAAGAAAACTGCTTGACACTGAAGGTGAACTGACAGTAACTACAGTTCATTTTCCATGCAGGAGTACAGGAGTTCACCCATGTAGCTGTCAGTGGGAAAGGTCTTATTGGAGGAGGCTTCATCAGAAGCAGAGAAATAAAAGTAGGTTGCAAACATCTCTAGTGATGATTTTTTTCCCATAGTTTTAGTCTGCCCAGCACAGGGGGACTGTGACACACAGTAGCACCATGACAATACAAATGGGTCTTGCTGATGTTGGGTATGTGTGTCTTTGAAAAAGTTAAACTTTTGAGCAAATGAGCAAGGATGTAAATGCTGCAGAAAACTTTCAATATATTTGGTGCTCCATAAGACAGACCTTCTGACAAATCATCATTGCCCTACGACATCAGCAGAAATCTGACAATTTCATTTGCATTTGTCTCTTGCATAGGATGTGACAGATTCCTGCCTCAAGTCTTGGGAAAATGGTTCCTGTAGTCCATATTTCCATGTCACACAGTTAATTGTCTTTCAGCATCAAACTGATCTTTGCTATGTACAGTTTTACTTCTAGAGGACTTATAAATAAGCTAAAACACAGACTTAATATTTTGGACTCATAGTAAAAAAAATTGCGCATTTACAAGTGCCTCTCTAAAGTACCATTCCTGGGTAAGCAATTAATGATTCTCAAGAAAGAAGGGCTCAGAGCAGCTCCTGGTGAACCTGAGAGATGCCTTCTTTTGGCTCAGAGACAGAGTTTTTCTTCACAGACTATTAAGTAAATCCACTGTTGGCATAGGATGCAAGGGAGATGCAATTCCATTAAGAGGTACTCAATTTAGCTGTCAGAAAAGGTACTTTTCTACAGAATAACTATTAAAATTGTACCTGCAGGATCAGACCCTTCTTTGATAAACCATGTAAATAACTGATTGTAAGTTATCAATTTAGAATGGTTTGACACAGCAGAAAAATAAGCAACATTTGGTAATTGGAGCAATCTGAGGGCTTGATCCAACTACAGATGTAAGTACTTACAGCTAAGGGACTTGAAAGCTGTGGTTTAGGTGCCTGATCCTTACAGAGATCATATGTAATTGTAAAGTAAACACTGCCTGGGAATCTTCTTGAGTGTTGAAAGCTCAGCATCTGTATTGCTAAATCATTACAACTGTCCCCAATGCAATCATTGTGCCAAATGTCATCCTCCCCGTTCCCTATTTGCAGCACAGTCACTATGATCTGGAGAAAACAGGACAGCTACAGGCTGTCTCTTGCCAGCTGGACTCAGGGTCAGAGAGGTTCTCTCAGGTATGTTTAATGCTGGAGGACAGATGTAGCAGCAGGAACCAGACTCCAGAGGCCTAGATATCTTGCCCAAGTACTTGGAGAATGGCATTCAAAATAGCTGTGCAGAGATAGCCAAGGTGGAAAGTTGAGAGTAGAGAGGTCCAAAATGCCTCTCCTCCATAGTTTTGATGTATGACTCTTAAGTGGCAGCAAGTGTTTCAGTGCCAAAGCCCAAAACTACTGGCAGAACATCTGAACATGCTGAACCAAAATTTCTACCTGAACATTTCCAGTTTTTCTTTCAAGGAACTGAGAAAAGTGTAACCTTGTCTTTTAGAACAAACACCATGCGAGAAATAACAAGAGTGTCCAGGAAGGAAGTCTATTTCCTACATACTCAATAAAACTCCTCCCCTTCCCCATGTCTCTCACAGGATCTTTGCTGGGTTGTGGTAGAAGGAGGGACTGCTGCATGGTGCTGTTGGAGAGCTGAGCATGCAGAACTAAAAATAAAGATTATAAAAGGATGTGTTATGGAATGATGAATGTAAAATTGATTGTAGGAATGTGGAATAGAGCTTCAGACAGACGCTCTTTTTTCTTTCCCTGGTTATTACTAGACAACAAGATTAAAGTGATATTACTTACTTAATAACCTTAAAAAGAAAAGAAAGAAAGGAAAGCAAGTCTACTAATTAGGTTTTGTTGGTTGACAAAAACATCTTTTCCACAAATCTGTAATGTCTAAGTACATTCTTAAATTCTACTGTTTAGCTCATGTCCTGTTGCTTGCTTACACCTTGCTTACATACTACTTGGTTTTGTACAATGCCTAGCACAAAGTTATCCAGAATCATAAACCAGGGCTATTAAATGCTGGATGGTGATGATAATGCTGATAATAAAAGTATCATTTGATTAATTATATCAGTCTTTATTTGCATGAAACAGGCTTACATTTCCTTCTGCATTTTAATAATACAGTAATGGTTATTATAATGAACTCATTAAATCTGAGAGTCAATATTAATGGACTGTGAGAAGGATCTTTATGAACTTCATTGGCAGCCTACAAATAGTGGATTAATATAAGCAACAGAATGAGTCAATTGGTTGTACAGTTATGAGTAATCAATTTATATTACTAAAAGTGCCTTAAGTTAGAAGCAAACATTTTAAAATACTGAGCTGAATTCTTGTTAGATGCAAATCAATAAAGGGAGGTCAATCTAAACCAGATGCAGTTTTGGAAGAGCATTTTAGCAAAGGAAATGTTGTTTGTATTGATAAAAATATTGTCAATATTAAATCACCAGGCAGGCCCCAGAATATGATGATATTGCATTGATATAATGTGATTTTAATGGATATCTGTATATTTTAATCAGGTATTACTCTGTATTTATATAATAATTTCATGCACTTTTAATTATTATATTTTCTGTCTGCATGTCTGCATATATTTTAGAGAAAAATTTCAATTTAAGTGTAATTTTCAAACTTTTCTTCAGGCTACAAGAGTTAAACAGTTACTTTTTTGTTTTAAATTACGACGGAGTTAATTTTGTTGTGCAATTGCTTGTGTTTAATAGCTGTAGCAACAAAAATTATAAGAGCTATATTAAAATTGGAAAAGCTGACAATGTGGCAGTAATTCAATTATGAAAATCCAAATTAAAAAAACCCTGCTAATGCCCATGGAAATGTTGTCATTCAAAACAAAGATTTAGTTAAAATGAGGAGTGTCATAAGTTGCCGTAAAGAAGTTTTAACCCCTTTTTGTTATACCATTAGCTGAGATGTCCAGGTGTTGCAAAGTGAAAGGCCTTCTATAACACAGATGGCCAACAGGGCACTGAATTTCAACTTTCTTTGTGCTGCCAAAGGTTTCTATTTCCTGGTTTATGCATTTTTTTAGTGTTCAGATTTTTTAAATACTGCTGTGCCCAGACACATAGCAAGGCAACCAGGAAGGCTGTGTGATAACCAGGTCATCGTACATGAGGCAGTGAGCCATGTAAGTAGGAGTTCACTTTCTCTGTGTTTCTTGAGTTTGCTGGTACCTCACACCTTTGGTGGACAAGAAACTTGAAATGAGCCAGCAATATGCACTTGCAGCCCAAAAATCCAATCATATCCTGAGCTGCATCAAATGCAGTGTGGCCAGCAGTTCAAGGGAGATGATTCTGCCCATTTACTCTGCTCTTGTGAGACCCCACCTGAAGAGCAGCATCCTGCTCTGTGACCTTCAACACAAGAAAGACATGGACCTGTTGGACCTGTTGGAGTAGGTACTCAGGAGAGCCACAAAGATGATCAGAGGACTGGAGCACCTCTCCTATAAAGACAGGCTAAGGGGGTTGGGGTTGTTCAACCTGGAGAAGAGAAGGCTCTGAGGAGACCTTATGGCAACTTCAAGTACCTAAAGGGGGCTGCAAGAGAGCTCGAGAGGGGCTTTTGAAAAGAGCGTGTACTGATTCGACAAGGAGGAATGGCTTTAAAATAAAACAGGGATGATTAAGATTAGCTATTAGGAAGAAATTTTTTCCTTGGAGACTGGTGAGATGCTGGCACATGTTGCCCAGAGGTTGTGGATGCCCCATCCCTGGAAGAGCTGGGCTTTGAGCAACCTTATCTAATGTGTGGCATCCCTGCCCATGGCAGGGAGTTGTAACTAGATGACCTTTGAGGTCCTTCCAAACCAAACCATTCTGTTATTCTATACCACAGAAGCTCCACTTGAAACTTTATCAACAACTGGGGCCTGGTTGTTGACTTTCTCCTTTCTGATGTTTTTCATATTGGATATGTGCAACACTTTTCTCAGACCTTTGCCTTAGACTTATCTTTGTAGCTTCCTGTTATAAACTGTAGGAACTTAACAACTACCTCTGAGATTTAAATCCCTCTTTTGGATTTATCTGAATGTTAGCTGGTCAGTTAAAAGATGGAAAGACATCCACAAACACTCTCCCCACACACACAAATAAGAGAAAATAAATCTTGTTTCTTTATTAAGTCAAGAAAAAATGAGAAAAGCAAATAGTATAAAAAAAGGAAGTTCAGACAGCTTATATTTTCTCTGTTTTTCATTTTTTTTTATTGCTGTGTGTTTTTATGAAATCTAGTTCCTTAAAATACTCTGAAAAAACTCATTTTTTTTTGTTTTACTTTTTTCAATTTGGAATTTGAAATAGTGTAACTTTTCTCGCCCTCGATCTCCTTGATCCTTGTCCTGGTTTTGACTGGGGTTAAAAGATGACATAAGGTTAATAAGGACTTCATGTAAGACTTTCTGATCCTTAGTCTGAGTCAGAGGCTCAAAGAGTTTGAATACAGAATTTTCATGCGAGGAAAAAAAATAGGAATTACCTTGGGATGTGCTATAATGAGTGAATCATTATTGTCTCTTTCCGTACCCTTGTCTTACTCAGCGGGTTTCACCTTGTTGAATGTATTTCTAACAGGCAAGTACTAGTTCAAAATGTGCACACACACATCACAGCAGCCACAGCGAGTCCCTGCTTGGAGGCAAGAAACAAGCAAACAAACAAAAGGAATGAATACCTCAACCCACTCACACAGCTCTGTCTCTGGAGCATTGCATGTTTTTGTAATTTAGCTCAAATAGAGAATGATAGAGAAGAAAAGGAAAAAACAAATCAACCCACAATATTTTCTGGCCTCACAGATAGTCTTTTATCTTGACAGTGTTCTGGCCTTTCACTTTTCTCCTGGACATTTGACCAAAATGACCAAGCTGATAAATCCTGTTATTAAGACCCATTATTTTCTCATGGGCAGAAGAAATTCTGCTAGCTGACATTGCATGGTTTCTTTCAGTCATTCCAAAATCTGTAAAAATCTACAAATGATCCATAAAAATAAAAACAATAACTTACTTCCTTTTCCAAAACATTGAGGGTTTTTTCTTTTGTTTTTGTTTGTTTGGGTGTGTTGTGTTTTTTTGGTTTTTTTTTTTTTTTTTTTAAAATTTTATTTGTGAATATTTGTCAAGTACAAAATTTACATATTTGGAAAGATTATATAGGAACCTTTAATGTCTACCAGGCATTGTGAAAAACTATGCTGATGCCAACTAGCTAGATTATTTCTTTACTGTGAGTAAAGGGTTTTATTCCTCATATATTATAGTAGTGAGGGCCCAGTAAATTGATTCATTCTCCAAAGACAAGCTTGCAGCATGCAAAAGTTGAAGATTCAAGCTAAAGAAATCACAGTGTCTTGTGATAGTAGCAATTGTGATCAAGAGTAATTTAATGAATCCAAAAAAAGCCTCCGATTTCTAATTCAACACAAACTGTGCCAAACTTATAAAAATAATTTAGTTTTTAATGCAAGTTAAATGTGGTAAAGCTGGGATTTGTAGGACAAACAATGACAGAACCTCAGGATGAGAGTGATTTCTTCCAGTCATGATACAGCTCTGGGCTGATCTGTGCGTGTTATAACTCAAGCTGAAAAGCTGGATTCCCAGGGCTTATATACTAGTGTACATTGACTGGAACGTGCCCGTGTAGGAGCGTTCACAGTTACTATGAAACACGGCACTGTTAGGGGGTGTTGCATGCCTAGATCTTATCATGATGTGCCACTGAAATTTTGCTGAAATGTGACTGTGTGCAATGGACCTATCCTCTACAGCTGTAAAATTTAACATCTAGAACTGCTGATTTCCACTTGTAAATAAGCTTCTATCTAGTGCAGCCTAATGCGGTGCTTCCACTTCCAGTGGCCATGCAGTAGTTCCCATTGCTTCACTGTACTAGTTTCTAGTCTTCCCTCAGACCTGGTTTGCGGACTGGTGTGGACAGGGTGGGATACACAAACCCCAATGCATTGACGACTGTGATTCAGAACCTTGTGAAAGAATAAACAATTTCCTAAAGGACTGCATTACTTAGTCATGGGTGCTCATAAGCCCTGCCTTATTTGCATTCCCAGGGCCTGGAGCACATCACTGTTCTAGGAGATTAGATGTCTGAGGCAAGGAGTTCAGCTTGTGGAGTCCAAGGTCAGCTTTATTGATGGTAAGAACTGCTGTGGAGAAGCTAAAAACAAGGTCCTACGCCACCTTTCCTGTGGTAGCTACTTTTAAGCTGTGGCCACACCACCAGCCCCCATCTGGGCTACAGCGCAGGTGTATTGCAGCTACACCTGTCCTTGGGTTTGTGCCTCCTCTATCAGGAGGTGTTGGGTGGTCACCGGTCTGTTTCTGACCCTGACCACCACCTCTAGCCTTTATCCTGTCCAGACTTGCCACTTCTAATGATCAGTTCACTGCTCTTGCCTGCCTTGTTATTCCCCCTCATCTCAGTTCTCTTTCCTGGAAGCCCTTGGTGCTCCCTGAAAGCTAAGATCTGAAGCTGACTGGAGAAAGAACACCAACTGTTTTGATCAGCTGTACAGGAACTCTGCATTCAGCCTGGCTGCAAAGATCTGTGGAAGCCTCCAGCACTACTAGACCATGCTGAGCCCCAGACTGGGCGTTCAGTTCTTAACAGCCACTGTGACAGCTCTGAATAGGGCACATTATTATGAATTAAATATTTAATGGACATCTTTCACCTGACTAATCAAGTTGGATATTTCACTGTAGGATGTGTTTTCCTTTTATAGACATAAAATGCCAGCTATTTAAATGTTATATTTCTCTATTTTTCTCTAACAGTGTGGCGTTATATTGTTCCCTGCTGTAGAAAAAGCTATTAAAAATCAAGAAGCTACATGAACTTGTCTTTCCCTAGATTTCTTCCTTTTCCCCAAATGAATCTTCCTTTTCTGATTTTGTTTTTCTTTTTATCTTGTCTTTCAAGCTGTCTTGATAATACTAAAGATAATCCTTAATTCATATTTACAATTCCTTCTCTTAGTGAGTATGGGGCAGTAGACAATGGAGCTTTGGTATCTTAAATGAGCTAGGGAGTTATTCTCAGTTGCTGGTACTGTGGTTTGCCTTTAGAATTTTTTCTTTTCTCATCCCAGGCCTCAGAACTTGTGTGCACATATATGAAAGGTCGTTACTATATTTTGCTGAAAAATGATCAAACCTTTTCAGACATAATTATAGATGGTTACATGACACTGTGTTTTCCAGCATGCTTTAGTTAGGATGTACCAAAACCGGAATTTGACATATAACAGCTAAAGAATCTTCCCCTGACACCCTTCACAAGTCTCTTCATCTACCATCTTCATATTCCTGTTTTCTTTGCTGGCTATCTTCCCAGAGCTCCGGTGTTGAATGTTAATAATGAAATGTTTGGTTCTACTCTGTGCAATGATTCTCAGAAAATTAAGCCCCACACAGTGTATACTTTAAGCACAATGATATGTTCCTACAAATGCATAATAATGATATACAAAGGACTACAAATTTTGATTAGTGAACACTTCAGAAAGACATAATCAAGAAAGAATAGCAAATCATTGAAAACAGTTTGTAGAATGGGCAAGGTTTCCTTCTTCTTTTAAAGTCATTTACTGCAGCTAGGAAAAACTGGTTAGGAAACTCTGAGCAGGGAATATGCCAGAAACACTAAGTCAACAATTGTACAACTCTGCCATTTAAAAATTATGTTTTCCTAAGCAGTTCAGCATGAAGAAATGATAGTAGGTGATATTCTTGTTTAGTCAGAAGTGACAGAGCCATTTGTTTTCATGAGCAGTAAACAGGACAGTAAAAATAACAGTAGCCAACTAGCAGATTCAGCAGTAAAACTAGATTAACATAATGGGGAATGAACATCAGAACATGTGGGATTTTGACTTCAGTTTCACTAGTGTACATGAGGGAGTCAGCTGACATAAGTAAAAAAATAAACATACTTTGAAGTATATGAGGGGAGAATTTTGAGTTTTAATTACTGTGATCAAAAGACTAGAGATGATTTAGAGATTATATTTCAGTTTAAAATTATAACAAGGATATGTTCTTGCCTAGAATTTTGCAATTCCGTTCTCTGTTACAGATCCTGTGCTGTTTTACACTTTATAAATCTTTATACCCTCCAAGACCTGTTCCCTTTTAGGGTGTTTTTCCTTATGAAACTCCTAATTTTTTGTGCTCTTTGTTAACTATACTTAACACGTAAATTTTAGAAGTTATTTGCTACCCCAGACAGGTGGAACGTACCACCAACTATACTGTCACTGTTACCAGACTGTAAATTTTGCTAGCTTTATCACCTAGTCCCCTCTAGGTGATTGCTCATGTCCACTGCTGACACAGCTACCCAGGGGACATAAACACAAGGTGGTGTATTAACATATGACATGGTTCAGAGATGAAAGCACTAAGGAAAAAATTGTTTCTGAACTTCTCTTTGTCACCTCAGTAAAAAAAAAGGACCATAAAGGCCTGTATTTTGCATTATTAAGTCAACCTTAAATTCAGGGTACAATTAATTATGGGAGTTCTGTCTGGATTCCATATCGCCACTCTGAGTCAGGCAGAATGACAGTAAAGGACAAAAGAAGTGTAGCATACTGCAGAAGGAATGCAAGAAAGGGGTGGAACAGATGGAGCAAGATGACTTTGCTGGTGCATAATAGGGCTGCCACAGATATTTAAAGAGAGATTAGAGTCTAATTTTGATTTTACCCATCTTTTTCTATAGGTACTGTAGGAGCTTTGACAGTAACACAAGGCATCTCGTTAAACTAATTTTTCTTACCCCACAGTAAGACAATAAGAGAATTTGGTCCACTATTTTTGAAAATTTATCATCTTTAACAGGAAACGATTACTAGCAATTGTGAATTTTTCTCATGATGTAAGATATCAGTGGATGGTATCAGTATATACTAGAAAATTAAAAATGCAAACAAGCTGGAATCTGGTAAATTCTAAGCCCCAGTTTTGCTGCTTATTGCAGAAACAAAAATATAAAATGAACCCCAAATCCCAGGAAAGCAAAAAAGAAAAGGGGAGAGGGATTAGAAATCCTTATGTCTCACTATATGATAGAGAGTACACTTGGAAGTCTCTTGCCTTGGAGTATCTCACTGACTCCTTTTAAAAGACAGCGTCTCCCATTAAAAATGAAGAACAGAAGTAAAATACTAAGTTCTCCTCATCATCTTTTGGTTCAAGGCCTTAAAAAAAAGAAATAAATTTGAATGATAGACATCTCCTCCACATTTGTGAAATGAGGTATTGTTCCCCTGTGTGGAGAGAACAATCCTTCAATGCACAAAATTACCTTGTCATCCTGGAGGTTTATGAGTCTGTCATATGATTTTCTAAATGCACACTGTATTCTTGGGAATAAAACCAAGACTGTTGACCAAAAGAAATCAGTGGATGAGGAAGCTCTGTTGGTGATGAAAATGTTCAGTTCTGAGAGGCAGCCAGCAATTCCAGATCTATCTGTTCATCCATATACCAATGGTTGAATATAAAAGTCTAATGATTAGATGAACAATCTAGAGGAAAAATTAGGACTCTAAAGGCCTTTATCGTTTCATTTGCAACTATTTTTTTCACATATTGTCTATGCTTTCACAGTGCAGCATCTTTGCTATTCTATTTCACTATTCCTTAAGAAATTTACCTTCATGGTTTTGAGGGTGCATGGTGTAACACCACCCCACTCCTCTTTCTTGGTTTAATGTTTACACAAAGCACCTGGACTAAAAGGCAGTGACAGAATATTTCATTGTTACTGGAGCATACAAAAATAGAAAGCAGTCTTCTGGAAACAGCAATGAGTAGAAAGTTGAATGTATTGGACAAGGGGAAGAGGACAGGAAGTGTAGAGATGATATGGTGATCTAAATTTAAGCCTCAGCAGTTTTCAGAAAGAGCTCTTTCTCTGAGGAATAAGTGATACTAACAGCTGCCTCTGGAGTCTCCCCACTCACAGAGTGATCTCGAATTTCTTAACATGAAGATTTAAAAAACCCAATTCTTTTGCTAATATGCTCTGAGGCCACAGTAACACTTCGCTAAGGTCACTACACAGTCAAAACAGCAGCTGCTCAATGATAGCCTGAAATGAGTTTGAACTAGTGAACTAAGATAACATTTTCAAAGGCATGTATATGACCTGGCTTCTTAGCAAGGTTTTAAAATGTGTCTGAGAAAGATGAGGTGCTTAAATATGCAGATACCTGGCTATATTTTTCTCCCCACAGAAATGTCAGTGTACTTAACTTTTATTGATTTCAGAGACATTAATTTCGATGAGGGTGGACTAGCAAGACACTTTCAGAAAATCCTACCAAGCATCTACATGAAACTTAAAGCCCTTAAATACCTTTGTAAATCTGACCCTTTTGTACTTAGAAATACTTAGACTCACAGTGAAGGGCAGTGGGATTTGGACTCTGAATACCTGTGACTTAGACAAGTGGGTGCTTTTGGAAATCCTGAGGCATAGGAATGAATTTGTTACTTTATACTTGCCTGTGATTTTTTTTTCCTTCAGTCCATTTACATGAGCAAATACAACATACAGGCATGTGGTTTACCACTGAATAGCAGTGAAACAGGACATACACACTGCAGTAAAATGCTAAGTAAGAAATGAAGGTTGTGATTGATATTCATCCTGGCTAAATTTGAATAGAGAACAAGACAATAGAGGTGAATGTACTTGAGAGGATATATCTGTTCTCAAAACTGAACTAGCAATGAAGACTAAGCTTTTTTTTTTTGCCTTTTTTTTTTTTATTTTGTTGTTGTTTTTTAACAGAATACATTTTTATGAGATATGAAATCCCCAGTAGTGCTGAGAAATGGTTGTTATTCCTCTTGGGTACTAATGAATTATCACCATGAGATCTTTAATAGAAATAAGGGGAAAAAATGTGCTTTTCCAACTGCTGAAATTCATTGAAACAATTAAGGACTGATTTCATGAGTCTCAAGCCTCCTAATACACAGACAACTCTTGGGAGGAGCAGGAACTCCAGTCATTCAAGACCATTTTAACGAAGCAACAGGGGATCACAATCTTCATGGTCCACAAGGATCCAAGAAAACAGGGAGTCTGCTGCCATTCATCTCTGTATGTATGAGCTTATTTTTACGGTTTCCAGGGAGTAGATGGAATCATTTTTTTTTCTTTTCCTGACCAATTTTGAGTCATGAATATATAGATTGAGAATCTCCTGCCATGAAATCCAATGTAAAGGAACATTTGTCTTGTACAGAACATACATTCATTGTTTTAATGTTTCTTATAGAGGTGGTTTTCTCATAACCATTTCTTACCATTTTGCCATATGAATGGCAAATCAATTTTGTTACAAACATAGGATTGAAATAGAGATGGCATGTATGAACCTGTTACTGTTAGTTTTATTGGGATGGATAAGGACAGGTTTTCCTTGTCATACTGAGAATAAATTTCGCATTCAAATGAAAAATTCTGCAAAAGACCAATATTTTTTTGCTTTAAATTATGTCTAAAACTCCAAAATGTGCTTTGTCAATTGAAAACTCTTGTTGCAAATATACGGTTACTAATTTTATTCATCTCTCAGCAATCAATCCATCCCCCCAAAAAATCAAAGAAAATTGCAATACATATGTAAAGAGTTCATGTTCATCTTAAAATATTTCCTGTAAATAAACTTACGTTTACTGTGCCATCATCACAGTCTTTCTGTATCTTTGGGCTTGTATGACTTCACTGAAGCTACTATGGCATCCATACTGTCAGCTGTAGACCATCACATCTCCACCTGCCATTTTCAGAATACCACAAATGTCTATGAAGCCCATGTTCTTTGGCTCTATAAATGCCTTTAAAAGAACACCAGGGATTTGCAGCAAAATTTCTAGGGTGGATGGCATGGACTGTGGCATCAGGACTACTAACAATCCAAGCAATCAATCAATTCCTGTAGTGTAGCTACGTCTGTGCCTGAGATCAGACTATGGCTCTGTCATCCCAGGTACTCTCCATTCATATGTAAATTACCTAAAATTTCACTTAAATCTGGATATCACCATGAGTTGGCCTGCACTTAGTGCAAATAGGGGGGAAGTTTGGATAACATCCAGTCCTGATCTGAATTGACATGAATTTACATTTGGTAAATAGCATAAATGCACCCTTACTGGACCAGAATTATCTTTTATATGCTGGGTTACATCTTTTTCAGCAAGAAATCTACAGGACGTAATGGTGCAACTCTTAGGGCATGGATGCAAAACTTGCCCTCTTTTCTGCTATTAATATCTAGACTGTGCAATATTTCTGATGAGAAGGGCTTACTCCTAGAAATTATCAGTAGAAAGACTCATGAAAGGAAATGATTACATGGATGAGTGGCAACTAACAAATATGCCTCTGAACCATCAGTGAACTCCAACTCCAGTCTTTAATATCTTCTCTGTCCAGTGTCTCAGGGAAGATGATTTTATGAACAGCAAAACTCCACAAGGTATATTTGAACATTTGAGTCTAAATTAAACTACTCAAGGTAGATTTTGCACAATTGGTTTTAAATTAAACTCTGTTTCAAATAAAATTATAAGTTTGAAGCAATGTACAGGATGTATAGAACAAAAAGCCAACGTCAGGATGATAAGATAAAGGTGGGTTTTGAACTGAAAATAATAGCCCAAAAACTTAAACTTTGGCATTTACCAAAATAAAGCACAAGTTAGTTGTATATCACAATATATGGAAAGTTTTGTTAAACCTACATAAATTTAGTTTGGGAGTTTTACTGGCTCTGTATCATGTCCAGCCAACATGTTGATGGCAAGTATGTAGCTTTACTTTAGCTTCTTTGTTCACCTTAGCTTCATATCTGATTTCTGACTCTCTACTGTTTCCTTAGGTAATGTCTCAGTAATTATGTTTGATAACATTTTCAAATGTATCTGAAAAAATTTTAGAATGTAGGTTAAGAATCAGCTATTTTGATACATATGCACACATCCAGGTGAAGGGAAAAAACATTTGGTTTAGAAAACCTTATAAGTAGTGCAGAGAATGATTACATCTACTTCCTTGTAGCCCTGCACATCACTGCAGGTTCCTGTAATGATTAAACTACCTATAGAGTTAGTATCTCCTTTTGTGCTTAACAGGAACAGTCTATACAAGCTGAGAATCACCTATCTCCCATCTACAATCCTTTGACATCCAAATTTGGATGGCAAATCATCTATACCTTTCCAAAGTCCACTATAGGATCTAGCAAATTTAAATTTGATTAGGACTACAAATCCTTTCATGTCCAGTGATGCATTCAAGATAGCGTGTTTTTTGCTTAATGGTGTGATGGTACACCATCATGCCCACACAATATTTATATATTTTATTTTAGAGAATATATAAGTTGTTCCCTAGAAAGAGGGATTAGAACAAGTTAACTCTTCTTTCTACACATCTTTCTGTTATTGAATTATAATGCTGAAAGTAAATCACTAGATGGAGTGAGTCCTAAGTGGACGAATTACATCCTAGCAGTTTCCTATGGTCTCAGTGGAGAGATAGATAATTTATATAAGCAGAATTTTCTCTTTTCAGGCCCCTAAAAGAACTTAAGCTCTCCACAGACTGTACTCAAAATTTGTGAGTTTACTTTCCTAACTGTCAACAGAGAGAATGGCACAAGTTTCAGAGCAGAAGTCGTGGGGTAGTTCAAACCCCAAGGTACTGGCTTGCTGCAATATGCAGGTCTGTGTTGGCATGAATACCAGATACATTCCTGTTGCTCATCAGTGCTAATGGTACTAGAGCTGTTATGCCAAGTATGTGAAGAAAATTTACACTAAAGAACAGTTTTTAAATATACTTGATTAAGAAAAAAGGCTTAATTTTGATAAATGAATTCTGGATAAAAATATAGAAAAAATCTTAGATTTTTTTAAATCTATCTGAACAATAATGATTTCTTCTAATGTCTCAGACCTTTGCTCTTATAGCTTCGTATGTTTGGTTTCTTTCTATGACAAGGATCTCTAAATCATTGTAGTTGAATAAATACTAGTCAAAATATCTCTATTTCTTTTCTATACTTAACCATCTGTGCTGCTTATTTTCATTATCTAGCAAGATCTAATGCACTCTTTTTAAATGCCAACAATCTTCTATATGATTTATTACTCGATTATTGGATTTGTCTTTTGAAGTTATAGCAGTAATTGTTTCTGGAATAAATAAAATTCAGATCGGGGCAAATAATCCAAGGGCTTACCTTGTAGTGTTAGGGTGCCTTACTGCAGACAGAAAGAAACTTCCCAAGTGTAAATTACTACATTTCCCACTCTAGCAAATTGTTCACTGCAATAATGTTGCAAATAATGACATTTTCAATCTACTGTATGGCTTTGAGAAAATGATGCCATGACATTTATACTAAACCTCACCCAACTTTCCTGGCCATCTTACTCTCAAATGTCTTTAACAATATGTGGAACCACTTGACTTTCTGTCATGGTGCATATTGTCCCTCCACCATGGCCCGCCTCTGCCTAAAATTCACCCTGGCAATGTGAGCTGGAGTTTGTCTCATATAGACAACCCATAATGAAGTTACACCACATCTATAAAACTCCACAGGCAGCTAAAGGAAAGAACTGGGCTCATTATTTTTCTTTGGCCTTGTTACTGTAGCAACTGGGGAGCAAGGGGATGGTAATTTACTCCTGGCAGACATAAGCAGCAGCTTTCTGCCACTTACTCCTTCTCTCCTGCCACCCAGAGAGCTGGAACTCCACCCATCAGCCAGTAGCAGTAAAAGTAATAAATGGCATATAGTATTTATTTTTCATATCTACTTGCAAGATACAGAGAAAAATATAGGATACCCTTACTTCCTGAAGTCCAAGACGCTTTATGTCTCAGGAAAAAGCCATGACACGCAACAGAATAAAGAACAGAGAAATATGCACTTTTGTTCTTGCTTACAATGGTGCTACTTCACTGGAGCATAAGCATAAGTACAGTTCTTCAACAGAACCAATAATTGTGACATCCAAAATGATAAAAGGAAGTTGGGATAAAATGATGGAGGACAGCAACAGATATATAGAGCAGAATGTCAAAGCATACTCTATTGACTGCAAAATTTTTCTGCATGTTATTCGTATTTATTAAAATGTTCTCTTCTGTTTCACAGACACAGTAAAGGGAGAGTCATTAATACACATCTCTGTAGAGTTATAAGGAGGCTATAAGAGATGTTCTATTATTATGCAGATGGCCCTTGGTCTAGGGTGCTTGAATAAAGTACCATTGTGCATCTAATTAACTCTAAAATGACTATGCCAATTGCTTAGCTATGTTTGAAACCTTCTGTTCTCATATGTTTTGATGAGTTGTTTATTCACAAAAAATACTAGGATGTTTTGTTGGCCTCAAAGCAGCACTCAGAAAGGTACTGAAGTTGGCAGAATTAGCTTACACCCACTTGTCAGGCTAGCAGAATGCATTAACAAACTTCAGGAAGTGTTCCCTTAGACCATCATTGATTGAAGGGTAAAGTCTATGACTGTAGCCTGTAAATATTCCCTGGCAGTAATTCAATAGAGCTGGGGCTCACTGTTCTGTAATGAACTGCAACTCTAACTTCCTGTTAAGCTAAGCTAGCACCCAAGTTTGTTACAGAAGTCTTTATGAAATGAGGCTACCATGATCCTTACTCAAGTCTTTAAGAGATTAGTAGTAAATTAAATGCTGGCACACAAAGTAAATTAGAACATCAAACGATACTGGAATAATAAACTTTAAACAGTGTACCAAATTATGTTCAGCTTGCAAAAGGCAAGATATGTAAATTAAGCCCAATGCACCAGGCAACCACTGTGCATATAACTGTGTGAAATGTAACGGGATGTGCATGTATTTATAGCCGGTTTGAAGTTAGTTGACTGATTCCTGCATAGGTAGCCTCTAGGAGTACATTAAGGCAAATGTTGACATATGGTTTAGTCCTGCATTTGCAAACATATACTGCACAACCACATTAAAACAACAACACCTCACATATGTTTATTTACTGATCAGGTACTTGGGAGAAAACAGTTTGTTTCTTGGATGTTATTTCACCTAGTTTAAAGGATACTCAAATACATGCATGGATACCTTTGCTTTCTCTAGGGCTTCCCACAGCTTTTTGTGCTCCCTGCACATGGGAAACCTGTGATTTTTGGAAAGGAGGAGATCTTATACATGTAGAGGAAGTGGGGAGGAAGGAAGGGGAATCTTCCCTTATTTGCATGATAAAAGTTTCAAACCCCACTCCCTCCCCATGTCACTGTGCACAGCAGATGTGTATATTGAAGTATGTGGAGTATATGAAAGTGATGACTGGCATGTGATGACAGTGATGACTGGCATTCCTCAGCGGTCAGTATTGGGATCAGCACTGTTCAACATCTTTGTTGATGACATGGACAGTGGGATTGAGTGCACACTCCACACTTTGCCAACAACACCAAGCTGTGGTGCACTCAACATGCTGGAGGGAAGGGATGCCATCCAGACAGAATTTGACAGGCTTGAGTGGAGGGCCCATGCAAACCTCATGAAATTCGGCAAACCTCATGAAATTCAGCAAGGCCAAGCAAAAGGATAAGGGTAATCCCAAGCATAAATACAGGATGAATAGAGAATAGATTAAGAGCAATCCCGAGGGAAAAGGACTTGGTGTTGGTGGTGGACAAGAAGCTCGACGAGACCCAGCAATGTGTGCCTGAAGTCCAAAAGGTCAACCATATGGGCTGCATCAAAAGCAGTGTGGCCCGCAGGTTGAGGGAAATGATTCTGCCCTTCAACTCTACTAAGAGTCCTCACCTGGAGTATCCCGCCCAGCTCTGGGTAGCCCAGCAGAAGGATATGGAACTATTGGAATGGGTCCAGAGGAAAGCCATGAAAATGCTCAGAGGTATGGAGCACGTCTCCTATGAAGACAGGCTGAGGAGTTGGGGTTTTTCAGCCTGGAGAAGGCTCTGGGCGGACCTTTGGGCAGCCTTCAAGTACCTAATGGGGGCTACAGGAGAGCTGGAGAGGAACTTTTGTCAAGGGCATGTACTAATAGGACAAGGGGAAATGGTTTTAAACTGAAAGCAGGTAGGTTTAGATGAAATATTAGCAAGAATTTTATTGTGAGTGTGGTGTGACACTGTGTAAGGTGCTTTCCAAAGAATTTGTAACAGAAGGCTAGAAACTCTGTTTTCACTTAGAAAGCCTGCAAAGTGTCTTCTCAAGGGGGTTAGATGATTTTTTTTCCCTTCTGCAATCCAGAGGGGGTTGCGGAGAGAGCTATGTTATCTCTCTCTCTGCTATGCTGGAGAGAGATAACCCTAACAAACATGCATAGAGGCCTTGGGAAGGTGGGGGAGAAACAGAGAGGATAAAGAGGCCCTGGAGAGGGCCTTTTTCTCGCTGGGGCCTGATGCTTCAACAAGCATTGTGAGATATTTGTAAATTTCTTGTGTTCAGGCCTTCTAAATAAACTTTTGATTTCTTTCCACTGACTTGGCTTTTCTGGGGATACCTGCATATCTTACTTCACATGCTGGCACAGGTTCTCCAGAGAAGTTGTGGATGCCTGATCTCTGGCAGTCTTCAAGATCAGGTTGGGGCTTTGAGCTACCTGGTCTAGTGGAAGATGTCACTGTCCATGGCAGCGAGTTGGAACTAGATGATCTTTAGGGTACCTTATAAACCAAACCATTCTATGATTATGTGATTCTGTTGATATTAATTTTAAAATGGGTATATTAAAAAGAAGGACACAGTTTTTTCGTGCCCCATTCCAGGTGAATGCTTTTACATTTGCATAGCAGACCAGTGCTACCTCTTAAGTTCTTTTACCTCTGGCTTCATGATGTGCATTCCTGACAAAACAGCATCCTAATTTCAAAAGGAAAAGTCTTCAGCTCTGTGATCTTAGACTCATAGAATCATTTAGGATCCCTAAAGCCCACCCTCTGTATCTCTGTCTTTGCTCATATTGGAACATATCTTCATTTATGTTTTAATTTTGAACACTATGCTGAGTATAACATGGAGTTATCAGAAGAAGAACTTATCAGCTAGGTTTGTGTGTTTTTTTGGTTGCTTGTTTGATTGGTTGGTTGGTTTTGGTTTTGGTTTGTTGTCTTTTTGTTTTCAAAAAAATAATTTGGAAAATGTGTCAAACTGAATTGCAAAGACGCACAAAAAAAAATCTGGAAGGCTATTCTCAGCTTAAAAATGGTCAAAACCAAATATACATTATGAAAACAAACAAAACTTGAAGTACAAAATTTAAACTTTTCTACTTGATAAAGTTTAGTTGCCTTTGATTCAGTATTCAAGTTTATGTAAGATTAGTTTAAGTATTATGAGCAATATCATTGGATTGTTTACTCAAACTGCCTTCAAAGAGTAGGGTAGCCATTGCTGTCAAAAAAAAAAAAAAAAAAAAAAGGAAGGAAAAAACCTCACATCTTAAATCCCTATTTCTCAGTAAAGTTTTATTACACTGCATAAAGTGTTTATATAAAAAGGATTAAAAAATGTATTAAAACAGAAATGCATTCTTAATAACTGTTGCTTTGTGAGTGCTGCCCTGCTTTAGGACAATTGATTTTCACATCATTTTCATGCTCCTGCAGTATGTCTACCCTATTTGAAATGCACGGATTTGCTGTAAGAATAGGATATTGTCATCATCCATAAGACAGCAGCTAGATTTATGTGAACTCTGAAACTGGTTTAAAAACTTCTCAAGTCTCTTCCCAGGATGATAATTTTCCTCCTGGGTCCAAGATCTCTTTAACTGTTCTAAGGCTCTGTCTTGAGTCTGGAAGAGAAGTTCACTATCATATTGCCAAGCAGTAAGTCATCCATCAGTCATGGTATGTTCTGTGAGTACTGATTGCACAATATAATTTTCTCCATGTATTGAAGATGCTTCACTTGTCAGAGGCCTTTGAAAGTAGTCAGCTTTCATCAGTGGATCTTGACAACATGGAAAGGATGAGTCACCTGAAGCAAGCGCAGGGCATAGAATTTCAAAAGTGGTATCTGAAGACTGATTATTCTTTGTCCTTGACATCCTGCCAAGGGCTAAGTGCACTGAACATTTGGGGAGTAATGGAGCCTACAAATCACTGCTTGCCTACAATCCCAGACAGGCCACAA
Organism: Lophotriccus pileatus; assembly: GCA_035583135.1. NCBI lineage: Eukaryota > Metazoa > Chordata > Aves > Passeriformes > Tyrannidae > Lophotriccus > Lophotriccus pileatus. The sequence continues at coordinate 57,160,612 of JAWWES010000001.1, forward strand.
GAGAATAGCATGTGTGCCTCCAGTTTTTATTACGTGTTGTAAGCTTTTGACTGTTCTGTGTTGTCACTGATGTGTCAAGACTGAACTCTGACAGGGTGTCTGACCTGATTGAGATCAACAATGATCTGTTAAAACTGAAAAGAAAAAAAAAAGCAAAATAAAAACACTATTGAGGGACTTCCTTTCATTGACCAGAGTCAGTAGCTCTGCTATATAGAAACAAAACACGAGGGGCATGTTAGCATGTAGCAGTGCTCCTAGATGAGATGGGTGGGTACAGGAACATACTGCCAAAGTGCTTTGTGATGTGTGAGCCATACACTGTGATGTTTCTTTTGCTGTTAGAGAAGCCCTTGTTCTGATGTACTTCTGATTACTCACCACCTCAATATTTCAGACTAAAAGAGAAATCACCAAAAGCCTTGGTGATTTAAAACAGTTCAGTTGTCCTAAAACATAATATACTGATCCTCCTATAAAAGATTTTGAAACAGTTCAATTGGAATTATTTTAAAATCTTTTATAGGAGGATCAGTGTATTATGTTTTAGGACTGAACTTCTCTAACATTATCAGTGCTAGTGATCAGCTTGTCCTGTTAAGTGAGAACCTGGTAACCAGTAACTGTTTAGGGTTTTTTCCTCCACTTTAAAAATACCAAGCATTTTGTCCTGTGAAAGCTGGAGGAGGTAACAATAATGGTGTTTTTACAGCCATTTGTAAATCTAAACAAAGACAAAGAGAACCAGTGAGGCCATATTGACAAAAATCATGCTTCAGATTTTAATTACAGATCTTTAGGTATAGGATGCCCACTCAAAAATGGAAAGATAAGACCCCTCAGGATAATGTCACCATATCCTTTGAATGACATCTGAAAACAACACTAAATGAGCACATCTAGAAGATTCCTGTACATGGAGAGTCACAGAGCTATTTTAATGTAGTCAGCTGAATTTGCAGGATGTAAACCAGCATGAATTTAAGAGCTCATTTTCCTCTGAATATTTAAAGTCAAAGTATATATTTTCTGGAACCACCAAAGTGTTCTAAAAGCTATGGTATTTCTTTTCTATAAGATAGCACTGACATAAAATAATTTAAAAGTTCTATCACTATCATCAACCTGTAGTACCATCTAGAAGAAAACTTTCAGATATTATTTATCTTGCTGGGATCTATAAATCTTTGCAGCTACTTAAAACTGAACCAGTATTGCTCTCTCATTGAAAATACAGACAAATAGCTCATTCTAATATGTAGGAAGAAAAGCAGTAGTTCACAGATTAAACAAAACCCTTTAAAGTTGCAGATGCTTTTGATCCTGACATAACATAATACCTCCTGAAACAACAGAAGTGTCATGTGAACCAGTATTTATGTTTCTATAGACTGGAGAAGTTATAAAGTGTTGAGATGAAAATGTTTCCTAACACTGGCTCTATCTTCTATCAAACGAAGTATGACAAGCTCAACTGTATTTTACCATTGAGGCATTATAGGCATAGCTTTTCAGTGACAAAAATTTCTGGTAGTGGCTTTTTAATAGACATAAATTTCCTGACCTCATCCGGACAAATCTCTCCTCAAATCATAGTTTTGATATGGTGTCATACCTAACATTGTCTAAAACCACACAAGTGAATGAGCTACCAACCAGTTCTTTGAGTCAGTAAAATATAAAAAAATCAAACACTTGAGAACTTTTCCATAATATTTTGCCTGTATTTCCTTCGGTTTAATGTTTCTAGTTCTACCTTTTTGTCCTTTACAATAACATAACTTCACCTGCTTTGATAATTGCACTGCTTCTGTGCTTACACACAGGCAGTACAACATATATTTACCATACATAATTAAGGACAACGGATCAAATTAAAATAAAAAATTGCAAAACAGGAAAAAATTACATTGATAAGAAAAGTCCATTCTATAATTTTTCAATTGATTTGCCATGGCCTACTGATTTTTTCAAGCAATTAGAAAGTCAAAATGTAGAAAAGTTCCAGGACTAAAGCCAAAATAACAGTATCATCAAGTAAATTTGCACCCAAATTAAGTAACAACTATAAAATCAAGAATCAGTTTAAATAATACAAAATTAATATTAATAAGCAAAAATTTGACACACCTGTGAAAAGATACAGAAGTTTTTACCTCAGAGAAAGCACGACAGTGCATAGGGGAGACCTTGTTACTAATTAAAAAACAGGGTGAAGAAGGTATGAGTATCTAGAGTGTTTTCACAACATTTATCACCAGTTCCTCGTCCACTTCAGCAGCCCACATATTCTTCAGATTTTCTTTTACTGCTGCTGTACTTGTAGAAGCTCTTCTTGTTGCCATGAAAAGCACTCATCAGATTCATCACTATGTGGGCTTTGGCTTTCCTAATTACATTCCTGCAGTATCAGACAGTGTATCTTTATTCCTTCTTGGTTACCTCTTCCTGGTTCTGTTTCTAGTACACTTACTTTCTATATTTGTCTTTTTGTTTGGAATTTGTTCATCTGTCAAGTTCTCCTATTACCTTTACATTATTGACAAAACTCCCAGCTCCTCACCTCCTATCACAACACTGAACTTATTCCATCTTCAGCTTGTGATCAAGTGTAATTCCCAAATCCTTTCCCAGAAAAATGTTATGTTGTCCATCCTATATAAACTTTGATTTTTTTTATTTGCCCTTATTCAGCTTTTTCCCCCTGTTTCTCCCATTTGTCAAGGTAATTCTGAATTCTTGGATCCTGCCCTTCAACATCATTCCAGATTCTCTCAGCTTTGGGCCATCATGCATCAACTAAGTCATTGATTAAATATTGGAGAGAATGATGAAACGGGGCACAGGATGAGGGAGCTGGCGGAAGAGCTCGCCAAGCCGCTCTCCATCATTTACCAACAGTCTTGGCTCACTGGGGAGGTCCCAGACGATTGGAAGTTGGCAAATGTCACACCAGTCCACAAAAAGGGCTGGAAGGAGGACCCGGGAAATTACAGGCCTGTCAGTCTGACCTCAGTGCCTGCAAGGTTATGGAGCAGATCATCCTGCATGCAATCGCACAGCACCTACAGGATGGACAAGGGATCAGACCCAGCCAGCACAGGTTTAGGAGGGGCAGGTCCTGTCTGACCAACCTGATCTCCTTTTATGATCAGGTGACTCACCTGGTGGATGAGGGGAAGGTTGTGGATGTGTCTATCTGGACTTCAGCAAAGCCTTCGACACTGTCTCCCGCAGCATACTCCTGAAAAAACTGGCAGCCCATGGCTTGGACAGGTGCACTCTGTGCTGGGTTAGGAGCTGGCTGGAGGGCCGGGCCCAGAGAGCGCTGGTGAATGGGGCTGCATCCGGCTGGCGGCCAGTCACCAGTGGTGTTCCCCAGGGATCAGTGCTGGGCCCAGTTCTGGTTAACATCTTTATTGATGATTTAGATGAGGGGATAGAGTGCACCATTAGTAAATTTCCAGGTGACACCAAGCTAGGGGGGACTGTCGATCAGCTGGAAGGGAGGAGGTCTCTGCAGAGGGACCTGGACAGACTTGAGAGTTGGGATGGTTCCAGGGGGATGAGGTTCAACAAGGCCAAGCGGGACCAGGGAGTGATTCCACCCCTGTACTCAGTGCTGATGAGGCCTCACCTGGAGTGCTGTGTCCAGTTCTGGGCTTCTCAGTTCAGGAGAGACATTGAGGTGCTGGAGCAGGTGCAGAGAAGAGCAACAAGGCTGGTGAAGGGACTTGAACCCAAGTCCTATGAGGAGAGGCTGAGGGAGCTGGGGTTGTTTAGCCTGGAGAAGAGAAGGCTCAGGGGAGACCTCATCG
>JAWWES010000001.1:57167589-57193246 GCA_035583135.1 Lophotriccus pileatus
TTGTTATTCTGACTTATAATCTCTCTTTTGAGTTGAGCTCATTTCCCCTGCTGGGTAACTTTTAAACCAGCACAACTACAAAATGCTAAGGTCTAATTCTGTATAGGGTTTTGTAAAAGTCTAGAAAAAAAAATATGGTTTTGTGTTTTGTAATGGTCTTAAAGTAAAATGCCATAGAATGAGAAATGTAATAGAGTTTCAGGTCAGGTTGTCTCTGTATCCTTCTCCTCATTATACAAAGAAGATAATGACAGAGCAGAATTTAATGGACAATTAGAGCTTTCCTGTAAGAGGATATGGCTAAAAAGTCAAGTTATACAATGCAGTGTAATGGTAGCTTTTTCTTTTAAAACAGTATTTTAATCCAGTTTAGTCTTTAGTTTATAACTTGGTAAGATTGAGTTGAAAAAACAGATGCAGGAGGTTTAAAGTTAGGATTCATCTCATCTAACTTTAGCCATCTAGAAGTCAGTTGTCTAATCAGAGTGAATTATTTAGGTGCTCTCTGTTGTTACTGGAAAGAGAGAAGAATCTTTACTTCTTCCTGAAGTAAGTAGGATTAATCTAACTTTATTAGTGTTATTTAGCTCTCTCAATTGACTAGTGAGGTAATCTCTATACTCTATTTAGGACAGTGCAGTGGACTAAATCTTAGCTTATGCAAAGGTTGGGTATATTTTAAAATAAGAACTGCACTTTACAAAACAAGAATCCATCAGGAGTAATACGGGAAAAAGTCAAGGTTTGAAAATGAATTTTTTAGTAAAGCCTATGAATTTGATACAGTTAGCAATGTGAGAAGGATAGACTTTCTTTTAACAACTCTTGCCCTTTATTTCTGCATAATAAATGAAATGACACTTCAGGGTGGGTATTCAGCACTGTGCCTTTCACTGAGATACCACAAAGACATATTTATTCTAAAGAAGTTACCTTCTCACCTACAATGAAACAATAAAGTATTTCTGCTGGTACCCCTAAATTAGTAAAATATAACTAAAATACTAGCGAGGCAGAGGACTACATTACCTCAAATGTATACATTTTCTGTTACATTAGTTCTTCAGTACTTTTCTTCCTGCATGAACTATGTTGTCTAAAAATAGCAATAATCACTAACAAATAGACCTGTATTTCAAAACAACCCTTATGTAGACCAGGCTTAAGCTAACATGAAGAAAAAAAATTGTGAAGAAAATGTGTAAGAATAGTTATACCTAAATTCATACCCCCTTTTTGATAAATACCAATACACTTTCAGAACTCAGCCATTAGGTAGTATGGCATATAAAATATAATTAGGTAATAGTCCTTGCAATATCCTCAAAATCTTCCCTGGCCCTTTCTGGAAAGCTGGAAAGCAGCTTGACATTTACTTCAAATATTTAGTTGTGGCACCTTGGAAAGCCTTGAATTATACATAATAGGTAGAAGTGACTGAATTGCAATGCATTGCTGCTGATAATATGGATCTATTTAGCCAGCACTAAATAAATTCATATTGGTTAGTTAGAGGAAGAAATGCGAAGAGGGGTGGTTGTCATGAATCAAAGGTGTTGAGATGGACAGAATTCAAAAGGTCAGTAAGGAATCAGCGGAAGTAATTGAAGAGAGAAAACCAAACCAACCAACCAAACAAAAAAATAGCTCTTGCAAGTAAGTCCAGATCTGTTACACATTGACTTAAAAACAAGAAAAAAAAGGTATATATCATCTGTTACACATTGACTTAAAAACAAGAAAAAAAAGGTATATATCCAAAAGAAATATTTTTAGCTGGAACTCATTACATGTTTGCATGTTTCTTTTGTTAAAATAAAAGATTATTTTAAAAGTTTTGTGTGTGACTCATGTTGACTAGTAACTGTGCAACCATGAGAATAGAATGAGATATGGATTTCACCAGTGTACTGAAATATACAGCTGTTTCCTAGATAGCATGGCTGAGACCAAAAAATAAGGGACAAAATTCCAGGCTGAATCCTAGCGATTTTAGTCTCTCCTGACCTTATTCTCTTAGCCTCATTTCTAGTTCCCCTCTGCTCAAATTCCTAATTTACCCCATTATGATTCTAAATTTTTCTCTTTCTTCCTTAGCTTGTAATCCATCTTCACCCCTTTCTTCTATTCCTTTTCCTTATTTCTGATGCATGCTTGCTTCCCTCTCTCTCCTTTTTCTCTGTTGCCAGCCCTTGGAAGCCCTAATTTTTTTATTCTCTGTGTTTGACAGAGTGTCAAATCTCTCCTTCCAATGTACTCTGTTTCTGGATCCTTGTTCCCCTATTCCTGGACCCTGCTTTGGCCGCCTACCCCTGCTCTCCTCACCCCTTCTCCCCTTTCTCCGCCTCCACTTGATTTCTTCTCCGCTACCACAATATTTCTTTCTTGCTAGACTTTGAAAGAGGAAGCATTGAAATCACAGAGACAGTTTCCTTGCTCCTATCTGCTGCATGAGACATGGGGTTGCAGGGGAGACTAACCCTTGGGCAGAGTGATCACGTTCTGGTGCTGAGAGGATGCAACATCTGGTTGGGTGCAGTAGCTGACAGAGAGCACAGCCCTCATGGAGCAGGCAGAAGGCTTCCTGTCTGACCTCTGCTGCACAAAGCCAAACTCCATAAGCATCCAAAACTTATACCTTTACCATGGAGAAGATGTTTGTTCCCACAGTTAGCAGCATGTTCCTCAAACAACACCATTGCCTTGCCCATTCTAGATGGCCAAGACCTCCTCTAGAGCATAGAGATACATAAAGCTGTAAGGGTATGTGAAGAGAGCATCTCACTCACTGAATTACTTGTTTAAGGACTCTTGGGTATAAAAGAAATAACATATAACTAGGAAATTCACAATGAAGGCAACAACAAAGACTGGACCCCTTCAGATGTCAGTTCATTAAATGCACCGCTCAGAGATAACCCTAAAGAGAGTCAATCTGAACTTGTAACTGATAAGAAGGAAAAAAACAAGACTAACATCACTATTATCAGATACTAAAGTGAGTTTGAGATAATTTGTTAAAATAGTGTATTTTTTCAGGGGAAAGGTCAGCAGTGGAGAAAGGGAAGGATCAGGATAGGCTGTGCAAAAACAAGCACAGGGAAATGGATAGGAGAGGGATAAGGGGCCAAGCTGCCTATCGTCTTATTAATCCTTTTACTAACAACTTTTTTTCAGTGTAAACGCACTCCCTATCCTTTATGTGAATGCTGCAAGGTCTACATGCCAGCAACCAGAAAAGGGCTGAACTGAAAGGACTTATAAATCCACGTGGCAGGAATTGTAGAGGTAAGGATACAATCCTTTCTGCATGTGTGTGTATGTGTCATTTGCAAGCACCTTTTAAACTTGACTAGCTGCCAAGTGGAAGGAGACTTGCACCAGGGAAGATTCAGGTTCTGGACCACTGCCTAGGAAAGGGGCCCAGAGTCCAGGCATGTGTGGTGTGTAGAGATCTTCTAACACTTGAGGTGTGTATGATTGTGGGTCTATGTGTGAGAATGCAGCTAAGAGAGGCAGCTGGCAGATACTGCAGTTAAGCAGTGGTACCTGGATTCTGCTTCTGGACCTTCTGAAAACAAACTCCAAGGTCATTGGGAAGCACCTGGGAACCTTATGAGAAACTTGAGGGGTGCCTGCTGCTGTCAGGCAAGGATGAGGTAAGGGGAATTACAAAGGTGTGGGCATAAGGAAGCTCTAGTAGCTTCTATTCAACATGATTGGCATAGAGAGCCTGGAGCCTATGTTGTAGCTACCCCCTTATTAGGGAAGGCTGGTGCATCTTCAGTCAATTCTCAGAAGGGGCCTGTACAAGAGCTGGGCCCAGAACAAAGCTCTCAGAGGCAGCAATTTTTGCAAAAAAGCGTGCAGAAGGGGGTCTCCATCGAAATGCTGCTGTTGTAATGGCAGTCAGACATAGTGATAACATGTCATGGAACAATTTCTCCAGCAGATATGGAGCGGCTGTCCCTGCCAGGGCAGAGGCTTTGATGCAGACTGAGCCTCAGGTGGTGGATGCAGCCTTCCAGGTCCCAGGCTGGAGGAGGGAAGACAGAAATTAGCACCTCTGTGCTGTCAGAGGTGTGCTGTCCTGGAAGAGCTGTGCTGCCAGGTGGAGTAGTTAGGGGAAGAAGTGAGCAAGCTGAACAACATTTGCAAAGGTGAAAGAGACAGGATTGTCTCTGAGGCTCAACAGCTTGAAGTGCCCAAGCACTCATATACAGTAGAGAAGCAAGCAGTGTCCAACCTCACTGTCAAGTCAAGAGAAACTTCTAAAGAAGGGGAAGGATTGGCACGGATGATTCCAAGACTCCTGCCCTGCTTGAGGACTTACATCTGTCAAATAATTTTACCACTCTGGATGGTGAAAGGAAGCCAGGTGTACCTAAAAGCAAAGAATCTATTTCACTTACCTGTAAACCTTGCAAGACTATCAGGAAGAAATGACAGGTCACCATAAGAGGTGACTCCCTGCTGCAGGGGACAGAGGCACCCAGCTGCCAGCCTGAGCAGTCATCTGGAGACGTTTACTGCCTGATGGAGGCCAGGACTGGGCGTGCTGTGGAGGGAGATGTTTATGTGAGTTTTGGTGCATGGGTCTGTGTGTGGGGGATACACTGCCAGTGTTGATGCTGGCTGAACCTGCAAACAGGAAGAGCAGCAACCATCTGCATGGGAATGGGATGAAGGGACCCCCAGGGTCCCTAAGTGCACCCATCTGGGCTCTAGCACCCAGGAAAGAAGAATTCAGAAGTCTGCTGCATCTAGTTCGTTCATCAACATCCTTTTAAAAAAAATTTCCCTAAAATACCAACTGATATGTGACTTTATAATAGGAAAAGAAAAAAAACCTAATAATATTTAAGCTTTGTCAAAACTCCAAAGTGACATAATTCAGGTTAAACAGTTTATAATAAACAAAGTTAAAAGCAGTGAAGAGGAGGGATTATGAAAGCCTTATTTTTCCTGCTTATTCATTGTCTCATAATGAAAAATGTATTAATGTATTAATTGTCCTTCTGATTCAACAGAGACTATTACATCCTTTTATACCTCTTACGGTAACACAGCATTAAAATGATGTTTTGAAGATTTCAGATACAGTGGATCACAGTAAAAAGAGACTTCAGATAACTTCAGTAAGCAATTCTCAGTACTTGAGAAGCAAGTGAACCATCTCATGAAGGTTTCGTGGTTTGTTTGTTTTTTTTTTTCATAAAATCTGTAACTGTAGATTTCCAGAACATGAAATTAATGCTTTTGCTAAAGTATAGGGAGCTCTAATTACTGGTTTTTATGTTGACAAGGCAAATTACTTCTGAGAGGAAAAAAAAGCTAGATTAATTCTATTTCTGGAGGCAATAATGGCTTGATATATGGTGGCTTCTGTCTGGTGTTCATTGTCTTTTTTATCAAGTGGATGACAGGTAGATTGATAATTGGGTCCCAGCAAGGAGTAGAAAAACAAGCAACATCACCCGATCCAGTTAATGAAACAAGGAGAGAGGGAGAAGAGGCAGGAGAGAGGAAATAAGAGCAGGCTTTACAGGATTATGGCTGTCAGAATTTAAAAACAGTTTTGCACAAAAAACCTAAGGCTGACTTTCATGTCAAGGAGCTGACCATGTGTGCTGTGCTATGAAACACATCGCTTCCACACAGCTTTTACTACTGGCACCAGTTTTATGTTGAATGAATAACCTCCTTCTCACTACAAACTTTAGAGAATGAATTGCACTGATCAGATTTGCTTCATTTCTTCCAAAGGAGAGGTGTTATCTTTTAATCTTCTCTGCTAGCAAAGAAATACCAGGAAATCTGACCCTCTTTTGGATTCCTTGCTTTGCCTGCCTTCTGGGCCCTACTGTTGACAAGCTTGTTTACATTACATTTTTTTCAGTTGAAAAAGTAATGTGTTGCTTATATCAGGGCTGTGACTGAAGTCCAGCACATCAAAGAAGCACAGGAGTGCTGTGAAGCAATCATAGATAAAAACAGGACATATTTGTAAACAGGTTGTGTGAGCCTTTTGGTTTTCATTCACCTGTGGAGAGAGGATTAATGCCTTATAAATAAAGCCAAAGGGGAAGATGTTGAACATCCTGTACTTTCTTCGTAAATATATGCATCTAAAAATGAATTTGCATTTTTTGTGTTTAGCTCTATATTACATCAAAATCACTTTCTGCTGTAGCCTGTAAGGCAAATGAAGGGATATCACCAAAAATGAGGGTAGCCTCTGAAGCAAAATAGATTTTTTTCAGCAGTAAGGTCCATGGTGATTTTTCAATATGTGTGTATATATGCCAGATAAATTTTCTTTGTTTGTTTCAAGTGAAGTGGAAAGGCATTGTGCCCCCTTATCCACAGCTTCTGTTCCCAGTTTGTACATCTTAGACCCTCAGGAAAACAAGACTGTCTTCTCTGAGAGAGAGATCTCACTAAACTGTTTTTTCTGCCCATTAATGCACAGTGTGTAAGGCGCCTACTCCAAAATACTCAGCAAGAAACATAAAACTCAGTCCCAGTTATGTTTCCTCTATGGTACATGAACCGATGTGACATGATAAGTACAGACTGCATTGTTCTGTCACATGGTACAGCTCACAACAAGTGGGTGTAGGGGAAATACCTGTGAAATTCCATAATTTTTCTGGAATTCATCATATTCAGCTTGGACTTCTCTTGGTCTGATATCACAGAGCTTTCCAGGTCCATTTGTGCCTTCCTCTTCCCTGATGCGCACCCATCTCCTCCATTGCAGTATGGGTGGGTTCATTCTCCTCTCCCATTTCCATCTCATAACCAGGTGTCTTATTTGGTCAGTTAGATTCCCAATAAGAGGCACCACTACAGTGCATTTGTGTTGCTTTAGTCACTTATCTCAGAAGTAGATGAACTACTATAGGAGGTGTTTATCAAAAAAACCTTAAGTGAACTAACTCAAATGAAATAGTGAGCTTTCATATGGTTGCAGGTCCCACCATAGGCAAGGTGATTCTGTAGAGTCCTGCCTTGCCTCAGGAGCCATCTGGAAAAAGGAAGTTTCTGGAGAAGGAGGATAAAGAAAACCAAAAAAAGTATATTTAAGTAGGCTGGTAAAAGCCAAAACTGTAGCAAGATGAATGCTTTTTTTCATTACTCTGCTATTGCTGCCCTTTTAGTTCTTCCTCTGTTCTGTCCCCTTTCTTTCCACACACCCTGTGCATGTTTTCTGGGAGACATGGAGGGCAATTCACTGCTGCGTAATCCTTTTTCCAGGGCTGATTTTACTTCTAGTCAGGAGATGATTTCACTATAGTGTTTATTTGTAGGGGCTAATGATACTGGCTGCAGTAGCTGCATTTTCCAGTATTTTCCTCATCATGGCTTTAGGAGAGTTTCTGTCTGGTCAGATTAAAAAAGCTTTGGTCTTCCTTTGTTCCCATGACCCTCACACTGTTTTCTGATATATAAAGTTCTTGCTGCTGTCATCTAGTGATAAGGAAGGAACACAAAGCTTTTCCCTAAAATTATTTTTAAAGTATCTCTGTAATAAACTTCACATAATCATTTTGAATCCTAAGGGAAGATTGTTTTTGGCTATTACTTTTAGTATGTATAAAATATGTGATTGTAACAGAGGGTTCATCTTCACATAATAAATTATTAGAATGGCTGCTTTATAAATGCATATTGCATTGCATTATGGCAAAACCTCTTCTGACATAATGTTTTGCATGAAAAAACTCTTGTGATTTTAGTTTTAGAGATTTAATAGCCTTTAGGACAGCTGAAAAAGGCAACAGACCCTTAAATCAAGTAACCTTAAATGAAATTCTGTCCAGAAAGGGGAAAAAATTGTCTTAAATGTTAAAATAAAAGAAATGGAATTGATTTTATTTTAAAAGTTGGGTTTTTAAAAAAAAATTATCAAATAAATTTATATATTTTTTTCAACTGCACGGGCTCACAGCTTGTTTGCAATTATCAGTTATATCTGCATACTAATGAAATGTAAAACAAATACTTCTCCCTAAAATTATTTTCTTGATACTAGTAGATTTCCAGTACAATTAAAAATATTAGTGAGTATTAAAAGACATTGGCTGCACTCGGATATTCCACATTAGACCAAACCTAACCATCCACAGAGTCCTCTGATCCAGAAGAAAAAAAAGTACTTATTGAAAGTAACATGCTTCTGGGTTAAAGCTTATGTCATGGTCCTTGGAGGGCAGTAAATGGACCTGTTTTAAAGCTAAAAGTGGAGCTGGTTTACTTCTCAGAAGGCATGCTTCCTTGCAGCAGGGAATAGGTAAGCAACAACCATTTGGTTACTGGCTACATAAATCTGTAAGGCTAATTTTGCCAGGCTTGTCCCTTTCTATTTCTGTGTGACACTGGAGGAAAGGTATTTTAGTAAATAAATAGGCAAGTCCTCCTCCTTACGACACCACGTCATAGAACTTGTCAGTGTTGAGTATCATGTTTGGAAATGCACTAGAAGCTTCGTAAATGAAAACTTCTCAACATTCACATACACATTTGCTTTGATAGACAGTGATGGTAGAGAAGAGGTTGAAATGTGGTTTCCAGTGTCCCTGTCTGCCTGGCAGCAAGTCTGTTATAGCATATGAACCACTGAAAGCAGAAAACTGAGGGAATGCTACATGCAGTCTCTGTCAGCAGAAATCAATTAGGAGTTTCAGAACAGGAGTCTGTGTAAACCCAGAAAATTAAAGTAAAAGATATCAGGATAGTTAAGGCTCTAATTCAGAAAAGGAGAAACAAAAATTCAGTGTTACCATTTAGAACAAATATTCTGCAGTAATTGCAGAAAATTGTCGTTTTGCAACCATTATTTTCATAGGACATCCTCTCTCTCTCTCCAAAATTATGCAGAAGTTTTTGAAATCTTAGTAATTTTCAAAGCAGAACAGTTCCTAGTCCAGTTTTGTTTAGGGTATTGTGCTATAGAATGCAACATGCGCATTTATTCAGATATTCTTGTCTCTGTCTCAGATCTTAAGACAATCTTAAGATTGTTTGTTCCCAATGTATGCCTATGTACAAGAGAAAGCAAAAGAAACATCTTGATATCTTACAGCCACAGGAAGTGCTCTTTCCTGAAGGAACATCTCTTCTCATTCACACAACCAGAGGATTTCAGAATTTCAGAATTTAGAGAATTTCTGGTATTTTAGAACTGATTTGTAATCCTATTTCATTGGTTAGTTTCATTGTAATGATTGATGATGTAAAATTAGCAAGATCGATGAAGATATTAGCAGATGTCGAAAGGGACTGTGCATGATGCATCTTCTCTCTCTTTCTGGAAATCCAGGATAAACAGAAAAAGCTGACACCTCGAACCCTCTCATAATATGTCGGTTTCCATAGCATTATTAGCAAAATACAGAAATACTGAGATCTAATGGATACTATTTTTGAATGCAAACAGTGCAGGCACGTGGACTTGTGAAGATTTCCTCAACAGTCAGTGAAGATTGAAAACATCTCAGTAGAGTATTCAGATGACCTACTATATCCAGCTACTTCAGGGTGTGACGAATCCCCATATCTCTGTGTGCAACACTTCATTATCATTTGTGGGAGCTGAGATAACTTAGACTAGAAGCTTGACTTTTCATCAGTTACAGTTAAGTGACATGAATGCCACCCAAAGTGAATACTGTAGTCCTATAGAACTCAAGGAAAATGCTGACATCAGCATATGCCTGCTAATTCTTCTACCACATGTAGAATCAAACCTTGCTTAACGAAACAGCTGCTGTGGTGTGTTTGAGAGTGCTCATAGTTAGATGCTCCATATGAAGACGACAAAGCCTTGTCTTTGGCAATATGTCTCTAACTGCATTTTATGGCAGTTAGTCATAATTTTGCCTGCCTATTGCAGTTTATGGTCATAATAAGATGTTGGCAGGTTTAACATCAGCTGTTTAAAATTTTATAAATATCACAACTGCCAACCATTCTATAAAAACAAAAACAGAACCAAAATTTAGAAAATTTGGCGAGAGGAAGATTTGTAATGTTTTAAAAAATAAAATTAGTCCTTTAATCTCTGAATTGTGGCTGTTAGAACCTGTAGTATATTGCTACAGCAATACACTGCAAATGTAATGGCAACATATGAAAAATTAATGTAGGAAAAACTTAATGTGAAAAAATATTCCCAAATTGTAGAATTACAAAATTTAAGATGATTCCAAGGAATTTTTCCAGGATCAAAAAAAATTATCCAAGTCTTATTTTTCCTTTAAGTGTTCTTCAGTAATGAAAACCCCCCTAGATTTGTCAAAATATTTTTTCCCATTCAAATTAATCACATGATGAAAATATACCAGTCATGTACAGTGTATACTGTTTAGAAAAATTAAGCTAGAATTTTGTGATTATGTACAGAAATAGCTTATTAATATCATCTCTGTATGTACATGATCAAAGCTATTAAAACAGTGGATTAAAAAACTACAGGGAATTTCTTTCTTTTTTTTTTTTCTTTTTTTTCCCCCTTAGAAATCTAGATGGATGATGGTTTCCTCTGTGAAATCATTTTATCCTGCGCTCCAGGATAAGTTCTGTCTTTTTCTGTCACATAACCTAGAAGATGAAGTGATCTGCAACAGAATTTGTAACTATACTATTGATGTATCCATGCAGAGGACGATCTTAATGACAGCAGGGTTCCTTCAAGAACTTGTATGGATCATTTACTTTTACAGGTCTTTCACCTATTAGAAGCTTACAGTCATCATTACAGATGTGCTTGTGAGCAGACGTTTTCCCAGTTAACACATTACCTCCCAAGGAAGTACTGACTGTTCAATGCAAACGTGTTTGGGTTATCATCCAAACACAGAGAGGAGGCCCAGTGATTTAAATATGATCAAATATGTGCTAGCTTTTTAATCTATTTATATAGAGAACAGGTATGCAAGAAGATTTGCTGCAGAAACAACTGATTACTTTAAAAGTTATCAGGTTAGAAGCGTATTTCTTACCTGTTTGGAAAGTGGTGTTTTCTTAAACCTTTTCTAAAAGACATATCATGTACAGATAAGATCATTACTGGTATTCTGATAAAAAGGATTAGAAAATATGTTGCCACACTTTGTCTTTCATGCAGTAACTTCTGTGTTGCTTAGCATTTATTGAAGAAATGGTTTCAGTCTGTTTGACCGTAGCAGACTGAAGCACTCTTATGCTCCAGGTAAACATCATAAGCTCCAGGTTATTGATTTAGCCAACAGTATAGCCCTATCTATTCCTTTCTAAGTCACTGCATATGGGGATGCAGGGTATGGGTACCAGGAGAGGAGTGAGAAAAGACACAGCTTATTTACTTAAAAACAGACTTGAAACTGTGATTTTAAAGAAATTTAGATATCTAATTCTATCTTCCAGACCTCATTGGAGTTAAAGGACATTTATTGCATGCAAAACAGTATATTGGATGTAGTCTTGAATTGTCTCATGTTACAGAGCCAGGGGCAGTAAATTACAATAGGAAATTCTCAATGCACTAATCTGCAAACAAAATGAACTTATCAAAATAAAGAAATGAATGAAATGGAAGCTTCAACTCTTTTAATCTTTTAATCAAAGGCTTAGTGGCAGAATGTTACAATGAAGACCCCACATTAGCAAGTCTTCATTACTTGAATGTTGAATTAATTAGTGTTACTGTGGAGTTTCATAAATTCTTTAAACTAGCCTTGTCAAAATAAATGAACAAAGTATGCTCTGTGATACTCTACCACTTTCCCCCACCTTTTTTCTGTTCTATTTTCTTCACATTATGCTTGCTTGTGTGCTTGATAATTCACAGAATTGCTGGATCACAGTGGAGATCTGCTTCAGTATCTGTGTTAGCCTGAGCCTTACTAAACTTGGTGTGAGTCTGAGTAGGCACTGAGTGTCCCTATGTAAATGAAAATAAGTCAAGTTCTATTGTAATAGCTAATTAGCCTGCAAGCAGAGCCTGTCTTTGATGGTGTGATGGTACAGCACAACACAATGGGGCATACACTCTGATTGGATTATCTCCATTAATAGCCTAGTTCTGTTGTGAATGCAACTAAATCTCTGCCATGTGGTCAGGGTATTTTTTATTAATTATGTGCTTTTAGAAAGTTCTAATCTGTACAAGACATTGGATACATAAAGTATGCACTATAAAATCTGTCAGGGTGCTGTTATCAAGAATTATGACAACATTTTAAGATCATTTTATTAGCAGTCAAATGATGAGAACAGGAAAAAATAATATTTGAGAGGGAGTTTAATATATTTGTTTAATGCATACACACATGCATGCATATAAATAAATAGATAGAATATATATATATGCATGCATATATATGTGTATTTCTGTTTACGCATACTTATGTTAAAACTTTAGGTCAGACTGTAATCTGCTACTTCAGCAGACGACCACCTGGTTGTGAGGTCCATCAGAAATGTTATTTTGTACAAAACTGACACAGCAGAAACCCCAAAAGGAGCAAGGAGGAGATGGGAAAATATTGCCTCGCTCAAGAAGTGTAACAGTGAATATTTGATATTAATTTAAAGTAGAGAACTCCTATGACATCCTTTCTTTTAAGGTAGTGTAGTTCTACTCTGCTTAACATGTGGTTCTGCCCAATAGCCATACTGTTGAAACAGTACAAGATTTTATTACATAAGGCATAAATGGAAAACTCAGCAATTATTATGCCTGCAGAACACTTGGTACCCTTCAACTTCAATTACATTCTCCTATAAGGTAAAGAGAAAACTTAATATTTGAACTTGATCTGCAAGAAGGCAGAATCAGACTTTATTAGTAAATATTATAAAGAAAAAAAGGTGCTATATATATAAATAGTATTAGAAAATATTTTAGTGAAGAAAATTAAATGTTTCATGTCTATGTGCATCATCTGCATTTCAGAAATGTACAGTATGTTTTTACTGACTGTATCCAATATTGGAATTTCACTGCATAATCATGCACTAAGTGTGAGTACTGGGGAAGGGGCATTATCCTTAAATTATAATGACTCTGTTTCATTTGGTTGGGCAAACTCCTGTTAGAGTGTGCATGCATGTATAGGAGAGAAGCTCCTGACACTTTTCTAAGCTCTTCATTAATCTCAGTTTCAAACTCTCAGGAAATCCTGGTTGTTTTGTTTAGGGTTTTTGTTTGTTTGTTTGTTTGTTTTTGTTTCTTTTTTTTTTTTTTGTAATTGGTGATACAGCAAATACTGCTGGCAAAAACATCGCTGTCCTTCATAGTAAATATCTTACTGACATGAAAGGAAATTGTTCCCCCTTCTAAAGAGTTAAATGCTGAACCATCTCACTGTCACTCTGACACGTTCAAAGTGCATACGCATAACCTCTAACCTGACTATGCACTTTAGTAGCAGATTAAATCAGTCCTGTTTCATGGGGGCAGTAGGACTTTGCAGTCACAGAGTGGTAGACCTAAAAGCAATTTTCTCTGTACCGAAAAATGAATTTGTGGGGAGTCCCTTCATCTGCCCAAGACCTTGGAAAATAGAATTGCAGCAATACGTTTCAGGCTTTTTATTTGTGTGGCACGGTGAAGAGACAGTTGCTTCCCAAAGGCACTGTTTCAATCTGTTTGTTTGGAGACGCAGCTCTGCATTGCTACCAGCCTGGAACTCTCATCTCAAATAGTAAGAGCAGAAGATTTCTTTGTCATAGAAGTTTGTATTCTGCAGAAATTGATAAGTATACTGGAGAAGACTGGCATGGTGTAATGCCACATTCTGGCTCAGTTGAACCCTTGCAGCAAATAAATATGAAAAGTCATACCAGATGTCTGCTTAAAATCCAAGGGCTCTGCCTGTGAATCTTATGTAAGGTTCAGCATCGCTTGTTCTCACAGTTGACTGTGAAGTGGGTCTGGCTCCCAGCCCAGGTCTCTCACACAGTGATTAACCTGAGACTACACGGCACCATCTGGTACTGTCTCAGGTAGGAAACATGTATAAATGACTGAATAGTTACACTTCTTCCTCTGTAAGCATGGTAATATATGAGGGATGGCACCCTTATCTTTTCCCCCAGAACTTCCTTGAAATACTTTATGTACAGATAAAACTTACCCTTGGTACTAAACCCCCTCCCTAAAATCCGTCTGGAAGTCTTTTCTTCTGCTTTGTTTTACATCCTTTTTCTTTCTATCTCCTTCTCTCTCCTCCCTTCCACCCTTCCTCCCTCTCACCCTTTCTCCATTTCCATCCTTCTTTCATTCTTTCTTTCTATTGCTTTCTCTTGCACTTTTGCTCAGTCTTTCCTAAATGTTTATATTCAGTCTGGGGGTTGGATTATCAACTGGAGACCTCGAGACCCTGTTTTCTGCTTTTTGTCTGGAGAAGTATTTCTGTAGGAGCTTTTGGTAAGACAGGAGATGAAGTAAATAACGAGCTCAGAAAGACTGATGATTCTCGGGGCTGACACAGTTGCAACACCTTCAGTTCTGAACAGAAAATCCTAGACATGGCTCTTTGGAAATGCCTCATGAACAATTAAAGTTCACTCAAGACAGCAATGTTAAAGGAGGAAAAACATAAACAAAAAGAATCAGAGGCTTCCATCTTTTCCTTATCTCTCTTTCTTCCTTGGGTGGTTGTATATTTCAGTGGCCTAAGAACACTGGGGCATGATTCTTTGCTGTCCTTCTACACTTTAAAACCTGAAAGCTGACCTTCTCACCCTCCTCTGTGTTTCTAATGAATCTCTTCTAAAATGCCCCTTTAAAATCATAAAGTGTGAAATATGAAGGCCATAAAATGTGAAATAGCCAAAGATTTGAGATTTCTTAGATTCTACAAGCCCAGCTTGCTACAACGCCTGCTCTTCAGCTGATGTGGTGATGTGGCAGCTACTTCCCCTGTCAGCAGTGCCTAGAAAGCATCTTCCTACAGAGGTGGAGCTGTCACCCTCCAAAAGAGTTCTCATTACTTTTTTTCATCCTATGCCTGTATATTTCATACGCATGAAATCTCAAATAAGAGAAAACTTAGAAGGTTGATTGACCTTGACCCTACAGTTAGTTCTAACCTTTTATGAGAACCAAAACCCATGGAAATGAAAATAAAATACTGAGGATACAGGATATCATAATGGAGAAGTGGCAGAAAGTAATATCCCAAGAATGTGTTTAAGACTGCAAAACTGGCTCAGGCATAGCCTGGGAATCTGATACTATTAAATATTTATGAATGATTGATTCTTTCTTTTTCTGCAATTTTGCCAAAAGTACCATATTTTTCACAACTGTTACTACATACCCTTTTTTAAAAATTAATTTATTTTTAAAACGCATTATTATAAAAGCAAACAGCTCTATGTAGGTATATTCCGCGTGTTATAAATTAGTAATTTTTGGGCATGTATGGTTAGGGTTCTGTTCTGTGCCAGCAGCCACACTCAACAGATAAGATACTTTGACTTCTGCTCCTAGATGTTCCTAAATACAGGAGGTAACTTTCAGAGGTCTGTTGAACAATGAATGTAGCTAAAGATAGCTGAGCCAGCAAGGAAACACATCAAGGTTGCTTGTGATTCCAGAACATAAAAGGGCATCCCTAACAGGCAGGAAGGAACCTCACACTGCAGATGGATAGATGGAACAGTTCCCAGCTTCTTAACCAAAAGTGTATCTGTGGTAACACTGGATAGGGTTTGACATTACAGACAACAAAGCAAGAGTTGAACCTGTCCCTGGATGGTGACATCAAGAAAAAGAGGAAATATTTACCTAGGTGTACGGGATTGTAACTGTGTTTAATGGATTGGAATCAAGAACAGTCAGAGGTAAGTTGAAAAGCAACAAAAACTTTGTCACACTGATATGTCTGATAATACAGAAGAGACCTCCAAAGGGAAGTTGTAAAAGAATAATCAGTGCTAAAACCCAGAATGTAATGATCAATTCTTCACTGGCAGCAACGTGAACTAGGCAGCCCAACAGGGCTTTTCTATCCTTGGCTTCCATTATTCTATGGTAAAATTAGAAGGCAAATAAGCAGAATTGTTCACAACAGCCTTATCTTTTATTGCCAGTAGGAGAATGCTTACCCAAGCTAATCATGCTGCAATATAACTTCAACATTTTATATGGGATATTATTATAGGTACATATCACTATAACATAGTGCTTTCATTTTGAGCCCATCATGGTGCTGTAACAATTTTCTAGCAAAACACGTTAAATTTAAAGGGCAAAAATGAGTGAGAAGTATAGTAGTCAATTATCTCTACTGTGGCTTCTGTTTCACGGGTTTTATCATTAAACATGGGTTTTCTTACTAGTTCACAATAGCATCTGGGATTTACTTTGTGTGTGTATCGTTTTAGTTTGAGGGTCTCCAGGGCTTTTAGATGCATGCAGCCTTTCCTATACTGTGGTGTTTATTTTCCTTGCCTGCTTTTCTGTAGTTTTTAATTTCATTGAAATTAAATGTTGTTTAGATCAATGACTTGCAAATGTCAGTATACTGATGGGATGCTGGGGAAGAAAAAAGTTTTTGGTGAGCTTTCATGAGCTGTGGGGACACAAAATATGTCATTACTAAAACTCAAACTAACTCCATTTGAGGTAGTAAAATAGAAACTTTAAAACCTGTGCACACAATATTAGAAATTACATCCAAATTACACGGAAGGCACAATGTTCCTTAAATTGCTCACATTGCTGTGTTCCTAGGAGCAAATGTATGCCTTTATGGAGTCAAAGATGTACTGTTTTCTTGACTGCTGCTTATTTCAGGAAATAAATTTGTTTGAAATGCCAGAAATTATTTACATAAAATGGAACCCTTTGTTAATCAAGGAATTCATCCAGCACTGTGAATTCAGATCCAACTAGCAATTAGACGTGTTTCTGTAGGCATTAAAAATAATTTAGAGCCTAGATATCCCCCTTAACATATATAAAATTGACCAAAATCCAAGGCTGGCTGATTGAGGGGCAGAGCCCTGAGGTGCTCAAAAATATGATCTCAGAATTGCAGTTATAACTCTTCTTCCGGATGCACACACATATACAACCATTTCAGATTTCTCAAGTAAGGAATCACCAAAGAAAAGCCTGTTCATTTCTGTGGCTCTCAGACGATATGATTTCCATCTGAGAAGGGTTTTAGTCTCCTAGTGAGAATGCTTATGATGAAAGCCCTATCCTAAAAGGTGTAATAGATATGCCTAGATAAAAATAATTAAGATCTGATCTTGAATTTTTTCTTCTGGTAAATTTCTATCTTATACAAAATTTCTATCCCAGTGTGCATGTCAGTTAACCTTGTTAATCCAGAAGCAAAGGACTAATCTGAAATTCAACTGTAACATAGTGCCAGTAGATCTTAGTTTCATTTATTATATTATTATTAATTATATTCATTATTTTTAAATACCAGGTTAAAGAGAGGTCTAGCAGGTGCATGTGTTTCTATGACACCCTTGTTCATTTGGCAATCACTAAGGGATAATGTGACAGTGACAGAAGGAGGCTGCATTTACCTGTAAACAAGCTAGGACCTCTTCTACTCTTTCAAGGGGTAGCTTCAGTGGCTAGTCCATCTGAGTCCTCTGAGTCACTATATGGATATAACATTACATGAGATAGAAAAATGCTAAGATTTTACAAAAACAATTTGAATTACATAAAAAATATATACAACTTCTATCACTGATGTTAATATTTAATACTTTTGACTAAAAGCTTCAACCAAAAAGTTAATAATGATGCCTTATTCGTGTAAATGCTCTATTTTCTCCAGCACAGAAGAATCACAGCATCATAGAATGGTTTGGGTTGGAAGGGACCTTAAAAATCATTTAGTTCCAACCCCTCTGCCATGGGCCGGGACACCTTTCATTAGACCAGATCACTCAGAGCCCCATCCAACCTGGCACTGAACACTTTCAGGGGTGGGACATCCACAACTTCTCTGGACAATGTGTTCCAGTGTGTCACCATCCTCACATTAAAGGATTTTTTCCTAATATACATTCTAAACTCTTTCAGTTTGAAGCCATTCATCCTTGTTCTGTCACTCCATGCTCTTGTAAATAGTCTCTGTCAGTCTTTCTGGTAGGCTTTCTTCAGGTACTGGAAGGCTGAAATTAGATCATCCCTAAGCCTTCTCTTTTCCAGGCTGAACAAACACAGTTCTCTCAGCCTTTCCTCATAGTAGAGCTGCTCCATCCACCTAATCTGCTTGGTGGACCTCCTTTGGACTTGCTCCAACAGGTTCACGTTCTTCCTGTGCTGGGTTCACCAGAGCCAGATGCAGTAGTCCAGATGGGGTCTCACAAGAGCAGAAGAGAAGGACAGAGTCACCTCCCTTGACCTGCTGGCCATGCTGCTTTTGATGTAGCCCAGGATACAATTGGTTTTCTGGGCTACAAGTGCACATTGCCAGCCGATGTCCACCCTTTCATCCACCAGTACCCTCAAGTCCTTCTGGTCAGGGCTGTTGTTGATGTGTTCATCCTCCAGCCTGTATTGATACAGGTGTTTCCCTGACCCAGGTGCAGCACCTGGCACTTGGCCTTGTTGAACCTCATGAGAGCCCATAGGCCCACTTCTCGAGCCTGTCCAAGTCCCTCTGGATGATATCCTGTCCTCAGGTGTGTCATCCCCACCACTCATCTTGGTGGCACCTGCAAATTTGCTGAGGGTGTACTTGAACCCTTCATCTATGTCATTAATGAAGATAGTAAGTAACAGTGTTCCTGATACAGGCCTCTGAGGGACACCACTTGTCATTGATGGCCGTTGAGACTCTGAGCTGTTGACCACTACCCTGTGGATGTAACCATCCAACCACTTTTGTATCCATCTTACAATCCACTCAACACATCCTTCTCTCTCTGATTTAGGGAGAAGGATGTTGTGATGAACTGTGTCAAAGGCTTCATAGAAGATACAAAGTTATAGGAGTCTGCATTAGATGCGAACTATAAAACTGAGAGTTAGTTTTCCTTTTTCATTTATTTCTACTGACATATATCACTCGTAGTTTATTGTGTAATCGTGACAGTTAATCCTACCTGAAGTCTACTTTAACAAGGAGAAGAACTATGCTATCAGAAATTATTGAGTTACATCATTCAATTATGATAAGCTGTGGAGATAATAATCAGGAATGACTCAGCATTGGCAAGTTTGGATCACTGTTGTAACGGGTCTTCCCGTAGTCCTACTCCCTAAGGGCACCTGCAAGATGTCTGAACCTTTGGTGGAACAAGGTAGGGGAACGAGTATGTGGGGATAGGCAGAGGCATCAAAGTTATGGTAGAATATGTGTGAATCTAGTCACCATGCATATACACATACAAACCAATTTTCCTTTACGTGCAAAAAATAGGCCTGACATCTACATCAAAAATATATGCACAACCTTAGCTAGTACTTTTGATAAGGTATTAAGTCCAGCCAGATGGGAACAGAAGAGAAGGGTTGTACAGCTGTGATCCATTGCCCTGTATTGCCCCCATAGTGATAGAAGAGTTGTGTATCACAGCTTGTAAGAAAACTTACAATGCACAGAGAGTATTTGAACAAAACATCAGCTAAGTCATTCTTTTCAAATGTTATTACTTACAGAAAGTCACCAGTATGATAAGAATTTAAAATCCTATTAGGCAATTGAGATTTTTTTCCTGTAATTTGACATGAAAGTCTTTTTGTTAATGACTTTCAAATTGTATTAGCTGTAAAGAGGGAATGAAGAAATAGGCTCTGGCTGTGAGCCAAGTCTGAGTCGCAGTCCTACCACAATAAATTCCAGGGTAAGTGGCAGAAGCATGCCAATGAGTCAAGAACTCCGATGAGCAGACATGGCACAGACAAGCTGATAAAAAAGTGCAGTGTTAACCTCCTATTTTCTTTATAACAAAATTGCTTGAAATTTGGGGGGCAGAGCACTTGCTCAGAGCTGGATTTCATCCTGTAACCTTGTGTAGACACAAATGCTTCTTTAACAGGTTGGACAATGTCTGTTCCATGTTATTAGGGATCATTCTTATATAAATCCTCTTCGTTTCCCAATTCATGTGCATAATTCCATCTTTCCATTGTAATTTGCTTCAGGCAGCTTACTGTCTAATATTTCTACTTTCTTTGAAGCCTCAAATATTTAGCAGAATCATGTATCTCAACACCTCGTCATCCCTCATTGTGTGTGTGGAAAGAGAATAAAATTTGTTCATTGTCTAAATTAAGCTTCAGAATGATGTATCTTCTTTTTAAGGAGTAAATGGAAAGATAAAATCAAAAGATTATGATTCTAGTTAGTACACCTATCTAGAAAAAGACCTAACTCAAAAAGAAAATCCATATCTAATTAAATTGAAAATTGCAGGGCAAATTATACATGTAGAAAAAAAGAAATGATTAATGTGTATATTTACACATTCAATGCCTAAAGAAAACATCTGGTCTTGGGTGGGTGTTTTCTTGTTGGTTTTTTTTTTTTTTTAATGTGTGCACTGCAGGATTTACTCAGCTCTTCCTCCTGTGACCTACAACAGAAATTCGAAGTTTAAATAATCGCATAATGAATATGTTTATGCAATTCAGTTGTTGTGTCACTAAACCTTAACATAAAATTATACTGCTGAAAGTGAAAAGAGCGCAGAGGAGACAGCAGTCAGCATTTATCTGGTAATCAAGGTACTGTGCTGATAGTGGCATGAATGCATGACATAGGCCAAATATTAAAAAAGTGATTTCTTCTGCTTTGTCTGCTTTCAAAAATGACACATTTAAAACAGCACTGTATAGTGAAGAAATCAAAGAAATGTCCATACATATAATAAAATTTTCTAAATCCTGTTTTTTTAGTGGGATAAAAGGTTATTTCTTAGTTTACTGTAAACCAGACTTGGGATATAAATTTAGCATCTTATCTAAATCAACTTTTAGCCCTGTATTTGGGTATTTTCTGTCAATGTCTGAAAGTACTGACCCAGGCAAAGGTGACTTGCATCCTCTCCGTGGCTTTCCCAGCAGTTATCTTGGTGAACTGCAAATTGTTTACAGTTGCCTCAGTGTCCCCATCTATAAGCTGAGGATAATGGTTCTCATGAGGATATATAACTGAAAAGAACAACTGGAAACCTAATATAGTAATATGCACCTTGGGTGAAAGAGATTAATAGAAATGATAAGGAAGAAAAAGTTGTATTTATACTACCAGGAGAAACCACTAATAGGTTTGGGGTAAATTTTGATTAGTCACTGGGCTTTCTGATTTGATATCAGAAAATTTATCTTAAATAATGTTATTTGAAAACTGACTGATCTAGACTGTTGATTATAGTATATCTTGAAGATAGAAATAGGTTTGTATTTATAAATATGTATAGGCTAAGGGTAGCAAAAATTATCAATAAAAGATAATACTGAGTAGAAGTGTTGAGAAGGAAGAAAAATACATTAAAGAGAGAGCTCATATCTAAAATTAAAAATTAACTTTTTTTTTCAAAGGACTTTAATATATATATTATTATCTGAGATACAGAAATTCAAAGTCTTTGGTAAAAATGTAGATAAATAGATTATTTTTATGCTGCTGAAGTGACTCATCATTTCGACAACCCTTTCAATGTTTTTATGGATTTCCACCTCAAATTGCTCAAGTTCTTTCTTGTAAAAGATATATTCCTTTTATCTACATTATTTTTATCTTTTCACTGAACAGAAAAAAACCTATACCTTATAATCACCTGCAGTACACTGTTTGATGTCATCATTAGACAACTCAAAAAATGTAGAAAGGTATGATTACTACAGTATATGAAAGATTGATGATAGTCATTAAATGTTTTTTACTTATCTAAAGGAAATAAGAAAAAAATTGAATAAATTCCTTTAAAAAAGAAAGCATTACAATCTTGGAGGCTCCAGATTTAGTTAGTTGGTCTGTTATTGCTACATGACAGTTATACTAATTGATTTTACGGTCTTTTCTATTAGGAAGCCACCTGGCAACTACTCTCTCTGTCTCCGTCCTTGAACTCACTGTTTGGTGTTCTGAGTAGCAAATGACACCACATCTTGAGATGCACTTAGCATTAACTAAAAAAGATAACTGTCAGGTAAAGTATAAGATAATACAGATCTGAGGCTCAAACCTGACAGGCTTGCAGATTCAAGTGGAAATTAGGCATCTGGCTCCTCTTGGCATCAGCAGAATATAGACACCTGAATACACTTGAGGACCTGGCTTTGCCATTTTAGGGTACTATTTTCCTGTTTAGGGATGTGATCCCACATGCTATTATGTTATAGAAAGCAACAAAGTGGGAGAAGAATCACAGCTTTAGTTTTCCTTATAGATTTGGATATTTTCACGTGTCTCTTTTAGACAGTTTCGGCATTGATTGCATGGTATATTTGCCTCCATAAAAAATTGTTTTAATAACCCAGAATGCTTTTGATAAAAGTATTTAAAATATATCTCCAGATAGATCATATCTTTCCAATACATTATAATCCTTCCAGGAGACAGCAAGCATGAATGTTAGGGGAAACTTTCAAACACATTATAAAAGATCCCAGTAATGACAGTTCTTTCAAAACATACTTATTCATTAAAATCCTCTGTAGAGTTTGTGGAGAATATTACATTCAGAATCACATTCCCCACCTCAAAAACCCCCAGGCATCATCATGCCAGGAGAGAGTACAACAAAATGGATATTTCCATAAAAATCAAAGCAAACAAATAATCTCCCACAACACGCTGATAAAAAAAAGAATCCTCTTTTACTTCCAAAACTTTTATCAAGGGAAGATATTCACACGGTTATTATCATTTCCTTCTAGAAATATGGATAAAATATTTTTAGAAATTTTATTCACATTGTTATTCTTCCAAGCACAATAGGGAGAAAAAACCCTTCAATTACACACATTAGCAATGTGTGCTATTCACAACATTAGCAAAATTGATATTTATAGCAAATGCATGGGCACAATCTAGATCTGAATATGACATCCTGTCTCAGTATGCCACTTGCTCAAAAATGCTTTTATTGGCAGTTTCACTTGCTTCTGGATTCATCTTTTTCTTTATAATCTCAGAAAAATCCCCACTAAAAAAAAGAACAGTATAAAACCTTCTGAAAAATTAGTAAAATGCTCTGAGATGATCCAACTGCTTTAAAGTTGAAGATATACTAACATTTATATAATCAGCTTTCTGAGGGGGAAACTTCAAAGCTTCCGAGGTACCTGAAAAACAGCACTGCCTGTAGCAGCAGGATGAGGAGAAAGGGAGAGGATTGACAGGAAGAAGGAGAGATGATAGGTGGGAAAAGGAATTACAGGCTTTTGCTACCCCGTGGCTAAACTTAGCAGTATTTACTATTTAAAAAAGAATTAGGAGAAAGAAATTAATGCTGCTGTTTTTATCACTGTCCATAACTATTTAATAAGAATGATGTGCCCTAATCTGTCTGTGGATCTTGGTAAAAAGGGTGCAAGAAAACTTCTTCCACCCCCTGCTCAACTTGCAGTCCTCTTTCAGTACAGCTACAGTCCCCCTGCTCTATATAAAGTAAGAGATTTATCCCACAGAGAGCCCTCTCTCCCATCCCCTGAGAAAAAAGGTAAGAATTTGTCTCCCTTCTCTACAGCACCTGCTACATCTCGGTGCCATGACTGTATTGCCTTGGTGGGTGAAGAAGTGAAAGAAAACATTGCCCGCTGGAGAGGAGCTCCAGAGAGGAAGGATGCCCCAGAGCTCCCTGAGAGGAAGGATGCTCTGCTCTACATCTGGCTGAGGTCTCTGCCTTAGGCATATATTTTCCCTCTGTAAGTGAGCTCACTTTGTGGTGAGGGTTCTTCATTTCCAAGATTTCACACTCAAAGAACAGCAGCTTTGAATAACATGTGCATAAAACCATCTTTTTATACTGCATGAGTTTGCAGCTGGTACTTACACAAAGAAACAGACAGAGAATAACCAGAATACCCTTTGTTGACTTGTACACTGGTATATGTATTCCTTGAGTGGGCAAGGAATTCATAGAACAGCGCTCATTAACAAAGCCTGAGTCATTTTAAAAATGGCAGGATACCCTCTTTTTTCGTTTATATATTTTCCCCCCCCACCTCTCCTGGTAAAACAAGGTCTATGTTTTGGGGAGGCTGAAGATTTCTGAGCCAATTCCTTAGCTGGCCTAATAGAGCCCATTTACATGAAGTCAATGGGGCTAAACCAATTTGCACCAGCTGTGAAGCCATGACTCCATGCTTTTGTATTCACAGGAATGAACGCCTGGTGCAGTTTTGACTGGTGATTGAATAGTGCCAGGTTCTAAAACACTGGGTTCTGACTAATCACAGCAGAGATAATTATTACCCTAGGTTTGATTCAGGCTCTCTTAAATATTTCCAAATTGTAGTTTGGTCAGATCTAGACACTTAAAGATGAGTCTGTATAGATAAGTGCAGGCAAATGCATGTATTTTGCCCAGCACACTGGGAACAACCTTCTATGGTCGTATGTACCATGTCCTGTATCATGTTTGGGCAGCATGGTGGCCTCCCTTACAATAAGGTTGCACAAATCTTCAGCATATCTACTTTGTGCAGGTCAAGCATACAGTAAGGACTGAACAAAGAAACAACTATTTGCATTTGTCCCCAAGTATTTCAGACAAGATTTCAAGAAGACGATTTACAAACATCACCTGGTCCATGGATGCATCTAAAACTCTCACACGTTTGTTGATGAATAAGAAGCACCTATCACATCCTTCATATCTCTTCTGATTGAGGGCGTGCAAACTCTTCCCAGATGGCTCCATCAACAGCATGCTCCTGCCCAATGCTTAGGTCCCTCAAGAAGTGCTAAGCTCTCCAAACAGCTCCCTAAGTCCTATTCCTTAGAAAATGCAAAGCATACTCAAGAGCTTGCTGGTTTGGACATTCCCACAGCACACTGGTGACCCCTGATTATTGAAGCTCTTGTCTGTCTGCTAGGCCTTGCAGCTGCTCTTCAAATGAAGTTGCAAACAAGATGAGTTTATTCCCAGCCTATTTTATTTAAACTGGGTTCACAGGCAACCAGGAGTGCAAGACATGAAATGTTAGGCACAGATTAAGGAATGGAAATGCTGTCTGATTTGATTTTCTTTTGTTATTGTTAATGCAGATATTATTGGAATAGTGAGATCAGTTTTGAAGAGCTGATCAAATGTGCAACAGTCCATTCAATGAAATTGAATGCAATATCCTGGAGTCCAAGAAGACTTGCTCCCTGACTCAGCATCTTCCTTTATTTCTTAATGACATTGAGAATTTTTACAATATTTGGCTTATAAGCCTCTCCAGTCTGGCATGAAGCCGAGCATGCTATTTTCACGCTCCACAGGCTACCTTGTGTTGATGGTGGCGTATTCAAATTGTGAATTTAACAAAATTATTGAAGCACTGGATTAGAAACTTTGTGCTGATCCACATAATGTTTAACAACCATCACCATTTTCAATGACTAACTAACCTGTGGTGATGTTGTCTAGTAGTTGCATGTTAAACCTGCGTGGTGTGGGAAAGATGGGTGAGCACTGGATAAAGAACTCTGAAGTTGCAATTGCTGCTTCTGACGTAAAAATGGCC
>JAWWES010000001.1:57193346-57230279 GCA_035583135.1 Lophotriccus pileatus
GCCTTAAGGGCTAACGAGCTCCATCTGCCCGGGGAGGTCCCTGACCAGGAATCGAACCTGGGCCTCAGCGGTGACAGTGCCGCGTCCTTAACCACTAGACCACCGGGGGCTTCTGAGGTAAGAGGTATGCATTTCTCCATTAGTGAGAATATTTGTCGCAATAAAAAAAAACAAGGAAGGAGAAAGAGGAATGTAAGGTTTAAAAATTCTACAGTTTTATTTGACTTCCAGGAAGAATACAGAGGAGAAATGTAAGGATTAAGGGAAAACTATAAATGAGAATTAATACATAAAGCCAGCTTTGAGGCTTCAAGGCTCTACCAGAATTATCAGGTGTGCTTGCAAAGGGAGTATTAGCATATGCATTGCAAAGCAGTGAAAGTGTATTTGATGACAGTTATGAGCCCATAGGAAATGTACAGAAAAAGATAGGACTTTGGGGGTAAATTCAATTTTAGCACAGAACATCCCCTTCCTTCCATTTCTAATACTGAGTATTTTTTTTAGCTAGTGCATTTTGGTTATGGTTTTCCTGATTCTTCAGTCCGCTTTCAGCGTCTAAAAATTATGATGTCTGTGGGGTTGATATAGCTTGCTTCAGCTGTCAATAGGCTGCTGAAGAATCTGTCAGGGTAAGCACAGCCAGGGTGCATTGTGTTCTGACCACTTTTGCCCTGTCTCTTACATGCTTCTGAGATGCTTTTAAGGCAGGCAGGGAAAAGGGTTGCTGGGAAAATGATGTGATGTGCTGCTGCCGTTGTGCCTCATGTTATGGAGATCACCAAAGGAGGAATCTGTGCATTCTTGCTTAAAGCTATTAGAGACAGTAGGACTTGAGTGCTGAAGGGATTTGGTCATTGGCATCACAATACCTAAAGGTAAATGTGAATACATTTCACATGGAAAGCACTTATGTGAGAACAGTCAGAAAGTCAGACTCAGATAGGCAGCAAAATGTTAATCTATTCCACAGTGAAAAACAAAAGAGCAAAAGTTGAAGTGTCTCTTGCAGCTAAACTGCCCAAACAACTCAGCAGTCTCTTCTGTTGATCATTTGGTCAGTTAGGCACTATCAATCTGTGGTGAGACTTCAAAGCCTAATTCTCTTTGTACATCTAGACTAGACATTATCTTAGGATATGGGTTGTGTAAAACTGGCGGCAAGGTGGAAAGATTAAATGGGACACTACAAGCTCCCTCTCTACCACCTACCTTTATCTCCTTGTATTTCTTCTTTATTTGTATTTTTACCTAGTGTTTGCTCTTGTTCCCTTGTGGTCTTCCCCCTTCCTCTAGCTGCACTTTTCCTTACTTCAGTTGCTCTGCTCTGTATGCACAACTTGGCTGGAAGCAAAACTAATAAGATTTTCAATCTACAAAACCCAGATGTCCCTTTCTGTGCTTCAGAGACTGTCAATCTTGTTCGTCTCAGTTCCTGGTCATTAGCAGAGGGAAAGGAGGAAAGGGAGGAGCAGAATGTCTCCTGCTAGTCCAGGAGTAGAAAATATTCTCTATCAGCACTGCTGGGGTGTGAAGGTAGATGCAGAATAGGGAGGAAAAGAGAAGCAAGGCTCAGTGCACAACACAGGAGTCTGATCTAGTAATGATGTAGAAAATAAAATACAAAATTGTATAAAAGGAAACACACTAAAAAGAGAATAAAGTATACTTGAGGGTAAATAAAAATGATGTGAAGAACATTGTGTTGGGAGTTGGAAGAGATGCAGAACCTTATGGCAAGAACAAGACCTATACAGTGATGTCAGTTAGTTCTGTGGGTAGGTGTGTCATTCACGGGGCTGCAGTCCTGGGGCCCACACAGGGAAAGGAAATGCCTGCAGTTCTGCTGGCATTACTAAGAAACATTGCTGAAACAGACATTGAACTCTTCTTTCCTCTTGTCATCTTGCCAAAAGTCTAGAAAACTCTGCTAAATACACAATCAAGGGGTCTTATTCTTTGTTTCTTTTACCTTGTGATTTGTGTTTGGTTATCGGCATCAAATATAAAAATAAGTCCTGTGAAACAGCAAAAGTTGGTATTTACACATTATCCTTTTTATCTGCAGGAAGTTAGGCTGCAGTGTGTTGATGCTGACTGGCTGTCAGGTGCACACTAAACCAGCCTCTCACTCCCTCAGCAGGACAGGGGGAGAAATTAAGATGAAAACTTGTGGATCAAGATAAAGGCAGTTTAATGAAATAAAGAAAAGGTCAGATGTGGTAGAAAAGCTAAAAAAAAAAACCAAAAAACAAAACACACACACAAAAAACCAGAAGACTTATTATCTACATCTCATCAGCAGGAGATGTCCAGTCAGTTCATGGGAAGGAGGGCCTTGGTATACGTAGAGGTTGCTCTGTAAAACAAATGCCTTAATAACAAATGCCTCATCCCCATCCTTTTCATAGCTTTTCTTGCTGAGCATGACATCATATGGTGCGGAATATCCCTTTGGGCTCAGATTGGGTTAACTGCGTCAGCTATTCACACTCCCAGCCCCTTGCACATCCCCAATCTCCTGGCCTTTGACGTTGCATTTGGCGATACTGCCTTGATGTTGTGCAGTCACTGCTCATCAGCCAACAGATTGGTGTGTCATCAACAACTCTCTAGCTACAAATATAAAGCACAGCACTTTCATGGGTTGTTATGAGGAAAGATAACTCCATTCCATCCAGTACTGCACCATTTTCCTAGGAATTTTTTTTCCTGGGGTCCGATCTGAACGTCCTGAGGCACAGCTTGTGGTCATTGCCCTTTACTGTACATCTGTCTTCAATAAAAATTGTTTGGCAGGTACCTCATCTCAAAATGTCAATTACCTTAAATAAATTCTGAGTCTATGATGCTTAACTTCTGCTGCACTAGTGCTCTACAGGTAGTGATAGATGATGGCTTCATGATGAGTTAGAACCCTGTGTAGTTTCATCTCCTTATTTAGAGCGAAGTACTTTTTACTTAACTTTATACAGTCTAGCTGTCAAACATCATATGTAGTTTCCCTTGTAACTGATGAAGAGTAAAGCCCACCTATCTTACTTTGCACCTAAAATTAGGTGGTGTGTCACTTATTTTTAGGGTCAGTTGCAAAAATACAATGTGCTAGTTCAGCTGAATAAAATCAGGTCTTTGTTGTAAATTATTTCAAAACTGATTGAGGCTAAACTCACAGATAGAAAGGTAGACATACAAAATTACCATCTTAATGATTTAGAAAACTGAAGTATATTCATATTATCTATTCTTTTGGCTCAGTACAAAATGACTTATATTATTTATCTTACTGAAGGTTAAGCTCTGGGCAACTGGGAAACAGTAAAATCTTTCTACAAATTAAATACACAAAATATGACTAATGCTTACTTGCTCTATAACTTCTACTGATGTCGATGTGTAAATAGGATCCATCCTACATTTACGTGTGTGTCTCTGTTTTATCTACTGAAATCCGTACCACAACATTAAAAAGCACTACATTTCTCTGCTTCTATGGATAATTGATACTAAATCTGCAAATCTGAAAGTTTTCAAAGCAATATAAGTTTTTTGTTAATTCAGTATGCATTTAAAAGGTACAACTAAGCTTTCACTTGTTTCATTCTGTATTAAATTACCCTGTCATATTTCTAACTCATTGTAATTCAAGATGTGATCACTGAGAAATATCTTCATCTCTTCCTGGAAAAAATGTCTACTTAAAATAGACTACATCCTTTACAGATTTTGTCGTTATTATTTTGCTCACTTTTATTGTTACACATAAATATTGATTTTTGCTGTGCTAAAATCTTCAAAGAAGTATTTGATATTTCCTCCAAAAATATCATAGAATACAAAACAAATCTCTGAAATTGAGATTTGAGAAGGAATTTATGTAAAATAAGGTGTACATTTATGAAATGGTATTTGTATAGAATGACATACAGTCAAGAATTTTGCTGGAACCAGTAGACTGGAAAACATTCTGAAGGATAAAAAAAGCCCCAAATATGTATGTGGTTCAGTAAAGATTTATTAAGTCAATGTGGGAATGTCTTAGGTGAGAGAGGTTCCATATTTTAGAACATTTAATAACTCGTTCAGAATGAATGTGGAATATAATACAGAGCAGCAATATGAACATGAATTATTCTAACCAAAATTTCTCAGCTACCTATCAGTTTCTAATGGTTTAATAATTATTTAGTTACAGAAAATTGATTATCTTCCAAAGGAAAGACAGGAATTGTCAGATTCATCTCACCTAATGTTGGGTGACTATAATGTAGAGTGTTATATCTGAGCTGTGTTGCATTGTCCAGTCATAGAAGAAAAACGAGTACTAAGAGGTCACAGTTTTATACAATGGATCTACCGTAGATGAGCTGGGAGATTTTTATTTTTTTCTAGCAGAGAATGACAGCAAATACTGAAAATACAAAAAGGTTTTGTGAAATAGATGATATGTTTATCAAGTGAATGCAAACTTTAAAACAACTATATAATCCAAAGAGATAAAGTAAGACATGTTGAATGGATACCTAGAATCAAATATATACAACAAGATGATGTTTGATTAGTACATCATTTGTCCATTTAAAAGTTTTATGTCACACATTCAACAGCTCCTTTCAGTGTTTTAGTCTTTCTTTTGGTTACAGGAAATTTTGGCACTTACCTAGGGATCTTTAGTGTTCCCTCTGCTAGACTGAACACTCAAATGGATTTGCTTGTTTTGTTGTGGAGTTTATAGTAGTTGTTGGTTTTATTTTTTTGTTTGTTTGGGTTTTTTTGGGTGGGGGATTGTTTGTTTGTTTTTATTTTTCCCTATCTGTTTTGGTCTGTGCCATGTTGCTGTTGGCCTAGGCAAGTGGCCCAATTGGAGCAATTTTAGAAGTTCTCATCCTCAGTATTGAAAGTGTCCCAGTGCAGAGAGAACCAGCAAATGGAAACAGCTGATGTGGCCTGGTATGTATATTCACTTCCTCTCAAACAAGTCCATGTTCATAACATCTCTGGAAATCTCTTCATTTGCATTCTCTTGTTGATAACAAAGAGTCAACAAGAATCCGAAAGGTGTCTTTAAGGAAAGAAGAAAAACTTTTCTTCCTCTTGCTTAAATGTTACGTTTTTTTTTTCAAACTGGGTAGCTAGCAGTAGTGAGCAGATTCTGAGCAGAAGAGGATAATCTAATTAACGTGACAGGCTAGGAATTTTTCAGTTAACTGTTCTTATTTGAAAAATATTGCTTCACTGAAGTAAAACAGACTATTTGGTTGAAAAATTTCCTTTCAAATCCATTTTGAAAAAAACCTCCAAACTTTAGAATGCGGGAAAGAGATTTTAAAGTGAGTAACAGTGTATTTGGTTTTAGACCAAATATTTTTTAAGTTAAAAAGAGTTGATAACAGTTGAAAGAAAATTAAAATATTTAAAAATAAAGAAGGAAATATTTGTTATAATGTGCATGCATATATATTAGATAAGTTTCCAAAAGTAATGAGAAACAAAATTTTACCTTTTAATTAAAAAATTATCTCATATATTTTTATAAACCTAGAAAAAAGAATTCCTGAACACACATAAGTCTTAAATCTTCTTATTATTTCTTTTATTTAGCCTGTATGTATAATTTTTTAAAATATGTAGTAAAAGAAAATGCACATAGTCAGTTAAATCAATGTTTGCTTTACAGTAGTGAAGTCTCTAGATCACCTGCTTTTGAAGAAGGGAAAAATATTCATTTAAAATTGTTCTGTATTATTGAACAGACTTGCTTTGCAGTGCAGTTATTTTCTTCAAGGACAGATTGAGTTTTAAGTCCCTGTTAGATTTCTGCTGGTGTTTGCCTGATTGTCATTTGCCTTGATGCAGAGTCATTGCTACTTGGGTGTAAAACACTGTCATTCTGAGGTAGTTGAGATTTATCCTACTTTGCACATATATACATCACTATACATAGAGCAAAACACTGCATTATTAGGCCAGCAGTTTTATAGATATCATTAGAGGAGTACTAGGCTTATTTTTCACTGTGGTTTTTTACTGATAAAATACATGTTACATTTTTTTAAAAGAGGTTAAATATCTTTTTTCACTGTGTGAAAAAAATCCCCAGCCCCTAAGATGCTCAGCAACAGAAACACAGACAGCATTAGGTTACTGTCTTCTAAATTCTTACAGATACAGTTTACAGGCATCACACTAAATTATTTTCATATCCCTCAGTAGCATGCTTTTCCTGTAGGTGTTCGGCATTCTCCTACTTAATCATTGCAGTGTGGGAGGGAATAAACCCAAATGAAGGAAGAAAACATTCCCTTTGATCAGAGCCTTTTTCACATTTTTTTTCTAGTTTAGCCTTTAAAGGCTCAGCTTAGTTATCTAAAGATAGAAATCTTTTAATGTTTGAAATGCCAGAGATCATATGAGGTATCCTCATAATATTATAAAATAAAATAGAGAACTATACTTTACTGGAAGAGCAGCTGAAGGACAGGTAGGACAGCTTAGGTCATCTCAAATGTGCCTGTGTGTATATATATATATACACATACATATACTGATGTTTATGCAGCTCAAGACCACTACAAGAGTTTCAGAAGTGCACAGAAAAAGTAGTAGTATTGGTTGTTATCCTAAGGGAAATGTTTCCTTAGAATAACCCTGAGTCTCTGAAGCTAGATCAAAGACTTCATTCAATACAGATCTCATATCAGTCTGTCAAGAGGTAAAAACATTAACCTAAAGTGCCTTTTTGTGTTTTGTTTCATAACTGGAACAGACTTTAAGGATGCACACAATTACTACAACTAAGTTGACAATCAGCCTTGATAACTCCAGAAAGTGACCAAATTCTGGTAAAACTCTGCTGTCCTGTTTTAAAGCATGCAGAACACCAGCAGCTGTGCTGAATCACAGCTCATGTAAAGTTGCCACTAGGGAGTGAAGCAGAATTAATGGCAAAGTCTTGGGGCAGGATATGACCAAATCTAAATCAATTTTTTTCTGTGTGTCCTGCAGCTAGCACTGTAGCTTGCAATCAAGACAGATCCCTCTCCCTGGTATACTGAATGTGTTTCTCCAGATTATAAGTCATTTCTAAATAAAGCTGAGGCTGTCTCTGAGTCAGGACTGTAGACCAAGATGTAGTTTTCTTCCTCAAGCTTAACTGTATTATTTGGGAGAGGGGTAGCTGGAAAGCAGCCCTGCAGACACAGATCTGGGGGTGCTGGTACACAGGAGGCTCAGTGTGAGCCAGCCCTGTCAGCCAAGAGGGCAAAACACATCCTGGGGTGCACCAAATACATCATGACCAGCCAGAGAGAAGAGGTGGCTATCCTGCTGTATTCAGCACTGGTGAGGCCTCATTGTGAATGCTGTGGGCAGTTCTGGGCCCCACAATTTAAGAAGGATGTGAATGTCCTCTAATGAGTCTGGAGGAGGGCAACAGAGCTGCTGAAAGGGCTAGAAGGAATGTCCTGTGACGAGCAGCTTTGGGCTTGTTTGATTTGAAGAAAAGGAGACCTCATTGCTCTCTACAGCTTCCTAAGGAGTGGAAATGGAGATGGAGGTGTGAGCTCTTCTCCATGGGATCCAGTGATAGGACAGAAGGGAATGTTTCAAAGCCGTGTCAGGAGAGGTTTAGAATTAACATTATGAAGCACTTCTTTACCAAGAATGTGAACAAACACTGAACAAGTTTCTTAGAGAGGTGGTCAATACCTCAAGTCAGTCAGTGTTTAGGAGGCTTTTGGACGATGTCCTTGATAATATGCTTTAACTTTTGGTCAGTTTTGAAGTGATCAGATGGTTGGACTAGGTGGTCATTTTAGGCCCCTTCCAACTGAAATATTCTATTCTACTCCTATTCTATTCTATTCTATTCTATTCTATTCTATTCTATTCTATTCTATTCTATTCTATTCTATTCCATCAGAAAAAATTAAACTAAGTCCTCATGACAATTTTCTTATATGTATTCCTAAAGTCTGCAGTCAGCTGGTATCCTTTTTTCTCTTCCAGGGGTGTCCCCCTGGAAAATTGGCAGTCCAAACAGACACTTCAGTATCTAAAGCAAACGTAATTAATGTTACAAATTCTTGTAAGATTTGAAGATTGTAAGATTTAAATTATCATAAGATTTTGCAGACCAGAGAAAGTTTGACTAAGCATCCAAACCTCCCAAGATTCTCTAGCTACTGATGTTAATGCATGTACCTTGAAAAGACAGAACTGTGTTTTACAAAGGGACTTCTGTCTTCAAACAAAATTAGACTACGTGCCTAAGGCTTTGGGCACTGTTCTGCTTTCAAAAAATCAGTAGGCCAGAAAAATACCTTTGATGATGGTGTCACTTCAAACCATTTTGACAACATTTTCAGCAATCTTAAGGTTTTCTCATCTGTCTATCATGTTTCTATGATCGTTAATGGGTCCTCTTCTCTCCTTGCCTCACCTCGCCTCGCCTCACCTCACCTCCCCTCCTGTGCCCTGCCCCTCCCTCCCTCCCTGATGGGGTTTTTTTTCAGTTCCAAGTGTCCAAAAAAATGTGACAACTGTGCTACAGTACATGATACTGAAGATATGCATTGTATGCCCAGAAGAGGCTTATGGATTTATGTGTATGCATCCAAAGGCATACTTCTACAACCTGTGTGCATGGCTATATAGGGCACAGAAAGACAAACATGATGTTCATACTGCATATGGGGAGTAAAGCTTTCCCAAAAGCATGTCTCTCTGTTCACTTCAGAGAGAGCTTCTGGTCAAGCAAAAGACTTTGGGAGAAGCAGTGGAACTAACATGGACTGAGACTAGGGGGAAGTCAGTCCCAGCTGTTCAAGCAGTTGTTCAAGCAGCACTGCTCTCTTCTGCTGTTTCCAATGAGTCTCTACTCCCCAGATTCCCTAAGCAGTATTCTGACTTTTCTCCAGCAGCAGAGCTTTATATAGCTCTTTGATTAAATTAGAGAAAAAACACACCTGCCAGGATAAATAAACAAAGCCCAAGGAAACAAACCACCCTTTCCCATTGGCCCCTGTGTCCTTCTCTCCTGTGTTCTACTCCAATTTTTACCTGAAAACATTGATTTTGCTAAATTTTTTTTTCTTTCTCCATTGGGAAAATTGAAATTAAATGTTTTGTGCCAGCTTGACATTCATTTGTGTTTGCTAAGCTCCCTTGGAACCTCATGAGAGATGTAGCTTTGTGCACTTTATACCCCCTTCCTCTCTGTGGGCTGAACTTCCAGTCTGAACTGCATCTTCTGTAAGGAGAAACCCAACACCTTTCCTCCCAATCTGTGTGTGCGTCTGTATCTTTCCAGAGAGATCTCATTTCTCCTTTTCTCCTGAACTTCTTTTTTTATACTGGGAAAACTTTTATTTTTTAATTTTCTACTTCTGTCTAATGTCTCTGAGCTTTGCTCCCATCAAATCCATAAGACCTTTACCTACACCAGATGTATCCTTTGGATACTTCGTTACGAGCTGGTAATGAGGACATGTTTTGCTCGATAGATCTCTTTATATGTCCAATATATTTTTTACGTTACCACAAAAGGTTTCGGTGCATCAAAAAAGGTTTGAAAGAACATTGGATCACTTTTTGCAGCTATCTTAAGATTCAGAACTTCTGCAGTTGCCTGGGATTAAAAAAAAAATAGATTTCTTTTTTTTACAGAAGCCCTGTATATTGATCACGTCTTGGAGTGGCATCCTTGGTGGCAGAACTTATGCACAAAAACTTGGATAAACCTATTGCTAAACGTGGTGTCAAGAGGATATTTTTTCCCAGATTGGACTTACAGGGATTGCTTTTTCTCTCCTTCTGCCATATATGCATGGCATAGTTCGCTTTCTATTGTCATCTGTGAGACTCTTTTATGAAAAAATTTGAATTCATATCCTGTCATAAGGTAAAAAAAAATTGGGAATTCCTTGTCCTCTGACTCTGTGTGTCTTCGG
The DNA here is from genome assembly GCA_035583135.1 of Lophotriccus pileatus. Taxonomy (NCBI): domain Eukaryota; kingdom Metazoa; phylum Chordata; class Aves; order Passeriformes; family Tyrannidae; genus Lophotriccus; species Lophotriccus pileatus. Next base: position 57,203,297 of record JAWWES010000001.1, read on the forward strand.
TGAAGGTACTGCACATTTTATGTTTTGTGTACTTTCTTTTTAGCCTGTGTAGAAGGGTTAGAAACTTCTGGAAAGGAGGTAGGGAGGTAGGGAGGGAGAAAAAAGACTTTTTGTAATCACATGACTATTAGCACTTTAATAATAGCAATGTGATGGTTTAACTGTGGCTGGACATCAGATGCTCACCAAAGCTATTCTATCACTCTGCTCCAACACTGGACCAGGGGAGAAAAAATGTAATGAAAGGCTCATGAGTCAAGATAAGAACAGGGAGAGATCACTCACCAATTGCAGTCATGGGCAGAACACATTGGACTTGGGGAAATCAGTTTCTTTTATTACTAATCAAATCAGACTAGGGTAATGAGAAAACAAAAACTAAATTTTAATGCACCTTCCTCCTGCCTCTTCCTTCATCCTGAACTCAACTTTGAGTAAAGTTTTCTTTGCCTCCTCCTCCTGCAGTGGTGCAAGTGGACAGGGAATGACTGCAGGTGGACAGACTGCCTCACCATGGTCTTCATGGGTTGCTGGGTAATCTGCTCAGGCATTTGGATCATCTCCTCTCTCTCTTCCTTCAGTGTCCTCAGTGTCTTCAGGGCTGTTTCTCTCACATATTCTCACTCCTCTCTCCATACGTTGTGCATTTCCCCAACCTCCAACTGCCTTCTTAACTGTGTTACCTGAGAGGTGCTGCTACCATCACTGATGGACTCAGCCTTGGCCAGCAGCAGACCCATCTTCAGCCAGCTGGCGCTGGCTCTGTTGGACACACAGAATCACAGAATCACAGAATATGCTGAGCTGGAAAGGACCCACAAGGATCATCAAGTCCAAATCTTGGCCCTGCACAGAACCATCCCCAAGAGTCACACCATGTACCTGAGAGTATCTTCCAGACGCTTCTTGAACTCTGTCAGGCTTGGTACTGTGACCACTTCCCTGGGGAGCCTGTTCCAGTGCCCAAACACTCTCTGGGTGAAGAACCTTTGTCTAATATCTAACCTAAACCTTCTCTGACATAACTTTAGGCCATTCCCTTGGGTTCTGTCACTGGTCACCACAGAGAAGAGATCAGTGCCTGCCCCTCCTCTTCCCCTCACTAGGAAGTTGTAACTGTAATGAGATCTCCCCTTAATCTCCTCTTCTCCAGACTGAACAGACCAAATGACCTCAGCCACTCCTCATATGTCTTCCCGTCAAGACCTTTCACTGTCTTCATTGCTCTCCTTTGGACATTCTCTAACAGCTTAATATCTTTTATATTGTGGTTCCCAAAACTGCTCACAATATTCAAGGTGAGGCTGCTGCAGTGCAGAACAGAGTGGGACAATCCCCTCCCTCGACCAGCTGGCGATGCTTTGCCTGATGCCCCCCAGGACAGGGGGCTGCCAGGGCACTGCTAACTCACATTCAACTTGCCATTGACCAGGACCCCCAGGTCCCTTTCCATGGCACTGCTTTCCATCACCTCATTCCTCAGTAGGTACAAATATCCAGAGTTGCTCCATCGCCAGTGCAGAATCTAGAACTTTCTTTTGTTGAACTTCATATGGTCAGTGCTTGCCCAGTTCTCTAATTTGTCAAGGTCTCTCTGCAGGGCCTCCCTGCCTTCAAGGAAGTCAGTGGCTTCTCCCAGTTTTATATCACCTGCAAACTTGCTTAGTATTCCTTTCCAGTCCTGCATCCAACTCATTTATGAAGATGTTGAAGAGCACAGGGACTAAGATGGAGGACTGCCTCTATGACTGGAATAGTATAGGAAAGCAGGCTATATGGGGTTATAGCTTTCCCCCATGCACAACTGGTCATTGAGAGAACAGTAAAAGGTAAGTAGAGTGGAACAACAAAGCTCAGAGGGTGTTATCGTCTAGGAGGAATTATTATATGCCAGCAAATACTGAGAACAGTTGGTTGAAAAGATATTTTTATCAGCAACAGGCAAAGAGAATTGATTTTTAACTACCATTCAAGACTCAGAGAATACAGACAAAAATACCGCTACAGATCAGAGAAATCAGTACATCCTAGTGATCCATTCACCAACAAAGTTACTCCTATTCATTCAGATGAAATAATAAAAGAAATAATGATGATGATAATAATAATAATAATAATAATAAATATTGTGACATCATGGAAGAGAGGGATGTGTGAAAAAGTAAAGAGATTGTGTTAATGACAGACTATGAAAGCATAAGGACAAAGAACAATACTTAAGCAAAGACAAAGAATATAAAATTTTCTGACTGAACCTTATGAAGAAATCAAAGCTGAGTTTACCAAAGAAAAATGCCAGATGTAATTTGGAAAGGAGTGCAGGGTAAATCCAGGTTAAAACTCACTCTTTAGATGTTATTCAGTTTAGTGAATACACTTAAATAAATGTTCTGCTCCCCAGATATTTCTGAGATTAATAAGAGAGCCAGAAAAATTTCAGCATTTGTAATGGATGATGTTTTAATTTGGCTTAGAGAATTTAAATTATGCAATAAGAGATTTTGGCAAGATTTTCAGAGAGGAAGAAGTACACAGAAGACTTAGATTAATCTAACAAATGTTCTATGCATTAGACAGGGAGGGACTAATGCTTCACTGTTTTGTGCCCTCACTGTAACTTTGAGAAACTGCAAAGAGAACTCTGCTTTAACAGCATCCATGGTGCACAGTTCTAAATAAGTATGTCAAATATGAGATAGCAGAAAGCTATGCTGAGCGCGAATCATTAACCACAGATCCAGAAGAAACTGAGCTATTCTCTCACTTGAAGCTCTTTGCACTGTTCTGCTAGTACAAAGGCCATTACAGGCATTTTAAATATAATGTAGGTTTTTGAGTAACAGTAAAAAAGTCCTTTAAATTTCACCTTTTGGAGGGAAAAAATCAATCTTTTTCTTTTTGAAATATGTTTTATTTGTGTGGTAAACTGGAATGGAAAAGTCTGGAATTCATCATTAAAATCTATTTAAAACTGTGTGAATTCTAGAGAGAAAATTGACAGAATAGTCTTTTCACAATGGGCTACAGAGAAATTATTTAAATAACTGCATGAGATGAGACAGCTCTATCTGTAAAAAACAATTTATTTTAAGTAAAGTATCAGAACAAATCTGATATTGCCATTTCAGCATCAAATGGCTTCTCTCCAGCTATTTACAGTGTAATTGCCGTCTCAGTGGCCAATTTCAGTGAAGTTCTGAAATATTTTTCTTTCATGCTCTATCAAAGAATTGCATGGGTTTTAAAAAACTTCAAACACAGCTGCATTTAGGGCAGTACGGGATGGGAGGAAAACAACCAGCACCGTTGCCCAAGGGCATAGGCTGTAGGAGGCTATGTTGGAAAAAGTACAATCATTCCAGTCTTGAATGGAAGGAGAAAGAGATCTTTCCTATTGTGTCTTCCCAGGTCTCCCTAAATCATCACTATCCACAAATCTCCCTTGGCTCTGGAAACCTGTGGAGAAATGTGTGATAAAGATATTTGTATATGAAAAGTGTTTAAAAAGGCAGACTTCCTATTTTCTTAGGTTGCAAAATTTAATTTAAATAAGGACCAAGTTAACTAATTGGTATGTATGGAAAACAATAGTTATCCACAATTCGGTACCATAAATATTTCCAATTAACATTTTAGCATGAAGCATATGTTTAAGAACTTAGGTTCAATTCAAGCAGAACACCATTTGGGATTTAACTGATAGGTATTCTGCAAAACTCTACAGCATGTTTAGCGAACAGCAGCAAAAAATGTGTGACCAATTTAATCAGCATGTGCATTGGGAGTGGCTATAAATATGTTTCTAATGAATACCCAACTACCCTTGTGAAATCAACATTTATATGCTGTTTTTTCGCTCCCTCCTCCACCTGCCTTCTGAACCTTTCAGGCTGTGGGTATTCACTGGTGAAAACAAAAACAAAGAAACAAAAGAAAAATGTACATGTAAGGGCAAGAGAGGAGTTCTTGCAGTTGAGCAGCCTGATAGAAAGGAAGGCAGGTTACCTCCTCATCACCTTCAACTGGATTAACGTGCACACACTCATGCACACAAACACACTTGTAAACAGATGTGTGTGGAGTAGCGCCAAAGCTTCTTTTGCCGTGGGAGTTTAGAAAATCTTTGTTCTAACCTGGTAAGGATGGAACAGGCATCAGGGAAGTGCTTCACAGGCTCTGTTCCTCTAAGACAAATAGGATCAGAAGATAGCTGTGATCCTAGTGGGAATGAGGAAGGGATTTTAGTCACCACTCAATGCTAGATCTTTTCAGAGGAGGACAGCTGTTTGTGGACTGATTTCCTACTTTTTTTGCAAAAAATTTGTCCTGGATCTATTACCAAAATGCCAACAGTCTTTCATCCACTGTGGCACGTTACTATAGTCTTGCTAATAGAGTAGTATTCCTTTTACTCAGAATATCTGAGGTCTTCTGTCTTAGAAGGTCTTCTGCCTTAGAGATGCCACAGCAGAAGTTGGTGGTGCTGGAGTGCTTTCTAGCACTTGTAAAACAGCGTAACAGGTGCTATGTAGCTGCATGCCAGAGTAGGTAAAAGAGAGGACTAAGTAGCTGTTGAGAAGTGAGACTGTGCTTTTCATATTTACTGACATTAAGTAAAATGTTCTTGTTTGGGAGAAGAATTTAATCAATCAAGAAATGATTTTAAGCACCGTTAAAGTCGCTTGTTGTCTCAATTCTATATGCTAATGGAATGATTCATGTGGCTTCAGTACTGCAGGTTGCAATCAGTCTTTCCAGTAACTAAACACAATCCTTTTAACTAGCATCCTGTAAAATACACATTAAGAAGCTGCAAGCCTACTTCATTAATCTTTTCATTAATCTGCCATTCACCCATGAGACAAGAGGAGTACGAGGCATCTGTGGGCCATTTTATGCGGTTTTTACCCCTTAAGTTTCTAGAACACATAACAGTAATAGTTTGGAGTGCATTGTTGAAAATATGTTTGACAGCATTTCTATCTTCATCTGATCAAAAAAAAAAAAAAGCCAATAAAAGTTCTGTTCTGGGGATTGGTTCATATCTAAATTTTTTTCTAAAGTATTTGAACAATTTCCTTTTAGGAGATATGGGTTGACAGCTTGTATGACAAGTTTTAACCCAATGGGATTTTAAAAAGATGATAAATTAATCCTGAAAATCCAGGTTTATAACAGAAAGCCTTATAGGCTCTTACCTGTATTGCTAGTGAGAGGTGTTAGAATACTAACAGTTTTTTTAAAAGCCTTTAAAATGTTTTCTTTTCAAAATTCAAACTTTGAAATAGTTTAGTTGTAACCAAATGCCAAAGCTATAGCACTGGAAAGGAGAAAAAATCCTCAATTATATTTTTATTTTATTCATCAGAGACATTTTCAAACCATTTTGTTAAAAAAAATGCATAAAAAAATAATCCTTTACTTTCTGTTCAGCATTCCAACTAAAGATCTTGGGATTCTTTGCTGACATGAATGAACTTAGGCTCTCAGCCAGTATGTGGAACATATAATTGCTCTCATTTACAGCTGGATAAACTGAGTCACATGGTGAAAGTGACTAAAGTATTGCAGTCCTTCTTCATTCAACTTCCACAGTAATTACTTATTCATTCCCCAGAATTCACATGAAAATTATTTATATTCCTGTTCATGTAGGAGATTAATTAATTGACTACATTTATCTGGAAGATTTGGTTTCCATTCCATGTTTCAGGAGAGACGCAGGAATATACCATCCATAATAGATACTGGGTAGCATTAAAGGTCTTAACTAAACAGAGATGTCAACCAACAAAAATTCAAAGGTTGAGGTTTGTTCCACCTCTCTTGTGAGCCATCCAAACTAGGAGCTTAAGTGCCCTGCACTTCTGTAGACAGCAGGGGAAGATGACAATTCAAGTCCCAAATTAAGATTTTCATCTACAAAGTGAATGTCTAAAAGAAAAAGATTCTTTTTCTCCCTACTGATTAGTTGAGGTTGCACCTCAATGCATGAAAGTGCAATGGTTTTCAGTGTAACGCTTTCGTTTTCTTTTTATTTTTTCTTTTTTATTTTTTTTGTGGTTAGAATACTAGGATGTTTTTCCTCCCTATAAGTTATGCAGAGAATTCCAAGCATCTCACTGATGGCTTTAGAAGTCTTTCCATAGCCCTTGTTTCTAAGTGGTGTAATACTTTTGTTCAGAGAGCAAGCTAAAATCATATACATTTGAGTAGCAATATGAAGGCTAGGATGAGATGGGATAGAACAGGATAGGAGAGGATGGGATATACTAGGACAAAAGGGAGAGCTCACATTATTTATTCATTGTTTTGTCTTGTTTCTAAAATACATTCAGTGTCTCTGTGGTAGCTTTTGAACATCACATTTACTTCCTACTCGTACTAGTGATACTGAATAGGAGTCTACTGCGTAGTCTCCTTTTAAACCCTTTCTACCTATTATATAATTTCAAAATGGCCCCAAAAACTTTATCTTTACTACTAAATCAAAGTGAGCTCACTTACTCAAACCTTTTTCCCTGTCTCAAAACACTGGAGCTCTCTTAAGTAGCTGCAAAGGATTGAACTTGCTTAAATAACTGGAATCAAGCAGAAAAAGGAGAAAGCCAATCTCCCTACACATCTCCGTGGGTACAAATATAGTTAACAGCATAATCCTGGTGCATTCTCACTGTCCAGAAAGGTAGCACTGCTAGATTTATTCCATTTATACACTGCAGAGCTGTGTCCATATTAAGTGGGTATTTGATTGTATTCAGCAATTCCTGTTTGATCATTAATGGCTGTGAATCCATTTGTGGCAGCACATAAAATTCTCCCTCGCTACCAGCATCACACTGGGCGATTATGTTCCTTCAGTGCTCCCCTGTGTTGACATTCAGGTGCATATTGTCATTTACAATGCACTCAGGCATTCAGTGGATCATATGATGATCTGAATCTCATGACTTACAGTCCATGTGTCAGTTGCTCCAGTCAACTGGGATTTTTTTAAGCAGAATGTCAGCCAGTGAGGGATGTCAGAGTCTTTGAAAGACTATGTCACCGTTCCAGCCACATTAAACCATGTTTTCAGAGTTTCTGTGGCTCCTCTGCTGTCACCAGTCAGTGTCTACCTGTCTAGTAGCTTAGAACTTGAGGAAAGGCAAGACAAGAGCACAAAGAAAGGCATTTCTAAAGACTATGGGACTAACATAATTACACATGGGTTTTCAAAGGGGACAATTTTCCATTTTCAGGTCTTGTCTTACTATTGTATGAGGATTTTTCCTTTCCTAAAACATTACAGGGAAACAAAATATGTTCAGAAACATAAATATATACATCAAGTACTCATTTCCAAAACCACCTGGGAAAACAGCTTCAGTAATTTCCCATTAATGCACTTCTAAATATTGACAAACTTATATTTGTGACTTTTCCACCAGAAATATCATTATATTACTCAGCACCACTTTTGCAATTGTAAAATGCTGCTCTTGCATCCCCTTTTTTCCAGTGATTGTTTCATGCTGTCCAGAAAGTCTTCAAGCTGTTTTAAATTGATTTCCAAATGCAACTGATTGCTTACACTAGCTCTTCATACTCTATGTTATGCTCAAATATTGGTTAATGGACAAAGATGAAGCATACTGTATAAATATATGTATGAAATCGAAAATTTATTGTTAACATAAATGATATTTTAACACTGCAGTTTAAGAAGCATATTTAATCTTGGTGTAATTTTACAGAAGAAGAGAGAAGAAATAATAATGCACCTATAATACTAGCATGGAAAAATAAATCTCAATAATATTAATAATGCAGTTAAAATTGTAACACACATTTCTTAATTTCTGTCCCTTTTTCTGGTGTTGTGCCTACCCTTTCACTGCTTTTTTAGATCTTATACTACTGACTACTTAAAGTAGTTTCTTAAAATAGCTTTGGACTAGTAGAGAACGGAGCACCACAGTTGTCAGCCTGTCCTTTTTCTGGCAGAAATATAACGTTGGTGGCTTCTTCATTCTAGAATCCACTTGGATTTATTTTTATATGTTTGCTACCATTCTTTAACACCTTTACTCTGTCTTCATTCATCAGCACGTCTATGTTATATCTAAACTTACTGTATATGGTGGCTTTTATGTATTAGTTGCTATTTTTTGTTTTCTTTATTACTCCTAAACCAGTTTTACCCAGATCCACATCTATGTTGCTGTAACTGACCATGGATGAGTTGTTAACAGCCATGAGATGCTTAGAACTATGGGTTTGTCGGTGCCAGCCTTTTCTCCATTCCTTGTCTCATGCCAGTACACCTCTGCAATGGTCCTCCTTTGCTATCCTACCGGCACCGTATTTCTCTACATCATTGTCTTAGAGTAAAAAATCTCCCCTTCCAAATAGAGTAACTTCTCACTACTGCTATCTATACTACAAAAAAGATAAGGAAAAGTGAAACAAATTAGCCATAGACATCTGGGCAGTTAGAGAAAATGCCATCATGATTAACCAGGAGAAACAATGCTACAGCAGGTCAAGAAAAGCTCAAGCAGAGCAGGTTTGGCAAAGCCATACTTCTGCAAACCATGCAGGCTCAGTGCAAAACATATTCTCTGTTACTAGCAATGACAATGCCACGGTGCAGGGGACATGAATTGCATGTGACATATATTGCGGGGTAGCAAGAGGAAGTCAGGCATTGTTTTAGGCAGACAAGCTGGGGGGTGCAGCAACATCAAACAGGGTTAATTTTTCACCTGTTTCAGTTTCCCCAGTGTGATGTTGCTGAGGAGACTGATGGGTAATTTGCAGCTGATTCCAATTAGTACAAGAATCACAAAATACCAAGCGCAAACATTTTACAATTTTACACTACGAAAGAGTGTAATGAAAGCCTTTGTGAAACAAACCCAGAGGCAATGATGTAAATGATTCTAAAATATTTTTATTTCTTTTCTGAATGAAAAGTCTGGCACATTGCACCAGATCTAACTAAAGAAGCCTCAGTTGTGGTCATTTTATACAGCATAATGATATCGTTATTTCAGAGCAGCAGAGCCCATCTGGTGGCATTTCAACTACGGAGGAGCTGTCTTTTTAAAAACAAAATTAAAAAAGACTTCTTTTTGCATTAATTATGAGAGTGGTGTCAGCTCTTTTGGTCTTTTTTGGTTTTCTCTTTTTTGTTTCTCTCTTTTGCTTTTTCTGTTTTTTTGCCATTCTGTTTTTCTTTTCCGAGCGCCACAACAGATACAATAAATAATAAAATAACCTGTGGATTGGAAGATGGCCTTGTGCATCCACATTTTCTGATGAAAAATTTGTAGCATTTTCTATTTCTGCTTAACACATTCATTCTGATCCCTGATGGGATTCTACATAGCATAAAAACATCCATCTTAAATAAGGTGTTTATGGAAATTCCCCATATCTTCTATTTAGTTGTTGTTAGGTTTTATCAGTTGTGACTGAGCTCCCTAAGGATGTAAACATATGACCTGAATTAATTTAATGCATAAAAATGAATATTTGTTACTTAAGACCCTCTCCATCTCTGAATAAACCTGTTACTGATAAAGGTGACATGAATTGAGAATACCTTTTTCTCAACATTAAGAGCAAGGTGCTACATAACATTTAAATACTGTTGTCACAGCCTCATTCTGTGGGGTTTTTTTCTTTTGTTTTCTTTTTTTCCCCCCCTTTTTTTTTTTTTTCTTTTCATGCTAGTTAAAATGCAAAATATTAGGAAACTGCAAAATAGAATATTGGTCTTAAGCCTAGCAGAAGTGAACTGCCGAATCGGAGTCTGAAATGACAAGCACATCAGTCACTGACACAAACCAGCTGCCAGGCCTCTTTATATGCAAGTCATTCAGTGAGATATCAAAACGTGGAAAATATAATACTGCTACCAATATTTCTTGTTGAATTAATGCCCAGGTGAGTTCTTCTGAAATGCTGCAGTTGTATCTTAGAAAAAACAAGAAGCAGTAAAGCATCATACTTATTAGGACCTAATTTGCCACAGCAGCAGTCAAGTGCTTCAGCCTCTCCCAGTGGCAACAGCGAGGGAGGACTGGGAATAGGGAAACTTAGATTAAATTCATAGTGCAGTGCACATTTAGAATTCAATATTGACAGCTCTAATTACACACACCTTTCCATCACATGTTCATCAACTAAGAGGAAAATACTAGAAGCAGCAGTATCAACTTCTCATGGAAATAAATAAATAAGTGCAGAGCCAGGAACTCCAGAGTTTCTGACCCTCCTCCTTTCTTTCTGGTAAAGCCCCACATTTCCACCCACCCCCCCCCCCCACTTTTTTCTTTTTTGTTTTATTTTTCAGATTGGAAGAAATGAATTATAATTTAAAAAAGCTGTCTGGATATTAATCCTTCATTCAAAGTATAATCTTAAAATGCCACAGTCAGTGTGTAGGGTGCAATATACTCTTAGGATATTTGCCTTTCAGCAACTTTTTAAAAACAAGGAATCTCAGCAACTCTTCAGGCTTCTTCCAAAGTAGATGAAGGGAAATAAGCATCCTGAGAAGGCAAGTATTTTAGAACAGTTTGAACTGTTTCATGGAAATTAATTCTCTTTGTTGGCAAAAGAGAGAATTGTATAGTCAAATGCTGGTCGAGGTGAATCCTGCTTGTTCAGAATATACCACTAAGAACACAAGAAGTCCATCACTCAGCACAAGATCAAAGACCTACCTCCATGACGTTAGACATACTTATGTTCTTTGTGCAACTGTATGTGTCAGCCATAGTCCAAATGCAGCATTTTGAGCATTGGAGCAGATGCTACTGTCAGTTAATTTTATAGATGATTTCCACCAGCATAGAAGCTGATTGAAGTAATTCATCTGCATATACCAGGTCAAGTAAGTGGACAACTTGGTTGAGTTACAATTCACAGGTTACATGCAATGAGAAATGGGGTTTTATTGTAAAAGATACTGTTCTCAGTAAGAACAGCTTACCCATTGTTCCAACAAACAGTTTTTTTAAGTTATTATGTAGGCCATTCTAAACCTCACTAGTGTGGGCACTAGTTTGGACTTTTCCTCTTTGACTCTAGTTCTGTATATTTAGCTTAGTAAAATTCGTTGGATTTTGAACGCTTACAAAGTATGGCTATATCTTTTCTTTGAGCCTCATGTCTCCAGGGAGATTAAAGAGGTATTTTGAGCTAGGCTATAAATTAACTACTGCAAAATCGGTTTGGTTCTAGCATCAGTTTGAGAGTGTGTAATTCACGTGAGCTATAGGGTTGGAGCCAGTCCTTACGTAATAAATTGTCTGTGGAATGTATCAGGAATTTCAAGGAAAGGGTCACTGGTGCATCCTATTCATGATCATGTGAGACCATTCATGAGGAGCTGAAATAGGATGGACACATGCCCAGCTTAGGATGAGTTAGGGCAAGTCAGTAAAGAATTCTTTGTCTGATTTTCCACTTTGTAACTATTTATTGAAAATTTCATAAAATACAGAGGCATGGTAAAACTGCCATGGATGGACTGTCCAGTCTATCACATTTCAAATAATTTGGCCACATGTTCATAATCCAGTATTTCTTTTTAGAAAGTATTGTTTGAAAGGTGTGCTTTTGTGTATATTTTTAAAAACTTTTCAAAGTGTGCATTTACTAGAATAGAAAATGCAGAACAGAACTGCAAGTTTGTGCAAGGCAGTTAATTTAATAGTTTTCTTCTAATATTTACAGGGGGTTATAGTGGAACACAAGCATCTTGCATATGTTCATGGAAACCATGATGCATTTTCCTTGTTCATTTTACAATATTACTTCTCCAGTGAAAAAGTGTGAAAGATTTGTTTAGCAACACTCATAACACAAATGTCTCAAAAGGGAAAATATGAATCAATCCTCATTGACATGCAAATCTGTATTTTATCTATGGATGTGGCATGAAATGTATTTGACATTTTGCTTTTCATAGAAGAAGTAGACTGTAGAACTTTGCAAGCTAGCAGAAGTTTCTACCTTCAAAAATGTCCAAGACTTTGCTATATCTTCAGTAAGAATAATCCTTTTATAGGTATTATGAATATTTTTATATGCATATGATTCAGCTCCTAACAGTTAGTTGCAGGATTCCGTTGTTACCACAAAGACTGTTGTAAAGATTGCTACAGTCTTTGCTGTATCTCTTACTGCAAATTTCTTTTTGTCCTCGATCCCGACATTACTCATTTTTCTCAATATGTGCATTAAGATTCTGACATGCCAAAGACTATTCTGTTAAAACACTCTGATTCTTGGACAAAGGACGTTATTTTTTATTCAAAAATTGAGCATCATGCATTTAGCAGGGCACCATATTTAATTTATCTGACAGTCTTTCTGTTACCTAACAGGCACAATGTACTAGACAAAGAGTATTCAAACAATTTTAAAGTTAGGTTGCCTGGATTTGCACCTCTGCCTTAGGGTATTTTTTTCAGTTTTGTTTTGTGTTTGTTTGTTTTAATGTGTGTGTGGGGGGGTTATTTTGTTTTGGTTTTTGTTTAGGTTTTTGTTTGGGAGTTGGGTGTTTATTTTTTTTGTTTGGTTTGGTTTGGTTTTGGTTTCTTTTGAACAATGATGTATATCTGGTAGATAAGAAGTTCTCATATTTTTTGACCATTTACAGATGCTGTGGAAATGCTGCACCTTCTCTAGGAACAGGTTGTTAACGGAATTATTTCCTTAGTCTTCTATATAGGTGCATGTATGGCTAGTCTACAGTGCTGCTTGCTTTCAGAAAAAAAAAATGATAAAGTCTTTAATCAGTAAATTTCCCATAGCACTGAAATACCAGTTAACATTTTTTCAGATGAAAGATTAGACATCATTTTTTTCTTCAAAAGGAGTAAGTGTAGCAGGTCTGAAAACCCATCTGATTTCTTTAGCCCATATGTAATATTAAAATTCTCTAAATATTATACAAAAAACCTAACTCTGTTTCTCATTTCATGTCCATTTGTGCCTAAGAGGAATATGAGTAATTGTCAGCCTGGTTTAAGTGAACATGATGACTGCGTTATATGGAGCTGTTCTCCAGATGGATGCTTCTATCTCCAAAGTAAACAGCATGTTCATAATCCAGTATTTCTTTTTAGAAAGTATTGTTTGAAAGGTATGCTTTTGTGTATATTTTTAAAAACTTTTCAAAGTGTGCATTTACTAGAATAGAAAATGCAGAACAGAACTGCAAGTTTGTGCAAGGCAGTTAATTTAATAGTTTTCTTCTAATATTTACAGGGGGTTATTCATATGTAATTTGACTTTTAAAGAAGTTAGCTTAAGTGTGGGCAAGTCCTAGATTCAAAGCTGCAGCAGATATTTATTTATGCCCAGGTTAGATTTTGTTTCAAATCTTCATATGGTTTGTATGTGCTCTTACAGTTACATCAGTACTGCTTCTAAAAGGCATTTCTCCTTTTAAATATGCAAAATTTATCAGTGATCAGTAAACATCTGTTACCAGGTATGTTGTAGAATATTTTCTCTTCATCAGGCTAGGAGGATTGCATTTAATCTGTTCCAACAGCTCAAAAGATTAAAGATATAAGTACCTCAGGGAAAGTTAGTTTTCTTGCTTATAAATTTTTTCATCATGTAAAATAGTTCCTCAGTAGATCAAATTTTCAAATTTCTACATTGATATATTATTATGTTGATGAATTCCACCTGAAAATTCCTCTAATCTTTCAGTAAGAGTGGAGTGATGCTTTTACTCCCTGTACAAGAAAGTAGATGAGGTGAGAAAGAGTACTATTGATTCCTGTATTAGCAGTACCTGATGGAGTGTGTTTTCCTCATCACAAGATGCCCCTATCATCATGACAGCACTGTCAAAACTGTTAACACTGTATTAGAACTGTGTGTCTGGGATAAATACACAAACAGGTCTAAAAATATATATTTCAAAAAGCTCTCCGTGAAGTAGAAGACCTGACGAAGAATGGATAAATCAACTCGCACTGGTTGTTCTAGTGATAAGCCCAGCAGTAAATGCTATTTAAATAAATTACTTAAATAGGTTTATAGTTGTTTAACTGTGAACCTGTTCCCTAAAATCACAGCATTTCAAATTTTGAAGTGAACCATATGTTGACAAATGCTGAGATATTTAGACTCTTTGCAGCGTAACAAATACACCAGCTGTATCTACTTGTATTTCGCTCCAGTGAGGAACTTAGATGTCCCAATTCAACCAAGTATTTAATCACAGTCTTATGTCTTCTTTAAGCATTTTGCTGAATTTAAGTACTGAATTCAAAAGCTAAGTTCCCACTGCCATGTGCAGTCCCCTGAGACCCTGATGAAGTTAGAGGACTGCTGTTGGGCTGAAGATTTCACAGAAGTGGACTGTAACATTGCTTCCTCAATCTCTGAAAACACTGCTGTTACAAATTGTTGTAGTTTAACCCCAACCAGCAACTCAGCATCACACAGCCACTCTCTCACTCCCCAACACTAGGATGAGAGAGAAAACCGGAAAAGTGAGAAAATGCATGGGTTAAGATAAAGACAGTTTAATAAATAAAATAAAAGCCACACACATAAGTGAAGTAAAACAATTAATTCATTCACCACTTCTCATGGCCAGGCAGGTTCTCAGCCATCCCTAGGAAAGCAGGGCTCCATCACATGTTAACAGTGACTTGGGAAGACAAATATCATCACTCCAAAGTTCTCCCCCTTTCTTCTTCCCCCAGCTTTATGCTGAGCCTGATGCCATATGTTACGGTATATTCCTTTGGCCAGTTGGAGGCAGCTGTCCCTTTTGTGTCCCCTTCCAACTCCTTGTACAATCCCAGCTTGCTTGCTGGTCTGTGGGGTGAGAGGGAGAAAAGGCCTTGACTCAGTACATGCAGTACTCAATGAGAATGAAAATATCGCTGTTTTCATCACAAATTTAAAACACAGCCCCTACTGTGAAGAAAATCAACTTTATCCCAGTCACAACCAGCACACAAACCCTTATAGATATGAGATGTTCCACTGCTAGATGCCAGGCTTATCTCTTTTGTCTAGCACGTTTGATCTCTGTATAGAATCCAGTATCAATCCATTTGCACGAAAGTGATTACTTCTGAAAATTCCTGTAAATGTGTTTTTAGTTCAATTTCTCTGATCTACCAAATGCGTGAGCTTGTTTTTACATTATTTCAGACACTGTGAGGTTACTGCCTTCAACTTCATATATAATTCCCTTACAGTTTAAGAGTGTATGTGCATTGGTCCACAAATACAACTCATTTATGATTGCTTTCCTTATAGTCAAATTTAAAGTCAAATTTCTTTCAGTTACTCCAACAGCATCCTCCACTTTCCTTGGGGTTAAATACATATGTGTATTTTGATGGAATATACTTACCTTCACTAATGACATGGGAAAATTTCTTTTCTTAGGTTTGTAATGATTCACTCTGGTTTCATCCATACTGTCTTTCTAATGCATAACAGACAGCTAACCTAATCTCTGTGCTGGGAGGTATTGGCTGAATCATGTCGTAACATTTTGCTGGCTATAGGTCTTTACAGAACTTACCCATTTTACTTTCCAAGGGAACTAGCTGATTCACCTGTATGCAAAAATCCAGAAAATAATTTCCAACATGGGGAACAAACAGACTATGAATGAATAAAAAAGGTAGACCGTACGCTTTTCAGGAAAGTTGTACTTTTGAGCACTTCAGAATTCCAATTCCAACATTTTTATGTTTTTTTTTATCTAAGTCTCTTAGCAAGTAAGTGTGTTAAGGTTGCGTGACTCTGTCTACCCCCCTTGGGGCATTAAAATACCTAATATTCCCAGGGCACATCCATTAGGAAAGGCTTTGCATCAAACTCAGTTGGAGTATAACAAAGTATGTGTATTCCTTTACAAGGTAAGTAATGGCAAGGAAATAATTTGACATTTGAAAAACCCAAATAAAACCTCAATTCCTTTTAATAGGTAATTATATAAGCAAAACAGAGTAAATTTAGTATAAAACAGATTGAGACTCCCTTCTCTCAGACTGTCCAATAACTTGGGATCTGATGAGACTAAAATATTAGGGTTTGATCCTCATAAGATAATTTATAGATGTGGTTTTTAAGTGTTCTCAACTCAAATTTTCACATCATTTTTCTAGTCAGTAAAGTGAGATAAACTAGAGGAAAGGGTATCAATATCTGTCTTGTCTTTCAAGACAAAGTGATTTTGTGTCTTATTTGCCTAATTTAAATGTAAGGTTCATATCAGAGCAGGATGAACAGAGATAAGCAGTTCTCTCTGAGTTAAGACACTACCTATCTTCAAATACCAGAAGTTAAGACCTGGACCCTGAGAATTCTGGAGTGTATAACTTAACGTCTACTTGCTCGTCATCAAAACTTTTACAGGTTTCATATATAGATTACAAATTTGTTATCTGAAAGTTGGATATTACCACCTGTTTCTTTTGGCATTTAACTAAGCTAACATGTTCACTAAGACTGTTATAATGGGAATAATTAAATTAAAATCTTCTTTTTGAGACCACTGTCTTAATAATTTTGTAGATTTTTTTTCCTACTTTGTGTGCTTCTGTCTTTGTAATAGAGTTAGCAAATGCAACTATGGCAGCTACAATTTCAAGGGTTATTTCTGTTCTGGTGCTTTTGCTGTAAGTGTTCTTCAAAGAAAACAGTAGGTTGTTGATCATATGTTTCTGCATGCACAAAGCACATGAACAGTAACAAAAACTCTGTGGTCTGTATTACAAAAGTGAAGATTGTTTCTCTGGTTTGTAAAAAAGTAATCACATCTGCACATTTTTGGCAGGGATCTTACACATGCTAACTAAAGTTCATTTTGAAAACATCAACTTAAGGTAACAGTCACAGCTGAAAATTGCATCCTTATTCAATTTTAATTGTTTTAAGACCAGAAATAGATCGGTCTCTTTCATTCACCTTTACTAAAATTCCAACTCTATAGATCTATGCAGATAAAAAAAAGAAAAAATATTTCCTTTGTGTCTGCAAGTAAATATAACAATTTATTACACATATACCTATGTTCATGCAACATAGTCTTATCTGACTTAGTTTCAACCTAATTTGCTTTCTCCTTCATTCTGAAAATGTCATAACCTTCTTTTATTAGCACACCATGAGCCCTTTTCCTCTGGTGCATGTTCTTTTCTTGAGGTCGTGACAGGTCATACATTTCCCTCAGAAGATATGGCTATCAAAGCACCAATCATCTAACAGATACATGTTGTAACTATGGAACCATTCAAGTGTGTCACTGTCATAATCCATTGATGAAGGTCACCAGAACCATGACTTGCCTTGTATCAAGATCGGAGTCCCTGAGTACTCCATTAGCAGTCATGTAGTTTGGCTTTCATGGTCCATGGTACTACACCTAATAGCAATAATTAACTATACTGTCAGAAATTCCCTTTGCATGCTTTTACTTTGAATGTTCAGGTTGAGTAGTACCAATATATTTTTGTGTTGGCGTTTAACAATAAAAGTAGTTTGCCTGAAATAAGCAGTATAAGATTTTTTAGCTTCTCACTAAAGGTCATTTTGACCAATTATATTACAAAGGAAAGGTGAAAAAGAATGAAGTAATGCTTATTGTAAATCCTAATTGTGGTTCATCATAAACTATATTGCATCTGTGAATGTCATTTTGCTTCCTTAGTTATAAGAATGAGTTTATATATTGAATCATGTTATTTCTCTATAACATATCCAGGCACAAATGGGAAGAAAGGTAGAGTGTCATAGAAGCATAGAATCATAGAAAGGCTTGGATTGAAAGTGACATTGAAGATAATATAGTTCCAACCCCCCTGCCATAGACAGGCATATGCCACCCACTAGATCAGGTTGCCCTATTCAATCTGGCCTTGAACACTTCAAGGAATGAGGCATCCACAGTTTTTCTGGGCAATCTATTCCAGTGCCTCACTACCCTCTGAATGAAGAATTTCTTTCAATTATCTAATCTAAATCTCTCCTCTTTTAGTTTAAAACAGTTCTGGCTTAACCTATGACTATCAGTCCATGTAAAAAAAGTCACTCTCACTCTTTACTTTTAGCCCCTTTTTTACAGGAAGGCCACAAGAGGGTCTTCACACAACCTTCTCTTCTCCAGGATGAACAACCCCAAATCTGTCAGCCTGTCCTCATAGGAGAGTTGCTCCAGCCCTCTGAATCTCTTCTTGGCCCTCCTCTGGACCCACTCCAACAGGTCCACATCGTCCTTATGCTGAGGACCCCAGACCTGGACATAGTACTCCAGATGTGGTCTTAGGAGGGCAGTGTAGAGATTTAAGTATATATTGAGGCTATTATGTATCAGTAAGGTGATTTTTTTCCTTCTTACTTTATTTTAATAATTACAGATTTCAAGTTGCAATCTTCCTGAACTCTAGCTCACTAAAAAAAGATTTCAACTTGAATTCCTGCAAAAACTGAAATACTAGTAGAAAAAAACACTCAAAAAAAAAAAAGTTGGCTTTGTTGAAAATAAGTTCTTTACAATGTTCTTGCAAACTATCTAGTTTGATCAGATTTTGTGTGAAGAAGTCTAGAAGAAAAAAACAAATGAAATAAGGAATTTTATGCACAATTAATTGGATGTTTTAGAGTAGAAATAGCCTTTAGGCAGAAAAAGAAATATTCTGAATCAGATGTAAAAATAGTATCTTGTAAACTTTTCACCCTTTAAAGAATTGATGACAGTTTTCCAAATAGTTTAAAAGATACTTTTGCTACCTTTGCATATTTCACTGAAAATCTACCTAATTTCTGCCTAATAGGGTCTGTTTGCTTTACTGTTTGGAAGTGTTTTTGTTCTTTGCTTGGACAATTATATTTCTCTTCAAGAGATGAAAGGTAAAACACTGTAACAGGAGTAGTGCACCTGTTGGTGCATTGGTGTTGAACAGTTCCCACAAGCTGAGTGGAAAGAACAAGATAATGAACTTTTTGTCAGAGTAGAATATGAAAACTGAAGAAAGTCCACAGTGCAAAATTACATGAAAAGTGGAAGAGGGGGAGATGATTTTTAGATATAACACTGATGTGTAGCCCCTTAATGGTGAAGATGAACATTCTGACCAGCATAGGTGCTCATCTGAAAATTAAAACTTTTCCTGGGCTTATTTTATTAGACAAGCTTGTATTTCCAGTAAGTATTTTAGTAGCACAAAACCAGGGAAAAATGACACTCTTCAGTATGTCTTAGGAGAACAACTTGCAGACATAAAGTGTTCTAGGTAATAAATATGTCAGTCACATTTAGATTGCAAATGGATCTTGCTCATATTTTGCTATTCTTCTCTTTTTCTTAACGAGGTCTGAGTTCTAAATCACTGTGAACTATATGTTGTGTTTGATTTGGGAATATGTGTATACACTCCACAATGAGCATAGTCTCTTTCTAAGATTATTTCTATGACATACAGGTTCTGGGTTTCAAACTGTAGTCTTTAACAGCATGATACTCTCATATGTCAGCTTGGCCAAGTTAGTGTAATTTTACTGTATTGTACTCCAACAGAAGAATTTAGAAATTTTTACTCCAACCTGAGGAAATCACAACTTTTATGATGGCTTTTTGACTGATTTTAACTCGTAATTCATATCTTTAAGGTCTTCCTCAACTGTGCAAATTGTGAATTTGCCTGATGAGAAATTAAAATCTAGCATCAGCTATAATCACTTGAAGCTGCGGTTGTAAGAAAAAAAAAATCAAAAATATATACTCACATTCCCCCAGAACATTCCCTAAACAACCTGTGAAAAAAAGGAAAAGTTGAATCACAGGATGTTCCTATTTCTGTGAATGCCAGTCACCAATTTTCATGGGGTTTTTTTTCCATTTTTCTCTGCCACACCCTTCAAAACATTACACTATAATACCATCTGCAGAGCCACAAGGGATTTTAAGGATTGCCTGTTTCTTGTGTCATTGTCCCTAAAATGAAGAATGAGAAATAAAACCTGTTTCTGACAAAAAGTAGTCTTGATGCCTTGTGTCATTTTTAGATATTATAATATATTAATATTAATGCATTATTGGAATATAAAACATTAAATAAATCACTTTCCCATATGGGAAGAACATAACTGAAAAACATTCAGAATAAAAATGAAGAACAAGAAAATTCAGGCTTAACTTTTTTTTTTTTAATTCCACAAGGAAACACTATATTAACCTTATTTTAAAGAAAAGTTTTGTGAAGATCACTCTAATTTTCCAGATGGATTCTTGTTTCCCTTTTTCATGCTGTACAAAGTAGTCAGTATTCACTTTTCATTTTAAAAGAATTTCAGTAAAGTGATACCTACACAGCAGACCTTCAGAGCACATTCTAGTTGCCAGGTCTCTGTGCCTGTGCGGAGAATCTCCTTAATCCACAGGTGGATGGTGCAAATGCATGCTCATCACCCCTTTGTGCTGTGGTTTCAACACAAAGAAATAATTTGCACAGGGTTACGCTAGAAGTGTGATGCACAGTGGCCATGTCTACATCAGTGATTAAAACAGAATTAGAAACCACACCATTTGGTTTAGGATTGTTGGCATCCATGCTATTTAAATCTGCTTCCTTTGTTAGCAGATGCATCTTGGAGAGACATTTTTTAAAAAAACAGTGAGCAATCCAACAGTTCAGTGGCTTGGATGAGCAAGGATCTATGTCTCAGGTTCCCTCCCTGGTCTGTTTTTATTTATCAGTACATGTGTAAACACTCTGTCTGCTCTGGATGCTCAGTGATCCCGCGATGGGTTCAGGCTTCAGCAGGCTTCAGCAAATACAGCCAAAACTGAATATGTGGCCATACAGAGGGAGGAATAACACTCTGGTTCAAAGCTCTGAGTGTAAACAACAGAAATATAGCTGGTTTCAACCTCAGCATGTGCAAAAATAACGCACAGTTTCTGTATTTTGTATTGCATTCACATCTGGAAGTCCTGGCTTTGAGTTAGCCTGAATGAGGAGCCACTGGCCTGTAGCCTGAGTGCTGTGGGTAGGGGCAGAGTGATGGGTATAAGGGGAGAAAAAGATATCTGAGATGAGAGCTTCAGCTCTTAAGGTATTCTTATTCTCACTTATCTTTAGGCACACTTGCATCTGAACTGTCTAGAACCCTAAATCATTATCTCTGATGAAATCAGACTGAAGTTGAACTACTGCATCTGTTTAAAATACACTGAAGTTTCAAAAACTTCACAAAATTCAACTGAAAATGTTCATCTTCTCTCTGGGTAGCTACATGGCTTGTTGAGTTAATTTTTTTTTAAAGTTTTGATGAGTCTCAATATTGTGTTTGCAAGCCTGAGCTATCAAATCTTTCTGTCTGACCTGGTTCTATGTAATTGGGGGTGTGATAGGAAGATGTTTTGGGAAATTGCAGCTTTGCTCAGCTTACAGGCGTATCCCAGTCAGATTTTGTTCAACACCTCAGAGTTTTGCCTAGGTCTTGTTCCACTTGCTTCAGTGCTTGTGACTGCTTAAAAAACAAAAATGGTAAGGCAAGGTCTCTGAAAAAGGGAGCCAAGCCATCCATTCTTGGGCCAGTAGTGATGTATGATGCAAAGATGGCACCAGCATGCTCCTTGCCATTGCTCCTTTGCCCTGAGCAAAATTAGAGCATCTTGTGAATGGAGGGAAAAGCTGCTCCAAATTATGTGTTAAATTATGCTCTAAATTACACACATTTGTTAGATGTTGCTGGAGGCCTGTTCCGCCTCTTCTTCCAAGATGCTGTCTTAGCACAGGTCAGTCAGACCTGAAGTCTGTTTCTGTAAACTGAGCTCACCTCAGTATAACTCTCTGAGTACTGAGTCAACTAAATAGTTATTTTCCTTACAATGCAAGTGCTCTCCTGTGTTTCTGTGTGTGGTGTTTTGCGGTTTGGGGGTTTTTTAGCTTTGTTTTGGGGTTTTGGCCCCTTTTGTTTGTTTGTTTCTTTTAAAATAAATATAGTTGATAACATTTACTTATTTTGTGGTTCGAGGTCATAGGTGTTTTCCTAGCTTAATCCCTTCAATTTTATTTTGAGCAATAGAGCAATACTATGAGATCTGAACTCTCTATAACTCCACGTAGTTAATTTTATGAGGCATTTAAAAGATGTAGTTACACTGCATGTAATCCCTAAACATGTGTGTCAGCTGTGGTTTTCAGTACTTCTGTGTAAAACATTTCTGGGCTTAAATTTAGTCATGACTTCCTGTAATAAAACATTTTGAATTTACAGATGAGGTAAAGCCAGAATTTTTAGATCATAGGTTATGCAGGGGTAATTACTTTCTTAAGAGTCTCTCCCTTAGCAGTCAGTGGGATTTCTCCAGGCTAGGATATCTGTTATCAACCTGACTCATTGCTGCAGTGGGTCCTTGCAGCCATTCATTAGCTCTAGACTGGCTAATGAAGTCAATATTATCTTTGTGCTTTGAAACAAGGACTCTTTGTTTGTAAGCAGTTACAAGTAAAAGGCACAGAAACACCTTAGAAGTCAGTATCATACTGAAGAAGAGTTTTTTCTTCCCCTACAGTTCTGAAAGATAATGTACTATTCTTAAATATCTTCAAAGAATGCTAGACATTGTTTGAACAATTTTTTTTTTATTATTGAGCTTTCAAATTAAAATGTTTTCTCTGAGAGACAAATATAATCTCCTTTGTGATTTAAGGTACTGGACGATATGGTTAGGCCAAATAACAGCTGTGATTTCTTTAGGGAGAGTTTAATCAGTTTGTTGTGACATGGTACCAGGAACTCAATTGTGATTGATCACCATTGCTCAAAAACTGGCCAGAAATGAGTCTGAACAAATCATTTAAACACTGCCTCAGAGCTGCAGAATCTCAGACAATGAGAGGCCTCTTGAAGCTGGCAGAAATATCAGCATGCTTCAGGAATGGAAGGGTTTCCAGCGGCTCCATAAATACCACCTTGGTGATGGTATTTTATTCCCAGAATGGCCAGGGGAACTTCTGTTATCCCATTACTTAGTGCATTGATTGTCAAGATTGGATAAAGGGTAAAATAGATCATTTTCTGAAGCCACCTTACTGTTAGTAGTTTAGTGTCAGTGAATTTTCAGGAAATATTAAAAATATTCTTTTTATGAAAAATAAATTTTCTGTGGTTCTGCTGATCTATATCAGTTGCTTTTGTTTCCCCTTCATAGATTCAGGTAATCTAAGAGACCGTTATATACAACTAACATGTATCCTGACCATAAAATTTCATCAGTGATGTTTTTATTAAATCAGTATGTCATGACTGATCTAGAGAACACCCTTTAAAACAACATTGAATCCAAGGTATCAAGCCATCAAGCAAATCAAAGGACCACCAAATTCCAAAGTAAATTCTTTTAGTGGCTAATTGTCTTTGTATTGGTTACATAGCGATTTCCACTTTCAGTCTCTAGATCTAGTTATACTTCTACATCATTCTTTTACTGACAGAAATCTTCTTTGATGTAACCAACAAGTGACAGGACAAGAGGAGGCAGCCTCAAGTTATGCCAGGGGAGATTTAACTTAGATATTAGGAAAAATTTCTTTATTGAAAGGGTTATCAAGCACTGGAACAAGCTGCTCAGGGAAGTGGTTGAGTCACCATCCCTGGAGCTATTTAAAAGACATGCATGTGGCCCTTGGACACAGGATTTAACAGTAGATTTGGCATTGCTATGTTAAAGTTGAACTTGCTGATCTTAAAGGATCGTTTACAACCTAAATGATTCTATGATTCTATCCCTAATTTCAAAGATCCATGAAGGATTTTTCTCTGGTTGCTATCACATATTAATCTCTGTGTCATCATAACTTAACCAGTATTGTTACCACTACTGTAAAGTAGTTTGCTCTGGGCTCCTTCGTTTAAATGATCCACAATCGTTATACTGTAAAATACCCTAATATGGACAGAATCGTAACATCAGTGTTTGCCCTATGCCTCTCAGAATCTACTGGTGTCCCAATAGGTTGTCAGCACTTACTACAGTAATGTCACCATTCTGCCAGCAGTGATCAAATCTGGCTTTTTGTCTTTTTTTTAGATAATTTACCTGAATCAAACTGCTTTAATAACTCATTAAAAAGTATTTTCCTGACCTCATACATTTTTCTAAGCCCTAATTTCCACATTCAACTTTTTTTTTTATGGTCACTAGAATCATATAATATTCTAGTAATAGCTTTACTAGTGCTGTACATCAGCTTTCTTCTACTTAGAATTTCTTTGCTTATGCATCCAAGTATCACAGCTGCTTATCCAGATGTCATCTTAAAGTAAGAGCTCACCACTGTGAGCTATTTAGTTTCCCAATTACCTGTTTTGCAAGTAGTTTGTGTCTAAAGTATTATCCTTTATGCTGTATATTTTGTCTTAAAATAGTAAAATGGGAAAACATGGAGAGAGAAGGGGTGAGAAAAAAATCTCTGAAAAGAATAAATAGTGAAAAATTTTAAGGACCAAGTTAAAAAAAAAAATAAAAAGAGGGGAAGAATCTGAGAATAACTTTCCTATGTAAGAGATAAACTTTCATGGTCACCATGGCACTCATATACTTAAATAGAAGAATATGAGGCCTGGAGATTAGAGAAATAGGAATCGAATACAAAAGTTTGTCAGTAGATAGGTAGGAAGTTGTTCGATGTGGTGCTGAAGGAGACTATAACTCTTTAGAAAGGAAAATTACACTGTTATAAGAAGAAGGGTACAAAGTCTGGTGAGAAGTAACCAAAGAAACTGTGAGAGAAGACTGAAGACTAACAGGAGAGGAGAGATCTGAAAACCATAAAACAAAAAGAAACGAAATCTGGGTGAAAGCCTGAAAGAAAAGCTGAAGAACCTTTAAATTTTTTTATCTGGTGCTAGGCAACAAAGTAGTTGTATTGCTCAAAAATAGAAACTCCAGGTAAAGAAGCCATACAATACAGAATTCCAACAATTTGGTTAAAAAAAGGTACCCAACCTAGCAGATAGAGA
This sequence comes from Lophotriccus pileatus, assembly GCA_035583135.1. NCBI lineage: Eukaryota > Metazoa > Chordata > Aves > Passeriformes > Tyrannidae > Lophotriccus > Lophotriccus pileatus. Next base: position 57,228,314 of record JAWWES010000001.1, read on the forward strand.
CAATCTTCAGGATACGTTCATTGCTGAAAAAGGCAAAAAATAGGAAATACCACAGTGAAGTATTCAATACATCTTCACCAATCTGTTTTATAATTGACTATAGAAATTGCAAAATGCCAATCATTTGGTTCCCAGAAGACACCATGTCTCGTATGCTTTTGAGCTCATTCAACTCTGTTATGCAATATCTAGTCTCTGTAAGAAATTAACTCTTTATTACCCAAAGGTTAACTTCACCTGTGTGTTAAGATTATTTTAATACATGAGCCAGAACACATTATTTATATCTCCTATGAGCAATGTTAAAAAAAAAAAGGTCTTATATATGCATATTGTGACTTAGAATATATCCAAAATTAGCTGGACTGAGGGCATGAAAGTACCAGCATAATTTATAATTTTCATAGTGATATTGAGCTTTCCTGTAGGTCATTCCTGCACCAAGCATTACAGCATTTTCCCACAGCATAGTTAAATTCATCTTTGCAGTCAGGATGAAGTGATTTCTAAGGAGCTTAGCTTTTAAGTGCTACCTTTTAAGACTTGAGAAGATACTTTTTGAAGTGACTTAAACATTTCTTAAAGAAATCAGTTAAATCACAGTTGCTGTCTTTCTTCTACTGTGTAATCATTCAACCACTTTCATCCTTGTCACAAGGGATGAAGTATATGTAACACACAGACCTAACCATCAGTATCCACTGGAAGTCCATGTTGTCCAAGAGAAGATCTTCAAGGCTTCACATTCAAAATACTACTAGGGACCCTCATCTGGACAAATGGTTTGAAGCTGCTTAAATAGCCAGTGATGTCTGGAGAGCTGAAGATCTGACCAAGTCTATTCTGAGGCCAAATAAGTAGCTAAGCAGTCTAAATTAACAGCAATTACTAGACCTCCACTCTTTGCAGTAGATGTTTAAATGCTATAGCTGATCGGTAAACATAGGTCTAAAATCTGGAAATGAATTTGGACAGCTCCTGATCACTGAATGTAATGCCCTTTGAGGTATCCCAGTGTGTCCTAGCTATGCTTTAGCTGCCTTTTCAGCAAGTGACCTGTGGGCATCTCTCATCTTCCTTTTTCTTTCATTTCTGTTTGTTTAAGGGTGACTCTATGTTAAAGTCTTAGTTTAGGCAGTAATGTGCCCTTGGAATGTGCCTCCTGGTTGTGCCCATCTACTGTTTGGATTTTTGTTAGGTAACTGTCTTAGAGTACATGAACCTGTTTCCTTTTGGATTAAATTTAACCAGAATATGCCTTCAAGAAATGTATTTGAAGGTTTCTAGCTACAAATGTGAATGTGCTCAGACCATGTTATAAAACTCTGAAATGTGTGTTTGTCACCCACTGTTTCACTCTACAGACTTGCTCCTATAAGCTGGGACTATCTTGGGCTGCATCAGAAGAAGCATGACCAGCAGGTCAAGGGAGATGATTCCCCCACTCTACTCCACTCTCATGAGACCCCCATCTGGAGTACGCTGTCGAGCTCTGGGGTCCCAGCACAAGGAAGACATGAACGTGTTGGAATGGGTCCAGAGGATGGCCACTGAAGTGCCTGAAACCTTTGTACAGGGATGTAGACATGACAGAAGACCTTCGAGCACATCTGCTGTGTAAGGTAAACATACACAGGTATTCTTCTGAAGAATACCAGGTCACTTGAAGAATTAAACAAAAAGGTTTCTTTCGGATGTAAGGATGACTTTTTTACAATGCAGTATACCTGCCCTTCAGGGGCAAAAACATGAGCTCCTGCCCCCTCAGAGCCCACTTGTATCCTCTCTGTTTCTCCTCCACATTTCCAAGGTGTCTGTGCATGTCTATGAGGGCTATCTCTCTCCTCTCACATACCAGAGAGAGAGGCTGAGAACTTCTCTTGCTGTGTGGGAGGTGGAGGTGGGGAGGTAACCCGGTATGGGAAAAGGAAAAAGTCCAGACCAGCGGAGGGTCCTTTGTCCTGAG